>CM061545.1:208697210-209310210 GCA_030864215.1 Capsicum pubescens
AAGATGGACAAACTAGGTAGTGGCGTGTTCAACTTGGTTCATGTATCATACCTTAGTTTCAAATTCCAGGTATTCAGTCACAATTCAATCCATAGGTACCTCGTGCATCGCCTCAGTTTTCCTCAATATCTCAACAAAGTTAGTTCAACATTCTTCAAGGGACATAGCCTCCCAAGGGGGAGATATATGATAATTCCCCCAAACATCCTTGAATTAAACATGTCACTATCTCTTATCTTGATAAGTTTAGTTGGAGGAAGGGATACTCATGAGTTGACCCTCAAACTCCGACCTCAGCCGCAACCACGTATTTATGGTACCCTGTTCAGATCACAATATCCAGCTCTTGTATCATGTTTCAAGATCAGTTATGTTCTTATGTTTCCGCTCATGAATAATTAGTGATTAATCTTAGGCTCACTAGCATTTTTAGCTTAAGGGACAATCTTCCTTGAACTCGTTCAGTCTCACGTTCAGATTTCAGTTACAAACTTGGTATTCAGATCCATGTTCTAATTTCTATTATAAACTTGGTATCAAATACCATTGCATATTCGGTCATGAATTCATTGAGTCAGCTATTCATGCATTAGATATGCATGTTCAGTATAATAGATTCAGCTTATCAGTTATGTCAGTCATGTACTCATGTTTCAGTTGTTCATGTTCACCATGTACTTTAACTTATCATTTCCCCTATCTCAGTTAGTCTCATTCAAGGAAAAATGTTCTTAAGGGGAAGATATTGTAAGACCCCATAAAATTCTTAAGCTTAATTCAGTCCTTTAAGGTCGTTAAGGGGTCCCAGATTTAGAAAATTCTAGCTAAGTTTTCAGACTTAGTTTATTTTAGCCTTCAAAAATTTGTCAATCTTAATTCGTGACCTCAATGTCCTTTAATGGTCTATATTTTTATTGATTTATGATCAGGAAGGTCAATAGGTGTTTCCGAACAAGTTTTGGATTTTTTGGAACACGTTTAAATCATGTTCGGAGTCTTAAAATAGTGGACCAACACGATCTTGGCACGCCGTGTCGCCAATCACATTGGTCAACATTTATGCAGGCTCTTAGAGCCAAAACTTTTGAGGCTCGATATGATCATGGTGCAATGCGTCGAGTATCGCATCGCAGCCATCAACACATCACGTCGCTTATAGCATTGGCACCTAGTTTTAGTCATTAAATGATTGCGTCCTCAAGGGAAAAAGGGTCAATTTTCCACTCCTATATAAACCCAATAACATGTGATTCAACTATTTTTCACCCAAAATATAGTGTTTTTCTCAAGTTTCTCTCAAGAACAAGTTATGGTTTTTAATTGGGGATTCAAATTCAATACTCAAATTCAAGAATCTCTCCATCAATCTTTGTATAATCAAGAACTAAGGTATGCATAGTGTTCATTCATGGATTTCTTTCATCCATGAAGCCCAAGAGTCAAGTTTTTAAATCATGTATGGTGAATGTTTTGTTGTGGGTTGATTATGTTCATGAGATTATGATTGTATGATTCCCAAGTTGGAACCTTTATTTGTTTTTAGGAAACTATGTTAGCATGAGTTGAAAACTATGAACTTAGTTGGTTATGGTGTGTTAATTTGATGATTATGCCTATGCTCTAAGTGGTGCATGTAAGACGCTTGATAAAGTTCCTAAGAGAATAGAAATTATGTATTATAGCTTAATTATGACCCAAACGATAAATACTTGTTTTACCCTAATGTTCAAATGACTCCCATGCTATTGATGTGCATTATAGATGTTTGTTGGAATGCTAATAATGTTAGAGTATGAAATTATGACATGATTATATGCATTCCTATCCATGTACAACATTATGATAACCATGTGCTTCATGAAATCCCTAACTTATTGTATGATGAATTGTTAATATTGGTCATGTGTTCAAGAAGTGTCAAGTCTTGTCAGTTTCATGCTATCGAGTCCTGGGGGTACTTGTACTCGATAATTTTATTGTGTGTCTAGAGCCAGTGTCAGTTTTCACGATACTCTCAGTCAAACCATGATCATTAGAATTAAGTCTGTCTTATGACTCAAGAAAATTCAGTGAATTCAGTATCAATTTAGTCCTACTCAGTAACCTCAGTGGTCTCCATAATATCAGTAATCTCTGTAATCTTCGTAATCTCAACAATCCCAGTCAGTGATTAGATCTCAGTAGTATTTTGTCAGTCAACAGAATTTAGTGAACCCAGTTCAAATCAGTTATACAATACTATCAGTAACAATTCAGTTCAGTTAAAGTAGTTCAATGTCTTTTCAGTTGGGAGTAGGATTCAACATTGAGTGAACCCAAGGATGAGGGATCACCTATCAGTCAGTAGAGGGTAGGATCCTTAGAAGCAATCCTTGCATTCCAGAACTATTTAACTAGCGTAGGTTGAGATATACCCTACGATTTTAGGGATTATACACCTTATCTGAGTTTTCCTACTAGGAGGGGTTGACGAAAGAGCTCCTTGTCAGAAAGGGTTTACTCACATCTTTTATTTACCCATGGTACGGTACTGACACCTTTCCCACTAGGGCTATAGGTTGGACCCTACCAGTTTAGTTTTGGGGCATGTCGATTTAATGATTACCTCCCACATTCTCAGTTTCAGATCCAATCTCAGTAATAGAACTCAGTTCAGTTCTACAGAGTTCAGGACCGTCAGATACAGTAGCTCAGCTCAGTACGGAACTCAGCTAGTTCCATCAGAATCAGGACTGCCAGACACAATCACTCAGTTAATAGTATATTAATTATACGAAACTCATGTTAAAAGTATTCAGTTTCAAGACTGTTAGATATAGTCAATCAAACCAGTTTTTCATAATCAGAACTTTCAGAAACAATCATTCCTTTATCAGTAATATGACATCAATTCCTCAGTACTCTATAGACACAGTTATTCAGTATCCCAGTACTAGCACTCAGATATCAGTAAATCCATGTTATCTGAATTCATGAGTCAATGTTATCACGATCTCAGTTATAGTTACGTATTCATGCATGTATTCTAGCATTCATATTATTCAGTTATTTAGTACTGTTCATGCATATGAACCATTGTATTCAGCCTACCTCACTTGCATACCAGTATATTCAATCGTACTGATGCATTTGTGCTATGGTTTTTTATACCATAGGTATAGAAGTACGAGCTCCAGAGCATTAGTAGCATTCCAGTTCCAGCAGTCAGAGTCAACAGTGAGTCCTCATCCTTCGAGGACATGATCATTACTTTATTATTTCATTACTTAGTTTATTTCAGTAGTTGGAGCTAGTTGGGGACATGTCCCATCAAATCCTTATTCACACAATTTAGAGGCTTTTAGACTATAGTATGTTGAGACAGTTATTTTAGTTGCTTTGGTATTGTTATACCATATTTTCAGTTATGAAACAGTGTTGAACCTTATGGTCTTTCAGATCATGTTTCCGCATTTATGATATTACCATTATTATTCAGTGCTTAGTTACAGATATCAGTCATGGGTTAGCTTGTTGTACTTCAAGATTATAAGTATCTTGTAGTATTTTGGGTAATAGATTCAGGGCGTTACCACGGGTAACTTTGAAAAGTTGAAGGACAAGCTAACTTCGGCTCCGGTATTGACTTTGCTTGAAGGCATTGCTGGATTTATGGTTTATTGTGATGTAGCCTGTGTAAGGCTTTGTTGCATTTTGATGTAGCACAGCGAGGAGGTAGCTTATGCCTCTAGACAATTGAAGGTACATGAGAAGAATTATCCGACTCATGACTTGGAGTTATTGGACGTGGTGTTTGCATTGAAAATCTGGTGTCACTATCTGTATGGAGTGCATGTGGATATCTTTTTAGATCATAAGATCCGGAAATATGTGTTTACCCAAAAAGAGCTTAACCTTTGGTAAAAAATATGGCTTGAGCTTCTCAAAGGTTATGACATGAATCTTCACTACCATCCAAATAAAGATAACGTGGTTGTTGATGCTCTTAGTAGGTTATCCTTGGGGAGTCTATCTCATGAGGATAAGGATAAGTTGTAATTGGTGAACGATATTGACAGTTTATCTAATCTTGGAATGCATCTCTTGGACTCTAAGGGTGGTGGGGTATTTTCTCAAGAGGTGGCGGGGTCATCTGTTGGTGCTGAGGAGAAAAAAAACAAGTGTTAAATCCTATCTTGATACAAATAAAGGATGATGTCAGTGGGTAGAAAGTGATGGACTTTGAGGTTAGTGGTCATGGTACCTTGCGGTACCAAGGGAGATTGTATATTCCAGATATAGACAGATAGAGAGAGAGTATCTTGGCTGAGGCACATGAGTCGCGTTACGCTATTCATCCTGGTTCGATGAAAATGTATCACGATCTTAAGGAGATGTATTAGTTGAACAATATGAAGCGGGATGTGGTCAATTTTATGGCTAAATGCATGGTGTGTCATAAAGTGAAAGTTGATCATTTGAGGCTCAAAGGATTGCATCAATAAACTAAGTTGCCAATGTGGAAGTGGGAAGCGATCAACATGGATTTTTTTACCGGTCATCCCCGGTCTCGGAATTAGTTTGATTCAATTTGGGTCATCATGGATAGGATGACTAAGTCTTCTCACTTTTTAATAGTGAGGACTAAGTTTTTGGTAGAGGATTATGCAAGGTTGTACCTCCAAGAGATTGTGATGTTGCATAGGGTACCCATTTCTATTATATTGGACCGTGGTATGCAATTTTCACTATATTTTTGGTGGTTGTTTCAGAAAGGTTTGGGGACTAAGATGAGTCTCAATACTGCTTTCCACCCACAGTTGGATGGGCAAGAGGAAAGGAAAATTCAGACATGAGAGGATATTCTTCGAGCTTGCATGATTGACTATGGTGGTATTTGGGTTGAGCATTTGTGACACAACCCAAACCAGGGCCTAGTCGTGTCGGGTATCTTAAGTCCAACTAGGACCAGAGATCGCCCCCAATACCCAACCGTTACCTACCCGACATTCACATGTCGGATGAATTCCAAACATATAACAAGATATAACAATAATAATCTACAGACAATAAAGTAAGTCTATAACTATAACCCTACCCCCAACCGTATCCACTCTAGACACATCAAAAGTTAATGTTTTTCAATGGTTCCAAGGTCTAGGTGCTTCAACTCTATTCCACTTTGATAGGTAAGAATATATACAAGTTAACACCCTAATATGAACCTATTAAGTCCTTACACATGTTATAAACAACACACAATAAGGATACAACACAACACACATATAATGATCATTGCCATTCAACTAAAATTTTTGCAAGGTCACATTCTCAGGTATTTTATTTAGCTGGAGAGGATTTTGATGGATTAAAGAGGATTTTTAATCTTGTAATGTGTGGAATGAATGAACAAAGGTATTATAGTGATGTGGGATCATAAGTGTTTTGAGTGAAAAATATCCAAAATGCCCCCAACTTAAATTTGTAAAAATATCACAGGTGGTTACGAGTCGGCCCCCTTGATTTATGACCACAACATATGACTCTTAACCTTGAGTCATCACCAATACATGAATTCATACACCCATATACTGTCCACCACATGACTTTATGACCCCACTCGTTACCACACCATATGACTCTCATGGTGTAATCATATCAAAGACAGAACCCAAAGGGATTAGACACTGGAAAATATACGGCTTAATCCTACCACTCTTAACCTATCCTTATAGCTCTTAGGGAGCCACTCATAATCAGAGACAAGTTAAGTCACTAAGTTTCTGATTTGATTAAGAATTATCCTAACGAGTCGTCACCACCCCTAACGACTCGTACCACCAAGTCATTACAAAGACCAAAAACCCAACCACCATCCACTGGAAACCTAAAGACTAGGTTCACCTAACCTATACCCTCACCATACAACTCATATGATTTAGTCATTAACAAGACAGTGAGATTAAAGCTCAGGAAGTTTCCAAGGGCCAAAACCTAGGGTGTTTTAATTCGCCTCTCATACTGTTTGTGTATAATAACATCTACCAATCTAGAAATGAAATGGATCCATTTGAGGCTTTGTATGGTAGGAGGTGTAGGTCTCCTATTGGGTAGTTTGAGGTTTGTGAGGTAGAGATGTTTAGTATAGATTTGGTCCACCAAGCAATAGAGAAGGTGAAGGTGATTCGAGATGGTATTAAAGCCGCCCAAAGTCTCAAAAAGTCCTATACAGATATAAGGGATAGGAAGTTAGAGTTCAAGGTTGGGGATAGGGTGTTCCTGAAGGTATGTCCCATAAAGAAAGTGATACAATTTGGGAAGAAGGGGAAGCTCTGTCCCTTGTATGTTGGTTTGTACTTGGTTTTGACAAGGGTCGGCAATGTTTCGTATGAGTTAGAGTTACCTTCTAGTTTAGGCTTGATTCACCTGGTATTCTATGTTTCTATGTTAAGAAAGTGTGTGCATGATCCATCGCAAATTGTACCTATCAAGGATATTGTTATTTTGGATTCTCTGTCTTATGAGGAGGTATCGATTAAAATTTTGGATCGGTAGGTTGCTCAGTTGCAGACCAAAGATGTAGTTTAGGTAAAGGTTCTATGGATGAACCAAAAGGCCAAAGAGGCTACTTGGGAAATTGAAGAGGATATGAGTCCAAGTATCCATTCCTATTCCCTATTTTGAAAAATCGTGCTTAAGTTATCTGCTATTCTTAGCATCTTTATTTTTTTTTATTAAAGAAAGATTGTGAATTCCTTGGTAATCTATTTTCTATCTTAAAGGTATAAGTAGAGATATTTGGGGGTTTAATCGTACTAGTCACTGCCTTGTCCTATTATTCGAGGATGAATGATACAAGTGAGGGAGAATTGAAATACCTCATATTTTAGCCCTTCAAAATTTCCTCATCCTTAAGCTCACTGCTCTATTGATGACTTATCATACGAGTTGTATGGATATGGTACGAGTCAGGTGACCTTGCTGGTTAGGTGTCCAGTGAATGGTGGTTGGGTTTTGGTCTTGGTAACTACTTGGTGGTACGAGTCATTAGGAATGGTGATGAGTCATTAGGACAATCCTTAAATCAAAACTATAACTTAGTGGCTTAGCTTGGATCTAAGTATGAGTGGCTAACTGAGAGCTGTAAGGATAGGTTATGAGTGGTAGGTTTGAGTTGTATGATATCCACTATCCAATCCTTTGGGTTCTATCTTGGATATAGCTAGACCATATGAGTCGTATAGTCAGGTCATGAGTGGGATCATAGAGTCGTGTGGTGGATACTGTGTGGGTGTCAAACACACTATCTTGGTGATGACTCAAGGGTATAAGTCATAGGTTGTGGTCATGGGTTAAAAGGTCAACTCGTAACTGCATGTGATCTTTTTACAGCTTTTAAGTTGGGGGTATTTTGGATATTTTCCACTTTAAGTACCTTTGATACCACAACTTAAAAAACCTTTAGGGACTTCATTAACATATTATTCCCAATAAATCACTCTCAAATTATCTCTCAAACTTTCTGTTCAAGCAAAACCTAGGGTTTCATCAAGTTATTCAATTAAGGATCTCAAAGGTGATTTCTCTCCGTACTTCATGGTGTCTAAGGCATGCTACTCCTCCCTCACTATTATTTTAGTTAAAATCACATCTTTTAATGTATGGATTTTATGGTATTGTTATGGTTTTGAAATAAAATTTTGGGGTTTTGGATGTTTATGGTTGAATACTGTTTCTTATGGTTTAATTATGATTTTCCTTGCTTTAAACATGGTTTTGAATATGTGGGTTCATGGGTATGGTGGTTGAACTTGGTAGCTATAACTTTATTTAAACTTGTGACTTTTAAAGTAGTTATGACCCCAACCTTATTTTGTAAAATTGGTTAATAGTTATGAGAAAGGTGTGAATTTAAACTAGGAGTACAATGGAATCCCCAAAGTGTTTGGTTTGACTATTTCTTGAAACTAATGCATGGAACAAAATGGCTAAATGGTTAAGATTGGTTTTGAAAACCTTGTGGTGTACAAATGAATCCCCCAAGTGATTTTAATAATGGAGTCTATGGGTTATGAAGGACTTTTCTAAGTATTGGCTGGTGACATTTCTTGTAAGCTATAGTCGGTATGATACCTCGTTATAATTCCATAATAATTGACTTATAGAATTGGTGGTTTGGTTATGTGTATAAGGTTTTAATGGGGAAATAATGGCGGTTTGTGATAGCTAACCGTGAAGGTGTGAGTCTTATGGACGGATATGGGAAACTCATGTTTGTCAACATGAGGGTTGGTCTTGGTGACCTTATGCTTGTGGGGTACATGGGACTCCCTCAAGTTTATTCTTATATTATGTCATGGATGGAAAAAGGTACACGGGACTCCCCAACCTTCTCTGATATCTTAAGTTAGTGCAACTATACGTACTAGGGCCCATTCATAGGGTTACACTGGACCCATATAGCCCACGGGTGGATTTATAATGGTTAAGATACACAATCCAGGTTAAAATTTTAAATGCTTTCTAAACCTAGTTCATTATCCCTATACGGTATATATATAAATATATGTGATTGTATTTGGTTATTTAATTTGGTTTTGAATGACAACATTATTTTACTTTTGTCCCTGAGTTATATGCCAGCGTTCACACTGCTAACTGTCTTCGGGTGCTGTATCCCCACACGATTCAGGAACCAACCATACTGCCATTTTTCTTGATCAATGACTTAGGTAAGGGACAAGTTTTAGTTAGAGTGAAGTAATGAGCTTCCATATTGTGGAATACCTTATTTTATGCTATGGACTTTCATACATGATTTTTATTTTATTGATTTTGGTTTTGGCTACGATCAGGAGCATCTCCCGACTAGATGTTTTTTTAATTTTTGTTAGAGGATTTGTTGGATTACTGAGCGCATGGGCGGTGTCAGTATTGGTGTTAGCCTTGGTATTGGTATTGGCATTGGAATTGGTATTGGTTGGATATATGGTTGTGATTGTTTGGTTATGGTTATAGACTTAACTTATTGTCCTTAAGCTTATATTGTCTTATCTTATTATATGTTCAAAATATATGTGAAATGGGGTATAAGGTGGTTAATGTTTGGGTATTGGGGGTGTTCTCTGGTCCTGGTTGGACTTGAGATACCCGACATAACTAAGCCCTTGTTTAGGTCATGTCAGGTATGGTAAAAGAAAAGAGGATAATAATATAAACTCAGGTGATAGCAATCCCGTTGGGGTTCTTGGTGATTTGTCATTGTGAATTTATATAAGAACTAAGGTTCCTAATAAAATGAATTAAACACCATAACGCATTGTGGCTAATACTTTTGATTATCTTTTGTATGAATTATGATTTATTGATTTCTTGCACACATTTATATGCATTATGTTGAGATATTTATATAATGGGATGGGTACTATGCTAGTGCGACATGATATGATGATAGATTAGATCAATTACTATATGGGTACAATATGATATGATGTGATAACGGGTCGGGTACCATGTCGGTCATTTATGATGTTGATGGTGAAGATGATAAATAGAAGAGATGATGCACACATCTTGAATACATGCATCCTTAGATATGATTTAAATGTATTTATATTTCATTTTCTTTTATACATGCACTTATTGCGGTGAGTGATAAAGATGGTACGAATGTACTATAGGTCCCTTGGAAGGACTATATATGGTATAATAGGATAAAAAAACTTTTGTCAATTATAGGATGCAAGATTTAGGGATTGTAGATATATGAAATATAAGTCAAAAGACAAAGATATATGAAATATATAAGTCAAAGGACATAGATATATGAAATATAAGTCAAAAAATAAATAAATATGAAATACTAGTCAAAGGATAAAGATATATAAAAAAGTTAATTAGTAGGCAAGTCACAGAGATGCTCAGCGATCTGTTGAAAATTTTACAACTGGCGAGTTAGAACTAGAACTTTACTTGATGTAGTAAATTTCACATATTTATTATTGACGTTATTTGTTTCTAACCCTGGTCGTCTAATGATACTTACCAGTACATGTGTTTGTAGTGATGCTACACTAACTATATGTAATACCCTATAAAAGTCATAGCTTATTTCAACTCTCAATTGCAAGTTAAGCGGTCCAAGACTTAGGAAATTCTTTAAGTGGAGAGGACTTAGTCATTTCACAGGACCCTAAACTTTGATGATTTTATTCTTGACCTTTCCGACCTTCAAATGTCGATTTTTTAGTAGATTCATGATCGCGGATGTTAAAAGTGCATCTCAAGTGAGTTTCAGAATTTCAAATGAGCGTAGGGGTGTTTGTGGGTATCCAAAATAGTAGAAGCACCAGGATAATCCCACACCGCGACCTCTAGTGCACCGCTCCAGAGCCTGCATCGTACCCTCCAACACTTTACTCCAGAGCCCACATAGCGTCTTCCAGAGCGCTGCTCTAGAGCCCGCACCACCTTTCCTTTATCCGTCCATCTTTTGTTCTTTTTTACTTAAGGGCATTTAAGTTAATTCCCCCACCCAAACTATTCCATAATATGAAATTTAGGTACCCAAGGAGCATTATTTTCCCCTTTATTTATAAAAGCTCTCAAGAAAACCATCTTCCACCTCAAGACCAAACCCTAACCAATTCTCAAGAAATCAAGGAATTCAAGTTTCAAACCATAAGAAATTCCCAAGAATCTTCATAAAATAATCTAGTAAGGTGTGTGTGATGTTTATCCATGGATTCCTTTTACCCATGGAGTCCAAGAATCCTTTTTTGGTTTTAAATTATGAGTTTTCATGTTTAAGATGATACATCTTCATGAATCTCTTGTTAATTTAATTACAAGTTATGTTTATAAGTGTTTTTCAAGTAAGATAAGCCATTACATATTTTAAATGCTGTAATCTTCATGTTAAATTCCTAAGTTATGATTTTATTCTTGTAATCATGTTATCTCGCATGCTTTACGCATTCCCATGCTTAAGTTCATGACTCTAATATGTTTGATGAAATGCCGAAGTGTTGGGTTTTGAACGATGATCCTCTACTATAGTTTTAAAGATTTTATATAGCATTATTGTTAATTCCATTCAGTACTGGTGGGTTATGAACACCTGATACCTATGTGAATTACATGAATTTAGCTTTTCAAGTAATCAGATAATTAATTCATGACTCTTATAAGTATATTTACATGTTTATGATCCTGATGAGCACTATCAGTTAAGTAATAATGTTCAATATATTTTAGTATATTCTAGTATCAGTGTCAATTCAATTAGGTGTAGGATTTAGCACCGAGCGAACCCAGGGATGAGTGCTAACCTAATCGTAGAGGATGTGACCCTTAGTATCAATCCTCGAGTTCCAGAATTATGTAGCCAGCATAGGTTAGAGATGTCTACCTATCTATTGAGGGTTGACAAAGTTTTTACCTACTAATTGAGGGTGATACATATCTCATTTGATAACCTTCCAGTTGAGGGTAGATCGTTAGTCCTTCGGGACACCAGTTTAGTGGATCCACACAGCCAGTGTTAGTACCCGTGGCATGAGAATGACACACTTTTAACTTGGGCTACAGGTTGGACCCTAATTAGCTTAGATTGGGGTATGTCGGTTAGATAATACCTCTCACAGTCTTAGTACAATATTTAGTTCAGTTCAAGTTTGATTTACCAAAGTATAAGGATTCTTAGTTATTCAGTTATTAGATTTTAGTCTTTCAATTTATAAATTATTTTAAATATATGTTTGTGCTTGGTCTTGCATTCTCAGATGTCACAATTTTCATGCATTCGTGTTTAGTTATCTCATGCTATTCAGTTTGTTCTAATTTCATATGCATAGTACCCCATGCATATCATCCTATCCTTATCTCATATACGAGTACATTCAAAGTACTGACCGCATATAGGTTCGAACGTACAGTTTCCCAACCATAGTTATACAACTCAGAATAATCCAACAACCATAGTGTTGGGTCCTAATCCATCGAGGAAATGTTATGTTTATTCAGTTATTTCCATAGTTTATTTTATTCAGTCAGTCGAAGTTAGTTGGGGGTATGTCCCATCAACTCCTCAGTCAATTTCGAGGCTTTCAGACGTTCAAATAGTTATTTAGATAGTCCATCAGTTTCTTTTAGTTTAATCAAATGTTTCAGAATTATGATTGATTTAGTATTTCAGTATTCTGATTTATATTTCCTTCTCAGTTTATCTTCCGCACAGGTGTTATGTTCATATTTATTCAGTGCTCACAATAGGTACCGACTCATGGGTTAGCTTGTAGTCACTTGTGACCATTATCACCATTATTGCGACTAGGGGGTAGCCTCGGGTCGTGACAAAACTTGGTATTAGACCCTAGAGTTTTTAGTGTCCTAGGGAGTCTGAAAGTCACGTTGAGTAGAGTCTTGTGCATGGGTGTGAAGTGCGCCACACTTATGTACAAGAGGCTATGAGATATTTTTGGAAAAGTTTCTCGTCTTTCAGTATTCTTGTTGTGTGAATAAGCATGAGGTCTATTTAAACTCCCCTTTCAACTCATCCTTTATTTCGTTTACAGATAATGCCTCCCAAATGAAACAACAAAAGAAGGATTGAAAACCAGCCCACACCATCACCTATTTAGGAAGATCCCCTGAATGAGCATGTTTTTTACGCCTAATTTAGAGTGGATTTTACAACCTTATCTCATTCAGTAGCTGCTCAGAATAATCAGTGAGCTGCTGCCCCAACCAACCTAGTGGAAAAAGCAGTTGCAGTAAGGATTTGGGATTTCATGTTTTTGAGATCTATGTCTGTAATACCCCGTAGTTTCCTTAGCTCAGTTTAACTCATAGGGCATGTATCAGAGGCTAAGAACCTGAAAATTTCACTAAGTGTCGGGGACTTAGTCTTATTTTTGGCCGCTTAACTTCGAGGATTTTTAAACTAGCCTTTCCTACTTAGGACGTTAGTTTTTGAGTTGATTTATGTTCATGGGTATAGGTAGAACATCTGGAGGAAGTTTTAGATTTTTCAGATAAGGATTGGGGCCCATTTAGATTTCTATTCCAGAACCTCACCGTGATAGTGGCGCGTCATGGTGGTTATAGCGGTGAGGCCTTCATCATGTCATGGTGATATGTCAATTAGCATTTTGTTTAAGAATTTAAATGTATTAGAAATTGTAGCATCTTTTTACCCTTAATCCAATTCATCATAACCTGACTTATATCAGTAATTTGGGCATTATTTGCCTATTCTTCTCCAATTTTATGTCAAAGAAACCCTAACCCTCTCCCAAAACATCAAAATCAATTACATTCTCTTCAATAAAAATCACGAATTCAAGTCTCCCAATACAAGAACTTCAAGAAATCTTTCAACATTGTGTTTCCCTTTCAAGCTTAAGGGTTAAGGTATGTGTGATAATCATCCATGGCTTTCTTTCTCCATGCAGTCCAAGAATCCCTTTTTAATTTTAAATTATGAGTTTTCCCATGTTTTAAATGAATTATCTCCATGAATTACTTTTTATTTTTATTTCAAGTTAAGAAAACAATTGTTTTCAAGTGGAATGGATTATAGTATGTTTGAATGTTGAAGTTTCTATGTCATGTTTATGCAATTCAGGATAAACTCTTAATTTATAATTTTAGTCATGTAATCATGCTATTTCATCAATTAGTGCTGGAGTTTATAAATACCCAAAACTTAGCTGTTTACTTAGATTCAGTATTTGCATGTTTGAAATAAACCATAAGAATTATTATTTAGTCAATTATTATGATTAGTTGTTGGTTCAGTCAAGATCAATTCAGCCCAGTAATCAGTGTCTTTCTGTTGGGAGTAAAACTTTGCATCGAGTGAAGATAGGGATGGTGTAATGCCCCAAACTTTCTTTAAATCAAATATATTCTCCAGAAGAGTAAGTGATGACTTTCTAAATAATTAATGTTTACATCAGATAGAATTTCCCCAATTCTGACTTTTTATCATATGGAAAATTGAATTAGCTTTCCAACGATAACAATTTCATCCATATCCGGTATCGGAGTAAGAAGTTATGAACATTTTTTATAGAGAACTATTGGAACTGCCCAGAAGTGACGGTCAGGACCGACAGACCGTCAAGCTAGCGATGGACCATCATCCAAGACATCGTGACTAAGGCAGTGAACCTAACTTCTATCCAAGTGCGAAGGTCAGGACCGATGGACCATCGTCCAAACTATCGCAGATGAGGCAGAAAGTTCAGGTTTTAGTAAAGTACGATGGGATGGACCGATGGACCGTCGAAACAGTGATGGACCATTGCCCAAATTGTTGCCACTTCCGATCAGCGATTTTAAGCAATTTTAAAAGGTTATTGGGGTCTTTTTACAGTCTTTTTAACCCCTAATTATACCAGAACAGAGCTCATAACTTCATTATTTCTCCACAACACCAAATTAGGGTTTCTCTAAAAGATCATCCCTAAGAACAAAAACCCTAGGCATTTAATCCCAAGTCAAGAATCAAGTTTTCCTCCACCAAACTTCAGGATATCATCTACCCAGGTATGAGAAGTGTTCATTCATGGATTCCTTTCATCCATGAAGCTCAAGAATCCAATTTCAGATTATAAATTGTAATATTTATGTTGTGGATTGATTATGATTATGTTGATGTTGTGTATGATGCCCAAGTTAAAATCTTTGATGTGTTTTCATGAATATATGCTAGCATGAGTATTGAAATCTACTAAATTATGTTGATTTATGCAACTATGATGAATTAATTTAATGTCCATGCCTAAGCTTATAGTTATGCATGCAAGGTGTTTGTTAAAATGCCTAAGTAAATAGAAAATATGACTTATGATTCAATTGTGACCTAAATTATGAATCTATGTTCCACCCTTACATTTAATTGAATCGCATGTTATTGCTATATGTTGTCATGGATTGATGTAATGCTCATGAGATTATGAAATATTTATATGCATTTCCATTCATGAAGTATTTGCATTCATGTATAGGTTTATGGAATTCAAATACTTCATGAATATCCCCAATGATTGTACCATGAATTGTTGACTATGATCATGCGATAAGAAGTGTCATGTCTTGTCAGTTTCATGCTATCGAGTCCTGGGGGTACTTGTACCTGACAATCTAGCTATGAACCTAGAGCCAATGTCAGTTTTCAAGATACTCTCAGTTAAGCCATGTTCAGTAGAATTCAGTCAACCTCATGACTCAGGAAAACTCAGTAATCTCAATCAGTTATCAGATCTCAGTAATATTTCGTCAGTTAACGGAAGTCAGTCCAGGCAGTTCAGTGTAATTAATTCAATGTCTAATCATGTGGGAGTAGGATTCAACACAAAGTATGCCCAAGGATGGGGACTCACTTGCGAGTAGAGTGTGTGATTCTTAGAAGCAATCGTTACACTCTAGAACTACGTAGCCACCATATGTTGAGACACCAAACCTTATAGATGAGGGTATATGAGGTGGCTTAACCTGTTAGATGAGGTTTCTACCATTCTTATTAGAGTACCTGTTAGATGAGGGTCACTCACAGCTTATCCTTACTAGTGGTGTAGTATTGAAACCCTTCCAATTAGGGTTACAGATTGGAGCCCAACTTAGCTAAAATAGCTTATTAGGGGAATATCGGTTAAATGACTACTTCCCACAGTCTCAATCTCAGGTCTCGGTAATAAAACTTAGATAGTTCTACAGAATTTAGGACTGTCAGATACAATCACCCAGTTCAGTACGAAACTCAGCTAGTTCCATTAGAAATCGTACTGTCAGACATAATCATTCAGATAATAGTATATCAGTTATACAAAACTTATGTTATCAGTATTCAGATTTAGTGATTTCATAATCTCAGTTACAGTTCACGTATTCATGCATGTATTCTCACATTCATGTTATTCAGTTAGTTAGAATCGTTCATACATATAAACCCCTTGCATTCAACCTACCTCACTTGCATACCAGTACATTCAATCGTACTGATGCATTTGCGCTATGGTGTTTTATACAATGGGTTCAGAAGCACGATCTCTAGATCATCCTTAGTATATCAGACGTTCAACAACAAAATTAGTAGTGAGTCCTCATCATTCGAGGATAGAATGACTATTTTATTAACTCTACAGTTTTTAAATAGTTTAGAGGCTTTGCGACTAGCATGTTCAGACAGTTATTTAAGTTTTGGTATGGTGATTCCGTATTTTTAGATTCTATGTTTTATCAGATATTTGAACCTTATGGCTTTTTAGACTTTCTCCGCATTTATATAGTATGTTATCAGTGCTCAGTATAGATATCAATCATGGATTAACTTGTGATCCTTTGGGGTTATGAGAACCGTGTGGCGTTATGGGTACCAGATTAAGGGAATTACAAACTTAGTTTCAGAACCTAAAGTTCAATAGTGTCCTAGGAAGTCCGAAAGCCGCATCTAGTAGAGTCTTGTGCATAGGTGTGTTGTGCACCCCATTTATGTATAGGAGACTATAAGATGTTTTAGGAATAGTTTCCCTTCTTTCAGTATTCATGTCGTTCCTGTGACCATGAGCTGAAATTTAACCCTTAGTCTAATTCGTTTCTCCCTTTCATTTATAGAACATGCCTCCCAAAAAAAGAAATCAGCCTATCTAAGCAGATCCCTTGGACAAACATGTTTCTCATACAGAGTTTAAAGATGTATTCACTACTCATTCTAATTCAGTTGTTGTTCAGAATGAAAGACCAACTATCGTTTTGGCCAAACCAGTGGCCAATTCAGCTGCATCAGGGATTCGGGACTTCACCCAAATGAATCCTCCATCCTTTTTTGGGTCCAAGTCAGATGAGGACCCTCAGGAATTTATTGATCAGGTTTAGAAGGTTACTAATATTATGGGGGATACTACTAGTGAGAGTGATGAGCTAGCTGCATATCAGTTGCAGGATGTGGCTCACACATGGTTCAAGCAATGAAAGGCAGAGAGAGATGCAAATGTAGATCCTATTAAGTGGGAGGAGTTTTTCATAGAATTTCAAGATAGATTCATTCCCCTAGAGCTGAGAGAAGCTAAGGTGTTAGAGTTTATCAACATCTGGAAGGGCAATATGACAGTGAAAAAGTATTCTCTTAAGTTTAATCTTTTAGCTAGATAGAGGGACAGACAACAGGGAGAAGATGAGTAATTTTGTTTCGGGGGGTGAATGATAGTGTGTACAATAAGTGTAGATCTGAAATGTTGATTAGTGAGATAGACATAGCTAGGCTTATGATCCAAGATCAATAGATAGAAGAGCATAAGATTAAGATGAGAGAAGCATAATAAGAGAGCAAGGAAAAGTAGTTTCAACTTTGCTCAGCCTAAGTTAGAGGTGAACATCATTGTTAGTTTTACCCAAAGTCATCCGTTCCATCTCCTTCCTCAGCCAGTGCTCCAGTGACAAAATTTAGAGACGGCAACAGAGATAGGGCTCCAGGCTCTAAGTCTCAGGGAAATTTTAGTAGTGCCCGAACCTATATTCTTTTTCAGACATGTGGAAAGCACCATCAGGGTACTTGTAGAGCTGGCAGTGATATTTTCTTCGGATGTGGCAAGCTAGGACATAGAGTCATAGATTTTCCCCAGCCAGGTCCTCAGGGTTAGTGTAATCGCTCTCCAGCTCAGTCCGGTCACCAAAATCAGCAGGGTGCCTCTTCCAGTGCTACCGATGGGTAACGTCCAAACAAAATCTATACTCTTCATTCCCGATAGGATCAAGAAAATTCTCCTGATGGTACGCCCAAACAAACTCTATTCTCCTGATATGCTCTTCAGTTACGCTTTGCTAGATCTAGGAGCTTCTTTGTCTCTTATTACTCCCTATATAGAAGTTGATTTCGGAGTCAGTCCAAATATTCTAGAAGATCCCTTCACAATCTCTACCCAGTGGGTAAAACTATCATAGCCCAACAGGCATACAGGAACTACCCGATTATGGTATCTCAGAAAGTCACAGTAACACACTTAGTCGAATTAGAGATGACTAATTTTAAAGTCATTCTTGGTATGGATTGTCTTTATTCCTGCTATGCAACAGTCGACTATAGAAACAGAGTGGTCCAGTTTTAGTTTCTGAATGAACCTGTCCTAGAGTGGAGGGGTAGTACTTCATCATTTATAGGTCATCCTGTTTCCTACCTTCGGGTATGGAAAATGATATTTAATGGATGTGTATATCATCTTGTTCGAGTTAAGGACACTAGTTCTGAAACTCGCAGTCTTGAATCAATCCCAATAGTGCATGAATACTCAGATATCTTTCCCAAAGATCTTCCAGGAATTCCTCCCGAAAGGGAAATAGACTTCGACATTGATCTTCTTCCAGATACTTATCCTATATCTATTCCTCCATACATAATGGCACCAATAGAACTCAGAGAATTCAAAGATCAATTAAAGAAACTCCTAGATAAGGGTTTCATTACACCCAGTGTGTCCCCATGGGGCACACCAATCTTATTCGTATGCAAGAAATATGGTTCTCTCGGAATGTGTATAGACTACCATCAACTCAATAAAGTCATGGTTAAGAACAAATATCTACTTTCCAAAATCGATGATTTGTTTGACCAACTTTAGGGTGCCAACTATTTCTCTAAGATAGACCTAAGATGAGGCAAACATCAACTCAGAGTTAGAGAATATGACATTCCAAAAACAACATTCTGAACTTGGTATGGTCACTTTGAATTCTTAGTCATGTCCTTTCATCTTACCAATGCCCCAGCAGCTTTCATGGACATGATTAATTATGTGTTCAAGCAGTACTTGGACATATTCATCATAGTATTCATAGATGACATCCTTTTTTACTCCTACAGTGAGTGTGATCATGCAGACCATCTCAAAATAGTAGTACAGACTCTCAGAATTCATCAGTTGTTCGCCAAATTTAGTAAGTACGAATTTTGGCTAAGGTCAGTAGCATTCCTTGTTCATATCATCTCCGATGATGGCATTACAGTTGATCCTCAAAAGACCAAAGCAATAAGAAACTAGCCCAGTCCCATCTCTCCATCAGATATCAGGAGTTTCTTGGGTTTGGCTAGCTATTATTGTTGGTTTGTTGAAGGACTTTCTTCTATTGAATACCCTTTGTACAGATTGACGTATAAGAAATTCAAGTTTCAGTGGTCATATCCTTGTGAGAAGAGTTTTTAGGAGTTGAAGACTTGACTGACCTCAGCTCTAGTTTTGACTCTTCCATACGGTTTAGATAAATTCTCAGTGTACTGTGATGTATCTATAGTTGGTTTGGGTGTGTCCTCATATAGCATGGTAATGTTATATCCTACGCCTCCTGACAACTTAAGCCCCATGAGAAGAATTATCCTACTCATGACCTTAAGTTAGCAGCCATAGTTTTTCCCTTGAAGATTTAGAGGCATTACTTGTACGATATTCATATAGATGTATTCACAAATCATAAGATTCTTCAGTATGTATTCTCTCAGAAAGACCTTAACCTCCATCATAAAAGGTGGTTAGAGCTCTTAAAATATTATTACATGAGTGTCCTTTATCATCCGGGCAAGGCTAATGTAGTGGCCGGCGCTCTCAGTAGACTGTTTATGGGTAGTGTTGCTCATATTAAGGACAGTAAGAAGAAGTTAGCTCAGGAAGTCCATCATTTTGCCAAACTATGTGTCCTCTTAGTCGATTAAGAAGAATCTAGTTTATGGGTTTAGAACAGCTCAGAATTATCTCTAGTATCCGAGGTAAAAGAAAAGCAATATAGAGATCCCAGTCTTGTTAAGCTGAAAGAGACAGTTAGATATCAGAAGGTAGAGGTTTTATCCTAAGTGGGTGATGGTGTTCTCCGTTATCAGGGTCATTTATGTGTTCCAGGTGTAGATGAAATGAGGCAACGAATCCTTGCATAGGCGTATGGTGCGAGCTTCTCTATTCATCCAGGGGCCACTAAGATGTACCATAACTTGTGAGAGATATATTAGTGGAGTGGGATGAAAAGAGATGTTGCAAATTTTGTGGCTAAGTGCTTTACATATCAACAGTTTAAGATAGAGCATCAGAAGCCTAGTAGGTCCATACACGAATTCAATAGTCCTACTTGGAAGAGGGAAGAAGTGAACATGGACTATGTGATGGGTTTTCCTCGTACTCATCGTTAGCATGATTTAGTTTGGGTCATTGTAGATAGGATGACAAAATAAGCTCATTTCCTTCTAGTACATACCTCTTATTCATCCGAGGTTTAGGCCAGACTCTATATCAGGGAGTTGGTCAGATTGGATGGTGTTCTATTGTCTATTATTTTAGATAGAGGTACCCAGTTCACCTCTCACTTCTAGAAAGCATTCCAAAAGGGTCTTAGTACCCAAGTTCACCTTAGTACAACCTTTTATCCTCAGATAGATGGTCAAGAAGAAAGAATCATTCAGACCTTGGAAGCTATGCTAAGGGCGTGTGCAATTGATTTCAAGGGGAGTTGGGATGACCACTTGCCTTTGATTGAGTTTGCATACAACAAAAACTATTATTCTAGTATTCATATGACTCTATTTGAAGCTCTCTACGATAGGAGGTGCATATCTCCAATCGGTTGGTTTGAAGTGGGTGAGGCCGTAGTAGTAGGGCCTGACTGGGTATTAGACACCTTAGAGAAAGTTTAGTTGATCATAGAGTGACTCAAGACAACTTAGAGCCGACAAAAATTGTACGCAGATGTGTGTAGAAAGGATCTCGAGTTCGAGACTGGTGATTATGTGTACCTGAAAATCTCCCCCATGAAGGGAGTAAAGTGGTTTAGCAAGAAGGGAAAGCTCAGTCCCCGATATGTCGGTCCCTTCAAAATTCTCATTCATTTCAGCAAGGTATCTTATGAGCTCGAATTTCCTTCAGATCTAGCCTCAGTTCATCCAGTGTTCCATGTCTCCTTGCTAAAGAAGTGCATAGGTGACCCAGTAGTTGTAGTCCCGGTAGAGGGGTTAGACATTCAGAACAACCTTCCTTTAGAAGAGATTCTAGTAGAAATTCTTAACTACTAGACTGAGGAACAAAAAATTCCCTCTAGTCAAGGTTCTTTGGCGGAATCAATCCGTTGAGGGAGCAGTTGGGAAGAAGAAGCAGACATGCGTACCAAGAATCCTCACCTCTTCTCCGCAAACTCAGACTCACACCAAGGTAATAGTTTTCATTAAGATTATTTAGATTCATGTTCAGATTTCAGTTATAAACTTTGTATCAAATACCTTTGCATATCCAGTCATATGTTCATGTATCATGTCAGTTATGTATTCATGCATCAGATATGCATTCTCATCATGAGAAACTTAGCTTCTCAGTAATTTTATTTATGCATTCATGAAGACTATCTATCGCATATACATACATCAGACATGCATATTTAGTATGAGATTTCAGTATATTAGAATTTCCAGTAATATAGAAATGTCCAAATGTTCACGTCCCTTAAGTAAGATCATTCTATTAGCTTTCACAATCTAGTCAGTCCCATTTGAGGATGAATATTCCCAAAGGGGAGATATTGTAATACACTATCTTTCTTTTAATCAAATCTAGTCTCCAGAAGAGTTAGTGATGACTTTCTAAATGATTAGTATTTAAATCAGATAGAATTTCCCTAATACAACTTTTTATCATATGGGAAATTGAATTAGCTTTCTAGCGATACCAATTTCATCCAAATCCAGTATTGGAGTAAAAAGTTATGGACGTTTTATAAAGAACTATCGGAAATGCCCAAAAGCGACTGTCAGGACGTCGTCGTGACTAAGTAGTGAACCTGACTTCTGGCAAAGTGAGATGGTTAGGACCAATGGACCATTGAGATAGAGATGGAATGTTTCCCAAACCATCATAGACGAGGAAGAAAGTTTAAGTTTAGGCTAAGTACGACGGAATGGACTAACGGACCGTCGAGCCAGCGACGGACAGTCGTCCAAACCATCGCCACTTCTGATCAGCGATTTTAAGAAATTTTTAAAAGGGTTTTTGGGTCTTTTTCCACTCATTTTAACCCCTAATTATACCAGACCAGAGCTCATATCTTCATTATTCCTCCACAACACCAAATTAGGGTTTCTCTCAAAGATCAATCCCCAAGAACAAGAAACCCTAGGTGTTTAATCCCAATTCAAGAATTTAAGTTTTCCTCCATCAACCTTCAGGAAATCATGCACCCAGTATGTTAAGTGTTCATTCATGGATTCCTTTCATCCATGAAGCCCAAGAATCTAATTTTAGATTATAAATTATGATATTTATGTTGTGGATTGATTATGATCAAGTTGATGTTATGTATGATACCCAAGTTGGAATCTTTGATGTGTTTTCATGAATTTATGATATCATGTGGATTGAAATACACTAAATTATGTTGATTTATGCAACCATGAAGAATTAATTTAATGTTTGTGCCTAAGCTTATAGTTATGTATGCAAGGTGTTTGATAAAATGCCTAAGAGAATAGGAAATGTGCCTTATGACTGAATTGTGACAAAAATGATAAACGCATGTTTCACCCTTACATTCAAATGACTCCCGTGTTATTGTTATGATTTGTCATGGATTTATGTAATGCTCATGATATTAGGCTTATGAAAGTATGACATGTTTATATGCATTCCATTCAAGTGTAAGTTTATGGCATGCAAATACTTTATGAATATCCCCAATGATTGTACCATGAATTGTTGACTATAGTCATGTGATAAGAAGTGTCATGTCTTGTCAATTTCATTCTATTGAGTCTTGGGGGTACTTTTACTCGACAATTTAGCTATGTGACTAGAGACATTATTAGTTTTCAAGATACTCTCAGTCAAGCCATGTTCAGTAGAATTCAGTCACTCTTATGACTCAGGAAAACTTAGTAATCTCTGTAATCTCAGTCAGTTATTAGATCTCAGTAATATTCTGTCAGTCAACAGAACTCAGTGAACTCAGTCCAGGCAGTTCAGTATAATTAATTCAGTTTCTAATCAGATGGGAGAAGGATTCAGCACCGAGTGAGCCCAAGGATGAGGACTCACCTGCGAGTAGAGGGTGTGATTCTTAGAATCAATCCTTGCGCTCCATAACTACGTAGCCACCATAGGTTGAGATATCAAACCTTCTAGATAAGGGTAGATGAGATGGCTTAACCTGTTAGATAAGAGTTCTGCTATTCTCATTAGAGTACCTATTTGATGAGGGTCACTCACAGCTTGTCCTTACCAATGGGGCGGTATTAACACCCTTCCAATTGGGGTTATAGATTGGACCCCAACTCAGCTAAAATAGCTTATTAGGGTCATATCAGTTAAATGAATACTTCCCACAATCTCAGTCTCAGGTATCAGTAATAGAACTTAGATAGTTCAATAGAATTTAGGGCTTTTAGATACAGTCACTAGTTCAGTACGGAACTCATCTAGTTACATCTTGCATACATACATCCTATCATTTATTTGAATGCATATATATTTTATTTTCTTTCATATATGTACTTGTTGTGGTTAGTGATGAAAGACGGTACGAATGTGACATGGATCCCTTGGGAGGATTAGGTATGGTATATAGGATCAAAAAATTATGATAATTACGGGATGTGGTAATATGGGTTCTTGTGATTGTAAGTACCGAGAGGACTTGAGTGGATATAAAATTTAGGGATTGTAGATTTACAATGTATAGGTCAAAGGACAAAGATATATGAAATACAAGTTAAAGGAAAAAGCTATAGGAAATATAAGTCGAAGGACAATATATACAGAATAAAATTCTAAGGACAATGATGTACAAAAAAGTTAATTGACAGGGAGGTCATAGAGATGTTAAGTAATGTGTTTAGAATCTTACAATTGGCATGTTAGAACCTAAATTTTACTTAATGTTGTGAATTTCCCATATTTATTATTTATTTTAATTATTTCGAACCCTTGTCAACTAATGATGCTTACCAGTATGTATGGTTGTACTAATTCTGCACTTACTATACCTCTACCCAGGGGTATAGCCATGGTGCAGGTCAGTGGGAGTTTCTGAAGAAACAATGTCGATCACTCACCAAAAACTCTTACCAACTCTATTGATAGAAATTTTAAGGGTCTATACCATACAGTAAAGGACTAGGTCCCTTAAAATCAATCACAAGCAAAGTACACAAAAATAACAGAGAAGTAAGAGACAGTGCAGGAAGAGTAAAAACACAAGGGTTTTCACATAGAAACTAAAGAAGGAAAAAACTACAGCTTTCCCTCATAAGCACAAAGAAATCCACTATAATCTACCTCCTAATTATAGTCTAGATTTTAGCCTACCTCTATGCTCCTTGCGCTAGCAGCAACTCTGCTACCAGCTCATCTTGGTAACTCTACAAAGGACTCTCTCTACACCGATTACCTTTAATAAGTTTCACACTTAGGAAACTCTACCTAAGCAGTTATCTCAATGAAAAAACAAGACATTACACTTATATCTTGAGTAATTCATTTACAAATCAACAATCAAGAACACTTACTCACTCTTTAAGCATATTACAAAGATAAGAATATAAGCAATGTTTGAGTAATCTTGAAATGGAGTTTTTATTACCTCTTTTGTCACTCTTTAGAATTTGCAAAAATGATTTGATAAAGAGGCATCCCTTCTCTTTTATAGATGAAAGATGATTAAGGCTTAAAGATCATTGGATCAGCTATCCAAGTCAGCACAAAATAGAACTTGAAAGTTTGTTACATAAGATTAAAGAACTGTACAGATGACACATTCCAGCTGTATTATACCTTATACGTCAAGGACCTGGTCCCTTGCAGTTTAGCTACTCATCATCAAAACTACATGTAGTCATTTTCCCTCTTTTTGATGATGACAAACCAAACCATAGAATTTGAGCATCAGTGCACATTCATCATATTTAATCGCTGTGATTACAACCTGAAGATGAATGTTACCCTTATTATCATGCTTCATTCATCCCCATCATGCAACACAGGGACCTGGTCCCTTATTGTAATTTTGTAGGAAAAATCTTCTTTCCCCTGTCAACATGCACCTTCATTTATTGCATTTGAATATCCCTGTCAATATGCACCTTCATTTGGTGCATTTGCACACTTCCTCCTATCATTATGCCCCTTCATATGCATTTGCACACCTTTTTTTGTCGTTGTTCTACCATACTTCTGAACCATGTGAGCACACACACTCAACAGGTCCTTACATATGAAGTTAGTATTCCCCCTTTTGGCATCATTGGAAAGTAAGAACAGTAAACCAAGAGTAAATTAAGCACAAATCAGTTTCTTATGGCTATTGGAGAAACACTAACATGAAGAATATCTTTGCAAAATAAAGAGTACAATTGTAACACACAAATAAAAAATTCATTCATTCATAATAGTTAGCATTAGTATAATAAGCTAAAATAATCACCATAAAAATAACTATCGTTAAAATCCATTATGAGAAGCAGGATATAGAATTGACACAAGGTTGATGAGGGAATAAGGTTGACAGGGTTTAAGTTAAAGAAGGATTAGGTGAAAGGACTTAAGCAATATCTCCATTCTTGCATTTTTAGTAATGTGAGCATACAACAATTGTTTGGTAAGATCCTTCACTTTAGCATTTAGTTCAACCACTTTTGCCCAGAGTTTTGCATTTTCAGCTGCAAGTTCATCAGTGGCACCTGGTCCCTCAGAAGGCAACTTCTGATTCTGCAATTTTAGGTGCACTAATTCAACATCTTTGTCCGTTCAACTTTGATCATTAACTCCTCTATTTTCATTCCCAACTTCTCTTGATCAGCTAGCAACTCAGATGCTTGAGACACTCATTCAACTTTACCCTTAATGTATCCATTCTCCAAATTTATAAGCTTTCTTTATATCTGGGCATTCAAGCTTACCCCATCTTTTGAGAATTCTATGGTATAATAGAATTCCCTTACCTCCTTTTCATAGAGCCTAGGTATTGTTCCCTCAAATTAATGCAGCTATCCTCGATGCATTGTTTAATCTACCAACTCGATCATTCTAAGTATCTCACATATTTTAGGATCAAGAGTTTTTCTTGAGAGAACCTTCTGAGTCATCAACATTTTTTTAATTACCCGTATCCTTCATCTATTTCTTTGGTCTCATTACTTGCCTCTTTTATTTCATAACTTTTCTTTTCTTGGGACCAGGTCCCTCAGAGGCTTTCTTTACTTTTCACAACTGTGTGTTTCTGCCTCATGCTAGCAATATTACTAGACTTTGACTTAGAAGACCTAAGGTGAAGTTTTTTTTTCTTTGGTTGCTGAAGGATCAAGGTATTTTATGAGGGTATAGTTAATTTGGTTTTATGAGTAAAAGAGAATGAGAAGGACCAATTTGGTTTAGAGAAGGAAAAAAGTGATGAGTTGAGAATAAGAATGGGAAATAGCCTGATTTAGCTATTTGAAGAGGAGACCGTTGTCATCAAAAGATGTTCCTTTTGGAATCACATTTCTGGTTTTAATAAGAGTGACTCTTATTTTTGCAAGGAAATTGAAAACTTTATTGAGAGAAGAAAAACACACGGGTTTCTAGACAATATTTTATGATTCTTAAAGCATAGTGTAGTGGCAATAACCTTAGAGATGAGACTAGGTCCCTTATCTTCTTTGAATGAATGTTCAAATTTGTGAACGTCATAATTGTCCACTTTCAAAACTATTCCCATGGGTGTATACCTTCAAGGGTATGGTACTGAGTTAGGCTAATATGAACCCACTTTATCAAGGATACTTATATCCTTATCATTGCCAATTTTATGGAGAGACATTGATTGAAATATCAGGTTAAGTCAGTATCATGCTTTAATCTCTGCACACTCCTTTTTTTTCCAGAACTTGTTACCAAAGCAGGTCTGGGGACCAGGTCCCAAACTTTACTTAATTCAGGATGCTGAAGATTTTTCTTCTAAGATGAATTTCTTAGGGACCAGATCCCTGATAATCAGGACTTATCTGTAATTTTTCCTCCTTTTCCTCATCATTTCCAGCATTATCAAAGATCAATAATTTTCCTGACTAATCAAGAACTACATGCACTTCTTTCATCTACCTAAATAATTACTTTTTCGATCATTCTCTAGTGCTTTTTCATTTATCAAATTTGAAGGTCATTTTAGGGCTTCCTTTTGAACACAAGAAACATACCTCCTTGTTGAATATTATCTTTTATAATCCAAAGACTAGGTCCTTGAACTTATCTTTTCATAATAAGACACCTTCACCTGAAGTTTCTTGAGAGAGAGAACAGAATCAGACTTTTTATCACTTAGTTTTGAACCCTTTTAATCAACAAGATATTCCTGAATACAATCCTCTTCTCATGCCTAGAATCATGATCACTTTTAAGATTTGGGAACCCACTTGAGTCTGAGTTCCCAGTAGTAGGATAATGAAGTAATCAAATTTTCTTTGTTTACTTAGGCAGATATAACTTCCTCTTCACTCCTTTTTGAGACTCAAAGCCCTTAGGATGTTCACTCTTTTGCTGGATGTATTCAGTATTCCTTAGTTCTACCTTAAGTCAATGCTAACATCTTTATTTCAAATGCCATTCTCTTCCACAATGACTGTATAAGAGCTTGTGTCCTTTACTTTTATTGTCATGAGCAGCCTTTCCTTTAGAATCACCAGGTTGGGAAATTTTGTGGTAGACAATACCTCTACCATCATTAGCACCTTGACTAGTTAAATAAAAAAGGATTAGTGAGGATGTAGTCCATTTGAGTGACCTATTCAAGTTCTTTTTTAAATGGACTAGGTCACTCTCTAACTTTTCATTTATGTGGAGTGTTGACATAAGCTATTTTTGAGAATCCTTCAATCCTTTTTCAAGATCAATTTGAATCAATGAAGCTTTTCTTTTTCCTTTGCCATCTACTTTATTCACCCTTTTTAGACTAATCATCAAACTCAGATTTTTAGAGATTCTCTTTGTGAAAAACTCTTTAGTTTTAGAAATTTGGAAAGTTAAAGCAATCAACTCATGTTCTTGATTCTCTACTTTCAGTCCTAATGAATTCTTCTCAGCAATTAGTTTATATACAGAGTTTACAAAGACACTAGAAAGCCTTTTTATCTTTCTAGCAGTATAATTATCTTAATTCTCCTAAATATCAGAAAGAGTTACCCCCTTTTTTTTTTCATCCTCTGTGTTTTCCATGAATGAAAATAGGGAATCATACCAAACTGGACCATCTTCCACTGTCAGCATTGAAACACCCCCAGTTTTTTCATCTTCACTAAATCGCTAGAATAGTCTCCCCATACTACTTGAGCTTGCTTTACAACATATTCAACTACTGTCTTCCTTCTTGAATTATCAGGGACTTGGTGCCTGATCTTTCCATTGTCACCTTTAACTTTGAGATGATCTTGATAATCTATTTTGTGCATTGGAAAGTCTTTAATTAAATGTTAAGAACTTCCATATCTGTGACAAACTTCCATAGTGCCTCCCTTTTTGCTGCTACTCCTACTTGTTTGAAACTGGCCACTTTGTCTCAAAGGTTTAACTATTATTTTTGCCAACTAGGCAACATCAATGTCTTATTTAGAGTCTAATTTAGATACTTTTGGTGCCAGATATTTTTTTATTTTTTACCTCCATTTTTTTGCCCTTACTGCTTCTTAAGTTGAGGAGTCTACATAATCCCAATGAGTTCATCCATATTGAGGATCTTTAAATTTCTTACCTCAGTTATGGAATCCACATTGATTTCCTGTGACTTGGGAAGAACAACCAAAATCTTCCTTACTTGTTTATACAATAGAATTACTTCTCCTAAGCATTGTAGCTCATTTATGATAAAGTGAATCATGTATCCATTTCTCGTATTGTCTCTCCTTCTTTCATACTTAAGGTTTCATACTGAGTTTCCAGTATGTCCACTTTAGAATCCTTCACATCTGTTGTTCACTCATGAGTAGTCCTTAAGAAATCCCAGATCTCTTTAGCATTTTCACAAGTTGAGATCCTATTGTATTCATTCGGACCTGTTCCACATACTAACTGTTTCTTGCTTTTGTAATTCTTTTCAATCTTCTTTTTATCTTTTTCATTGAACTCCCTCCTTCTTTTGACAACCTTTCTTGTTATTTCTCCTTTTTTAACATATTTCACTGAACATGAGGAATATCAAGGATTATGTCCTTCAATTCATTATCTTCAGCCATAATGAAGTCGAACATCCTGGTTTTCCACCACCTATAATACTGTCCAATGAATCTTGGTGGTCTAATAGTAGATTTTCCTTTTTCTAGATTAGGTAGAGCAGTCATTCTAACCAAGACAAGATAGGTGTGAACCTTTTAGTGTGACCAGGCTTTGATACCAATTGATAAAACCCATGGGGGTCTACACCACATAGTAAGATACCAGGTCGCTCAAAACAAATCATAGGAAAAGTACACAAAAAAAACTAGGAATTACGAGATAGTACAGGAAGAGTAAAAACACAAGGATTTTTACATGGAAACCCATAAAGGAAACAACCACAGCTTTTCCTCACAAACACGAAGGAAATACACTATAATGTACTTCCTAATTACAGTCTAGATTTCTGCCTAACTCCAGAATCCTTGCGCTAGAAACAACTCTACTACCTACTTATCTTGGTAACTCTACCAAGGACTCACTCTACGCTGATTACCTCTAATCAGTCTTACATTTAAAAAACTCTACCCAAGAATTTCTCTCAATGATAAAAAGGCATTAGTCTTATAGTCGAGTAATTTTTTTACAAATCAGAACTCATGAAGACCCACTCACTCTTTAAGCATATTAGAAAGATAAGTATATGAGCAATGTTTGAGCAATCTTGAAATGGAGTTTCAGCTGCCTCTATTTTCACTCTTTATAATTTGCAAAAACTATTTGATGAAGAGGCGTCTCTTCCCTTTTATAACTGAGTGATGATTAGGGCTGAAAGATCATTGCACCAGCTGTCCAAGTTAGTACAAAATATAACCTACAAGTTTGTTACACAAGAGGATAAAACTGTGTAGATGATGCATGCCAGTTGTACTGTACCTTGCACGTCCAGACACCTGGCCCCTTACAGTTTAGCTGCTTATCATCAAAACTACATATAACATCTACCCTTCATAGATGTTGTGTGATGGATTTCCTTAATTCATATCTATTGCTCTTGTACCTGTTTAGACTCGGTTCTGGGGTATCATTTGTAGTTATTTTAAAAATTTAATTTTCAAATTTAATGTATTGAAACAAGCTTGGGAAATATTTAAATGATTAATCACATTTTAAGTTGGCTTAAATTTCAATTGTGAATATTATTATAATTAAGTGTATATTGTAGCAATTTCCGTATTTGATTAATATTTGGATTATTAGGGTTCCCTTATCTGGAGTAAGCGTAGGTAGGTTCCTGTCATGATCCATTGGGTTGTATTGTGACAAAAATTAGCACTACATCCATAAATTTCACAATAAGTCTGCATCTATTGAACTATATTTATTGGTGCATGAGGTCGAGCAACACTGAGCTTGATGAATTGGTTCATCATTTGGTTATGGAAAGAAGTCAATTGTGCAACCAATATTGTGATACTATCTATCTCTAACACATGTGCAAGCATTTTTACCAAACCCTTCATTGCATCACCGTGCTAAATAGAACCTATATGATTGAGAAGAGTATATAACTAATCGTATGTTTTCTCTAAATCCCTACAACCAACATTTGAATCTAGCAAAATCTTTGTATTATGGTAAAGACTTTTAACAAAAGTATAGGCTAATACCTTTTTTGTTTGTCGGTGGTGCAAAAAATCTCTAAGAATAGACTTGAATCTCTCTTATTCATGATATAAATTTTTGTCTGGCTTCTGCTTAAAACTCAAAATCATACTCCTTCACTTATGATTTGCCAGATGGGAAGAAACAAATCAAGAACTTTCTAGCAAGGTCGTCCTAGGTTGTGATTGAATTAGAATATTCTGTCTTCAACCATATCTTAGCTTCTCCAGTAGGGAGAATGTTAAAACCATAAGCCTTACATAATTTATGAAGACTCTAGGGGGAATAAATATGACACAATCTCTAAAAAGTTCTTCAAATATTGATGTTGAAATTTATGTGATAGGCTTGTAAATTGTTAGATGGTATCTAACAATTGCACTATACTCTTTTTCAAGTCAAATTACCTTTCGATTCCAGTCTCTAGATACTGGAGGTAACATTAGTTGCTAATGGTATTACCACTTTACAAACTGATCTTTGATCTAGTACTTCAAAACCAACCTCATCCTATTGATCTATTTGAACTTTTGGAATGGGATAGATAAGTGTTGTTTCTCTTATCAACGGATAGAATATGGGTTAACTAAATCCTTTTTCCTTACTATCTTTCTTTAAATGATACTCCTATACCTGCAAGAGTAGTGTCTAATACTAAGTTGTTATCACTTATAAACGAAAATATTAAAACTTTAAATTGTAAATTTGCTAATTTTTCAAGTCTCCAGCAATGATTCAAAAAACTTATTTCGCTTGAGCACATGCATGTGTACATGATCATACAAGTAATACAGTAATACTTTGAGTTGGATATCAAACACATAGAGACTTGTATTTTTGAAAGTATCCAATTTAAATAATACTATAAAATTTAATAAAGGCCATTATAGCTAAAGAGTTATTGGTTCTTGATCATAAAATAAATACAACAAGTCATCAGTAAGTAAGTTGGGTTGTAAATAATATGAAGAGCGTTTCAGGGCCAAGGTTTAATTCATTATGATGCATAGAAATAATTTGTCGTTAGTTAAGTTATCTATCTTGGTTGTTAATTCATGGGTTTAATATCATGATTATGGTCTTTTGAGCCTCTAATCGTCCATTCAAACTAGTCTCACAACTACATCATTAAGAGAAGACATGAGGATCTTATTCGAATGCATTTATACTTCTTCCTGTATTGTAACCAACTAAGGAATATTAGAAATATTACTATCCTAAATGTGAATCCTATTTAATTCATCTTAAATACAAGAACTCATTGCTTATGTTCTTCTTCTTAATCTAATGATCCTTCTTTTATGTTTACACAAGATTTGTAGATTTATTTAATGGTAGCTAAGAATTTATATTTTAATAACAAGGGCATAAGAACAAAAAAATATGACAAACATCCTCAATCGAACTTGAAATAAAGCTATACAATCATGTTTGGTTGTCCCAACCCTAGAATGAGGGTTTTAAGCTACTCATAATCTAATTTACAATTACAAAATTAATGTAGTTCATACATAATTTAAAAAATGGAAAAGAGAAGAATAAAAATACTATTTGAGGTCTCCTTCAATGTTGTAATAAACCCTAAGTTATCCAAGATCATTAGAATTAAAGATAAATGTCCTATTTATAGTGTAGGACAAATTGTTGCTAAGTTGACCAAAGTATGTGCTACTTTGGAATCATGGAGCCTAAGCTCCATGGTATGGCCTTATTGCACTTTTGAAGAAGCATGTCTTGCCAAGGACGCGGACATACATTGACTAGTAGCCCCTAGTTTAATTCAAATTGTGCTTAACTTTTCTCCATGAGTTGTGTCACACTAAGGTTACATATGTGGACTATTTTGGCAATCTCAAATTTTCTCCAACTCTGCATTGATCCTTTAATCTGTTTCACATTTCAGGTACGTATTCTTTAATTCTCAATTCATTTATACAACAAAGATTGTTCCTTTTGCATAAATTTCCATTAATATTCTAGCTTAAATTGTAATGCCTTGATCTCTTAATTCCTTTGTTGTTTGCCTTTGACTTCTTTATTAGCATAGAAATTTGATTCACTTAAATCATTATTTAAGGACCTGAATTAAGGTGATTTTCTCATTTATGTATTTTGATCATTTACCTTTTTTTTATAGTTACTACACATTGATTTTGGGGTTTGGAAATGATTGACATGATTCTAGATGAAATCGAGAGTAATTTGTACAAGTTAGTTTCATTTTAGAGGCTTGAGAATCTCTAATGATAACGTTGGTCAACGTTTGATGATACGAGTATTGGATGGAAATTTGGACTACCCAGTACATCCATAATATAGAATTTAGGTTAGTAGGAGGGTTGATTAAAATTCGAGACCTTTATACCTCCTTTTGATCCTTCATTTGGAAAATAGTAAAAAAGGGGTCGGGGTCCCATCGGTTAATTTTGTTAAGAAACTTTGTTTGAAAATCCGATGTCACCATTATAGTTGGAACATCGAAATTAACCCATTATCAAAGTTCATTGGATTTCAAACAAAGGTTGATGGGTCAGTTGACAACTTTGCAACTTTTCAAAGTTGCTAGTTTAGCCACTTTATTGGACAATATACCACTTAAGTAGTAGTTAGTGGTCCTAGTTGACCAGTGGCTTTCCGCCAAAGTAGACACTTGACTACTTTAGTAGGTGTTGCTTTAGCATAAGGGGACCGCTTTAGCATCCCTAGCCGCTGTAACGACCCAAAATCACCCCTTGGGATGCTACACGGTTCTTAGGGTCACAAGGGACCCCAAGCTGACCCTTCACTTGGAATAACACATAAATAACTGAATAAAATGCATAAATCCATAGGAATAAAGTAGAAGAGAACTCTATTATGAATTTACTCAACACAAAACTGAAGTCACAAGGTTACAACTCTACTTTTACATCAAACTAAAGCTCAATACATCAACTTCTACTGAGTATCTATGAAGCCTCTACTAGTACTGACCATGGGTAGCTAGGTCAGGACTCCCAAACACCCCAACTCAATACGAATGAATAAGGGAAAATACAACACTTTTGATTATATCACTGACTCGTGGCCCTGAATTAAAAGGACCCATTACCTGATGACTGGAAGTTGCGGATTAATTGGATATGGTACATGCGCTACAATCTTGTACCTACATTATGAGACAATGTAGAACATAGACGTATATGTGAATCGGTACTTTGAGGATGTACTGAGTAGGTGGGGGTGGATGCATATGTATAAACCAATGTCAATCTTCTTCAATCAAGTCATGTATGCAATATGGGATGACTCATATGGCTTGAAAAAGTATAAAATATAAAGCTCATAAATCATGTAGGATAAAACGTGTAGCACAAATTTCGTGAGTCATCATACTATAACTTGAAATCATAAATCTCCTCTTATTCTCAATACTCAAGGGATAAAGAAACTTTACAAGATACTTTCAAATCATTCATATGTCTCATGGAGAGTAAAAATTCCTCAATTCTCAAGATCTCATAAATCTTTTCGAACTCAAATACTTCGAATTCAGAATCATATAACTTTGAAACATGCTTGAAGACATTTCATTCACTTTAGGAAAATATCTCATTTCAGGCTTTAGGGAAATCATTCAATCAAAAAAGGAATATACTCTAGTTTAGTTAAAATAACTCATCTCAAGGCTTCATGGGAAAATACCAAATCAAGAGAAAATACTTCCTTTTAAAGAGAAAATTCATATCAATGGAATACTTTAGCTAGGAAACAACTTTGCAACCTCATTATTAGGAAAATAGCTAGTAGGAGGAAAAATACTTTAGTTTTCAAAGAAGTAGCTGATCTCAAGTTTAAAGGTCAAGGAAGGTTCTCGTAACCAATATAAACCATGTGAGCTACATGGAGTCCAATATTTTGTACTCCTAAGGAGGAGACCTCACGTTAGGGAGTAGTATGTATCTCACATGTTTTATGTTGGTTATGAGAACCTCCCTTGACCTTTAAACTTGAGATCAGCTGCTTCTTCGGAAACTAAAGTATTTTCCCTCCTATTATCTATTTTCCTAATAATGAGGTTGCAAAGTTGTTTCCTAGCTAAAGTATTCCATTGAAAATATCAAGATAATGTATTAAATAATAATGGGTGAAAACCCCCAATTAAAATTCATGTAAAACCTCATAGATTTCAGGAAAATCATAATGCAAATAAGCCTTTTTGGAAACAAGAGTGAAAGGGTTACCCTTGTTCAAAACCCCACATACCTTTAATTAGAAGCTTTGGATGAACTCTCACTTTGGAACTCTATTAGTACTCTTGAATGTGGGTTCTTGAGACCCTTGACTTGGGAACCTTGAATCTTAACTCAATTTAGAAAATCCATGGTGGATTCTTGAGATTCTTGGAACAGGATTAAGATACTTAGGGTTTTTGTTGAGAGAAAATTTGAGAAAAACTTCATAGAATGCTTTTAAATGGCCTTGATTTAGTGTTTACATGATTTTATAGGCTTGTAAAAAGTCCAAAGTGCCCTTTTTAACATCTGTACGAAGCTGGAAAAAATTAAACTGGGAACCCGATTTCATAGGCCACCGCAACGCGCCAATTATCGCAATGGCTCACTGGAATTTGAAAATAGTAAATTGGGAGTCCCCATGATGCGTAGCTATCGCGTTGTCCCACTGGTTGGGACCTGGGAATCCTCTGCGATGCAACACTATCGCGGGGTTCCACTGGAAATTAATTATTGGTAAATTAGGCTCCTCCGCGATGCACCACTATCGCGGAGTCCCACTGGAAATTGACAATTTCCAAATAAACCCTCTCCGTGATGCGCCAATCACTTAAATTATGTTGTTTTATGACTAAGACTTAAATTAGCCTTAACTTCTTACCTGGGTATCAGATTTGGGAAAATCTTATATCGACGGAAAGCTTATCAAATATCCCATGTGATAAAAAGTCAAAATTAGGGAAATTCCATATGGTTCAAAATATATCACACTTGGGAAGACACCTCTCAAACCTTTAAGGCCGGAATAACACTTTACTCAATATGCTCTAAGGCTCAAACTATGAGGGAATTTTGCGGGGTTTTACAGGAACATAGGCTGGACTTATTTAACGATCGCTCAACCCTTAAGAGATGACAAATTAAATGGTTATTTGACTGCTTAAGTGGCCAATACTGAATTGATATATATTTATTTTCATATTTTTCTTCTTGTTTGGACCTTTGAGCTTCGGGCTTGGGCGATTTTTGAGGATTTTTTCTCCATATGAGGTTTGGTAAGCTCCAAAACCTTATTTTGATTCTTTTTTCTTGTTTATATCATCTAAAATAATTATAAATCATGATTTTAGAATGGAAAATTGGGGATTTTATAGGAAAAGTTTTAAAAACAATTTTTCTTAGATTTGAACATCATTTATAACATTTTTTCATGGGTTTTCTCCTCTCTCTCCTATAACCTTGAGGAATATTTTTTTTAAAAATATTTGGTTTTACCTCTTTCATTTATGAACATAGTTTTCAAACTCAATTTCGACCCAACTCGATTATGTGAATATGGGTATCCTTAGCTTATTTTTAATGCGTACATTCTATATTTGAATGTTGTAGTTAATTTTGAGGTCGTTCATAAGGGCAAGGATTTGGTTAAAGAACTTTAGGCTGGGATTTTGTTGTTTTGAGGTAGGTTATGGCTTAACTTCTTTTAGATTGAGCTGGATAGTTAAAATATAAAAAAAGCATGCTATGGGTTGGGGAAAATAACTATGGGGTTTATATCTTGAGATTATATATATTGTTGTATACCCGTGTGGGGGATGTATTCTGTTTTTGTTGTTTGTGATATTTAATTTTGTGTGTTGCCCATATGAGGGCTTTATTTGACATGATTGGCCTTATTTGTGAATTTAAATGTCTTTTTCTTGATATGATGCATGCGTAGGAGCTTATTTTGATAATATAGGCCGTATTTGAGCATTGGTTGCCTTTATCTTGTTAAAAATATCTGAGTTAGGGGTTGATATGATATTAATAATGTCTTATATGCATATTCATTCTGATGATGCCTAATTGGAGTTAATGATCATGAATTATGGACATATTGTGTTGACTTTTGTATTCACACTCTTTAACCCACATATATATATATGTATATATATTTGTGTGTGTGTGTATTTTTGATAGATTGAATATCATCATATTGAGTAGATTGTGAGCATTACATCCTCATTCCATACATACTCATTTATGAGATGCTGGTACCATCGAGTAATACTATTTTTGAAAAAAATAAGATGCATTATGGAAACCCTCTTTTTAAACATGAGCTAATAAGGTGACTTGAGATTTAGATATTGTATATCTGTTAGGAATCCCCCATCAGTCCTACCCGAGAGCTAGGAGCTCGGCGGCTGTATATAGATACTCATGTGATGGCTTTCACCATTCATTCCATCTACATTACATTGCATTGCATCTTTCATGCCTCTTTAATTTTCCTTGATTTGTGTTTAGTTTCAGTATACACTTCCTGTATATCCATGTTGCTTTTGTTTCTATATATATATTCGAACTATTAGTGGAGATAGTGCCATATATCATTTGGGATATTTCTGCTTGTCCGTGAGGTGCTCATAATATATTTTACTTATCTTTTTTTCTTGTTTTCTCAGTCAGCTAATGATACCTACTGAGCACAAGTGGATCGTACTCACCCATATTGTGCCCTTTTAGTGCAGATCCCAGTAAGAGAAGTTAATTTTGTATGGACATTCCTGACTTTGAGGTATTGATTTTCTCTAGAGTTTGAGATTGATCCAGACCTTATCTATCTTTATTTGTCTTTATTTTGGTTAACAAAGACAAATGTATATTTTTAAGTTTTGTATATTATATTAGATGCTCTTATCTTATGACACCAAATTTTAGGTACTTCTGAGATTATTTTTTTTGATTTTGTTATTAATTATATTTTATGTTTGGCTTGATTTAATTCTTAAAGTCTTACCTTGGTGTATGTTATTATTAATTTCATATTTCCTTTATCAGTTTGGGTGATTGGCTTACTAATCAAGGTTGAGCCATAATAAGTGCAATCATGACCTACTTTTGGATCATGATAAATTGTTATCAGAGTTACCATGTTTGCTGGCCTTACAAGTGTAAGAGTAGGATGTCTAGTAGAGTTTCACAGATCGGTATGTAGATGTCCCTATCTATCTTTGAGAGGCTATAAGATGTCTTGGGAAAAAATTTATCTATGTTGATTCCTAGTCCTGTGGGTTGTTCTTACCTAATGATCTAAGTTGTGTTCAACTATTTTCTATACCAATGGTGAGGACTAGATATCTAGAGGCTAGGGATGTTATGGTAGCACCCAAGGATGGAGCTCAGACTAGAGGGAGAGCCAGGTGTCGTGGACGACCCAAAGGTAGAGGATAGGCATGGGGAGATGCCTAGCTAGAGGGTGTTCTAGAAATCCTCTCCTAATGCTGAGATGATGTATTCCAGGAATGATAATCATACAAGGGATGTGGGGGCAGCTCAGGTCCCTCTAGGTTTTGTTAATACACCGATGCTTTAGGTCATATGATTCATCTTTTGACTTATTTGGAAGGTGTCCCTTAAGTGCACCTGGTGTTTCTCCAATTTTGAGTATTATACAACTTTCAGTGTAGTCATTTTCTTATGGATTCCTCTATTTCCTAGTATGTTCTGCCATTTGTACCAGCATCAACTTATGGCATTTCTTAGATTTTGAGTAGTGCTCTACCTTCTATGTCGGTATTTGATTACAAGATTCCTAGTTCAGAGGTATGATCTTCATATATGGTACCCCCATATATGGATTCATAGATTGTAAGATTTACCATTTCTCCCATTACTTTTGGTACAATTATGTCTTTTGATGATTAGAAAATATTTTAGAGGTTTATTCGCTTGGGTCCACCCAATTTTAGTGGAGCTATTGGCGAGGATGCCTATGTGTTTTTGATCTATTGCCTGGAGAAGTTACATATTCTTAGATCCATTGAGGCTCATGGATTTTCTTATACTACCTATCAATTGATAGAAATGACTAGCAAATAGTGGAGGTTGTTTGCTAGTTGTTGACCTTTGAGTTCATTTCCTATGTGTTGACTCAGGTTTTTGAGGACTACTTAAAGAGATTTGTATCTTAGAGTGTAAGAGATCATATGCGCGATGAATTTAATCACTCAAAGAAAGGCTCCATAACTATTGCTAACTATGAGGTTTATTTTCATATTTTATCCATATATTCATTCGCTAGTATCTCCACTGAGTTTGAAAATATTCAAAAATTTAAGAAGGGGTTAGATGGTACTTATCAGTTGGCAATAACATAGATGGTAAATTTTTGGTCTTCTTTATAGAGTATTATTGATCATGCCAAGATGATTGAGTCTATTATCCGTGCTACTTATAAAGGCACCAAAGAGGTGCATCATTATGGTGAGTTTAGGAGACACGCCTTTTGAGGTAGATATTTCTTGATTAGAGGTTCATGTAGCTGTCATGTTAGGATGGTTTAGGCCTTTTTATATGGATCAGGTGGTAGACCAATAGATTCAACGACTTTAGGTTGCTAGATAGTGGGCTCGGGTGATCGTTCTAATTCTACCACACCTCCTCAAATTGAGTTAGGACATAAAGGGTGTTGTATATGCAATAAGTTTGGTCATGTGTCCAAGGATTATCCTTGGTGTGCTTTCAAAAACCCTTCTATATCTATAGTAAGAGGTGGTTCAAATAGTGGTAGGGGTGCTTCTAGTGGTGCTTAAGGTAGAGGTAGAGGTACTCATGGTGGTGGTCATGGGGTTACTTTGAGGGAGGCTATAGTTAGTTTTATTCTATACCTATGATAATCGAGGAAAAAACGTCTGATGGTGTTATTATAAGTACCATCCCAATTGTCTATCAATCTTGTTTTGTGTTATTTAGTCATATGGCTACATTATCCTATGTGTCTACATAGTTAAATTTTTGTTTTGATATCTCGTGGGAGCCTCTTGTTATGCCTCTTCATGTTTCTACCTCGTAGGAGATTCTTGTAACGCCCCGTATCTGGTACCCAGAACGCTACACGGTGATCATGACCCTGAAGGACCACAAGCTAACCCATGACTATATCTGTACCTGTATACTGCATAATATATTGAATAATACAGAAACATGAACTGAAAGGACTTACGGTTCACATAACTAAAGTAAAATATAACATCTAAACGTGGTATGAAATACCCAAAACAACACTAAAAATACTGAAGTCTGAAACATGATAGTCTAGAAAGCCTCTAGCTAACTGAACTGTTTGAGTAAGGAGTTGATGGGATATGTACTCAACTAGCTCCAACTAATAAACTAATTAATGAGATAATAGAGAAATAACCATGTCCTCGAATGATAAGGAGTCACTTCTAACTCTGACTGCTGAAACTGAAATCTACTGCTGATCTGGAGCTCGTATCTCTAAACCTATGGTATAAGACCCCATAGCGCAAATGCGTCAAGACTTTGAATGTACTGGTATGCATATGGAGGCTGAATATATAGGGTTCATATCCATGAACAATACTGGCTAATTGACTAATATCAACGTAAGAATACATGCATTCATACATAGTAACTATATCTGAAATCATTATAACATGAGTACTAAATCTGAATACTAATAACATGACATACTAATAACTGATTTAATTGATAACATGAGTGACTGTATCTGACAGTCCTAAATCTAGTGGTACTATCTGAGTTCCGTTCTGTATCTGAGTTGACTGTATCTGACAATCCTAAATTTTGAAGAACTATCTGAGTTCTTTTACTGAGACTAATACTGAGACTGTGGGAGGTAGTCATCTAACCAACATGCCCCAAATGATGCATTATAGCTGAATTGGGGTCCAATCTATGCCCTGACAGGAAGGGTGTCAATACCGCACCACTGGTAAGGACAATATGTGAGTGACCCTAATATAATAGGTAACTCTAATGAGAATAGTCGGATCCCTCATATAGAAGGTTAAGCGACCTCATCTACCCTCATATAAAAGGCTATGATTTCTCAACCTGTGCTAGCTACATAGTTCTGGAATGCAAGGATTGCTTCTAAGAATTACACCCTCATATAACAGGTGAGTTCCCACCCTTAGGTTCGCTCGGTGCTAATTTCTTCTCCTATCTAAATAGACACTGAACATAATATACTGAAATGAACATGGACTGAGTTACTGACTTTCATTGATTGACATAATACTACTGATATTTGACAACTAATTGAGTTCATGAGATCATGGAGATTTCCTCAGTCATAAGAATGTCTGAAGTCTAAGGATCATGGATTGACTGAGAGTATCATGAAAACATGACATGTCTCTAAGAACACAACTAATGTTTTGGGTACAAGTACCCCTAGGACTCGATGGAAGGAAACTGACCAAGCATAACTTACTTAAACATATAACTAACATCATAATCCATAATACATTTATAGAAGAATTCCATCAAAACATGTGATAGGCATAACTTGTACATACATGGGGATTTCATGATATCATACTAGTTGGGCATTGTTCCTTCATCAAGGCATTTATTCAAACACATGGTAGGAATAGCACATGTATATAACATTATACAACAATTAATCATCATGATTCATCTCTAATTTCATCATCCTAGGGTTTATTCATAGGTTCACATGAATACACATCTATACAAATCAATTCCACATAACATTGATCACCCAACATGGATTTGAATTCAATTGATCATCCTCAACATAAACAAAATAAACCCAACATGAAATTCATAAGGAAATTCATAAACTTAAACTTAGAAAAAAGATTCTTGGGCTTCATAGATGAAAGGAGTCCATGAATGAACACTATGCATACCTTAGTTTGTGGTTTCGTGAAGATTGACGGTGAAACTTTCTTGAAATTATATCTCATCTGAAAACCCTAGCTTGTTCTTGAGAGAAACTTAATAGAAGAGAGTGTATTTTTGGTGAAAAGTGGTTGAATCACGTGTTAAAGGGCTTAAATAAGGGGTAGGAAGTTGACCTTTTTAACCCTAGATGCGTCTTTTAATTTTACTAAATATTTCTCGAACTGGGCCCCAGGAGCGATATGGAGCTATCACGCCGTGTTACTGAAATTTGAAATTTGGAAAACTGAGGGATGGCGCGATGCAGAGCCATCACGTTGCCCCTTCTTTTGCGACCTGGAAATTGGCGCGACGCGGGGGAAATCACGCTAAGACACTGGAAAAGGACAATTCTGAATTTTGGCCCTGGCGCAACGTTCCATAATCGCAGACCCATACTGGAATTTTCCAAATGCCATTTCCTCTTGTGGCGCGGTGCGCCACTGACTTATATGGCACTGTTTTACGATGGGAACTTAAAATAGTCGTAACTTATGACTCAGTTATCGGATTTGGGCGAATCTTATATCGATGGAAAGCTTATTGAATTTTCCACATGAAAAAAGTGAAAATATTGAAAATTACTCATGGAATAACCATCATTCAATTTAGAATCTACTACTAGACATTCTTGAGATAATATTAGCTAGGAAAAAGTATGGGGTATTACAATCTTTAGCGATACATAAGGTGTACCGATCTTGTATGGTTACCTTTTAGATTGTGAGAATTGGGAAGACTTGATTGTCCTAGGTACGGTTGATTTTGATATTATCTTGGGTATAATTTTGTTTGCCTTTTATCTTTCTATCTTCAACTGTTATGGCAAGACCATGACCTCAGCTACACTGGGTGTACCGAGGTTAACATAGAAGTGTACTAATTTGTGTTTGAAGGGTGTTATATCTTTTTTTCATGCACATCGTATGATAAAGAGTGGTTGTTAGTCCTTTTTAGATTATATCAGTGATACTAGCATTACCTCACTTCCTTTTATGGATTCTATTCGGGTTGTTCATGAGTTGATTGATGTGTTTTCTACAAATTTGCCTAGTATGCCTCTGGATTGTGATTTTCATTTTTCTTTTAATATGGATCCAGGCACCTAGCCTATTTTTATTCCTCCTTATTGGATGGCCTTGACTAAGTTGAAAGAGTTAAAGGAGAAATTGCAAGATTTTTTGGTAAGAGGTTCACTAGACCTAGTGTATCTCTTCAGGGTGATCCAATCTTGTTCTTGAAGAAGAAGGATGGTTCTTTGCATATGTGTACTGATTATAGATATTTGAACAAAGTGACAATTAAGATAAAGTATCCTCTTTCTCAGATTAATGATCTTTTTGACTAGCTTTAGGGAGCTTTTGTATTTTCCAAGATTGATTTGAGATTTGGGTATTACCAGTTAAAGATTAGAGCTTTGGATGTTCCAAAGATGTCTCTTAGGACTCAATACAATCATTATGAGTTCTTATTAATGATTTTTGGATCGACCAATGCCCTATTAACATCCATAGAGTTGAGAAATTGGGTGTTTTGATTGTATCTCAACTTTTTTGAGATTGTATTTATAGATGGTATGTTGGTTTATTCAAAGAGTGAGGCTGGCTATGTAAGGCATTTGAGGATTGTACTTTAGAGGTTGTGTGATGAGAAGTTGTATAGTAAGTTTTCTAAGTGCAAGTTTTGTTTGGATTCCATCTCTTCTTGGGTCATGTTATGACTAATGATGGTATTATGGTTTATCCAACCAAGATAGAGGTAATTTGATATTGGTCTATACCTATTTCTCCTATTGAGATTTGGAGTTTTATTGGATTGGTGGATTATTATTGGCATTTTTAGAGTGTTTCTCATCTATTGTGACTTCTTTGATTTAGTCGATTAAGAAAAAAGTGTTTTTGCATTGGTCGGATGCATGTGAAAAAAGCTTATATAAGCTTAAAGATTTGTTGACTTTGGATTCTATCTTAACTTTGCTCGAGGAGAATGTAGGTTTTACCGTGTTTTGTGATACTTCAGGTGTTAGTTTAGGTGTGGTGTTAATCTCAGAAGGTAAGATGATTGCTTATGCCTCTTGTCAGTTAAAGCTTTATGAGAGAAATTACCCTACTCTTGATTGAAGTTGGCAGGAGTAGTGTTTGCGTTAAAGTTGTGGTGTCATTACTTGTATGGAGTTCCTTTAGAGATTTTCTTACAAAATCATAGCCTTTAGCACTTCTTTAGAGAGAAGGATCTTAATATGAGGTAGTATCATTAGCTTCAGTTCCTTAAGGATTATGACCTTACTATTTTGTATTATTCTAGTCAAGCTAATGTGGTTGGGATACTTTGTGCTGAAAGTCAACTAGTATGGGGAGTTTGGTTCATTTGTTGACCCGGGAGTGGCCTTTAGGATTGGAGGTGACCCAGGAGTATACTTTAGGCTTAGAGGCTTTGTCCTTAGCTAACCAGATGGTTAGGATTTATATTTCAACACTTGGGAGTGTTTTAGCCTTTGTTGATGCTTGATCTTCCTTGATGGAGTAGATTCAAGCTCACCAGTTTGATGATGATAACTTGAGGGTGACTCAATATAAGGTATAGATTGGCGAGGATAAGGAAACTGCTCTTGATTCTAATGGTATGTTGAGGATTGGTAGCTAAGTTTATGTAAAGCCTTGGATTTTTGGTCCTTGAATTTTTTTTGAAATTTTATCCACATGGTCCTGACTATGACTCCCCTGACGAGTTGTAGGGAGTCTTAACGGGATATTGGGACTTGATCATAACTTAATCAGAACAAGTGGCTTAGTATTTTGATCTGAGTACTGGTGGCTAGTAACTAGTCATCAAGACTTCTTATGGGTCATAAGGACCAATTCGTAAGGTAACAAGAAAGTTTGTCCCAAGATATTGTGTTTCTTATGACTTGAGTCCATGAGTTGTAAAGACTTATGATGAGTAGTTATGTCCCAATCGTAGGGTGTCCAGTGTGTCATCCCAAATTTATTGTTGTGTTGAGTACAGGGAGTGGTTACCAGTTATTAATTGTGGTTACAAGTCAATGGTATGAATCATAGCTAGACTGGTATGGGGCCTTAGTGATTCTTTCTTGGCTACAACTCCTTGTGATGAGTCCTAATGTAACCTTATGAGTCGTGTTGTGACCCGTAGTCACTAACGACTAGATTTCAATTTTTAAATTAAGGGCAATTTGGACAATTCCTTTCTCACCCAATTAAAATCCCATGTCCATAAAGCACATAAGGGGGTTATATTTCCTCCTTAATGTACTAACACGCTTCAAAAGCTCTGTTAAATTTTCTCAACCATCCTTACTTAGGGTTTCTAAGAAGTAGGTCATCCAAGGGCTCTAGGAGTGGATTCCTTTAGTGAAATGTGGTATTTTAGGCATGTTACTCTTCCCTCATTGTAAATTTGTAAAAAGCATAGGTTTTAAAGTATTATTCATGAGATATTTATGGCAATTTGAAATTAAGGGTTAAGGGTTTTGATTGCTTGTTGTTGAACAATGTTTCCCATGGATTACACATGATTATTATTATGGGTTTGAACTTGTGGGTTCATGGTGTGGTGAATGAATCAGGGAATTATGATTTTCCCAAACTTGTGACTTTTGAAGTGGTTATAACCCCAACCTCATATTGTGAAAGGAGTTTTAGTTATGAGAAGTGTGGGAATTAAACTATTTTTGAAATATGGCATTATGATTTTGAATTAAACCCTGTGGGTTCATACTTTCATGAGTTATTACATAATTTAACCAAAGGGGTTGTAAATTCCCCCAAGTGATGAGATTGTTTTGGCATATTGATGTTACCTTGGATGTCTAGTTGGTATGATAATACCGACAATGTATTCCTTAATTTGTAATGTGGTTCAATGAATGTGAATATATGACACATGTTTTAATTGGTCTCTAATAATGGTTGTGTAGCTGAGTCGTAAAAGTGGAGGTCCCAAGGGACAACCACTAGAAACCTGGGTTACCGATGTGGTGGTGTACATGATCGGGAGGTTCGAGTCTCGCTTATTTCTATTGTTATAATATGACTGAGAGGTTCAAGTACCCCACATTACATTACATGATTTGGTCCTCATGTCACTTTCATATGTTGGGTGGTTCGAGTCCCCCATAGTGTATAAGTATACCCTCTGGTTCGTGCGCCAACACACACTAGGGCCCTACAAGCTAGATGAGAGGTATGACCAGATAGCCCGTATTTGCCTTTGTATGTTATGATAGTTGATCTATTCAATCTAGGCTAAAGTTTTAAAGTGAATGTTAAGCCTTATTCCCTATCCCGATATGTGATATATATATATATATGCATTTGATTATGTGCATTAGTTTTGAATGATTTTGAACTATTGATCATGGCATTATGTTATTCTTATCCCTTAGTTACATGCTAGTTTCCACCCTACTAACCATCTTCGAATGCTGTATCCACAGGCGATGTAGGCCCCAGAGCTATTTCTACCTTTTCTGTAGAGAGTTAGATCGGTCGGTTTGATTCATCAGTTTTTAATGTTTTGGTGAAGAGGTGAGCTTCCATCCCCCGTAAGGCTTAGGCATTTCACCAGCTTTCATTCTTAGATTTTTCATAGTTACTTTCATTATCATTAACTTTATCATTTTTATTCTGATTGTCATTTGTCAGAGTCGGGGACATGTCCCGAACAAGACTAATTTTGGTTTTTTAGAAGGCTTTATTTGGATTACTGTGGATATTAGGTGATGTTTGTCGGTTGTTTGGCTGGTCGCCGATCGTCTGTTATAGACATGTTTTGAATTTTCTTAAGCTTGTTGCAAGTTATCTTGTTATATATTTGAAATTCATTTGACATTGGGGGTTGTTGTGTTAGGTTTGGTTAGGTGAAGGGGTTATTTTCGATCCACGTAGGACTTGAGATACCTATCACGAGTAGGCCTTGGTTTCGATCATAAAAAGACGGTATCAGAGCCTAGGTTTTATGTCATTGGGTGTCCAACAAATCAGTGTCAATTAGAGTCTTGTTTATGGGTGTGTAGTGCACCACACTCATAAGGGAGATGATACGAGGAATTTTGGAATATTTCCTTTTCTCGTTGTTCTATTTCCGAGCCAAAGAGTCTAAGGTTTTGAATCTCCTCTAATTCCCTTATGTTTTCTTTTCAGTTATTACCTCTCAAAAGATCTGATGATCGTGGAAATCCTTCTTTCCCGCATAAGGATAATGTGTACCTAGATCATCTAAATCTAGTATTTCAAACCTGGTCTAGGGTTGTTGCTTCTGATTGTCCTGATGGAACTTTACTGGTTCACCCTATCGCTCCTCAGGCACCCCAGGTGGCGTGATTAATGTTGTGTTTTGCCAGTCGATTCATTTGCTTACCTAGTTGGTGGCCTCCTAGACTGAGCGTGTTGCTTCTGTTGCTCCATTATATGAGGCCATTAGAGTTGGCCAATTTATGAGATTGAGTCCTCCTACTTTTACTGGCTCTAAAGTTGAGGAGGATCCTAAATATTTTATTGATAAAATAGAAAAGATATTTTGTATGATGGAGGTTACTAATGTAGAAGGGGTAGATTTTGTTTCTTATCAGTTAAAGTATATAGTATACCAATGGTATGGAGAGTGGCAGTATTATAGGGGTGATGATGCTGAATCCGCCTTGTAGGATGACTTCTCTAGTGTTTTTCTTTTATTCACTTCATTCCTTAGGAGCATTTTAGAGAGGTGAAGGCCAACGAGTTCGTGAATTTGAAGCAAGGAATGATGTCAGTGAAAGAGTATGCCTTGAATTTTCATTAGACATTGTATTATGCTCCAGAATTGGTGTCTAGCATGAGGGCTAGAATTAGAAAGTTTGCCTCTTGGTTGTTTGGTGAGTTGATCTTGGAGATCTATGATGCCTTATTGAACAACGATATGGAAATCTCTAGACTTATGGTGTATATGCAACAAGTGGAAGGAGAAAGAAGAAGCAAGCGAAGATGAGAGAAAGGCAAAATAAGAAGTTTTGCTACTTATATCAAGGTGGAGGTCAACATTAGAGTGGTAAGTATAGTTGAAAGTGGTCTAAGAAAAAGTGGGGCAATTCTTGTTCCTACTTTATGACTAGTGCTCCTTTTCCAAAGACGTTGGGTGATCGTCAGTTTCAGTATAATAGAGGGTTTAGAGCACCAGGAGCCCAACCTGAGGCTAGTGGGGCTTAGTCAGCTCCATCATATCCTCCTTGTAGATTTTATCTTCAGGTAAACCGTCCTATTTGTGATGAGGGAAAGAATAAGTTCTTTAAATATGTCCAGATTGGTAATATATAGAGGGATTATCCATATGAGGTTGCTTCTAGGGAAAATCAGATTCCTGGTTATACTTTATTATCTCTCACAATAAAAGGTTCTACTTCTAGTTTTGGCTCTAACACTGTCGGAATTGTCTATACGCTCTTGACACTCCCTAGGATTCTAAGGAATCCCCCGATATTGTTATTGGTATGCTTAAACTCATCTCTCATAATGTATATTATCTACTTGATCCCCGGTCTACCCTCTCTTATGTGGCCCCTTGTATGGCTATTCATTTTGGTTCTAGTCCTGAGTATATTCCAAATCTTTTTTTTGTGTCCACACCTGTGGATGACTCCGTTGTGGCTTGAAGGATTTATAGGGGTTGTGTGATGTTGGTCCATTGTAGGTAGACCTTGATGGATCTAATAGAGTTTGACATGTTAGATTTTGATATAATTTTAGGGATGGATTGGTTGCACTCGTGCTATGCATCTCTTGATTGTCGGATCCGAAGGGTCAGTTTTCACTTCCTCAATGAGATGGTGATTGAATGTGGAGGTAGTTGCCTAATACATAAGGAAAGTTTTATTTCATATCTTAGAGAACATAAATTGGTTTCTAAAGGGTGCCTCTATCACTTAGTGCATGTTAAGGATTCTAGATTTGAAGGTCCTTTCTTACAGACTGTCTCCATTGTTTGTGAATTTCTCAAGGTATTTCTTGATTATCTTCCTAGTATTCCTCCCAATATGGAAATTGATTTTGGGATTCATTTTTTTATGGACACTAATCCTATTTCTATTCCTTCTTAAATTTTGGCTCAAGCTAAGTTGAAAGAACTCAAGTAGCAGTTGAAAGATCTTCTGGGTAAGGGTTTTATCCTCCCTAGTTTGTCTTCATAGGGCGCTTCTGTTCTTTTTGTGGGTAAGAAGGATAGTTCTCTTTGAATATATATTGATTATCGCCAATTGAATATGATGACTATGAAGAATAATTATCTGCATTCGAGGATTGATGATCTGTTCGATCAACTTAAGGGTTGTACGTTCTTTTTTAAAATTGATCTTCAGTCGGGTTACCATTAGCTAAAGATTTGAGAGGTGGATATCCTTAAGACTGACTTTCGAACCCGATATGGCCATTTTGAGTCTTTGGTGATGTCCTTTAGTTTGACTAATGCCCTGACAACATTGATGGACTTTATGAATTGGGTTTTTTATCAGTTCTTGGATTTGTTTGTGATTTTATTTATCAATGATATTTTGGTATACTCTACGAGTGAGGCAGATCATGTCGACCACCTCGTCCTTGTGTTCCAAACTTTGAAAAAACAGCAGTTATATTTGAAATTTTCTAACTGTGAGTTCTGGATAAATATTTTGACTTATTTGGGATATGTTATTTCTAGTGAAGGGATCATAATGGATCCACAAAAGGTTGCGGCTGTTAAAAATAGGCCTAGACCAATAACACCAAGAGACATTTGGAGTTTCTTGGGTTTAGCCGATTATTATAGAAGGTTTGTGGAGATTTTCTCTTCTACTGCTGCCCCATTGACTAAGTTGAATCAGAAGAAGGTGGAATTCTTGTGGTCAGATTCTTCCGAGGGTAGTTTTAAAAAGTTGAAGAATAAGTTGACTTCAGCTCCGGTCTTGACTCTGCCTGAGGAAACTGATTGTTTTTTTGTTTATTGCTATATGTCTTGGGTAGGGCTAGGTTGTTTGTTGATACAACATGAAAAAGAGGTTGCATATGTTTCTAGACAGTTGGAAGTTTATGAAAAGAATTATCCAACCCATTATTTGGAATTGTTGGCCATGGTGTTTGCACTATAGATCTGGCGACATTATTTTTATGGGGTCCATATTGATATTTATTTTGATCATAAGAGCCTGGAATATGTGTTCATTAGGAAGGAGATAAACCTTAGGAAAAATAGATGGCTTGAGTTCCTCAAGAACTATGACATGAGTCTTTACTATCATCAAGGTAAATCTAGCGTGGTTGCTGATTCTCTTAGAAGGTTGTCAAGGGAAATTTTATCTTACGTGGACAAGGAAAAGCGGGACTTGGTGAAGTATATTCACCGTTTGGATAGTCTAGGAGTCTGTCTCTTAGATTTTAAAGATGGTGGTGTGATTGTTTAAGAGATGGCAAGGTCATCTCTTGGTGCTGAGGTGAAGGAGAAACATATGTTCGATCCTATTTTGACACAAATTAAGAAAGGGATAGGTAAGGAGAAGGTGCTGATTTTTGAGATTATTGGTGATGGTATCTTAAGATACCAAGGCAGATTATGTGTTTCGATGTTGAAGGGTTGCAGAGAAAATTTTTGGCTGAAGCTCACGAATCGCATTATACTATTCATCCTGGTTCAACAAAAATGTATCATGATCTTAAGGAGATTTATTGGTGGAATAACATGAAGTGGGATATGGAAAATTTTATGTCTAACTGCAAGGTGTGTTAGCAAGTGAAGGTGGAAAACATAAGGCCGAGTGGGTTGACTCAAGCGATGGATCTGTTGGTGTAGAAGTGGGAGATAATTAATATGGATTTTTCTACCGGTGTTCCGCGGTCTCACTTCAGTTTTATTCAATTTGGGTCATTGTTGATAGGATGACTAAGTCTGCTCACTTTTTGCCAGTAAGGACTAATTTCACTTTTGAGTATTATTCCAAGTTGTAATTGAGAATATCGTGAAGTTTCATGGTTCTTAAATTTCCATCATTTTTATTGAGGTACCTAGTTCTCATCTCACTTTTGGAGGTCGTTCCAGTAAGTCTTGGGGACTAAGGTGACCCTTAGTACTGCTTTCCACCCGCAGACAGATGGACAAGCAAAAAGGAGAATACAGGCTTTGGAAATGTGCTTCGGGCTTGTGTTTTTGATTTTTGTGGTAGATGGGTTGACCACTTGCCTCTCATAGAATTTTCATACAACAATAGTTATCACTCTAGCATTGGTATGGATCTGTTTGAGGCCTTATATGGTAGGAGGTGTAGGTCTCCCTTTGGGTGGTTTTAAGGTTGGAGAGAATAAGTTGTTTGGCCCTAATTTAGTTCACCAAGCCATAAAGAAGGTGCAGGTGATTCGTGATAGAATTAAGACCACCCAAAGTTGTAAAAAGTCATACGCGGATGTGAGGTGAAGGGTATTTTTGAAGGTGTTCCTCATGAAGGGATTGATGCAGTTTGGTAAAAAGGGGAAGATCTTTCCTCGTTATGTCGATCCATACATGGTTTTGAAGAGGGTTGGTGATGTTCCATATGAATTGGAGTGTCCTTATAGCTTGATGTCCATTCATCCGGTGTTTCATGTTTCGTTGTTAAGAAAGTGTGTGGGTGATCCTTCGATGGTTGTACCTTTGGAAAAGGTAGGCATTTTAAATTCCTTATCTTATAAGGAAGTTCCGATTAAAATTTTAGATCGACAAGTCCGTCTGTTGCGAATAAGGATGTGGCTTCAGTAAAGGTTCTTTGGAGGAATCAAACAATTAAGGAATCTATGAGAGAAGCCGAGGAGAACGTGAAGTCCAAGTATCCATTATTATTTTTTGTTCTAGATAATTGTGCTTGAGGTATGTATATTCCTTGACATATTTGTCTTCTTACTTTGTTAAAGGAAATGGTGATTTGCTTCGTATCTTTATTTTCTATCCTTTTTAAATGTAAGATTGGTTTTATGTGGATTCAAATCGTGCTAATAAATATTATGCCCTGGCATTCGAGGAGAAATTATCCTAGGGGGAGTATGTAACGCCCCAAATTGTTTGTCCTTGATTTTTTTTTGAAATTTTATCCTTACTGTCTTGACTATGACTGCCCTGACAAGTCGTAGGGAGTCTTAACAGGTGATAGGAACTCGTTCAGAACTTAATAAGAAAAAATGGCTTTTTATTCTACCCTCAGTACGAATGGCTTGCAACAAATCATCATGATATCTTATGGGTCAAAAAGACCAAGTCATAAGGTGTCCAGAACGTTTGTCCCAAGGAACTGTCTTCATTCCTACTTGATACCACATGTTTTAAACACTAATCACAAGTTATTATGTCCCAATCGTAGGGTGTCCAGTATGGGGACTTGATGGTTATGAGTTTTTAAATATGGTTACAAGTTAGAGGTATGAATCATAGCCAGACCAGCATGGGGCCTTGTTGGTTAAGTCATGACTAAGACTCCTTGTGATAAGTCATAATGTATCCGTACGAGTTGTATAGTGACACGTAGTCACCGATGACTAAATTTCAATTTTTATATTGAGGGTAATTTGGACAATTTCCTTATGACCCAATTAAAACCACATGCCCATAAAGCAGGTAAGGGGTTATATTTCATTCTTAACGTACTAATACACTTCAAAAGCTCTCTCAAATTCTCTCAAGCAACCATACTTCGGGTTTCCAAGAAGTATGTTATCCAAGGGCTCCAAGGGTCAAATACTTTCATGAAACTTGGTATTTTAGGAATTTTTCACTCCTCTCATTGTTAATTTGTAAAAAGAATATGTTTTAAAGTATTGTTCATGAGATATTTATGTCGTGTTGATATCATGGGTTGAGAGATTTGATTTCTTGTTGTTGAACTTTGTTTTTCCATGGATAACACATGATTATCATGCTTTAATTATCGTTTTGAACTTGCGGGGTTCATGGGTATGGTGAATGAACTAGGGAATTATGATTTTCCCAAACTTGTGGCTTTTGAAGTAGTTATGACCCAACCCCATATTGTGAAAGTGGTTTTAGTTATGAGAAATGTGGGAATTGAACTATTTTTGAACTATGGCATTATGATTTTGAATTGAACTCTGTGGGTTTGTGTTTTCATGAGTTATTGCAAAATTGAACCAAGGGGGTTGTAAATTCCTTGAAGTGATGAGACTATTTTGGGAAGTTGATGTTACCTTGGAAGTGTAGTTGGTATGACAAAATCGACCATGTATGCCATAATGTGCAATGTGGTTCAATGAATGGGAATGCACGATACTTGTTTTAATTAGGCTTTATTGAGGGTTGTGTAGTTGTGTCGTGAAAGTTGAGGTCTCAAGGGACCAACACTGGAAACTGCGGTTTCGGACGTGGGGTCCATATGATCAGAAGGTTTGAGTCCCACTTATTACTATTGTTATCATATGAATTGGAGGTTCAAGTCCCCCATATTAGATTACATTATTTGGTGCTCGTGTCACCTTGATATGCTGGGAGGTTTGAGTCCCCCATAGTGCATATGTATACCCTCTGGTTCGTACAAGTATACGCGCTAGGGCCCAACCAGATGGAGGAGAGCTAGGACCATATAGCCCGTAGGTTCCTTCATATGTTATGACAGTTAAGCTACACAATACATACTAAAGTTTTAAAGCACTTGTTAAGCCTTGTTCCTTAGCCCGACATGTGATATATATATATATATGTATTTGATGATGTGCATTGGTTTTGAATGATTTTAAAAATTTTCACATGGCATTATGATATCCTTATCCCTGAGTTACATTCTTGTGTTCACCCCTCTAACCATCTCCAATTGTTGTATCCCCACGTTATGTATGCATCTGAGCTATTTCTACCTTTCATGCACAGAGTCGGTTAGTTAGCTCAGTTCGTTGGCTCGTTGTGTTGAGGTGTTGTGATTAGCTTCCATTTCTCGAAAGGCTTAAGAATTTCACCAGTTTTCATTCCTAGATTTCACTTGGTAGTTACTTTCATTATCATTAACATTATCATTTTCATTTTCATTATCATCTATCTGAGTCGGGGACATGTCTCGACCAAAATAGTTTGTGTTCTTTATTTAGAAGGCTTTGCTTGGATTATTGTGAGTATTGGATAATGTTAGTCAGTTGTTTGGCCGATCATCGACCGTCTGTTATAGACATATTTTGAATTTCCTTAAGTTTGTTTCATGCTATCTTGTTATATTTTTGGAATTCATCTGACCTTGAGGGTTTTTATGTTTGGCTTGGTTAGGTATAGAGGTGATCTACGATCCACCTAGGACTTGAGATACCCGTCACGACCAAGCCCTGGTTTGGGTCATGACAATTTATTTGCCTAGAGTTAGAGATAAGGTGAGATTAATTTTGGAGAAGGCACATTGTTCTAGACTTAAAAGTAGTTTTAATATTAGGGTGGTATGATGATGGATATGGCAGATTTGTAGATTGTTGCCTGTGTTGTCAGCAGGTGAAGGATGGGCATCAGAGATCTGGTGGTTTCCTATAGAGATTAACCATTCTCGAGTGGAAATGGGAGAGAATCACTATGGACTTTGTGACTAAGTTGCCTTGTACTTCTCATGGTTTTGATAGTATTTGGGTCATCATGGATCGATTGATAATATCATCCTATTTCATGCCTATTCAGATCTATTCCAGTGCTTAAAAGTTAGCCCATATCTATGTTCATGAGATAGTTCATCTTCATGGAGTACATGTGTCTATTATTTCATACAGAGGCTTAGAGTTCACCTCTACCCTATGTAAAACCTTTCACAAGAATTAGGTACTCGAGTTGACCTTAACACAACTCTCCACCACAGACTAATGGTTAGTCAGAGGGACTATTAAGAATTTGGAGGATATGCCCCACATATGTCTTATGAACTTTGGGGGTCAGTGAGACCAACATTTAAATTTGGTAGAGTTCGCTTCAATCCTAGTGTAAGAAAAAGAGCTATGTGGACCATAGGCTTTATTCCTTAAGGTTTGGGATTAATGATCAAGTCTTTCTTTGTCTGGCACTCATGAAGGGTGTGATAAGGTTTGGAATGAGAGGCAAGCTCAACCTAAGGTTCATTGGGACATTTGAGATTCTTCAAGTTTTTTGGGAGGTTGCTTATGAGTTCAACTTACCTCTAGAATTTTCAGCCGTTCATCCAAATTTTCATGTAATTACGCTCCGACACTATATTTTTGATGAGTCTCTGCGCTCTGTTGGGATTCGGTTTAGTTGGATGAGAAGTTGACCTTTGTTGAGGAGCTAGTCTCCATTTTAGCCTGAGATGTTGGACTATTGGTTACTAGATATATTCCTGTGGTTAAGGTCCATTGGAGAAACCATCATATTAAGTAGTCTACATGGGAGGTCGAGTCTTAAATACGTAGTCAACATTAGATTATTTGAGTACCAATTGGAAAATTGGACTGTGCTTGCAGATCCAAATTGTTGAATTTGGGTTAATAGGTAGATTGGTTCGATTAAGGGAACCTTTATTTCTCATTTCAGATTTCCATTTAGAAAATAGTGAAAAGGGGATCCTGGGTAATAATTTTGTGAAAACAATTTTTTTGAAAATCTAACATTGTCATTGTATCTGTAAATCGAAATTAGCCCAGTAGCATAGTTTGTTTGTGTTCACTGATCTTAGGTGAATTTATGCACCTAAGTATGGTTATCTACACTTTTTTATCTTTATTTTGAGGATGTATCATGTGCGTCATTAATGAGTTAATATTTTTATAAATGAGCATCTAAGTATTTAGTTATGTTCTTATAAGGTGTGATCAAATCATAGTTGGAAGTAAAATATTCATTTAGAGTTCGAACGAGATAACTAGTACTCTTAGCTTGAGCTATGTGCTATTATAGTTGGCCTTGCTTGACTCTAGTGTGTTTAAGGATCTAATTTGTTGTGTTTATTACTTTAGGATGATTGGTAAGATGTTTAACATGATGTTGTGATAAATTACATGATGTTTTGGAAGAAGAAACACAACAACAAAGAAAGGAACAAAGAACCAAACGTATAGGATACGCGATGACAAAATATGGAATTTTGGGACTCATTTGCATGCCACACCCTCTAGGAACCGCTTTAAGGGAGTGCCATGCCATTGGATGTAAAGTAAAATGTACAAACCAGTGTTCCTCCATGGTATCAACATGCCACGATGCCTAGCTAGAGCGATAAGGGCGTCACATGCTTTCTAAGTCAAAATACTAGGACACTTCAAATCATCTGTATTCACCTTTGATGACCTTGGGGCATTGAAAAACGATTGAGGAGGCTTAAATTAGGGTTTTACTCTCTTACTTTAGTTTATTTTTTTAGTATTACATGGAATCCACTACTTTAATTTCTTGTAATTCCATGAGTGGCTAAACACCCTCATCTTGGATTAAGCCAAGAATATGAATACTTTTTCTTGTTAATTGTGTTGGTTTATGTTATTATAATTATTGGTTGTTCATCCATCCTTGTTATTTACTATTATTTAGATTTGTGACCCTTAGGATAATGCATAATTCTATCTGGAGCTCGGAAGAAGGAATGCTAGGATAGAATGTGGGATACATGTGATGGGATCGTAAACATTCAATGAATTAATGTTATTATTTGCATTTATGATATGAATATATCTAATTCTCCCTATTTGGTTCATCGATGGGATGAAATAAAAATGTGTTTAACTTAGTTCTTTCATTCCCCCTCAATGATGTAGTTGTAAGGCTAACTTAGATAATTGATTATAAGTTCGGAAGATCAGAGTCTGGTTATCAAACCCGATAACAAACTACCAAGATAATTAACTAATCCAATGAGATTAAATAGCTAAGTAGGATTGTTTGTAAAACCTTAACCATGGGTTTCTATCCGGTATTGACCAAGACCTTTACATTACAATATTTTCAAGTTTACTTTTAGTTTTAACTCTCAAATACTTTTGGGTTACGTTTGCACTTGTTTAATCTTCATAGTCGAACTAGAATTGGATAGTCGTTTAACACAACTCCTTATGGAATCTATACTTGCCTTTTACATTCCTTATTACCACTTGGTGGACCACGTTCACTTGCGTTTTCCCTTGGGCGCAAGAAGTTCTTGACGTCGTTATTGGAGACTTATAAATCTACATATAACGTAGATTTAGTTTAGCAATTTGATTTTGTGAGTGCTAATTACTTGATCTTAGCTTCTTAATTTGTTGGCACATGTTTGAAAAACTAGTACGCTTGCAAGGGATAGCGAGTTGTTTGATCCATATCTAGCGAGTTGTTTGATCCATATCCCAAACCTGAGCAACTCTTACACCAAAGAAGCAGATAAGTAGTCCTTCTCTACCAGATTACGCAAATTCAACCAGAGGAAGCTATTTCTGCACCCATGGCTGATGATCCACTAGTCCGCAGGATAGTTCACAAAGAGGAAATCCTACATGCGACTAATGTTACCTTTTCTATGCAAAGTCCTACTGAAGGAGGTAGACCTGAGATGAAATAGAATACAGTGCAGCTTTTGTACAACAGGGGGCAGTTCCCCGACTTGTCACATGAAGATCCACGGGTTCACTTGCAAAATTTTTTGGAGATCAGTGACACAATTATCCCTAGAGTCTCTACATACTATACGATACTCACTCTTTTCCCCTTATCATATTTAGGGGAAGCAAAGAATTAGTTGAATGTTGAGCTGGTAGGTTCTATCACTTCATAGAATGATTTAGACTAGAAATTTCTCATCCATTTCTTTCCATTTGGCAATACTACAAAGTTACGCAGTAAGATTTTGAGCTTCAAGCAAAACCCGAATGATAATCCTTATCATATTTAGGAGAGGTTTGAATCTCTTCTACCGGACTATCCACATTACCAGTAGTCCATTGTTGTATTAGCTCACACCTTTGTTGAAGCACTTGATCACAATACAAATATTTTGTTTGATTCAGTTGCAGATGGCCAAGAATTGGAGAGAACTTACGATGAGATCTATACCTTGTTGAATCTCATTACACAAGGAAATCCAGACTGGAATGGTGACATCTCCAAAAGTGCAATAAAGAATGCTATAGGAATGACTAAAGTGATAGTGTCACAACCTTAGCCGCCTAATTGGCTGCCTTTAGAATCAGATGATGACATAGTTTAGCAAATTGGGGGTGAATCTGTCTCTGGATCAGGTGTATACAATTTAATAGACTCCATCTAGGTGTGGGATTTATGGCAATAATGGTCATTCTGCAGACTTGTGTGGAGAAAACCCAGAGTTGGTGAATTTTATAGGAAATGCGCAGAAGCAAACTTATAGAAATGCCTATAACCACAAGTGATAGACTAAACCCAATCATTCATGGGGTTCTAATCAGCCTCAACAATTTCAGCAGTAACACAACACACAGGCTGGTAATATAGAGCAAACTTTAAAGAAGATCCTGGCCAAGCAAGAAGAAATAGTTGCTGAGATAAAAAATTAGCAAGTTACTCAAAAGAATCTAGAGGCACAATTGGGCCAACTAGCTCGGTCATAGAATACAAAGCCCCATAATGAATTTCCAAGTGATATAGAGAATACAAAGCTGGTTATAGAAATCATCTTGAGGAGTGGTAGAGATCTTTTAACAAGCCTCCTAAGAAAAATAAGGAGGTACAGGCAGAGCTAGTGCTACAGCATGTAGAGAAGAAGAAGGATAAACTTGGGGATATTAATATGTTGGGGATGTCTGAGTACCCAAAAACAAAGACTTCTATGCAAGTAACTGAAAGACCTCCACCACCATTCCCACAAATACTCAAAAAGGCCAACGAGGATATTTATTTTAGGAAATTCTTTGACATATTTAGAGAACTTCACATTAATCATTCTTTGTTAGATATTTTTTAGGGAATGCCCAAGTATGCGTAGTACTTGAAGGATATACTGAATAATAACACAAAACTATAGGATATTGAGAGGGTGGTGCTCATTGAGGAGTGTTGTTTAGTGGTGATAAGGAAGATGCCAAAGAAATTAAGGGACCCAAGGAGTTAGGTTCACCCTCTATATATAAATTGGTTATAATGATGTGGTCCAGGCTATTAGTGATTTGGGGGAAAGTATAAATTTTGATCACCCTATCAGTGTTCAATACTCTGGGTTTAGGAACACTGAGGCCATGCTCTGTGGTTCTCCAAATAGTGGACAGAACCAGAGTTCAGCCCAAAGGACTTATTAAGGATGTGCTTATTAAGGTTGGTAAATTTATTATCCCTACTGACTTTATTTTTCTTGATTATGATGCAGACAATAAGGTACAGATCATACTAGGACGTTTATTCTTTGCAACAGGAGAAGAACTCATTGATGTGAGAGAGTGCACCCTTAATATGAGTTTTGATGATGAAGAGGTGCTCCTAAAAGTTTACAAACCACTTAATACACATTTTCATTAAAAAGATTTATGTATAATCACAATGATGGAATTGGATGAGTGTGGGGTGGTACCCAAACCACTAGTTACCTCTTTAAACTCTCTCATAGACTTGCCTAAACCAACACCTAATCCTGGACTTGTGAAAATTGATAAAGAAGAGCCTCAAAATTCTATTGAGAGTTCACACACAAGAGGTAAAAAAAGAGGGAGAAGATGGACTCCAAGTAGGAGAAAAAGGATGAAGGACTGATCTTGGGTTTATTTATATGCCTAAGCACCATAACTTACCCATATTTTAGCTAAGTTCAGAGAACAAAGTTCCTAGCTTCTTATGTTTTTACTCTACTTCTATGTGATTGAGATAACCAATGTAATTAGCACGATTTCAGGTATTAAGGAGGTAGATGGAGAAATAATAGGACTATGGAATGCAGATGGCATATAACACAAGAAAGAGTAGCAGTCTGGATCATATATGGCACCTTGAAACTATATCTAAAGCTAATTTGTCAATTATAATTAGTTTAGGGACTTAGAAGGCAATTATGAGAGAAAAGATTATTAAAAAGACTTGATGCTGAAAATTTACCATTATTCATTATTCTATATTAGTTTTTGAACAGGAGAAGGGCGTCTTAGCTTGGGAGAGAGACAAAAATATTTTTTCTCTTATTTTTGCTATTCGTCCACCAAGATCATCTTCTAGTTTTTGGTATGATGAATATTTCTATTGTGATTCCCGTTTATTTCATAAGTAGCTAAGTTTATTAGTTAGGGTTATGAAAGCCTTGTAACATATAATCTATTACTTTGGGTTTTTGAATTCATCATGTATTGATCTGCTTATATCATACTCTTTTCATTTATCTTGAATTCTCGTTGTTTGCAAACATAGAGGATGTGCCTTAAAACTCAACTTGTTCGATAGAAATGTTATGGTTTGGAGAAGAGAGTAATGATAAGAAAAATAGGATTTCCAACCCCTATTTCATATGTTAATGCCTTAACAGTATTAACTACTTGGAGATTTCGTATTGTTTTTGTAAACACTTTTGATTCGAGAGAACTAAAGTGAATTTGTCTTTGATAGTTCAGAAACAGTAGGATTATGTTATTAAATACAATATGTTTCTCTATAATCATGATACATGTATAAATTCTTAAAGCCCATAGTTAGAAAGTATTGATAACTACAAGGTGGACATAACCCTAGCTTGCTATTTCTCTGGATTCAAATACTAGACATATCTCATCTTTCTACTCTGAAACTATAAATTTGTGAACTGAATCAAATTCTACCTTTTTGTTTTACGGAAATGAATGACTAAAAGTCAACTAATCTGCATACAACTTAATTAGCACCATATTTCCTGTGGCATTCGACCCCAACCTAGTTAGGTTCTATATTTGATAGCGATCACTTACACTCTCGTAAGAGAGGTATAATTTGGGCGTATTAAATTTTGGTGCCGTTACTGGGGAATACGGTTGTCGATTGTGTTTTTGTGTGTTAATTGACTGTTAGTCAAGTTTCCTCATTTTACATTTTTTATTTTTTTTGTTCATTATAGGCTCATTGTTGTTTATTCCATGAACCAGAAGTTCAGGAGAACCATTATTACCCTTCAATCCTGAACCTTATCTCATTGAAAGAATGGCTAATCAACAGGAAGTTGAAAGATTAACCGCTTTGGCTAATGCTTAATTAAATCAACAGAATGTAGATAACCCAGGTCGGGTACCTAATCTAGATAAAAAGGACCTGGGAGATGATGATTTAATTGACCCGGCTAATAGGAGGTGTACAACGGGAGTAGTTGCTCCTATAAATCAAAATCGTCCATTTAGAGGAAGACTAGACCGCCAAGATGTGCAGTTTAATATTGAAAATTATGAGGATGATTTAGATGGATCTGGTGCTACAGGGACAATCATTCTACCACCACTAGTTCCTGAGTTGAAATTCAACATAACCAGTACTATGATCCAGCTACTGAATTTGAAAGGAATCTTTGGTGGATTACCTGGTGATGATCTAAATTAAAATTTGGTGAATTTCATCAATATTGTAAGTCGTTTGATAATCCTGGAGTGGGACAAAATTCTATTCATTTGAGATTGTTCCTACTATTTATGTCTGGAGAGGCAGCTATGTGGTTGAATGAGCTGACTCCTGATTCTATAACAACCTAGAGACAATTTAAAAGAGCTTTCCTAGAAAGGTTCTTTCCACCATCCAGAATGTTACAGTTTAGGAATAAGATCATCTACTTTAGGAAATTGGATGATGAAGCTTTTGCATGAGACTTGGGCGAGGTTTAAAAAGAAGTTGACTTAATGCCTAAACCATAAGATGATTGATGAACACTTGATGGGAACATTCTATAGAGCTTTGAACTCACTCACAACGCTAATAGAGAATAATTCTGCAGGAGGAGCTTTTATGGAGCTCACATTTATTGAGGCTACGGACATGTTAGAAGGAATGACTAAGATAAGTAGAGCTTGGCATACCAGAGATTCTGTTGTAACAAGTAATACTGGGTCTAGTATAAATCAGCAAAAGCAACGTAGGAGAAAATAGGAGTTTGATCAGTATATGGATCACATGATAACCCAGATGGATCTGCTCATAAAACATTTTCTATTAGGGAATATAGAAACGGAAAAAGCTATGAGGTCCTACGATAAGGGAGCTGAATCAAAAATCAAGGAAGGGGCTAATTATTTGTATAACCAGGGGTTTTTTTGGACCCTTGACCAAGGAATTCAAGGTTGGAACCACCAAGGATATTTGAAGAATAAAAGTGGCAGGAGTGGACTGTATGTACCTCCTGGAAGCCGTGATAACGCTTCTACCAATTCAGGAAAAATATGCATGGAGTACATGATAGAGAAACTATTAAAGGTAGTTGAGGCAACCAATTCTGTGGTGACTACGATGATGAGTGACACATCTTCCATGATTCAACTAATAAATTCGCACTCAACTTCTATTATACAACAAGAGCAACAGATGAGCCAATTATCCACAACATTCAACCAAAGACAGAATGGGACTTTACCATGTGATACAGATCAGAATCCGAGGACTGATGGATCGTGTATGGATATTACCACTAGGAGCGGTAAGATGTTATCTAGTCCATGATTAGGGGCATCTTCTCATACTGATATGGTCGAAATAGATTGGGAGATAGTTGGTGAATCTTCAGTGGTTCCTATAGAGTTAGGAGGTTCATAAAAAAGAGTGCGGAAGTGGAACAACCACCTAAGACGAAGCATGTTAGTGATGTGGAGAAAGGCTTAAAAAAATAGGTAAAAGTTGCTACAGTTGAAATCCCAAGGCCTCCCCCCCATTTCCATAACAATTAAAGAAGAAAGTGGATGAAGGCAAGTTTAAAAAATTCATGGTTATGTTGAAGCAATTGAAAGTGAACGTGCCTTTAGTTTGAGCACTTGAGTAGATTCCAGGATATGCTAAATTTATAAAAGATTTTATGACGAAGAAAAGAGCGGTAGGCTATAAACCGGTGGATAATCTCCTCATTGTAGTGTTATTTCTACAAGGTCATTGGTGAAGGAGAAGTCAGAACCATGAGCATTCACCATCCCTTGTATGATTGGGTCTTTTGATTTTGCTAAGGCCTTATATTATCTGGGAGCTAGCATCAATATGATGCCGCTAGCTATTTATATAAAGTTGGGTTTGGGAGACCCTACACCCATCAACATGTGACTTGTAATGGTGGATAGATCGGTGAAAAGGTTGGTTAGGATTCTACATGATTTACTTGTAAAGGTGGCCTATTTTATATTTCCTTCTAACTTTGTAATTCTTGATTGCGAAGTGGACTTTGAAGTACCCATAATTTTGGGCAGGCTGTTCTTAGTAACTGGGAGAGTGTTACTTGACCTGGAGTTAAATGAGCTAAAATTTAGGCTCAATAGGAAAGATGTTAGTTTTGAATTGTGTAAATCCATGAAACAACAAAAGAAGATGAGTGTTTTCTCGATCGTTGATGCATTCTATAAAGATGAGGTACAAATGGTATCATTGATGTAACTTGACGAAGCCTAAGTAGTAAACATAATTGAGTTGTGCTGCGACGTTAAATCAAGCGCTGTATGAAAGGCCACCCATGATCTTATACTCATTTTATCATGTTAAATAAAAATATAAAAATAAGAGTCAAGCCATGACAAAAAATATGGCGCTTGGTGGGAGGAAACCCATCCTTCCAATCATTTTTAGTTATTTTTTATTAAGTGTAGGTGCATGAAGTACTAAGGAGGTGATTGGTATAAAATTTGGTTTGGAATTGAGCCATGTCAACGGTGGTAAGTTTAGAAGTAATGGGAACATTACAGGTAAGTTGGAGTGGTCAAATGTGGTTGGCTCGAGTCATGATTCGTGTTAGAGTTGTGACCCAAATTATCTTAATCCAACACCAAAAGTTTCGCAGTGCGACTTTATTTTATGATTTTCAATAAGGTCTGTGGTGTTAGCATAAGGATCGGGCTGATAGGCCCAACCTGAAGCCCACCACTAACCTCGATGGGGGTGCAAAGTTAAAGCCCCCACTGTACGGACCTTTATCAATGCTTTATATGAAGAATATGGTGCATGGCATCCACGTTTACATAGGCCTTGGCAAAGGCGTCACCTAAGACATAGCCTAAGCCCATTGCCTCAAGTAGGCGTTACCATGTGCGGTGTATACCTTAACTTGTGCGACACCTTATGTGGCACACACCTTAATGTTGGCGATTGTTTTTGCGTTCCATTATCAACTGCATACCATCACTGTTTTACTTGTGTGATACCTTAGGCGACGCACACCTTAATATTACTAATTGCTTGTGCGGTGCATACTTACCTTTGTGTGAAAATATGTCTGACACACACCATACCGCATAGGCTTACTGTTTCATATGTGTTATGACCAATGCGATGCACACTTAAACTTGTGCGATAACTTATGCGCCGCACATCACTCCAAGGTCAACTTAGTACCTGACTTTTAATTGGCTCAATCCGATCTGGATTTCACTCTTTAAATAGACTCTAAACCTAAATGCCCAAATTCTTCCTTATTTCACCCTTAAGTTGTACAAGCTTTTTCTCTCAACATTCCCCTTGTCCTTCAAGATTCTTCTTTGCTTCATAATCTCAACAATTCTTCTTTTATTTATTCAATCTTCCATCTTTAAGGTAAGTTTTTCTTTTCTTAATCCTCAAGTATTGTGAATTTATGTTGTAGTTTTTAATTGATTTCTTGAAGATTATGGACTAAATTCTTGCCATGGCTACGTCAAAGAGAGGTTTTGAGCATCTTGGGAAGATAAACATCATTCTTGTAGTCGACATCGTTGTTGTAGGACTTTGAGATTTTGAATGTGATTGAATTGTTCATGACTAACGTAGTTTAGTTGTGTGGCCATTATTTCACAACTTACTTGATGGAATATGGTGTTGGTTAAATAGTGTGAAAGTGATGATGTTTTGTGTAAATTAATATGGTAAAGCTCTAAGGCACAACTTTGTTCAAAAATTGTTCCATTGAAGTAAATTTGGTGGAATTGGAGTGAGTGAATTGTATTGTGACTAATTTTGATGCACCATATCAAAGTGTTTGTCGGCGAAGTATGAGTACTCAAAAATAACACTTAATTTGTTTATACTAACAAATTAAGTGTGGGGTGGTGACTTCACCACCTTTATCTTAATTGTAGTTAGTTTCATTATGTGTGGCTGACGTGGATGATGTGATAAATACAGGAAAAATGGCTCCGATGATGATCTCCATGCATGTTGCATGACTCTTAATATGGATGAGGAGTACTACCAGCCAGGTTCTTTATCTTATTATTTGCACTAGGGATAGTGCTTATCTTAAGTGTGGGGTGGCTGGTTACTTTGCTACTTGTTTTGTAAGAAAATAGTACCTTCTTCTTAGTATACTTCTGTGATAGGATTAGTTATTTTGTTTATTTTGTTTCTTGGTAGATGTTTGTTTGATTGATTTAGTCATAATTAGGTGCTTTTCTTGATAATGGATGGATGACGACCTTCTTAAGAGAAAATTAGTTGAGCATTACACTAAGGGTAAGCATATGGTCATCAGTTGTAATTTGAGAATTCTTTGTGAGACTGAGTGCAACTTGATTCTTATACCGATATTGTTAGAAATTGCATGATAGTGAGTGATTATGGGTAACTTTCTTGTTGTGAGGGAACATGGTTGATGACGGTTGGGTAATTTATATAATTTCTTTTCTTAAATTGTATACATGAATTTGCCAACTTAATGAGTCTATTCTTGAGGGTAGGTTGTCTCTAGTAATGATTCATGAATCTACTTCTTGTTCATAATTGTTGTGTGAGCCTATTTGAGCATCTTGTTTTTTCTTCGTGGGTGTTCAGACTTATGTAGTATGCATAAATGGATAAGTTGTTCGAGGATAAATAAAGCTTTAAGTGTTGGGTGGTGATATGGGGTGTATTTATACACTTAAGAGCCATAACTTACCCATATTTTAGCTAAATTTGGAGAACAAAGTGCCTATTTTCTTATGTTTTTACTCTACTTCTATGTGATTGAGATAACCAATGTGATTAGCATGATTTCAAGTATTAAGGAGGTAGATGGAGACATAATGGGACTATGGAATGCAGATGGCATATAGCACAAGAGAGAGTAGCAGTTTGGATCAAATATGGCGCCTAGAAACTATGTCCAAGACTAATTTTTCATTTATAATTAGTTTAGGGACTTAGAAGGAAATTATGAGAGAAAAGATTATTAAAAAGACTTGATGCTGAAAGTTTATCATTATTTGTTATTCTGTATTAGTTTTTGAACAGGAGAAGGGGGACTTAGCTTGGGAGAGAGAGAAAAATGTTTTTTCTCTTATTTTCATTATTCACACACCAAGATCAGCTTCTAGTTTTTGGTATGATCAATATTTCTATTATGATTCCCATTTTATTCATAAGTAGCTAAGTTTATTAGTTAGGGTTATGGAAGCCTTGTAACATACAATCTATTACTTTGTGTTTTTGAATTCATCATGTATTCATCTTCTTATATCATACTCTCTTCGTTTATCTTGAATTCTCGTTGTTGCAAACACAGAGGATATGCCATAAAACTTAACTTGTTCGATAGAAAGACTGAGGTTTGGAAAAGAGAGTAGTGACAAGAAAATAGGATTTCCAACCCCTATTTCATCTGTTAATGCCTTAATAGTATTAAATACTTGGATATTTTGTATTATTTTTGTAATCACTTTTGATTCGAGAGAACTAAAGTGAATTAGTTCTTGATTGTTGAGAAACACTAGGATTATGTTTTTAAATACAATATGTTTCTCAGTAAGCATGATATATGTATGAATTCGTAAATCCCACAGTTAGAAAGTATTGATAAATACAAGGTGGACATAACCCTAGCTTGCTATTTCTTTGGATTCAAATACCACACATATCTCATCTTGTTACTCTGAAACTATAAATTTGTGAACTGAATCAAATTCTCCTTTTTTGTTTTACAAAAATGAGTGATTAAAAGTCAACTAATCTACATACAACTTAATTAGCACCATATTCCCTATGGGATTCAACCCCAACCTAGTTGGATTCTATATTTGACAGTGACCACTTACTTTCTCGTAAGAGAGGTGTAATTTGGGTGTATCAAGGACCATGGTTGATGTAGTGATGAGGGCCGTGCCGCGATACTAAATTAGGCTCTGTTTGGGAGAAAACCCAAGTTAAGGTAGGTATTTTATTTTTGTATTTTAGTTTTGTTTCATGTTATTTTTTTGTTGAGTCATAGGTTGATAGGAAGTCTGAGTACCAGAGACTTGAGCTTTGGAGCATGGTAAAAACTGGGTGTGGGTTCCTCTGACCTTCTTGATGTTCAACGATGCCACTTTCTAAGCCTATAGTCCTCAGGGAGTAATTCTATCCTTAATTTTGAGTAAACTTTGGGGACAAAGTATGATTTTAACTATGGGGTAGGGGAGATTCCCAGAGTTTATGGTGAAGTGATGCTATAGGATTTTAATTCTGAGTTGTTTTCTAGCTAATTTTTATTGGGTTAAATTTAAAAAAATACTAAAATATTTTATCTTTGTTTGGTTTAGTTTGTTGGTGTTAGTTTAGTAGGTGCAAACTTTACCCACCCCATGGTTTTTCTTGTCGGTTCTTTTCCACTAGGATGCCCTTTGAACAAAGTATCCCTTTTATCACTTTTTAGGAGTAAATTAATAAAATTTTGTGTTTGTAATAAGTGAAATGTTCTTGTTGGAGCTATGTATTATTACATTATGCAATGTTTTTTGTTGTAAAAACACGTTGATTTTGTTGAATGGCTACTTTGGAGATACCTAGACTCATTTTTATGACTTTTCTGTGATGTTGGCTTAATTTGAATTCGTGTGATTACTTGGTTGAGAGTCTATAATGAGCCTTCTTGAGTTGACCATATACCATGTGTGAGTGAGGATTTTGTTGTATTCCTTGTTGAATATGATTTCTAGAACTTGTCTGGTGTATGTATAAGCGAAATAAAGATTGTGGGTTTAGGAGATGATATAAGCATTTCATTGATATCCATCTTTTATACCATCATTATCTACCCTTGTGCATAATCATAGTTAGCCCAATTAATCCCTTAGACTATATTCTTTGGTAGCCTTATATGTAGCCTATTTCCCTCTCTTTGATTTACCCTAGTTTCATCCAAAGCTCCTATGCACTTTAGTTAAAAAAAATTAATGAGGTTAAGGTCTTGAAAATTGAAGAAGAAAAAGGTGAAAAGTGTTAAGAGTAATGTCATGAAAAGAAAGAAAAGTGTGCAAAAAATCTAAGCATCTGTGATAGAGCATACTCCCTACCTTGTATATGTAAACTAACCTAATGAGATAGGGAAAAACAAAAGAGATATTTAAAGGCTGAAGTGGTGAAAGTTTGTTTTTTAGAGAAATTAATGTATAATGTGATGTATTAAAGCGCTTAGGGAAGATAGTCACTATTCTGGCCAAAAAAGTTTCTACATGTCCATTAGCCTACATTACAACCCTTAAAGTCCTATTTGATCTTGATCCTTAAGATTCTGATAGTAGTAGAGCATTGCACTTTGGGAAAGCCTATCGTTCATCTTGTGTGACTTGTGAATTCTTTGTGGAAAAGAGCGTAACTTGATTCTCATATCCATTATTGTGATAAATTGAATATCTAAGGGAACATGTTTGATGATAGTTAGGTGAATTATATGACCTTTGTGGCTGAGTATTATTCATAATTTTTCCAACTTAGTGAGTCAATTCGTGAGTTTAGGATGTTTTGAAGTAGTGTTCATGAGCATTCAAGTGTATGTGACATACATAGCATAAAACTTTCTATCTCTGTAGTCATTGTAGTGCTTGCTTGAGTTTCTTGCTTGTAGTATAAAAGTTGGAGTCTACCCTTATTATGGTTCTTGGGGTAAAGATTTTTTATAGGACGAACAAGGCTTTAAGTGTGGGGTGATGATCTTAGGTGGATATATACACCTAAGTATGGTTATCTACGATTATTTTTCTTGGTTTTGAGGATTTCTCGAGTGCATGATGAGTTATTCTATGTATAAATTATAACAAAAGTGTTTATAATGTTTAAAGTGTGATCAAATCAAATTTGGATGTAATATTCATTTATAGTTCAAACGAGATAAATATTACTCTTAGCTTGAGCTATGTGCTATTCTAGTTCGTCTTGCTTGATTGTAGTGTATTTAAGGGTATAATTAGTGTTGTTTATTATTGTAGGAAGCTTGCTTAGATGTTGAGATGAATTAAAATCTGTTTTAGAAGAATAAACACAACCACTAAGAAAAGAGCAAAGAACCAAATGCATGGGACACACAATGACAAAATCTATAATTTGTTGACACATTGGCGTGCTAGCCCACTAGGCACATATTTAAGGGAGTGAAACTCCCTTGGATGCAAATTAAAATGAAAAAAATCAGTGTTCATCCAAGATAGAAGCGTGCTACTCTTCCTAGGAAGAGAGATAAGAGCGTGGCACGCTTGCTAAGTTAAAATCGGCAATTTTGTTCCTAGTATAAATAAGACACTCCAACTCTTGTGTATTTACCTTGGACGACCTTGGGGAATTGAAACATGATTGACAAGGCTTCAATTAAGGTTTTTACTCTTTTAATTTAGTTTATTTGTGTATTATTATATGGATTAAATTACTTCAATTCCTTGTAATTCAACAAGTGGATAAACTCCCTCATCTAGGGTTAAAGCCAAGAACATGAATATTTTTTTTTGTTAATTGAGTTGGTTTATGTTATTATAATTACTGATTGTTCATATATGTATGTTATTTACTATTCTATGAATTAGCGGCCCTTAGGATAAATGAATGATTCTATCGAGAGCTTAGAATGAGGAACAATAGAATAGAATGTATTACATGCGATGGGACTGTAATCATTCAATTAATTAATGTTGTTATTTGCATTTAGGATAGGAATATATATAATTCACCCTATTTGATTCATAGACATGATAAAATAAAAATACATTTAACTTAGTTCTTGCATCCCTGCTTAACGATATAGTTGTAAGGCTAAGTTAGATAGTTGAGTTGAGGTTTAAAAGATCACACTCATTTTATCAACCTCGTGAACCAAAAATCATGATAATTAACTTAACTAATGACATTATATAGCTAAGTAGGATTTTTCACAGTGCCTTAACCATGGGTTTCTCACTATTATTTTCCAAGACCTTTGCATTAAGGTATTTTCAAGTTTACTTTTAGTTTTAACTCTTGAATACTTTCGTGTTATGTTTGCACTTATTTAATCTTCATAGTAGAACTAGAATTTGATAGTTGTTTAACACAAGTCCCAATGTGATCAATACTTGGCTTTTAAAGGTCAGTTTACTACTTTGTGGACTATGTACACTTGTGTATGCACTTGTGAGAAACATTCATAGTATTTTGAATAAATTTTGAGAGGTCGATTAACAGCTATGCGATTCAGCGAAGTTGTTTGTGCAGCCTCTTTAGTGGTCAAAATAGTGCTTTGGCATTCCTGGTTGACCAGTGACTTTTCGTTAAAGCGGGCACTTGACCACTTAAGTTGGTGTCTCTTTAGTGAAAAGGGGCTACTTTAGTGGACCAAGCCACATGGTCCAGACCGCTTAGGGGTCACCTACCACTCAAGTGGTGAACACTTAAGTAGTCATTTGACCTCTTAAGAAGCCAAAGCTAAATCAATTTACATACTTTATTTCATATTTGCCCTCTATTTTGGACCTTTGAACAACAGGTTTGGGCAATTATTGAAGATTTCTTCACCATTTAAGCTTGGGTAAGCTCCAAAACCTTATTGGCATTATTTTTCATCGATTTTATCATCAATAACAACTCTAAATAATGATTTCAAATGGAAAATTGGAGATTTTACAAGTAATGTTTAAAAAGAGTTTTTCTTCAATTTGGACCTAGTTTTTAATCAATTTTTGCATGGGTTTTCTCCATTAGACTCCTATAACCTTGAGAAATATGTTTTTAAAACAAAATTACAATTTTATTTCTTTCATTGTTCAACTCATTTTCAGACCCGTTTTGGACCCACTGCGATTATGGGCAATATGGGTATCGTTAATTTTGTTTTAACACATAACTGTGTTGTATTTGGATGTTGTAGTTGAATTTGAGTTTGTTTGAAAGAGGAAGGCATTGGGTTGAAACACTTTATGCTGGATTTCATCATTTCGAGGAAGGTTATGGCTTAACTTCTTTCATATTGAGCTGAATCGTTAGTAAATAGGTAAGAGATGCTATGAGTTGCGGAAAATAACTAAGGAGTTTATATTTTGAGATTATATTTACTATTGTATGCCCATGTGGGAGCTTATATTTTCTTGTGTTTACTTGTGCTATTTGATATTTCTTGTTTCCTGTCCGGGGGCTTTATTTGACATCGTTGGTCTTATTTGTGCATTTAAATGCCTTATTCTAGATATGATGACCGTGTGGGGGCTTATTTTGCTATTATAAGTCTTATTATAGCATTAGTTTCCTTTATCATAATAAGAGTACCCAAGTTAGGGGTTGATATGATATTAATGATGTCTTCCATGGATATTTATTTAGATGGTGCCTAATTGGAGTTAATGATCTTGAATTGTGGACATATTGAGTTCACTTCTGGTCTCACTTATATATATACATGTTGGATGGATTGGATATAGTCATTTTAAGTTGATTGTAAGCATTACATCCTCATTCCATACATATACATTCATGAGACCCTAGTACTAGATGGAATGTATATGTATGGAATGAGAATGTAATATTCACAATATACTCAAATGATTATATGCAATCCATCCAACATTGAATATATATACAAGTGAGCCCAGAAATTAACTCAATATGTCCAAAATTCATGATTTTCAGCTCCAACAAGGCACCATCAGAATAAATATGCATACAAGACTTTATTAATATTATATCAGTCCCAAACTTGGGTATTTTATCTATATAAAAGCAACCAATGCTCAAATAAGTCCTAAATTAGAAAAATAAGCCCCCGTACAAACACCATATCTCGAATGAAGGTATTTAGATGCACAAATAAGGACAGCGGTGTCAAATAAGCCCCTTCCCCCATAGGAAACATAAAAAATCATATACCATAAGTCAACAACAACGGCATATAATCCCCCACATGAGCACACAAAAGTATAAATAATCTCAAAATATAAGCCATTAATTATTTTCCCCAACTCATAGAAAGCTTTATTTGTTCCTTAACTACCCAACTCAATATCAAAGAATATAAGTCATAACCTACCTCAAAATGATGAAATCCCAATCTAAAGTGCCTCAACATGGAGCCTTCCCATTGAGATTGGCCTTAGAATCAACCATAACATTTAAAAATAGCATTTACGCATTAAAAGAAAATTAACGATACCCGTATTGCCCATATTCGAGTTGAGTCCAAAATAGGTTCGAAAATAGGTTACAAAATGAAAGGTGTAAAACTGGAATTTTGTTTCAAAAACATATTCCCCAATGTTATAGGATTCTAAAGGATAAAAACCATGTAAAAATTGGTTAAAATTGAGGTCCAAATGAAAAAAAAAACCTTTTTAAACTTTACTAACAAAACTTCTAATCTTCCACTTTGAAATAATGATTCAAAGGTGTTTTTGAAGATAAAATCAATGGAAAATAGAGGTATTATGAGTTTAGAAGTTACCCAGATGAAAATCAACATTGAAACCATCAAAATTGTCTTCCAATGTTTGAAGGTCTAAAAGCGAAGTAAAGTCAAGAAAATGTAGTATGTATGCTGTTTAGTGAATAGTACCTCATGAACGCGGTCAACCCTTTGCATCCGTGAGGGTCAACACTAACCTGGCCATTAAATAGGCCTTCACATTTGTGGCCACACCTTTGCATTCACAAATACGGATGAATCAGGTCTTCATATCTGTGTCAGCCTCATCACATTTGTAAAGAATAATCCCAATTTCTCTCCGCGATTGCGACCACCACCTCGCAATCATAATTAAGGGTGAATTCCTTCTTTGCATTTGCAACTAGGGGCTGGAATTTTTTAAGAAGGATCCATGCACCACATATTAGCTGTGAACCAGATGATTTTGCATGATTCTGAATGCTCCTAACAGACCCATAGGATTTATTCGGGACCCAATTGAAGTAAACCATATATGATACTAGGCCAATTTCGACATTCCGAACTCAATGGCGACATTGAATTTTGAAAAAGGTTGTTTTCACAAAATTAAACCTCAAGACCCTATTTTACTATTTTCACAATAAAGGGTCAAAATGATATATAGAAGTCTTAAGATTGAACCGACCCTACCACTAATCCAATTCGACATTCAGAATTTGTTAACACGGTCTAATTTGCCATCCAGCACTAAAAATAAGAAATGTTGGCCGAAGTCAACTAAATGGATTCTCAAGATTATAAAAACACAAATTTGCACACCTAATTCTTGATTGCACTGAAAACCGTGTCAATATGTAGCAATACAAGAAAGGGCAAATTAGTCAAAACACATAGAAATGGAAAATTCACAAATTCAAGTCACTACAATATCTATCACTTATAATATATTTCATCCTCAAACTAAAGATAAGAAAATACCAAAATCGGTAAAAAGTTGAGGGTAAATACTACACATGTCATACTCGACCTTCCAAGTATCCTCCCAAATAGGATAGTGGATCCAATAGACCTTAACTATATGAATATCTACAGAATGCAACCATCTCACATTCCTGGATAAAATAAACATTGAATCCTCAACATTGGTCAACCTCTCATCAAATGGAATCGAGTCCAAACAAAGCACATGAGACTCATCCAAAATACAGTGTCCAACCATATTTACATAAAACACTAGATAAACAACTGAAAAGTTTGGAGGTAAGGCCAACTCATAAGCAACCTCCCCAACTATCTGAAGAATCTAAAAATATCCAATATACATGGGGCTAAGTTTGACCCTATTCCTAAATCTCGTCATGGCCTTCATGGGCGACATACAAAGGAATACTCTATTACTAATCCCAAACTTCAATGAATGAAGCATGTAGTACCTAAAATCTTTTTCCTACTCTGGGATTCATAGATCCTATATTGAATCACTTAAACTTTATTCAAAGACTCGCGAAACAAGGTAGTACCACTGGACCTAACCTCTAAAGAATTACGTAAATCTCTAAAAGATTGACAAGGCTTACCATACAATTCCTAAAAAGATTCAATCTCGATACTTGAATGGTAGCTATTGTTGTAAGAAAACTCTACCAACTATTAATCCCATGAACCCCTAGAATCCATAACTTTCACGACATGAACCAGGGCCTGACCATGATGGTTATCTAAAGTCCACCGAACTAGAATCCTAGTAGCGGCTGATATTTAAACATATAACAAAAAGTTAATTAACTCAAATACATCTAATCATGTCAACATAAATACCCAATCCATAGTAAAATAAATAAATCCTCTATAAGTTCAAAAATAATCTAAGTTGAGATATGCCCTGTAACGCCCCAAAGTTTTTCCCAGCTGATTTTTTGTCCCCAAAGTATGAAGCGTTGGCTTCTAGAATGATTTATACTTATTTCCCTATGGAATTACTTAGATTTCAACATTTCATCATGTAGATTATCGAATAAGTTTTCCGTTGACATAATATTCATCTAAAATGGACACGCGGTGAAGGAGTTATGATTAATTTAAGTCCTAGTCGTAAAATACCATCATTCCTATCCTTGGCGCGTCGTGGAGAGGGTGTAAATGATGATGGTCAATTTTAAGTGAGACTCTGCAATGGTGGTGCATCACGGAGTGGGAGAAATTCCCATTCGTTAATTTTTAGTGAGCCACCGCGATAGTGGTGCGTCGCGGTGGCCCATAAGATCTGGTTCCCAGTTTAAATTTTTCCAGTTTCATTCAAAAGTTAACAACCGTAGTTTGGACTTTTACCAACTCTCTTAAAACGTGAAAATAGGAGATTTAAGACCTTTACAAGCATAATATACAACATTCTCAAGATTTCCCTAAAAAAACCCTAGTTCATATGCTTCTCCTCAAAGAAACTCAAGATTCAACCGTGGATTTTCGAAATTAATCAAAGATTTGGAATCCCTAAATCATAAACTTCAAGGATCATCCAATATTCTTCATAATAAATGTATGCATGGTTTTCCTAAAATATCCTAGGCAAAGAAATCATGATTTTAAGAAAGGGATTTTCAGATTTATGAATACATTCATATTTTAGAAATTTTGACGGTATTGTTTTGGTCTTTTGACCTTACCCAACATTGATTTGAAATTGTATATATATGTATGCTTATTTTTTAAGGTTGATGATTTAATTGAGAGCATGAATTATGTAAAATCCCTCTCTTGTTTTGATGTTCCTTTACTTATCATATGCTATAGATGTTTTGAATTCATCCTTGAAAAGCATGGTATAAAATGTCTTGAATTGTGTTATGATTGGATTAAGATTTGGATTTCAAAAGAGTGGGTAGTTGTGTTGATAAATGACAAAAATATTCATATAATGAAATAGTGCATGATTTTCCCAAAAGCACATGACTACCATATGTTTAAAGGATTCTTGCATAGTTTTGATTTATGCTTCAGAATATAAAATCTCTTATACTATTTGCATGTTTTGGTGGTATGAATTATGTTTTAATGAAAGATCATGCTTATTGTACTATGGCTCAGAAATAGGACTTGTAAGTCTTGGTGTGATGACACCAATTCAGATTATGCCATAATAATTCAGAACATAATAGAATGCATGTTTGAAATCAGGCTTTCAGATTTTAAGATTTAGAATGATGTATATTTAGAATTAGTTAAAACTAGGCATAAACAGATGTTAGGTGGTTCCCTGAAGGAGGCATGAGTTTATACAATTGCCTGAAACCGTGATTTGACAATCCTAGTATATTATAATACACTGGCCTAGTGCCGTGTGGTATAACATAAATAGAAACTATAACCCTTTCGGCACACTCGGGTTGAGGGCTTCCCTGCCGAGTCAATGGCGGACTCCATACAGCCCGTAGGATTTTAGAATTGTAGGGGCATACTACCTAACTCAGAAGTAATACAAAGAATAGACAGTGCATTGACAAGAATGACTTATGATTTTTAGAAAGTGCCCATGTGTTTTGAGAACTGTTTATGCATGATGTTTTAACAAATTTCTCTCCACTATTTTACTTAAATAAATTTTTTATTTTGGATTACTTTGCATACCAGTACATCTGTATTGACTCCCTCTAACTCCTATCAGGTTCTGAGGCTCGGTCTAGGGGTCCAGAAAAGTAATAGATTTTATCAGACAGAGTTGCAGTGTCCAGTTGGTGAGCCTTCTTTATACCAGAAGGACTATTTAATTTCAGACAACTATTATTAGATATGGTTTTTCTTTACTGGCGGCCTTGTCCTAGTTTTCAGATTGTGTTAGTGATCGTGTAGTAGAGATTTTGTTGACGGTTTGCAGATGTTTCTAGTTAGTTTTGGATTTCATTCTTAATGCTAAATTCATATCTGATTTATGACCATGATTCCTCCTTGATATAGTTTCCGTATTTCCTTTTTTATGTATGAATGGTTTATATGATTTCAAGTTAGAAGGGTGTCCGGGCCTTCATGGTTTGGGATGCTTGTCACATTCAGGGCCTCGATTCGGGTCGTGACAAACTTGGTATCAGAGCATGGTTCATGGTCCAAGGGTGTCTGAAAAATCGCGTCGGGTAGAGTCTTGTTTATGGGTGTGTAGAATGCCACACTTATAAACAGGGGGCTACTAGGCATTTAGGAATGTTTCCCCTCTTTGTGATCTAGTTTGTTCTTTGGAGTCTAATATGCCTCTAATCAATGCTCTCTTTCTTTTCAGAAAAATTGATCATGCCCCCTCATCGCACTATTAATCAGAATGCACAGACAGATGAGGTTTGTCCTACTCACGGGATGCGGACCCATAACAGAGCTCTCACCCCAGAACTTGTTCCTACTCCGGGAGTACCTCAAGTCCCGACCAGCTAACCTCGTGCTCCACTAAACAATGTTAACCCTCCCCCGACTTCTCAGAGGGATATTTCTAATGCAAAATTCAGATAGTCTATTCATATGCTGGCACATTTGGTTGCCAATCAGGCTCAACGATTGGAAGATGTTGGGTATGCATTTTTTACATTTGAGGCTACTAGGGTGTGTCAGTTTATGAGAATGAACCCGCCCAAGTTTACTGGCACCAAGGTAGAATAAGATCCACAGGAGTTTGTGGATGAGATGGAGAAGATCTTTAAGGTAATACATGTGGATGAGATAGAATGGGTGGATTTGGTAACTTATTAACTCAAGGATGTTGTAAATCAGTAGTATAATGAGTAGGAGGATGTGAAGGAAGAGAGTGTTAAGCCCATAGTTTGGGGCGAATTTGTGGAAGCCTTCCGTGATTTGTTATTTCCTATAGAGTTGAGGGAGACCAGAAATGAGGAGTTTATGAATCTGAAGCAGGGAAATATGAGTGTATAGGAGTACACTTTGACGTTTAACCAATTAGCCTGCTATGCTCCAGAGATGACTAGCAATATGAGATCGTAGATGAGGAAGTTTGCATCTGGCCTTTCCGATGATCTAGCTCTTGAATGCCAAACGGTGATGCTAAATAGGGATAGGGATTTTTCTAGTTTGTCAGTCCACATACAGTAGGTAGAAGAGAACAAAAAGAAAATTGCTGAATCTTGAGAGAAGGACAAGTAAGAAAAGAGATCCAAAACAACGGATCAGAACCACGGTCAGCCACAGAGCGGTAACTAGTGCAGTAAATATCAAAAGAAGAAGTTTTGGAGTAACGCGCAGTCTGCAGCTAGCGCCCCAGCGCCCATACCCCCCATTGATAGACTATCTCAGAGTTTCTAGACAAGTCACGTACCCAGGACTCAGGATACCCAGTCACAGGGCAGTGTGGCTCAGCAATACCGTTCTTATCCACGGTGGGAGACTTGTGGTAGGAATCATCCGGGAAGGTGTCAGCTAGGCGCATTTGCATATTATTCTTGTCCTCAGACGGGTCACTTTCAGAGGTATTTTCCATCTTCTAGGAATAATGTTGGTGGGGAAAAATCTCAGGCAAATTCTTCCACACCACCACCGCCTCAGAAGGGTGTCACATCAGCTGTCGAGACCGGTTGCAACCAGTTGTACGCTTTGACTAACCGCTAGGAGGCAGAGTCCTCAGCAGATGTTGTCACCAGTATATTACAAATCTTTTCCCATGATGTTTATGTGTTACTTGATCTCGGGTCTACCTTGCCTTATGTGACCGCATATATGGCTAATGGTTTTGAGTTTGAGCCCGAAGTCATTACCGACCCTTTCTCTGTTTCTACTCCGGTGGGTAATTTTGTTATGGCTAGGAGGATATATCAAAATTATGTTGTGTCTATTCTTAGTCGGGATACTATAGCAGATCTCATAGAGCTTGATATGGTTGATATTGATGCTATCCTAGGGATACACTGGCTCCATTCGTGTTATGCCACACTAGACTGTAGAACCCGAAAGGTTACTTTTTCTTTTCTGAATGAGCCAGCAATAAAATGGGAAGGTCACTCTTTAGTACCTAGAGGGCACTTCATATCTTACCTCAGAGCCCGTAAACTTATTTCCAAGGGTTGCTTGTATCATCTTATTTAGGTTAAAGATTCTACTACTGAAAGTCTTCCTCTTCACTCTGTCCGGGTAGTAAATTAACTCTCCAAAGCCTTTCTAGATGATCTCCCAGGAATACCACCTGATAGAGAGATAGATTTTGGCATAGATGTGTTTCCAGACACCAATCCCATCTCTATTCCACCATATAGAATGGCTCCAGCAGAGTTGAAAGAACAACTAGATGACCTCTTAGATAAAGGTTTCATCTGTCCTAGTGTTTATCCCTGGGGTGCACCTGTACTTTTCGTGTGAAAGAAAGATGGTTCACTGCGTATGTGCATAGATTACCACTAGTTAAACAAGGTCACTATAAAAAATAAGTATCCGCTTCCTAGGATTAATGATTTGTTTGACCAACTTCAGGGTGCTAAGTTCTTTTCTAAAATAGAACTTAATTCAGGATACCATCAATTGAAAGTTAGGCAGTCAGACATTCCCAAGACAGCTTTCCAAACCAGATATGACCATTATGAATTCTAGTCATGTCCTTCGGGTTGACTAACGCCCCTGCAGCCTTCATGGACCTAATGAATAAAGTCTTCCGAAAGTTTCTAGACTTGTTCATTATAGTTTTCATTGATGATATCTTGATTTTTTTCAAAAGTGACAAGGACCATGCCAATCACCTCCGAATTATCCTCCAGACCCTCAAAGATCATAGGTTGTATGCAAAGTTCTCTAAGTGTGAATTCTGGTTAAATGCTATTGCTTTCTTGGGGCATATTGTGTCTAGTGAGGGGATTAAGGTTGATCCCCAAAAGGTTGAGGCAGTGAGAAAATGGCCCAGACCCACGACTCTAACCAACATTTGGAGATTCTTGGGTTTGGAGGGTTATTACAGCAGGTTCGTAGAGAGATTTTCTTCCATAGCTGCACCACTTACTAAGTTGACTCTGAAAAAGGTAAATTTTTTGTGGTCTGACAATTGTGAGAATAGTTTTGAGAAATTGATAGATAAGTTGACTACTGCTCCTGTTTTGACTCTTCCGGAGGGTACATATGGTTTTTTTGTGTACTGTGATGCATCCCGAGTTGTACTTGGGTGTGTTCTTATGCAGAACGGTAAGGTAGTGGATTGTGAATCTAGGCAGTTGAAGGTTCATGAGCGAAACTACCCTACTCATGACTTGGAGTTAGTGGCTGTGGTTTTTGCACTTAAGATCTGGCGACACTATGTTTATGGGGTACATGTTAATATATTTACTGACCATAAAAGTTTATAGTATGTTTTCTCGCATAAAGAATTGAATCCTAAGCAGAGGCGATGGTTGGAACTTTTAAAAGACTATGACATAAGCCTGCACTATCATCCAGGCAAGGCAAATGTGGTAGCTGACACCCTCAGCAGGTTATCTATAGGTAGTCTTTATCATGTGGGAAAGAAAAGAGGGCGGTGGTGAAGGATATTCACCGACTTGCAAATCTAAGTGTGCAACTTTTGGATTTCGAGGATTGAGGAGTGATTGTTCATGAGATAGAAAAATCTTCCCTTTGTGCAGAAGTTAAAGAGAAGCAGGTTGAAGATCCCATCTTGATGCAGATCAAGAAATATATGGGTCAACAGAATGTGATGTCCTTCAAAATTGGTGGTGATGGTATTTTGAGGTATCAGGGTAGATTATGTGTACAAAATATTGATGGTTTACGGAAGAGAATCCTTGATGAAGCTCACACATCGAGGTATGTTGTTCACCCTGGCTCTACTAAGATGTATCATGATTTGAAAACCCTTTATTGGTGGAATAATATGAAGCGTGATATGGCTAACTATGTTGACAAGTGTTTGAATTGTCAACAAGGTAAAGTGGAACATATGAGGCCAGGTGGTTCTTCTCAATAGATATCTTTGCCTTTGTGGAGGTGAGAGATGATTAATATGGACTTAATTATAGGACTTTCGAGGTCCCGAAACCAGTATGATTCCATTTGGGTGAATGTAGATAGGCTGACCAAGTCAGCTCACTTTCTACCTGTCAGGACTAATTATTCGGGGGAGGATTATGCCAAGCTATTTATTGCAGAAATAGTTCGTTTGCATGGGGCACCTGTGTCCATCATATACGACTGAGGTACACAATTTTCTTCTTAGTTTTGGAGATCTTTCCAGGGAGGTTTCGATACCCAAGTGAACCTAAGCACTTTTTTTCACCCTCAGACTGATGGGAAGGCTGAGCGCACCATTCAGACCCTTGAGGACATGTTAAGGGCATGTGTGATTAATTTTAAAGGTAGTTGGGTAGAACACCTACCCCTGATAGAGTTCGCGTATAATAACAGTTTCCATTCCAGTATTAAGATGGCACCATTTGAGGCATTGTATGGGAGAAGATGTAGGTCACCAATAGGGTGGTATAAAGTGGGTGAGACACAAATTTTTTGGCCCGATCTTGTTCATCAGGCAATAGAGGATATGAAAGTCATTAGATAACGACTTAAGACAGATCAAAGTCATTAGAAATACTACGTCGTTGTTAGGAGAAGAGATCTAGAGTTTGAGGTTGGAGATTAGGTGTTTCTCAACGTTTCTCTCATGAAAGGAGTTATGCGATTTGGGAAGTAATGTATGCTGAGTCCTCTCTATGTAGGGCCATACCAGATTGTAAGAAGTATAGGTGGTGTTGCATATGAGTTGGAATTGCCTGCCAGTTTGGTTTCTGTTCATCCGGTATTTCATATATCTATGTTGAAGAAGTGCATGGGAGAACATTGGTATAGTGTTGCCTGTCGAAGAAATCAAAGTGACAGACTCCTTATCTTATGAAGAAGATCCCGTAGAAATTTTGGATCGCCAGAAGATTGAGGAAAAAATAGATAGCCTTAGTGAAAGTGTTGTGGAGAAATCAGAAAATTGAAGAAGCAACTTGGGAATCAGAAGTTGACATAAAAGATAGATACCAAAACCTTTTTGATACAATGGATGAAAAATTGGAAGGTACAATCCTTGCCTTGTTCTTTCTATGCCTCAGTATGCTTGAAATTATGCTTATCTGTGTCCCGCGTCAATATTCAGGTATGAATGTTCCGAAGGGGGGGATATTGTAACTCCCTGAAGTTTTTCCTAGCTGAATTTTTGTCCCTAAAGTATCAAGCGTTGTCTTCTAGAATGATTTATACTTATTTTCCTGTGGAATTACTTAGATATCAACTTTTCAATACGTAGATGATCGAATAAGTTTTCCATCAACATAATATTCATCCAAAATAGACACGCAGTGAAGGAATTATGGTTAATTTAAGTCCTAGTCGTAAAACACTGTCATTCCTGTCCTTAGCGCATCGCAGAGAGGGTGTAAATGATGATGGTCAATTTCCAGTGAGACTCCGTGATGGTGGCAAATCAAGGAGTAGGCCTAATTCCCATTCGTCAATTTCCAGTGAGCCACCGCGATAGTGGCGCATCGCGGTGGCCCATAAGATCGGGTTCCCAATTTAAATTTTTCCAATTTCATTCAGAAGTTAACAAGGGTAGTTTGAAATTTTACCAAGTCTCTTAAAACGTGCAAATAGGAGATTTATGACCTCTACAAGAATAATATACGACATTCTCAAGATTTCCCTCAAAACAAAAACCCTAGTTCATATGTTTCTCCTCTAAGAAACTCAAGATTCAATCATGGATTTTCGAAATTAATCGGAGATTTGGAATCCCCAAATTGTAAGCTTCAAGAATCAACCATTATTCTTCATAATCGAGGTATGCAAGGTTTTCCTAAAATCTCCTGGGCATAGAAATCATGATTTTAAGAAAGGGGTTTTCAGATTTATGAATAAATTTATGTTTTAGAAATATTGATGGTATTGTTTTGGTCTTTTGACCTTCTCCCACATTGATTTGAAATTGTATATATCTGTATGCTTGTATTTTAAGGTTGATGATTTAATTGAGTGCATGACTTATGTAAAATCCCTCTCTTGTTTTGATTTTCCTTTACTTATCATATACTATAGATATTTTCAATGCATCCTTGAAAAACATAGTTTAAAATCTCTTAAATCGTGTTATGATTGGATTAAGATTTGGATTTAAAAAGAGAGGGTAGTTTTGTTGATAAATGTTGAAAATATTCATATAATGAAAGAGTGCATGATTTTTCCAAAAGCACATGACCTCTATATGTTTAAAGGATTCTTGAATAGTTTTGATTTATGCTTCATAGCATGGAATCTCTTATACTATTTGCAAGTTTGGGTGGTCTTAACTATGTTTTAATGAAAGATCATGCTTATTGTAATATGGTTTAGAAATAGGACTTTCAAGTCTTGGTGTGACGGCACCAATTCAGATTATGCCATAATAATTCAGAACAGAATAGAATGCATGTTTGAAATTAGACTTTCAGATTTTAAGATTTAGAATGATGTATGTTTAGAAGTGGTTAAAATTGGGAATAAAGAGACGTTAGGTGGTTCCTAGAAGGAGGTATGAGTTCAGACAACCCATTTCCTAAAACTGTGATTTGCTGATCTGGGTATATTATATTATGCTGGCCTAGTGCCATGTGGCGTATCAAAAATAGAAACTCCAACCCTTACGACACACGATGGTTGGGGGATTCCCCACCGCGTCAATGGTGGATTCCATAAAGCCTGTGGGATTTTAGAATTGTGTGGGCATACCACCTATCTTAGAAGTAATACAATGAACAGACAGTGCATTGATAAGAATGACTTATGATTTTCAGAAAGGGCCCATGTGTTTTGAGAACTGTTTATGCATGATGTTTTAACAAATTTCTCTACATTATTTTACTTATATAAAAGTTATATTGTGGATTAATTTTCATACCAGTACATCTGTATTGACCCCCCTCGTCCCTCCAGGTTCTGAGGCTCAGTTTAGGGGTACGAAAAAGCAATAGATTTTATCAGACAGAGTTGCAGTGTCCAGTTGGTGAGCCTTCTTTATTCCAGAAGGCCTGTTTACTTTCAGAAAACTACTATTAGATATGGTTTTTTTATACTGGGGGCCTTGTCCCAGTTTTTAGATTGTGTTACTGATCATGTAGTAGAGATTTCACAGACTGTTTATGTATGTTGCTAGTTAGTTTTGGATTTCGTTCTTAAATGCTAAATTCATATCAGATTTATGACCATGATTCTGCTTGCTATAATTTTCATATTTCCTTGTTTATGTATGAATGGTGTATATGATTACAAGTTAGAAGGATGTTCGGGCCTTTATGGTTCGGGCTGCTCCTCACAGCCAGGGCCTCGGTTCGGGTCGTGACATGCCCCTGACCTTGACAATGGCAATGCCAATCACAACAATATAGTTAATGTGAACTCTTTATTTCTAGTTTATGAAAGAAAATTCATGGATTGATCAAGTCTTTCGGAAAATGGAAGCTTACCATTTCACTGCAAATGACTGATGAACCAAACCGATTTACCAAACACTGCACAAGAAAAGTAAAATTGCCTTCGGACCCTATATCGTATGGGGATACAACATCCGGTGATGGTTATTAGGTTGAGCACTAGATTGTAACTCAAGGATAAGGATAAAGTAATGACAATTCAAAAATCCAGTTCAACTCAATGTACATGTTCACATACTTGTGTGCAGACGTATATACTTATATAATATGCTGGGATACGGAATAAGGCTTAGCATGAACTTTAAAACTTTATCCTGTATTGTGTAGTTTAAATGTCATAATAATAGTATCCACGGGCAATATAGGCCCCAGATCTCACCCCTAGTTAGGATCTAATGCATGTAGTTGTATGAACTAGGGAATAATCATATATATATGCACGGGGGACTCAAACCTACTGACCATATACTAAGGTAACTTAATCACCCGATCATGTAATATATTATGGGGAACTCAAACCTCCCAAAAATATAATAAGGTGGACTAAAACCACCTGGGTCATAGACAATGGTTCTCAAACCCCAGGTCGTTTACACCCCATGCTTGCAAACACAGTATCTCATATTGGTCCATCGGGATTGACAATTTCATGTCCTAGTTACACAACTCTCTTTTAAGCCACATTAAAACAGTTATCACACATTCCCATTCATTGAACCATAATAAATATTTAGGCATACATTGTTGGTATCGTCATACAAACTACACTTGCAAGGTAATATTAACATGCCATTTGAATTCCATTAAATCAGGAGAATAACTCCCTTTGTTTATTAATACAAGGTGGGGAGGACACTGACTCCCTTTGTTCATTAAATAAAACCATCATGTTTAAAACAAACTCTTGTTATCATGAAATTGTTCCAAAAATAGTTTAATGCACTTTTACTCATACTCAAAACCATTTCCACAAAATTCGGGTTGGGTTTATTACCAATTCAATTGTCAATATTCATAAAATTTTGAGAAATTACAATACCCTAGTTTATTCACCATACCCATGCATTAAATTGATCTAAAACCACCATTTAAAACATAAATAATGCATATTTAAACATGAAACATCACATAAACAACAAACATTCAATACCCTCAACCTATTTTCCAAAACCAACATTAACACCACATGGAGAACTATTTAAAACACATGATTTCACAAAGTAATAGTTGGGAAAGATAAACATACCCGTAATAGAAAGATTTATGGAGAGAAATTAACCCTTAAGACCTTACATGACCAACTTCTTAGAAACCCTAAGTATCCTGAACTTGAAGAATTTAGAGATTTTAAGAGAGTGTTTAGAGTGCTAAAGTGATGAAAATAATGTCCCAAGGGTGTTTTATGGTCGTGGGTATTAAGTAACAAAAGAGAGAAATGTCCAAACTTCCCTAACATAAAAGATGAAAAATTATCGCCAGTGACTATAGGTCTCGTAAGGACTCACTACTGCTCGTCACCATGAGTCGTAGCCAAGAAAGTAGCTAGAGGACCCCCCCTCTATGGTAACCCTGTGACTTACACCATATGACTCATTATGAGACCCTATGACTCATAGGGTCCTAGTTGTAGTCAAGATAGAATACTTTGGGAGACATACTAGTTTGGCTACAAATGGGACTATATGACTCATTTGGAGTCCTTACGACATATTAGGAGCAAGTCGCAATCAGGTTAGTAACTTGGGCTACCTTTCCTGGACACCCTACGAATAAGGTTCCTATGACCCATATTGGCACGTTATACTCGAAGGGTGAGTCATAATCACTACAGTGAGTTCAAAACCTTAGAATTATTTGTTTTGAACACATATGGCGTCACATTCTCCCTCACTTAGGATCATTTATTCTCAAATGATGGGTCAAGGCATCTATTAACACGATTTAATGAAAAAATACACCCACACTTACCTTTAACAAAGACAAAAAACAAAGATGCTAAGATTAACACATACCTTAAGCACGATTATATGGAATAGAGAAAAAGAATGGGTATTTGGATTTTATGTCTTCTTCAACTTTCCAAGTAGCTTCCCTAAACTTTTGGTTCCTCCATAGAACCTTAACCGAATCCACATCCTTAGTCTGCAACCCATGTACTTGTTGATCTAAGATCTCAACTGGGACCTCCTCACACAATAAGAATCTCGAAACATAAACACTTTCCAATAGAAACAAGGGAAGGATCACCTACACACTTGCTCAATATTGACATATGAAAAAGCAGGTGAACAGAACCCAAACAAGGTGGCAACTCTCCCTCAAAAGCGACATTACTCACTATGTTTAAAATAAAATAAGGCATACTCAATAGTGATTGAGCTTTCTTTTCTTTCCAAGAACACCCAATCGCCAACTTCAAAATCTAAATCCCTTTCCCACACGTCCTCATGGGAATTTTGGTGAATTTAGACGGTTTTAAGCCTTTCTCGAATCACCTTCACCTTCGCCATGGCTTGGTGAACCAAGTCGGGACCATACAATCTATTTTTGTGAATATCAAACTGTCACGACCTGTACCAAGTCCTAGCTTTGATTGGCATCTCAAGTCCTATGTGGACCAAAGATCAACCCCTATGCCTAACCAAACCAAGCACAATATCCCCCAAGGTTGGATGTATTACAAAAATATAACAAAATACAATGCAACAAGCTTTAGGACATTCAAAACATGTCTACAACTTATGACCGGCAAAACAACTGACCAACATCACCCAATATCCGTACTAATCTAAACAAAGCCTTCTAACCATAGAACCAAAGTGAGTAGTGGTTGGGATAAGTCCCCAACTCTGACAAAAAAAGAATGATAATGAAAATGATAATAAAAGTAAATATCAACTCAATTCTAAGAAAGAAATTTGGTAAATACCTAAGACTTTCGGGGAATGGAAGCTCACCACTTCACCACAACACAATGAACCAATGAACCGAGCCGATTAACCTAACTTTGTAGAAAAAAAGTAGAAGTAGATCCAATGCCTGCATCGTGTGGAGATACAACATTCAGAAACAATTAGTCGGGTGAACACTAGCATGTAACTCTGGGATAAGTATAACATAATTCCATGATCAATCATTCAAAATCAATATGCATAATCAAATGCATATACATATATATATATATATATCACATGTCGGGATAGGGAACAAGGCTTAACATATGCTTTAAAGCTTTAGCCTTGATTGTGTAGCTCGACCGTCATAACATAAGAAGGCACCTACAGGCTATATGGGCCCAACTCTTTCCCAATTGGAAGGGCCTCAGTGTGTTTGGAGAAACTAACCAGAGAGTATACATATGCACTGATGTATCCCAAAACCAACCTCCAAAGAAGTATGTTGAGGTCAATACCAAATATAGTAACTCAACTAGGTTAGGGTCAAACCCACAGGAAAATGTTGAACAATTGCTTAACTTGACAAAATTCATGAGCAGTACAAATAAGTGAATGGGGGAATTTGGAAGTAGTAAGTAATAGTAACAAAATATTGAATTCTTTGAGTTTGTAAACATTAGAAAATGAACACTAGGACTGTGTTCCCCCTGGTTTCTCAACTTCATAAATTTCTCGTGTTCATTCCACCTATTCTACTGCTCTGCATGTAAAGTCGACAATCTATGTATTATCAACCATCTGGTTAATATGTTAATGAATCTCACCCTTTACCTTATGAGTCTTAGGGTGTCACCTTATTGCTCCTTGTCTATTAATTCAGTTCAACTCTCCACTTTTGAGTCTGAGTTGATTAGGTGAGATGAGGGAGTAATAGGATAGATATGAATCTCAAATTACTGTCTTAATCCTCTGTTCCTAATTTCAAACTCCTTTGTGAGGACGTTATTGATTATATGCAACCCTCAATCTTTTGAAATAGCTCTGAGGTTAATTAATATGAAAAAGATTAAGATATATGAAACTATAATAGAAAAGATGAATCTCTTAATTTCTTTATATAGTTAATCCCCCAAGGCTCCCATAACCCTAGTCAGATAAATTAGCCTCTCATGTTCATGCAAAAATACATGATAATCGATAAATAATTTATACAATGAATTGGACAAGAATAAGAAGTATAAAATCTAAAATCTTCAATTGAATAATAACCCAAAAATTTCAAGAATAATGTAAACTATGTAAAAGTATGAAATGGAGTACAAAGAACGTAAGAGAATGTAATATAATAAAGGAATAATCCTAAGATATTTATAGTATCTAAAAATAACTCAGAAATCCTAATTTTAATGGAATAGGAAAAGTAAGTTTGCACAAGGTACGACTCTCTTTGTCAACTAGTAAGGCCGTCTTATGAGTTGTACTGTGCCTCTTGTATGTTCTCTAATGTCTGATATTCCAGGGCTCCAGGTTTCTGTTAGCTTTACGACTCATACTCATAAGTCGTACCTTGACCATACGACTCATGGATTTTTCTCGTTACCACCTAGGACTTGATCTTTCCATACTTTAGACACTAGTCTGCCTACAGTTGGTTCATATAAGTCATACTCAGACTTCTGACTCATCTACTTTTGAGACTTCACCTCTTAATGAATGGATGATTTTGGTTGTATTTATGGTTGATTGTTCTGACCCATATCCCTAGCATACAGTTCATACTCTTCAATCGTATAATCTCCTTACATAGATTTTTTTCTTGGCCTTTGTCACTGTTGTGCTTACGAGTTAGCCTACGATCCGTAAGATGTATTTACAATAGGTATGGTGACTCCTATAATCTGCAAACTTCATCTTTTTAGTGGCTTTTCTTACAATTTCATTCTAAAATGATTATTTACCTATTTTACCTGCAGCAACCACAAAACTAGATTATATCTACAAAAAAAACCTAAGTACAAGCATAAATTATTTGTTTGAAGCTTCGAAAGTGTCGTGTTTCCAGAGAAAATCAACACCCTTAGCTTAAAAAGTTTGTGTGTCTGCAGGCAAAAAAAAATTAAAAACTCTAACAAAACAACAACAATGCTTAAACCAAAAGATCATAAGATACCTATGGCAGTAACTTTTCAATAGAGTTGTCAACATTTTTATTCCCCATCCTAGTTTTAATTTTTTCACCAATTTAGATGTGTATATCTATTTGGCACACAGAGAAACATAAAGGAATCCAATGATTGAATCACATAGTGACAACCATCCAAGCATAAACACAAATCACATTAACTAAAAAATTTGTCAACCTAACAACATAACCCATGTACACCTATGATCAAATAACTCCCATTCACTCAGTTAGATTAATCGAATTATTCAAGTATATAGCAAAAGAAGATCTCGCTCACAATCGTTGGTGTATACAGAATACCATAAGTTTTCCGATATGGTCTCTTCCTGAGTTTTTAGATAGTTGAGTTAGGATCACTAAAAGACTTTATTTGGATTATAACATAGGTTTGGGGGATGGTATGGTATTATTTTTGGGATTTTTAGTGACTACGCCTCCTTGACATGATGCTTTATTCGGGGTCCACTTATTTCCAACTTTTTTTCATTTTATTCTCGTCCTTATGTCTCTCTTTTTATTTTAAAGCACATACAGATTGGACCATGTACGGTTTTCTTGTCTCACTTTCTTTTTTCTTTTTATTTTCTTGAAAATTTTCTTTTTCTTTTTTTTTCTTTTATTTTCACCTCTCCTGTCCTTTTTCATTTATTCTTTCACATGACTTTCTTCATACTCATTTTTCCTTATGCACCGCTATAATAGTCACCCTCAACTTAGTCGATTTTCTTGAGTTGAGGTGCACAATGTCTAAGGAGGAGTAGGGCTAATACAGGTTCATTATAAATGAAATGGGAAGGTGTAATCAGTGACAACAAAAAAAGGGTCAGTTAAAGGTTAGATATTAAGATCAAGGGATTCATATCATATTTGGTCGGGCATTTAGGATCGACTGGACTTAAATTAAGAATGGCCTATTATCATATCCTATTCCACTATATTGAACCCTAGGAAAGAGAAACCGAGCAAGTTCTAGATTCTAACACATTGGGAACTAAGTAACTCCTTACACATACTCGCATAAAGTCACACTACTAGGTGCAACTTCTCCAGAAATGCAATTGTTCGCCCTAGTTGTTCTATCCCTAATCCTAAAGCCATTATAAGATTCACAATCGTCTCACACATATACACATATCACATAGTCATCATAAAAATTTAGGAGGGGTATTAATTTTTCAGCACAATTATTTCAAAATCAGACAATTTCAGAATAATCATTAAAAACAACATCAACTGCAACAAGTAAAACTTTTCCTTCTATTTAAGCATCTAACACAAACAAACTCAAAAAAATAATAATAGAAAAACATGCCAGTTCTCAAACTTTTCAGATGCGGCCATAGGCTTTGAAATATGGCAAATATAACATGTGGCAACCTTGGTACATTCCCACCCCCAACTTAAAGCCTATGCACTATCCCAGTGCATTCTAATCAATAAAATACAAGGGACTGAGAACATACCTGGGTGCTCAAGGTGCCGACTCATGCAGTATCATCATATGGGCCCTTAGATCGTGTCCCACCATCATTAACATTAGTCTCATCAACTGCTGGGACTATATTAGCAATAGTGGCACCGATTATTGATGGTGCACCCGATGGTACATCCATAGTCGAGGCGGCATCACTACCCTTCTTAGCATCATTAACTACCAATTTTGAGCTATCTGGACCGATTAATATCTCCTGGACACTAACCAGTCAGTCCTGCTCACTCTATATGCTATCCTTCTTTTCTTTATTCAAGGTTTCTTTTTCTATACTCTGTGATTCCTTTTCATTCTCTCTTATTTATTTTTTCAGGTCCACAATACTCTAAATATTTTCTACATCTATTTCTGGATCAATCTCTATTATCACAGATGCTGGGATGAATAACGATGTCGTACAACTCATTTACCAATTTTTTAATTTTGGCCACCTTCACTTTTACCTTCACAATATCCGACGTCTGGATGCTTCCCAACTGTTGAATCATATGTTGCTTAATGGCATCTAGACGACCCTGCACCCATTTGTCTTGGTCTTATAGCTTAGTCTCAACCCAGGGCTTTATACCCCCTTTCATATATAGAACTTTGGTCGCCAGCATGAAAAATCTCTTCATTGTATAATCCCACAAGGCCTGTGAGATCACTACCAAACTAGTCGGTATCACTCTTGTGGAGGAGGGTCAAGGTGGTCCAAACTGTGCTGGAGGAGGGTCACTAGATGTTCCCACTATATCTAAAGTCCATGGCTCTGTTTGCATACCTCTACCTGTGGTGTCATCAGTCGTAGCAACCTCAGCAGTCTTGGTCTATCCTCTCTATAGCTAAGCTAATAGCTGAGCTTCTCTCCTTTTTTGTCTGGCATTGGGTTTACCGCATCTCAAATCAGCCCTAAATTTGTTTTATTCATATGCTCAATGAACTAGTCGATCTTGGGAAGTTCTTTCACCCTCGCAGCTAAAAGATCTGAGTAATGATATAAGGATAGGCCAATAATAACTTCTCTCCTCCCATAGCTCGATTAAATATCTCTCATGCCAAAAACATGCCCACATTAAACTCGTACCCAACCATCAAACTAGCTATCAACGCATTATATACTGGGTTGAGTACGTTGTCCCCATTAGTGGGACATAGTCTGTGGCAGGCTATTGCACCACGCCTTGGCCTCAAAATGAAAAGTATGTTTTCATCTTCTATGAGGCCACTCCTAGGCCACCTATCACCCACACATCATCTTCTCTATTTAATGAAATTAGACTCGCGATCTACTAAAAATATGTCATCTTGTCTTCCAACACCAGGTGCTTCCTCGTAGTCTTCCTCATTTTATCCATGTAGTAATCTATATCTCCTATGTTTAGTAGCAATTGGAAACTTGGTCCATCAAGAATCATGAAATAGTAAGTGAGGAGATGTTCACTCACACTCCCCAAATTATCAATAATGTAATGGGATCACCACCTCTTCATAGATTACCCTGTGGATACTGCCTATTCAACTCACCTTTATACTCCGCATAAAACTCCCCCGCTAATGCAAGAATTTATTTCCCTAGTGCTATAATCATCTAGTCAAAGACATATTTCCTGAATTGAGCCTCAAATCTAGGCAACTCATACATCCCTATGGTGGTCAATCTCTTTTCCAGATATAGGATTCTTTTGATTATTTATTTAGGGATTCTGCTCAAACCATCATCATATGATTCCTGTATATCAGGGTACCCTCATCATTCAGCGTTGGGAATTGAAGCAGGTGTAATGGCTAGAGGTGGGTCCTGTTTGTCTATTGGGGTTTATTTTACTTCTTCTATCTTGCACTCTCAAAGCTTCATTCATAAGAACTAAAATATACTTTCCCTGTTTGACCCTCTGATGCTACATTTTTATCTTACTCATTATCATCATCACTATCCTCTTAAGACTGGGATAGTGTTTGGGGTGGTGAAGTGTGAGGGTTCCTCTTTCTTGTCCTCTTTGGAGGTGTATCCTCCACTGAAGTCACTTTCTTTCCTCTTGCTGGTCTTTGGTCTCTTTCCCTAACCTTCCCCTTTATTGGATATACAATAAGGTCACTGCTAATGCTGGATGACACTATGGATTTATTTACCAACTTATAATCGGATTTCAAGGCAGGTTTTATTATACTTACTTACTCTGATACTTGTTTTGAAGATGAAGTGCCTTTGGGATCTATGAATACCTATTACAAAATACAAATTAGTCATATCTAAGTAATAGGAAAGGAAAATTAAAAAATTATATGTCAGTGTGCATGTTCTGTTCATGTTACGACTGGGGGTCTGAGTCGTATAAACTAGGTACGACTCATATGACTGAGTTGTATGAACAACTGTGTACATATGAATGTTCACTGGATAACTTAGGAGTCCTCCTAACTTGTCATAAGGACAATGTATGACTCGTTACCAACTCTCGTAAATAGACCAAATAGAAAACCCTATTATATGTTACCTCCCCATGTCATTATGACTTCTTGTTATGAGTCATAGGGATTGGATACGACTTACTTTGTCTAGTCGTACCCATACCAGAACCTATACTCGGCTAGACTTATATGTTGTCAGTGGTTACAAGTCTCATCATGACTCGTTACCTGTAGGGACGAGTTGTTAGGAGTTTCGTGTCCACTGCATAATAAAAGTGTAACTTATGAGTTAATTCCAACATACAATCCCTAAACTATAAATTATTGTACAATATTACCACCCCATTTTTTTTCAAGAACACACATTTTTAGTACACGATATCAAGTTCATCACCATCTTCCATTTTCAATTTAATTTCTAAGACCTAGGGTTCAAATTTTTGCATAAACATAGTTGTTCAAGTCAGATAAATGCAAAAATCTCAACTTATGTTCCTAATCAATTCGAAATTTAGAGAGTTTAATCTTAAAAACTTACTTGTTTGATTGGCCTTTCATGTTTCTTGATCTCAACACGTTTCTACCCCACTCTTGCGAATTTCATATAATATGACAGAACCTGATAATTGTGTGTGTGTTTTCAGTATGAATTTGTGTGTTTAAAGCTCAATGATCAAAATCAATGGAGGTAGTCACTTTTCATATTGTTGAGTACCCAAATGGGATCCCTCTTTTGTTTAAAACTAGAGAATTAGGTTGGGTTAACCCACGAACCTCGACCTGGTATACTTTGTTACAAGTCATGTGCACGACTCGTAGCCAAAGCTTATAGGTCTTTTCTTTTTTTGTAAAGACTAGGAATTTCTTACCTTATTCTTGAGATGATATGACTCAATGTGACGAGTCATACCCTGAGGTTATGACTCATTCTAAGAGTCATAAAGACACTCAAAATTTTTACCTAGAACTAAACAAACTCCCAGGTCCTTACGACTTTTACTCATGAGTCGTCACATTAAGGTACGACTCGTGAAGAATTCATATGACCTTGTTTCCTTGAATATCTAGCTCTTTTCTGCAATCTTTAATCCTACACACTGAACAAACATATTACCCTATAAATAGTTAAGTACAAAACATGGGTTACTTCTCACGTAGAGCTTGATTTAATATCGCGGCATGATGAGGCTAAGTTGGATACTCATATTACACCAACTAGCCTCATGGGTTGCCTCCCATACAGTTCTTGATTTAACGTCATGAGACGACCTAATATCCTTGGTTACTCAGACTTCACCAAGGTCTATCCAAAAAATTACATTAATTTTCTTAGTATTCCTCATATAATGCGTTACTCTTTTCCCATTCACCTTTAATGGGGCTTTGCCATCCCACTTCAATTCCAAAGCACCATATGGGAATTCTCTTAGCATAGTAAATGGTATATACCACCTATACTTCAACTTACCTTGAAACAAGAAAACCCTTGAGTTGTAGAGCAATTTCTGGTCACCCTTTTTGAAGATCTTTTTCTTAATCTTGTGATCATGATGCAGTTTCATCTTCTCTTTGTAATGTAAAGAATTTTCATATGCCTGAAGTCAAAATTCATCAAATTCATTCATCTTATTAAAACATGATTTTGCTGCATCCTTCCACTCAAAGTTCTTCTTCTTCAACGCCCACAGTACTTTATGTTCAAGTTCCATTGGCAATTGACATGCCTTGCCATATACCAGATGATAAGGAAAAACACTAATGGGGTTTTTGAAAGATGTTCGATAAGCCAATAGTACATCATCTAACTTTCGTTACTAATCAGTCCTATTAGCATTCACTGTCTTCTCCAAAATGGACTTGATTTCTCTGTTGGACACCTCAACCTATCCACTAGTCTGTGGATGGTTAGGTGTTTCCACTTTGTGTTTTACTCCATACTTTTCAAGAAGACTTTTTAATAGAAGATTACAAAAATGTGACCCACCATCACTAATGATAGCACGTGGTGTGCTAAATCAAGAAAAAATTATCAAGAATGCGGTGACACTACGTGCCTTACTGTTGGGGAGCGCCACTGCTTCCACCTATTTAGAAACATAATCCACAACCACAAGAATATAGTTCATGCCAAATGAACTCATAAAAGGCTCCATGAAATACACACCCCATACATCAAACAATTCCAATTCTAAAATAAGTCATAGAAAGTTCATGGAGTCTAGAGATGTTACCTTGGAGTTTAAATTGATCACAAGCTGAAGCAAAATATTGTGCAAATTTGTAAATTTTTGGCCAATAATACCCACATTGGAAGATTTTCTGGGTTTCCTTCATGTTGATCCCCAACTGGTGAAGGGTGACAATCCTTAAGTATGCTCATCATCTCCACCTTAGGTATACATCTAAAAATGTCCCATCTGCACAAATTCTCAATAAATAAGGTTCAACCCAGAAAAATTTCCTTACCTCATGCAAGAACTTCTTTCTTTGTTGAAAGGAAAGATCTTCTTGGACTAGATCATTTTCTAGATAATTTATAAAGATAGAAACCATGGAATTAGATCTTGCGAAGCTGCCAATATCTGCTAATCTAGAAAACTATCATCAATCTCTAGCCCATTTTAACTTTTTGCATAGCTTCCTCCTCAAGTCTAGACAAATGATCCACAACTTAATTCTCAGTGCATTTTCTGTTCTTGACCTCGAAATCAAATTCTTACAACAGTAGAACCCACCTAATCAGTATAGGTTTTTCATCTATTTCTTCTATTAAGTACCGTAATGTTGTATGATCAGTGTACACAATCACCTTTTGTCAAATCAAATACGACCTAAACTTATCAAAGGAATAAACCAATGCAAAAAACTCTTATTCTATGATGGTATAGTTCTTTAGAGGAGGGTTTAATGCCTTTCTAGCATAGTAGATGGGATGGAGGATCTTTTTTCCTGTTAGCCTAGAACAATACCTAAGGCCACTCAACTTGCATCACATATAATCTCAAATGGTAAGGACCAATCAGGAGATACAATGATAGGAGCAGTCATTAACTTCTCTTTTAGATATTCAAAAGCCTTCAAACATGCTTCAGTAAACTCAAATTTCACCTCTTTCTAAAGAATCCTACAAAGAGGGTTGGCAATCTTGGAGAAATCTTTGATGAATCACCTCTAAAATCTAGCATATCCCAAAAAGCTACAAATACCCTTCACTGAAATTAGTGGAGGTAATTTCTCGATCACTTCAATCTTTGCTCTATCTACCTCAATGACCATTTTTTCAAATCTTGTTCCCAAGCACAATACCTCTTTAACCATGAAATGGAAATTTCCCAATTAAGTACCAAGATGCATTCCTCGCAACTTCAAAGAGCATTTATTAAGTAAACGCCTTTCGTGCTCAACCTTAACTTGCCGATAGTTTGAACACTTTGATATAAACTCTGCAACATCTTTCCTTATACCATTCCACCAAAAGATTTCCCATAAGTAATAGTACATCTTAGTGGCTCTGGGGTGAATAGAATTTTGTGCACCATGCGCTTCTGCTAATATTTATTGCCTTAAACCATCAACACATGGAACACATAACCTCCCTTAACAATCAAGCACACCATCTCTCCTTGAGAGAAAACCTCAACCTTCTGATCTCTAACTGCCTTCTTTAACTTCACCAAAATGTGATCCCTATTTTTCTTTTCTTTTACTTCGGCAATTAATAAAGATTCCAAACCATTTTGAACCCATATACTACCTTTGGTCGAATCAACCAATCGAACTCCTAACCTAAAAAAATGGTAAACCTCACAAACTAACTTTTTATCATTCTCAACATGAGAAACACTACCGATAGACAATCTACTAAGGGCATCCTCCACTACATTATCCATGTCTGGATGATACAACATACTCTTATCATAGTCTTTTAATAATCCAATCCACCTTCTCTAACAAAAATTTAGGTCTTTCTGTGTGAACACATATTGTAAACTTTTGTGATCCGTGAACACATCAACATGAACCCCATAAAGGTAATGTCTCCAAATATTTAACGCAAAGACAAGAGCTGCCAACTTAATATCATGGGTTGGATAATTCTTTTTATGGGGTTTAAGATGTCTAGAGGTGTAGGCTATGACCTTACCTCTTTGCATCAAAACTAAACCTAGACCAACTCTAGAAGCATAACAATAAACTACAAACCCATCTATGCCATTTGGTAAAGTAAAGACTGGGGTAAAAGTAAGTCGAGTATTCAACTCCTGAAAACTTTTCTCCCATGAATGTGACCACTAAAATTTGACCTTAATTTGAGTCAATCGAGACATAGTGTAAGCAATAGAAGAAAAACCTTCAACAAAACATCTATAATAGCCATCCAAACCTAAGAAATTAATATCTAATAGAGAGATATGTCTAGGATAGTTTCTCTCTGCTTCAGTCTTTTGAGGGTCAACTCAAATTCTATCACCAAAAACTATATGGCCAAGGAAAGCTATTTATCTCAACAATAATCAGCACTTACTAAACTTAGAAAATAACTGGTGGTCTCTAAGGGTCTGCAATACAACCCTTAGATGATTTGCATGATCATTATCATTATGACAATAAACAAGCTTATCATCAATGAAGATTAAGACAAACATGTCCAAGTACTACTTGAATACCCTATTCATCACGTCCATAAAAGTTGTAGGGGCATTTGTTAGTCCAAAGGACATAACAAGGAATTCAAAAGGACCATACCGAGTTCTGAAGGTTGTCTTAGGGATGTTATATTCTCTGAATCTAAGCTAAATATAGCAAGATCTAGGGTCTATCTTAGAGAAATAACTAGAATCCTGAAGTTGATCAAATAAGTCATTAATTCTGGGGAGAGGATACTTATTCTTGGTTATAACTTTTTTCAACTGACGGTAGTCGATCCAGATTCTGAGAGAACCTTTTTTTTTGTGCAAGAAAAAAACTGGAGAACCCCATGGGTAAACACTAGGTTTGAAGAAACCCTTATCTAATAGATTCTTCAACTGTTCTTTCGATTCCTTAAGTTCATCTAGAGCCATTCTGCAAGGTTGTATAGATATAGGATGGGGATTAGGAAAGAGATCTATTCCAAAGTCTATCTCCTTTTCAAGAAGAACTCTGGGAAGATCCTCAGGGAATACATCAAGGAATTCATTTACCATCAAAACTATCTCAATATCGAAGTTTGTGAACTTGAGTATCTTACTTAGATGAGATGGTAAATACATCTCTTGGATATTATTTTTCTTGCTTTAATATAGGAAAAATGTGACATTTAGGTATTGAAGTACTACCCCTCAATTAAATAACCGATTCATTAGAAAACTAAAACTGAACGACTTTGTTTCTATAGTCAACAAATGCATAGCATGAGTGAAGCCAACCCATGCCAAGAATGACATAAAAATTAGTCATCTCTAACTCCACAAGATTAACTGAAGTAACTTTCTACGACACTATAATAGGGAAATTCTATACACCCATCTAGACACAATGGACTTACCCACTAGGGTAGACACTAACAAAGGCTCTACTAACTTTTCTGTACTGACACCCAAGTCTACAGCTATGTAATGAGTTACAAAAGACAAAGAAGATCCAGGATCTAACAATGCATAAACAGGAAGATGGAAGACTTGTAACGTACTAGTAACCACATCACAAGAAATTAACTGATCATGCTGAGTTTAGAGAGCATATTTCCTATTCTAGCACTGCCCACTGGTTGCACTAGAAGTGGCGCCCTGCTGAGTTGGGTGACCTTTTAGAGCTGATGAAAAATTGGACTAGCTCTATTGGTGCAAATTCTTTCCCCTTTGAGAAACCAATGGACACTCTCAGATCTTGTGGCCTGACTTGCCACACCCAAAATACCTATGACTACCAGGTCTACACTCACCCTGATGATTCTTACCACACTTCTTCCAAAACGGATTGGTGCGACCACTGCCCACACAACCTTGGGACTTAGAGCTTGGTGCTTCATACCAATTATCCTTCCTGAATATAGGAACTGGCGCACTGGTTGAAGATGTTGTTGGGGCAAAAAATTTCTAGCGTGAATGATAACGGTTATTTCCTTCTGACCTTGGATGAGAAAAGGTGAAACTACCTATTCGGGATCTCTTATTTTCTCACTCTTTCTCCTTAAGCTTCTCCTCCTAAATCTACTAAGCATGAACCATAAGTCTAGATAGGTTTATCTCCTTAATCAACATGGTATTCCTACATATTTCACCACAATATCAAATGCACTAGAAATAAACTTAATAATTCTAGACCTATTCTCAGCCACGAAAGCAGGAGCTTACCTCGCCAACTGAGCGAACTTGAGCAAGTACTCTATCATGCTTATGCTTTCCTTCTTCAAGTTTATGAACTCCTGAACCTTAGTTTCCCTCAACTCTAGTTGTAATAACCTATCTAAGAAAGTCATGGAAAACTTCTCCCACTCTATAGGCCCTACCTTATCAGCTCTATTCTCCTTCCATTGCTTGAACCAGTTATGAGGTACTCCCTAAAAGTGATATGCAACCAATTCTGCACTCTCATTCTAAGTGACACCCATGATGTCAGTCACTTTTTGCACTCCATCAAGAAACTCCTGTGGATCCTCCTCAGATTTGGACCCAGAAAATGATGTTAGGTGTATTTATACACTCTAGTGTTGCTATTCTAGCTTATTTAGTCTTGTTTTGAGGATAATTTGTGTTCTTTATGTATTGATGAACATATAAATACACATATAAGTTTTTAGGGACGTAATTACAATTATTAAAGATGTTTTCAAACAAGTGTGGGTTCAAATAGATCATTTAGAGTTTAGCCAAGAAGACTAGTTTGACTAGCTTTAGCTAGATGTTGTTCTAGTTTTTTTCGATGGATTCTAATGTGTATAATGAGTTCCTAAGTTTATTATTGTGTATTTATATATGTAAAAACTTATTTTTAATGTGCGAAGTTCAATTGGATTAAGTCAAGATTCATAACAATAAGTTGAAGATCAGTGTGGACTAACGTAGTCTTAGCTCATGTTTTTAGTCCATTATTGTGGATATTGTGTTGTTTTGAGATCTAATATTTGGTATTTGATCATGTAGGATGCTTGGTGAGTTTATTTGATGACATTTTTATGAAATAAGAGCTCCAAAAAAATGGAAAACAACACAAAAAGGCAAGGAATGGAAGAGGAAAGCAAAAGACTTTGTTGAATTTTGAGATGCAAATTTCAGAGAGCTAACGCGTTAAGCCGCGATGTTCCACTCCCTTAATGCGATGAGAAATGTGACACACCACTACCTTGACATAAAAATCAATGAGATGTGTTGTTAATTCCCTACTCAGCTTGGAGGCTTCAACTATAAATAGGACTTTATACGTTTTGTAGTTGATTACCTTTTGAAGCCTGGGAGCATTGGAGGAGGATGTTAAACACTTTATTTAGGGTTTTTATTCTTCAAATTTATCTATTAATAGATTTGATTATCTATTCAATTATTTGGATCATGATTATGTCAATTAGTGGCTAAACGCCCTCTTTCGGGGGTTTTAAAGTCAAGAACATGACAACGATCATTTTGAATTGTTTTCATTTAATTTTCTTATCATATTTCGTTGTTTATTTATCATTGTTTTAATTATTTTAAGGAGTATATAACCTTATAATACACATATTGTCGACCTTGTGATCTCGTGAGGGGGAATATAAAGATAGAACATAGGGATAAACAAAGTAAGGTTCCTATTCCTTTATGAAATAAGGAATTTAAATTAGCGTCTAAGACAAGGATATACCTAGAAGCCTTGCTTGGTTCACATGTAGGATGATAGATTTAAGTACTTAATTGGATTATTACATCCCCGCTCAACAATGTAGTTGTAATGTCCAAGTTAGGTAGACGATTAGAGGTGGGAGACCATGATTATGTGATAAACCCTACGAATCAATAATCAAGATAAGAGAGTTAGCGAATAAAGTTCTTTAGCATATAGTATGATTGATCAAAGTTGTCATGGCCCAAACCAGGGACTAGACTTAATGGGCATCATAAGTCCAACCAGGATCGGGGTCTACCCCCTTGACTAAACCCAACCTCCTTTCACAGCCTTAGATGAGCTGAATTTCGAGCATATAAAAAGATTGAGTAAATGTTCTCATAAAAACTCTGGGATGGGGTCAAAACAGTGAACGACCCAATCGAGTCTACCCACACCAAACCAACCATCCATACCATATATAAACAAAGAGAATATCAAAACATAATATGATAATCAAACCCAAAATTTACTACGATGGAACAACCAATAATATCATCCAATGATGTCAGACCAAAAACCAATGCCAATGCTAAGGCTGACAACAATATCGATCCCGCACATACAAACCCCCAAAAGTTCCATAAAACCTCTATCCAAAAGAATACAAATATCCTATTAGGATATGCCCATAACCATGGCCAAAACCAATATCCAAAACAAAAGAAAATGTCTAAGAATGTCCATATCATAAAATGGAGCCTTCCAAAAAGATGGAAGCTCACCACTTCAATCCAAATGTTATCCCTGAGTCAATATTATGTAGGAGGAGTCTAACGGCCTATTCCTTCATAGCGTGGGTATACAGCCGCCAGTAGATAGGTTAACAAATGATCGCTAGCATGTATCTCAAGATAAGGACAAGGTAATGCCATTCAAATAACCAAGTAAACCATCCATGATGCATACAACCATATATATATATATATAATTTTCAGGAAAGGGAATCTGTGTTTAGCATGCAATTAAAATCTTTACCTGGGCTATGTAACCTTGTCGTTTAACCACAACGATAGGCCGTATGGGTTCATCTCCCCCTTCTAAAATAGTCAGAGTAAGTGTCGCCACACGACCAGGAAATATACCATGGGATGACTAGTACAACCCTCCAATATAATACATGACACTCGCAAGTGGTCATCGAAGACCCCTCATATCGGCAAATATGAGTTTCAAGTTTCGGTTCCCTCAAAACCTCCACCTTCCATGACTTAGTTACACATCCTGCCATTAATTCCAAAATTAAAAACCATGTCCAAACAATTCAATTAGCATTTATTATCCAAGGCTAATTATTAGTGATCGTCATACTAACCATACTTGGAAGATTTGTTCATAGCCAAACTATTTAGGTTAAAGTGCCTCACAAGTGTCGTTTCTGTTTACCATATTAACCTCTTGGGAGACTGCCATGTTCTCCACAATCATAACCAATTATCCTTTAACCTTTGTAAACTATTTAAACCATTTATAGTTTCATATATAAGTTGAAAACAAGCAAGAGTTTCATTTAAAGAAGTCAATGCAATGAACATATCTTTATAAGCATTTTATCAAACACCTTGGGGGCATAATATAACCAAAGCCAATTCCAAAGACCATTAAACCATTACCATGCAATTGAATTACCCAAAACCATCATTGATGCATATAAAAGTATAATTAAATCATAGGAAACCATAACCAATCCATTATAAATAAAAAACCCAATTAATAGTTGAAAACCATAAACCATACAACATTAAAACGATGAAAACAACCATAAAATCCATGCCTTTCTAGAAGTAAGAAGTAGGAAAGAGACACAAGTCTTAAAACGAGAAAGAAGATGGAAGAAAATCACCAAAGAAAGCCCCAAAGAAATCCCTAAGTAGAAACCCTAGCTTTCTTGCCACAAAATCTCTTGAGAGAATTATGATGTGATTTGAAATAGTTTTCTAAGGGTTCATGAATAGAATAATAGGCGTAAATGTAACACCCCATTCTTTAACCTATCTTAAATTCATCCCAAAAAATATCAATGACTTTCTTTAAAGATGAATACACTTTTATACATGTAGAATTTTCAAGATTTTGACTTTTCATTCTATGAGAAATTGATTAAGTTTTCCATGGATATAAAATTCGCCCAAATCCGACACCCGAGGCGAAGAGTTATGGCCATTTTAGTAAGATAGAGTACCACCTGAGCCATCAACACGTCGCAGAGCCAGCCAAAATGGAAATTGTCAAAAACCAGTGAGCCACCGCGATATTGGCGCTTTGCGCCAAGGCTTAGTTTCAGATTTATCCTTTTCCAGTGCTCCAACGCGATACCACCACATCGCGATGAACTTCCAGGTCGCAACCAAGGTGGCAATGCAATTCCACCACGTCGCACAATTTCCCCGTTATTATTTTCCGGTGACTTGGCGCAATAGTGATGCATCGCGCCAACGGTCCAGATCAAAAAATTTAATGAAAACTTAAATTTTGCCCGGGGTTAAAACAGTCTTTCACCATGATTTTAATCTACCCAGATGCGGGATTTAACCCCTAAAAATGATTAAACCCTTTATTATTCACTTGTTCTCCAAAATCAAAAGGTATTTCTCTCACATGAAAACAAACCCTAGATCTTAAGAATCAAGGTCAATCCAAAGAACTTCTCCAAGAACTCATCAAATTAAGGTATGTTAGATGTTCATCCATGGATCCTTACCTTCCATGGACCCAAGGAATCCCTTTTCAAAATACAAGATTTATGATTTATGATTTCTATGTTTGAATTAGAGTTAATTTATGTTCATGATGTTCTTTGAGTTTTAAATCCATGATTTAGATTACAAGTTCCAAGAATTGATTCTAGTATGTGTTGAATTACATGATATTCCTGATAAAACCTTTTACAAGTTGATTGTTGTAACCATGTTAACCCTAAGTGTTTATGATTTAGTGAACCAAGTATGCTTCTTATGTGTTTGATAAATCATCTATGAGAATGAAATAATGCCATTATAGCATGCTAACATGTATTCCCCATCCATGTACAAGTTAATGGATTACAAGTGTTTGATGAAATGTCTCTATGAATGAATTATAACCAAGTAAACATTGTTATGTTATTCAAGATAATGCTTTGATTTACTTTTTATGCTATCGAGTCCTGGGGATATTTAATTCCCGGCAATTTAGTTGTTTATCTAGAGCCAGTGTGATTGATAGAATAGTATCAGTTATGTTACGATCAGTAGTACTCTCTGTCAATTACAGAACAAAGTAGAACTCAATCAGTTAGAGAACTTAGGAAAACTCGGTAAACTCTGTATTAGTCTAGTCCAATTCAGTATGATCAGATCAATGTATTTTGGTTGGGAGTTAGATTCCGCATCGAGCGAGCCTAGGGATGGGGTCTCACCCATTTACTAGGACTACGTCCCTAGAAGAAATCCCTAAGTTCCAGAACTACGCAACCAGTGTAGGTTATAAGATGTCACCCGTTAGATAGGACTGACATACTCAGGGATCACCTACTAGTTTAGGACTGATCTCAGGGGTCACCCGTTAGTTAGGACTAACTCCACAACAGTTGTCTTTACTCATTGAATGGTACTGACACCTTTCCAATTGGGGTTACAAATTGGACCCCAACTCAGTTACATTATCTTATTTGGGGCATGTCCGTTAGATGATTACCTCCCACAGTTTCTGTTTTAGTCTTTAGTTTAGAACTCAGCTAAGTTTTATAGAATCAGAACTGTCAGACACACTCAATCAGTATCAGTAATTTCAGATATTAGTTATACAGTTATTAGAATTCAGTACTTAGCTTCAGAAAAGCTCAGTTATAGTATACACATTCTTTTATATTCAATTACTTTATATCATTTAGTCAGTTATTGTTCATGTATATGAACCCTTGCATTCAGCCTCCCCTCATTTAGCATACCAGTACATTCCCACGTACTGATCGTATACCCGTTTTTTGTGCAATGGTGTTTCATATCCTAGGTACGGACGCTCAAGTTCCCTACCACACATAGTAGATTTAGATTCATCCAACAACAACATATTTAGCAGTGAGTCCTTATCATTTGAGGATATTCTTTTATTTCATTATCTCAGTAGACTAAGTATTTTAGTAGATGGAGTTAGTTAGGGGCTTATCCCATCAACTCAACTTTTCAGATAGATTCAGTTAGAGGCTTTTCAGACTAGATTTTCAAACAGTAATCATTTTTACAGATGTTATATTTTATCAGTATTTCAGATATTTTGAACCTTATGGCATTTCAACCCATTTTTCGTATTAATTTTAGTATTATTATTCAATGCTCACAGTAGATATAATTCTGGGTTAACTTGTGGTCCTTTAGGGTCGTAATCATCATGTGACGACTAGGGGGTAATCCCAGGTCATTACAGTAAATAACCTCCTAACTGTATTAGAAGTCGTGTGTAATAATAAGGGTATATAGGGAAATGTCCAAAATACCCCCACTTATGTCCCTTAAAAACCCATCACAGGGATACGACTGACCCTCTTACGAGTCGTACCTTTCCTTATTATTGGTCTCCACCAGTCGTACCTAGGCATTAATATTTGGATCAGAATATGTACAACATACGACTCATCCAATCAAGTCGTAACCTCAGCATACGATCTGTATACATGATCCATATCCCTGGTAGAATAAAATACCAGGAGGATCAAACACTTGCCACATTACGAGTCACCAATACAAATCATATCAAACCTTATGTCTCGCACCCTCAAGTCGTGACCATTCCAGTGATCAAAACCATCCCACCAACTAACACTAGTTAACTTATGACGGGACCATACCACTTGTACCCCAGCATACAGATCATACCCAGGAGTCAGATTGGGTCCGAAGAACACATATCAAGGAAAATTACAAAGGCAAAAACCCAGGATGTGAAATTCTCCCCTACTATGAACATTCTTCCCTGAATCTTGGATAAGGTAGGGGTAACCTCACACGAAGTCATTTGCATTATCAAACATATTCCTAACCTTCATCAAAGTTCGGAAACAAAGAGGCAAAGATATTAATATTTCCTTTAACATACTCAGAAAATAAACATTTGTTCAAGAACACATACCTTTCGTACGAATACCAGGAGCAGAAAACAAGAACGGATACTTGGACTTCATGTCCTCTTCCGCTTCCCACATAGCTTTTTCTACTCTATGGTTCCACAACAAAACTTTAACCGAAGCCACATCCTTAGTATGAAATTAACGAACTTGCCTATCCAATTTCTCAACCGGGACCCTTTCATAAGACAGAGAAACCGAGATATCTAACCCTTCCAAAGGAATGACCAAAGAAGGATCACCAATACACTTTTTCAACATAGAAACATGAAAGACCAGATGAACAAAACCCAAACTAGATGGCAACTCCAACTCATAAGCAATAAATCAACTTTTCATGAAATCACATAAGGACCAATAAATCGAGGACTAAGCTTCCCCTTCTTGCCAAAATGTACTACTCTCTTCATGGGAGACACCTTTAGGAACACACTGTCCCCAACCTCAAACTCCAAATCTCTACGTCTAACATCTGCGAAAGACTTTCGGCGACTCTAGGAAGCCTTAAGCCTATCCCGAATCACCTTTACCTTCTTCATAGCTTGATAGATCAAATAGGGACCAAACATATCCACCTCACCAAGCTCAAACCATCCAATAAGAGATTTTCCATACCAATACCAGAATCATAGATATTATTGTAAGAAAACTCAACCAAAGGTAAATCCTCAAACCAACTGCCACCATAATCAATCATGCATGCCCAAAGTATATCCTCCAATGTCTAAATCATTCTCTCTACTTGCCTATTCGACTGCGAATGAAAATATGTACTCAGACTAACCTTAGTCCCCAATCCTTTATGGAAAGAGCACCAAAAATGAGATGTAAATTGCATACCACAATCATAAATAATCAAAACAGGTACCCCATCTAGCTTTACAATTCTTGAAGATACAACTTCGCATAATCTTCTATTGAAAAGGTAGTCCTTACTGGAAAAAAGTAAGAAGACTTAGCCACCCTATCCACGATGACTCAAATCAAATTAAATTGGTTCCGAGACCGAGGAGGACCGGTAATGAAATCTATATTGATCATCTCCCACTTCCATTTAGGCAACTCTATTTCTTGATGCAACCCACTAGGCCTTATATGCTCAGCCTTAACATGTTGACACACCATGCACTTGGCCATAAAATCAACCATATATCTCTTTATACCATTCAACCAATAAATCTCCTTAAGATCATGATACCTCTTTGTTAAACTAGGATGGTGGGCCAAGGACACCCCTTCACCGCAGCAACCATTTAAGGATCAACCATTATCCCTTCACTAGAAATAATGTGACCTAAGAAAGACATGACATTTAACAAAAAATCACACTTAGAGAACTTGGCAAATAACTTCTATTCCTTTAAGATCTGCAACACCACACAGATGTGACTAGCATGATCTACCTCACTCCTCCAATACATCAGAATGTCATCAATAAACACAAAAAAAAGAGATCCAAATACTTCATGAACACCATGTTCATCAAATCTATAAATGCTGCCAGAGTATTTGTCAACCTAAATGACATCACAAAGAACTCAAAATACAGATATCGAGTATGAAAGTTTACTTAGGGATATCCACCTTCCTAATCTTAAGTTGATGGTACCCAGACCTAAGATCTTTCTTAGAAAAGAACTTGGCACCCTGTAACTGATTAAATAGATCATCTATATGAGGAAGAGAACACTTGTTTTTGACCATTACCTTATTCAATTGCCTGTAGTCAATGCACATCCGAAAGGAAGCACCCTTCTTGCACGCGAAAAATGTTGGTGCACCCCACAGAGAAACACTAGGATGAATAAACCCCTTATCCAGATGATTTTTAATTTGTTGCCTGATTTTTCTTAACTCGGCTAGAGCTATTTTATATGGAGGAATAGATATTGAACAAGTGTCCAAAAGTAAATCAATACCAAACTCTATTTCCCTATCTGGAGGAACACCAGGATGATCATTTGGAAAGACCCTTAGAAACTCATTAACTACTGGAACTAACTTCCAAAAAAGACCTATTGAGTTAGAATCTTTAACCTGGACCAAGTGATAATGACACCCTTAGAGATTAACCTTCAAGATCTAAAATAAGAAATAAATCTCCCCCTAGGATCTAAAGAACAACTCTCCCATTCTATTTCTGGCTCACTAGGGAACCTAAAAATGAACTTATAAGTCTGATATTCTAAAGATGCATACCAAGAATGCAACCAGTCTATACCTAAAATTACATTAAAATCCACTATCCCCAACTCAAATAGTTCTACTAAGGTTTGCCTATCACCAACAGATACTGCACCCCCTATAGACCCATTCAGCAATGATCGGGTCTCCTACAAGGGCAGAAATAAAAAAAGGATTTGAAATAATTTCCAGATTAAAACCAAAAGATAGTTATATAAAGAGTCACATAAGAAAGAGTTGAGTCCGAATCAAGAAAACAATATACGTCATAGGAAAAGAGTTGTAACATACCAGTAATAACATTAGGTGTTGCCTCGAATTCCTACCGGGATGCCAAAGCATAAAACCTATTCCGACCAATACTAGAACCATGAGCAGTAACAGGAGAAGATGCTTCACCACCAAGTGTAGGAGTAGAACATGAATCCACTTGAATTTTATATGCCCCCGTAACAACCTTGTTGATCAAACAATCCTTAAATCAATGGCCTACCTGACCTTTCTTGAAGCACTTATCTCTACCTTTATCATACAATCCCCGATGAGGATGACTGTATAACTAACAAGAAGGGCATGGAGAAATAAGTTGACCTTCACTTGCCTAAGATTGGGCAACCTGAGCTCAAGAATTATCACCAACTTGGTAATTCCTGTCGCCCGACTGATCTGAGTAAGGAGCACTGGCAGTAGAGAAGGGACCAAAACTATCCCACTTCTTTTTATTCCACTTTTCACTATCTTTACCACCCTGAGACTGCACACCTCTTTATAAGAAAATCTACCCAGCTTTCTCTGCCTATCCCCAAATTCCACCTACTTTCTCTTCTCATCCTGAACGTACTGGTTATGAACTATAAACCTTTATATGTTCATATCCCTAAAGAGATATGTAGTTTTGCTCTATAAAATCAAATCTCTGTTCAACCCAGAAGTGAAATTTCTCATTCTCGACCTTATATTAGCCACCAAATTAGGAGCATACCTTGACAACTGATGAAACTTCAAGTCATATTCCCTCACAAAAATCATTTCTTGCCCGAGGTTCACAAACTTCTCCTTCTCAGATTCCCTCAACTCCTGAGGAAAGAAACGATCTATGAGGCATTAGAAAAGGCCTCCCACAACCCTTCTCTTCCATATCACCTTTATCACTATCCCACTCCTCATACCACTGATAAGCAATATTTTTGAGATGATAAGCCACAAACCTAACTCTCTCCATATCAAAATCCTGAATAACCCAAAATATATTCTCCAATTCATCTAAGAAGCCGTGTGTATCTTTCTCCACCATCACTCCCATAAATGTAGGAAAACCTATCTTCATAAATTGGCCAACCATTCTGTCCTCAGCAGACAAAGCTCTAGCCATACCCCATTCAGCTTAAGCAATAACTATCTAAGCAATAAAGTGAATATACTAATGAAACTCCGTGTTAGTCACATTACCCTGAGGGATCTAAAGAGAAGTAGGAGAAATAAGAGGAACTCCAGAACAATAAAAAATTGGAGCATGAGATCAAAGGTGTACTCAAGACGTAGGAAGTACCCCTTCAGCATTATCCCCAGATAGGATAGAAGAATTTCCTTGAGTTCCATATATAGGAGGCATGATTGAAAGACAAACAACTAAGAATTAGAGAAGATTCTAGGACTGAGAATTTCAAGAAAGTGGAACATTCCTAAATGTCTTGCATCCTCTCTTTTATAAGTATGGCGCGCTTTACACCCCAAAAAGAGACTCTACTCGACACGACTTTATGGACTCCCCAGTTGACCATGAAGCTAAAGCTCTAATATAAACTTGTCATGACCCAAAGAAGGGCCTAGATGTAATGGGTATCCCAATTTTAACCATGACCAGGGACTACCCCCTTAACCCAACCCAACTTCCTTTCACCGCCTTAGATAAGATAATTTTTAAGAATATAACAAGATAGCACAAATGATCTCATGAAGACTCTGGGATATGGTCACAATAGTGAATGACCCAACCAAGTCTACCCGCACCAAACCAACCATCCATACAAAACAAACCAAAGAAAATATCCAAAACATAATATTATAATCAAACCTAAAATGTAATACAATGGAATAACCAACAATATCATCTATTGATATCAGTCCCAACACCAATGCCAATGCTAAGGACAACACCAATAGCGATCCCGCCTAAACCAACCCCTAGAAGTACCTCAAAGACTCTATCCAAAAGAATACAAATATTCGGTTGGGATATGCCCCCAACCATGGCCAAAACCAATTTCCAAAATAAAAGCAAAATGTGTAAGAATGTCCATATCATGAAATGAAGCCTTTTAGAAAGACAGAAGCTCACCACTTTAATCTAAATGTTGTCCTTGAGTCAATAACTATGTAGGAATAGTTGAACCATCAATTTCTGCATAGTGTGGGTATACAACCGCTAGTTGACAAGTTAGCAAATGACCGCTAGCATAAATCTCAGGATAAGGATAAAGTAATATAATTTAATCAACTAAGTAAAACTATCCAGGATGCATACAACTATATATATACATAAGTGCTGGGAAAGGGAATCCTGTTTAGCATGGAATTAAAAACATTACCTGGGTTGTGTAACCTTGACGTTTAACCATACCATGGATCGTATGGTTTTATCTCCCCTGGTGAAAGAGTCCCAGTGCGTGAACCCACATGACAAGGAAATATCCCATGGGATGACAAGTACATCCCTAAAATATAAAATATGATACCCGTATGTGGTTATTAAAGACCCCTCATATCGACAAATATGAGTTTCCAATTTTGGTTCCGCCAGAACCTCCACCTTCTACGGCTTAGTTACATATCCTTCCATTAATACCCAAATTAAAAACCATATCTAAATAATCCAATAACCATTTATTAAACAAGGACAATTATTCGTGGTAGCATCATAAAAGCCATACTTGCAAGATTTATCCTTAGCCAAACCATTAAGGTTAAGGAGACTCTCAAGTGCCCTTTCCATTTACCATATTAACCTTTTGGGAGACTAGAATGTTCTCTAAAAGTATAAATAATTAGACTTTTACCTTTGTAAACCATTAAAGCCATTTCTAGCTTCATATATAAGATGAAAACAAGCAAGAGTTCCATTTAAAGAAGTTAATGCAATGAACATATCTTTATAAGCATTTTGTCAAACAACTTGGGGGCATAATATAACCAAAGCCAATTCCAAAGACCATTAAACCATTACAATTCAATCTAATTGTCCGAAACCATCATTGAAGCATGTAAAAGAATAATTAAACTGTAGGAAACCATAACCAAGCCAGTATAAACAAAACCCCCAATTAACAGTTGAAAACCATAAAACATGCAATATTGAAACCATGAAAACATCCATAAAATCCATACCTCTTTAGAAGTAAGAAGTAGGGAAGAGACACATTCCTTAAACCGAGAAAGATAGTAGAAGAAAATCATCAAAGCCAGCCCCAAAGCAATCCCTAAGTTGAAACCCTAGCTTTCTTTCCCCAAAAGCTCATGAGAGAATTATGATATGTTTGGAAATAGTTTTTTAAGTGTTAATGAAAAGAATAATAGGGTTAATAACCTCCTAATTATATTAGACATTGTTGGTCATAATTAGGGTAAGTAGGGAACTATCCAGAATACCCTTACTTAAGTCTCTTAAAAACCCATCACAGGGATATGATTAACCCTCTTACGAGTCTTACCCTTCCTTACAATTGCTTTCTACCAGTCATACCTAGGACTTAAACTTTGGATCAGATGTTGTCCAACATACAACTTATCCAACCAAGACGTAACCTCAGCATATGATCCATAACTATTATTCGTATCCTTAGCATAATGAAATTCCCAGAGGATCAAACACTGGCCATGTTATGAGTCACTAATATGACTCGTATCAAACCATATGACTCAAACCCCTAAGTTGCGACCATTTTAGTAATTAAAATCATTACACCAACTAACACTGGTCGGCTTATGATAGGACCATACCACTTATACCCTAGTATACAACTCGTATCCTGGAGTCATATTGTGTACGAAGAACAAATTTCAAGAAAAATTTCTATGTCCACAACCCAAGATGTAACAGAAGTTCTTTAACCCTATGCTTTACTCTATTGATAGACTCAAGATTTTACTTTACGCACTATTTACTTTAATTTTAGTTTACAAGTTTCAAACATAATTTTGGTTACACTTTGCGTCAAGTTAATCACAATAAGTAAACTAGAATTGAAAGTTGTTTGAACTATTCCTTGTGGGATCGATACTCGACTTTCTTTAAGGACAATATATTACTTGGTAGACCACGTACAATTGCGTGTGTGCTTAGACACTGCCAAGTTTTGGCCCCATTATTGGGGACTTGTAATTTGACAACTATTTTACTTTTAGTTTTACTTTTTAGATTTCTTTGGTTCCTTACTCTTGGTCTTGGTTTTGTATTTACAGGTAACAAGTTTTCAGGCTAGTATGTTGGCAAGGGATAGGGTACTAGTTAAACTGAGTCTCGAACCTGAGCAATGTTTTCATCAATGAAGGAGAGAAGTAATCCTTCTCCTATGAATTTAGCAAATAGAAGAGTATCAAGATAATCTTGCTCTTTTGGATGAAGAGAAAGTAGCCCGCAGGATAGTTAGACAAGTGGTACTTCCACTTCCAACAAATTTGACTTCCCCTTTTTAGAAATTGGTTGCTGGAGGTTATTTTTAGGTAAAGCAAAATATGGTGCATCTTTTGATCAGCAGTGGATAGTTTACCGGGCTTTCGCGTGAAGATCCAAAAGTCCACCTGCAAAACTTTTTGTAGATCAGTGACACATTTATCCCTACGGGTGTGTCAACTAATTATGTGAGGCTGACATTATTCCCCTTTTCACTATTGTGGAAAACTAAGAAGTTGTTGAATTTTAAGAGAGAAAATACAATCACAACATGGGATGACTTAGCTCAGAGATTCCTTAGTTGATTTTTCCCGTCTTTCAAGACTGCAAGACTTTATATTGAGAATATGTGCTTCAAAAAGAAGCTAGACAAAAATTGATATCATGCTTGGAAGTGTTCCAAGGCTCTTCTTCAGGACTGTCCAAACCATGAGCAGTCCAATAAGGTATTAGCTCACACTTTTGTTGAGACACTTGACCATAACACAAGTTCTGTTAGATTCAGCTGCAGGTGGTCAAGCTATGGAGATGATGTATGATAAGTTGTATACTTTGTTGAACCTAATTGGACAAGTTAATTTTGAGTGGCATTCAGATTTAAGGAATACTACAAAAATAGTTGTTGGTGTTTGGGAGGTGGATCAACTTATCACAATATCTACTTAGATTGATTCATTACAAAATTAGTTGACTAAACAACTCAGCAATATGAAATTGGGTGCTACACCACCTGCAGCCGCGGTGAATAAAATTCAGTAGACTAGCATTTGGTGCATAGAGTGTAGAAATAATGGTCATTTTGCAGATATGTATGCTGCCAATCCTGAGTCTATGATATTAGTGGGCAATGTTCAGTGGCCTAACTATAGAAATGTCTACAACATGAAGTGGCAAGATCAACCAATAAATCAATAGTGGAATTCCCATCAACAACAGTTTTAGCAACACCAAACTCAAATAAATCAGACGACAAATAGCTATTTAGAAGAGATGATGAAATAAATTTTAGCTACCCAATCAAAATTGGAAGAAGATATGAAGAATCAGTATACCATTACAAGGAGCTTGGAGTTAAAGTATGGTCAAATACAACAGGCATAAAATACCAGGCCACAAGATGGGTTTCCTAGTGATACTGAAAATCCAAAACAAGTTATGGCAATCACTTTGAGGAGCGGTAAAAAGGTTTATGTAAAACCTCCAAAGAAAACTAAGGAGGTAGATGATGATTTGATTCCTAAAAAGGTAAATGACCAAGTTGTTGAAAATTCAAGGAAGTCTAAGTACTCAAAAAAGAAAGTTATGTAACAGGTGAAGGAGGGACCACTACTGCCTTTCCTACATGTTCTGAGGAAAATGAAGGAGGATTCATACTTTAAGAAGTTCGTTGACATGTTTAGAGAGCTTCACATTAACTTACCTCTTTTAGATATTTTGCAGGGAATTCCCAAGTATGCTAAGTACTTGAGAGATATGGTCGCTAATAAAATTAAGTTGCAGCATGTTGAGACAGTAGCACTCACTGAGGAGTGTAGTTTTGTGGGGACTTAAAAGATGCCCAAAAATCTTAGGGACTCTGGAAAGTTCACTCTCTCTATTCAAATTGGTAGCAGCGAGGTGGTCCATGTATTTAGTGATTTAGGGGTAAGTATCAACTTGATGCCCCTCTCTTTATTCAATACTTTAGGCTTGGGAAAGCATAGATCAAGCTCTGTTCTAATGCAGATGGCAAATAAGACTAAAAGCCATCCTAAAGGAGTCATAGAAGATGTTCTCATTAAGGTTGGTAAATTTATTATTCCTGCTGACTTTATTGTTTTAGATTTTTAGGCATATGAAAGAGTACCAATTATCTTAGGACGTCTATTCATATCTATGGGAGGAACTTTGATTTATGTGAGAGTGGGCACACTCATAATGATGTTTGAGGATGATGAAGAAGTTTTTAATGTGTACAAACCACTTAATGCACTATACTATTACAAAGACTTTTTCATAATTATAGTGATAGAAATGAATAAGTGTGAGGTGGTGGAGCCTGTTCCACAAAAGACCTCTTCAAATATCCTCATTGAACAACCTAAGACAAAACTACCTAAGCCCGACATGATGCAAATTGATAAGCCTGAAAATGCTATTAACCTTGAGAGTTCACACTTAAGAGGTGAGAAATGAATTAGAAGATGTCCTCTAAGTGTGAGGAAAAGTATGAAGGAATGTGGATGGGTCATGCTGTGATACTAAATCAAGCACTGCTTGGGAGGCAACCCAAGTTAATTAGGTATGTTTTAGTTTTAGTATTTTAGCTTTTAATTCATGTACTGTTTGTTTTTATTGAGTCACAGGTTGATGAAGAAGTCTGAGCACCAAAAAAACTGAGCTAAGGAGCATGGCGAAGACTATGTGTGGGGTCCCCAGACTCCTTGATGTATAAAAATGCTACTAGCTAGGACTAGAGGCCTCAGGGAGTATTTCTATCTCCTATTTTTAAAGTATACTTTAGGCAAAAAGTAGATTTTTAAGAGTAGGGTGGGGAAAATTGCTTATTTTTAGAGTAATTTAAAAAAATATGTTTGGCTGTAAATGCATGTTGATTGTGTGAATTACTAATTTTTAGACTCTGAGGCTCATGTTTATGACTCTTGTTCTTGGTGGCTTAATTTTGAATTCATTCTAATACTTAGTTGAGAGTCTATGATGATCCTACTTGAGTTGTACATGTTCCATGTATGTGTGAGGTTGTTTGTATTGTATGTTGCATGTGATGTCTAGAACTTACCTGGTGTGTATGTAAAACAAAATAAGTAGTGTGAGTTTAGGAGATGATATAGGCATTTCTTTGATAACCTTGTTTCATACTTTTTTTTACCTACCCTTGTGTATAATCCTCGTTAGAACCATTAAGCCTTTATCTTTTTCTTTGGCAGCCTCATATATATCCTAATCCCTTCTTTGATAGACTTAAATTTGATCTAAAATCTCCTAAGATCTTGGTGTAAAATTAATTGATAGTAAGGAGTTGGAAAATCAAGTAGGGAAAAGGTGAAATTGAAGCCCCAAAGTGATAGGTATTGGTGTGTGCAATTGTTATATGTTGTGGTTGGGAGTTACAGAAATTTATGCTTAAGAAGTTCCCTTTTTAGCCCAGTTGTGTTACAATAAACCTGTTTTATCCCTAGTCCTTCATGATATTGTGTACCTCAACTAAGGTGAATCGCTTAAGTTGATGGTGGCTATCATAGAGGTGTGTAACGTATAATGGGTGTGGAAAAAGGCAAAATTGAATGACATGTGTAGATTGTACTCCCACTATAATATATGTGAATGAGCTTAATGAGTTGGTGAAAAATAAAAGATGTGGTAGATGAAAGTGGTGAACATGGATTGCTAGAGATTGGTCTCAATTGTCAAAAGTATTGTATTAAAGTGATTAGGTAAGATGTCACTATTCTTTTCCGAAAAAGTTCCTACCTATCACTTAGCCTAAATTACAATCCTTGAATACCTATTTGATCCTAACCTTTAACATTCTGATATTAGTGGAGTAATACACTAAGGGCAAACTTATGGTTCATCGTGTGTAACTTGTGAATTTCTTCTGAGAGTGGGCATAACTTGATTCTTGTACCCCTTGTGTTACTAGTTGAATTTATATGAGTGATTATGCATAACTCTCTTATGGTAAGGTCACATGATTTATGATAGTGTGGTGATTTGTATGATGTCTTTTATTGGGCAATATGCATGACTTTGCCAACTTGGTGAGTCAATTCTTGAGGCTAGGATTTCTTAGAATAGTGTTCTTGAAATTTCAATTTTGTGCATAACATGCTTAATGTAGAAAGTTGCATTTTGTATAGTCATTGTAGTACTCTCTTGAGTGTCTTTCATGTAGTAGAAGTGTATATTCTCCTCTCTTATGATACTTAGAGTGAAGAGTTGTTCGAGGATGAATAAGTCTTTAAGTGTGGGGTGGTGATGTTGGGTGTATTTATGTACTTTAGTGTTGCTATTCTAGCTTGTTTAGTCTTTTTTTGATGATAATTAGTGTTATTTGTGTGTTGATGATGAAATAAGTAAGCATCTAAGTGTTAAAGGATTTAATTACAATGTTCAAAGGTGTTTTCAAACAAGTGTGGGTTCAAATGGATCACTTAGAGCCTATAGGAGAAAACTAGTTTTACCAACTTGAGCTAGGTGTTGTTCTAGTTGTTTTTGATGTATTCTAATGTGTATAATGAGTTCCTAAGGTTATTATTGTGTATTTATATGTGTAAAAACTTTTTTTAAATGTGCAAAGTTCAATTGGATTAAGTCAAGAGTTGGAACAATAAGTTAAAGATGATGTGGACTAGCCTAGTCTTAGCTCGTGTATTTAGTCCACAGTTGTCGATATTGTGTGGTTTTGAGCTCTAACATTTTGTATTTGATAATGTAGGATTATTGGTGAGTTTATTGTGATGAAATTTTTATGAAATACAATCTCCAAACCAAAGGAAAACAACACAAAAAGATAGGGAATGGAAGTGGAAAGCAAAAGACTTAGTTGAATTTCGAGATCTAAATTCCAGAGAGCTAACTCGATTAAGTCGTGACGCGCCACTCCCTTGATGTGATGAGAAACACGAAGTGACACTCCCTTGATTCTAAAATCAATGTGACACACAACTCTTTACTATGATGAAATCAATGCGACACGTTGGTAATTCCCTACACGACTTTGAGGCTTCAACTACAAATAAGACTTTATACGTTTTGTAATTGATTACCTTTTGACGCCTGGGAGCATTGAAGGAGGATGTTAAAAACTTTATTTAGGTTTTTTATTCTATAACTTTATATATTTTAATAGATACGATTATGTATTAAATTATTTGTATCATGATTATGTCGATTAGTGGCTAAACGCCCTCTTTTTGGGGTTAAAGCTAGGAACATGACTACGATCGTTTTGAATTGATTTTGTTGAGTTTGATTATCATATTTGGTTGTTTGTTTATACTTATTTTTATTATTTTAAGGAGTATCTAACCTTATAATACACATATTATCGACCTTGTGATCTCGAGAGGAGGAATAGGTAGATAGAACGTGGGGATAAACAAAGTAAGGTTCATATACCTTTATGAAATAAGGAATTTGAATTAGCATCTAGGACTGGGATATAACTAGAAGCCATGATTGGTTCACATGTAGGATGATACCTTTGAGCACTTAATTGGACTATTACATCCCCTCTCAATGATGTTGTTGTAATTTCCAAGTTAGGTAGACGATTAGAGGTCGGGAGATCATGATCATGAGATAATCCCTACGAATCAACAACCAAAATAAGCAAGTTAGCGAGTGAAGTTCTTTAGCGTAGTATGATTGTTCTAAGTGCTTTAGACCAATTTTCTCAAGTCTTTACTTTACGTATTGTTTACTTTAATTATAGTTTACAACTTTCAAACTATCTTTTGGTTACACTTTGTATCAAGTAAATCTTAATAAGTGAGCTAGAATTGAATAGTTGTTGAAACTAGTCCTTATGGGGTCGATACTAGACTTTCTTTAAGGCCACCATGTTACTTGGTAACCACATACACTTGTGTGTGCGCTGTTAGAAAACATACGGGGATTCATTCGGTTGAAGTCTCAGACCCTACATGCAGTTGTATTCATCACCGGATTGGCTGGGGCAACAACCTGATGATTGTTCTGAGCAGCTACAAAATAGGATAAGGTTGTCAAATTGGCTCTGAATTCGGCGTGAGAAACATGGTCGTTCATGGCATCCGACGCGACCCAAACCACGGCCTTGTCATAATGGAAAATCTCAAGTCCAACTAGGACCCAAGACCACCCCCAATACCCAAAACCAACCAACCAGCATTCCCTGAGTTGGATGAACTCTGACCATTTAACAAGATGATGTATTAACAATGTGGTAACTCTAGGACAAGTATATAGCTAAGACTAACCCAACCAAGTCCAACCACCTGATGACCAACAATGCAAATGCCAATACCTATAAAACAAAACCAATTATAATAATCCAATGCTTGTATATATATAGATGAAACATAACCACTTCATACCATACCCAAGTCCAAAATTGTCCATACAAAGCCTCTAGACATAACAAAGAGTACCTATTCGGGACATTCCCCACACCATAGCCAAAAACCAAAGCCTATGAAACACAAGAGATATGTAAAGTAACCCGTGACAAGAAATAGATTTCTTCTGAATTATGGAAGCTCACCACTTCAATCTAACATCGTTTGTCCTAGAATCCGATCACTAAGAAGGAGAAGTAGAATGGTAGGTCCCTGCATAGCGTGGGTATACATCCTCCCAAAGATGGGTAAGTGGGTAAACACTAGCATGCACTTTGGATAAGGATAGAATAATGCCATTTATAAAACAAAATAAAACTATCCATAATGTATAAAACCATACATATATATATAACCATGTCGGGAAAAGGAACCGGGTTTAGCATGCCATTAAAACCTTTACCCGAACTGTGTTGCTTTGCCATCCTAAACCACCCACGGGCTATATGGGTTCAGATCTCCCAAATGAAAGGTCCCCAGTGCATTAATCCTCATGAACAGGGAATAAAACGTGGGATGACTAGTACATCCCCCAAATATAATATGTGACATCATGCACACGGTTGACAAGACCAACCTCATGTCGGTAAATATGAGTGTCCAGTTTTGGTCCACTCGCGACCTCCACCTTCCACGGATTTTCTACACACCCTTCCATTATTGCTCAATTAAAACTATTACCAAGAAACTAACCAATCTGTTAACCATTTATTAACCAAGGCCATTAAAAGTAGTATCGTCATACCAATAATAACTTTAATGTTCTATCCATAGCCAACTATATATAGGTTTAAGGGATTCTATGTACCCTTCATGATTACCAATTAACCAGAACTATGGTCACCAAGGCCTTTCCAATCCATTTAAAACCATTTAAACCATTCATACCATTTAGGGTTCCATTACCAAGTTTAAATTATGCAAAAATTCCATTAAAAATAGAAATATTATAGTGGAAACATTATTAAACCCATTTTATCAAACACATTAAGGGCATAGTATTTCCAAAACCAAAGCCCATTACCAAAGAACCATTCTCGTGCAACCAATTGTCCAAAACCACAATTAATGCATAACTAAAATAACAGAAAACCATAACAAAGCATTTATAACCAAAACCCCTAAATCATATTTAAAAACCCAAAACCTTACAACATTCAAATCATAAAAACATTTTATAAAACCATTCCTTTAGTTGGAACTAACAATGAGGGAAGAGAACATGCCTTATACAAGGAGAATCCGAAGATAAACATGACTCATAAGTCCTTTAAAGAGCACACGAAGAAACCCTAGCCTCCAATCTTAAAGAGTAAGTGTGATAGAGTATTTGGAGTGTTTCCATTGCTTAATAAATGTTATGAGAGGACACCAAGGGTTATATAATGTGAGAACATAAGGTATTTGAAGTAGGAAATATTCGTACTACCTTTTACTTACAATTAAAAAAAAGCCATGTCCAGGGGTACAACTCACTTATACCATCTGTATCCTACGGTACGAGTGGTACCACAACTCGTACCCAAGACCACGCCAAGACCCTACACACTGGTTCCCATACGACTCACACCTCCCTAACTCGTACCTAAGGGTACGAGTGAAGCACTAAATCATACATACCAACCATACCATAGGAAGACTCCACAACACAACTCAATCTAGCACTATATGACTTGTCTTGCACCACTCGTATCTTTGGATACGACTCATACACTTATGAGTCATATCTTGGGCAGTAAAAAAGCCAAGCACACTACCTAACATACGATTGGACCCTCAATCCACCCACAAGTGACATTCAAGGGTATGATTGGTACCCTTTAGACGTACTAATTCTAGTAAGTCCAAAACCAAGGAGATTTTGCAATGGTCCAAGACTTGAGGTATTTCAGTCTCCTCTACTAGGACCATTCATCCTCGAATAATGGGTAAGGGTAAGAGACAAGCACGAGATAACACATTAACGCCCAACAAACTTTTCCTCAACCAAAATAGGAAGCAAGGACACACGACCAAGGTGAGAAGATTACTACATAACCCAAACACAATTTACACCCCAATACCTTCATTCCAACCTCTAACTAAGTTAGAAAACAAAGATGCAAGAGGAACCATTCCTCACCTTAAACCAAGTTAAAAAAACAAAAAGACGTGTTGGAGAGCACACACCTCACGCATGAATTTCTGGAACAAAGAACCAACGCAGACACTTGGACTCCATGTCCCTTTTCAATCCCTAAATGACTTTCCCATGCTCTTTAGTTCCACCATGGAAACTTTACCCAAGCCACATCTTTTGTTTGGCACCGACGAACTTTCCAATCCAAGAACCTCATCTAGACTTCCCTAAAGAACAAGGAATCCAAGATACCAATACCACCCAAAGGAACCAACCAACCAAGGACCATCCACACTTTACCTACAACACAAACACATAGAATATCGGATGAATAGACTCATGATAGGGAGCAAGTCCAATTTCACTTAGAATTTATCAAGACACATCACTACGAGATATTGAGTCTAGCTATACGCCACCTCCATGTTCAAGCCTATCCAAAGCTAAAAGAAGTTAATTTAAGCCACCGAATTCTACTCCCTACGTCTATCCCCAAACACTACTCCATTTTTATCACAAATTTAATATGAAAACCATGAGTAAAGGACATGGACAAACCATATCCAACCATTATAACTGAAACCCCCAACCTATAATTGAACATCTAAAACCATACACTACTATGCCATGAACATATTTCATAAAACCATGCCCTGTAACATATCTATAGTACCCAACACAACTATTGGTATATCTACTAATCACAACATTCAAGCCTACGACTTATACACCTGTCGTATGATCTATCAATAAAAATATCTAGCACCCAATACAATCTTCACAAGGTTTTCACCACCCATTTCTATCTTAACCATTTCTCATAACAATGACCTTACCGCACCTTCCAAAACCTTAACTCTCGTAGCCGCCCTAGACTCTCCCCACTTAGGGACTTTAACAATTCTTGATTCAAAACATCACCATGCTCTCCAAGACACTACCACCCAAACATAAGAAGAGTCATTTAAGAAACCAAATTATAAAAGTCATCCATGCCTCCAAACACAATATCCCAAAGATAGGACACGACACTATAAGCACGATGTACTTTACAGCAACAACCTAGACTATAATAAAGGAGTATCCAGACCAAACAATACCATAAATGGAGTCCTTATGATTGGACACCAAAAGAAACACAACCACACATACCATGAGTAACTTAACACAAGGTCAAGGCTTATATCCAGGGAACAAGGTGAATGCAAAATTTGAACCTTAGGCATAAGCGCTATAAGAATACATGTAATACTAGTAGAGTACTCTTTTAACTGATATAGAAAAGAATCATTAGAGTATGCAACCCTACCTTTCCTTGAAGTCTACCGCTAAAGGATAATTATAGATTAACAACCAACCTTTATCCTGATTCACCTACAAGCATAATACTCCGCTCTAAAGGCATCATCGAAGACATATACCAGGGATTCTTAGTTCTCCTATACCCAAAACCTCATTCAACTAAATGCTACCTAGATCCCAGTATAGACATGCAAAAACAAAGAGACCAAATTGACTCCAAGGTTTCCACTTAAACCAAAACCATTTAAAATCACACCATGGCCACCAAGGCCTTTCAAAATTATTTGAATCCAACCATAAGAAATCATGTTCCTTTAACCATTTATGAAATGCCATGATTTAAGAACAGTTAAACTACGTGACAAAATTACATTCAATGGCCATTTTTATAAATATTTTGAGGGAATATGATTTTCAAGACCAAAAACATGTAATTGGGGAATTTATAGAACCCCAAAATTCATTTACCATTCCAATGTATCCCACAATGTTCACAAACATAAATAAGTGTGAATAATGCATCATAATACATGTAAAATCAATTAAATGAATAATCATATCAAAGCCCTCAATTGTGCCAAAACTCATATTTAAAATCATGAATTTAATAACCAATTTCATGCCAAAAATAAAATACAAGTATAGGGACAAAGACACATGCAAGTTCCATAGTCCATCCCATCTAATGACTTAAACCCCAATCCATCTATTCTTTTTACACGTTCGATCTACAAGTCTCAACTTTACCATTATTGCATTCCTCAAGTCATCAACCTTATCTAACCTGCCAATTAACACCTATAATTTCTGCATTGCTATTCCTGAGCTATTATACTCCCTTTTTATCAAAATCAACATCTCAAATTCATACTTACTGTCTATTAACCACTATGCAATACTAACAAAGTACCCCATATAAAATGGAATATACATATATGATCCTTTTCATAAGAAATGCAATCCAAATTCCTTATCCACCAACCAATAACCTATCTATTTCTGGGGAAACCATTCCCCTTATGCATAGAAGTATAAAACACCCCATGGAGAAATACTAAGATGAATAGAACCTTTATCTAGGAAATCCCTAAATAACTCCTTCAAGCTCCTTTAACCCCACTAGAACCATTTTATAAAGAAAGAATAGAAATTTGACAAGTATCTAAAATAAGGCCAATCCCAAATCAACCTCCCAATTTGAAAGACACAATGAGGGTCGTCAAGAAGAACTCAAGAAATTTATCCACTGAAACCAAACAAAAGAAGGACCTTCTAGTTTAAATCTTTAACCCAAACCAAACGATAAAGACATCCTTTTGGAGACCAATCTTTGAGTTCCAAAATATAACCTTTCCCTTAAAAACTAGGGACCCAAATGAAACCAGTCTCCCATTCCATAATCGACTTACCAAGAAGCCTAAAGGAAACCCTTTTTATTGATCTAACAATCTAATAAAGAATAGCACGAGTGCTACCAATCCATTCCACTGAATGACATCAAAATCCACTATATCCAAGTCAAATAAATCCACCAAGACTCCTTTATTACAAACATATACCACACACCCTAATAAACTCTTTTAGAAATCACAGAGTCACCTACCGGGTTGGAAATAGAAGAAGAAAAGAGTCTAAAATAACCTTGGGACTAAAATACACAACTACAAATGGGGTCACAAAAGAGAGGAAACCCTAAACCAAGTGAACCACACACGCCATAAGCAAAAGAGTTTTCAACACACCAATGTTGGCATTAGAAGATGCCTCGTACTTCTGAGTAATAGTAAGAATATTGAGATGATTCCGACCAGTGTCGAAACCAGAAGTAGCAACCAATACTTTATTATCCCATGCGGCAACCCTTATGGGACATCCTCATCATACGAGACCTAGCTAACCAAAACTAAAATACTGATACCTTTCTTCCTCACAATAACCACTATGTGACCAACCACTATAAAGAAAATAGGATGGTGCGGAATGGGCCTCATTGGTTTAAGATTGGGAACCTTGTTCCCTAGAAGAATTTATCAATATGAAAACACTTCGACTCCCAATTGAATCTGGGTAGGGAACACAAGACATAGAATAGGAGTTAGGATTCACCCAACTCTTCCTTTTAGGAATATTTACCACCATACCATTGGCATCCTTTTTTTCTCAGATGACTAAGACCCCCTTACCTTGTCCATTTACAAATCTTATTACTAATAGGACAGGACTGGCATGAAAGAGTTGTCACTATTTGGGTTAATAGATTATTAGGATGATGAAACTAATTATTGGTAACATCTTCTTTAGGTAACGAGTATGAGTATCACCTTTCGAGATAGGGTAAGTGGAGTCCATTGGGACTCCACGGGGAAACCATAAATTGCGACCCTTGGGTAGATCTATGCCCCAGGAGTTGGACTAGATCAATCCATGTTGTCCTCAAGTGGTACAGGCGAGTTTCCACAAACTTTAGACCATTGAGAATACATGATCTGAAGAGCGAACCAAGGAAGATTCAGAGAAGAGTTCAAGAACTTAGACTCCATAGCCTAAAAGTAGAATAACCATGAAAGTGAAATATTCCAAAATGCCTCGTAGCCTCCTAATTATAAGTATGGTGCACGACACACCCATAAGCAAGAGTCTACTTGACATGACTTTGTGGACACCCCATGACACCAAAACCTAAAGCTCTGATACTAACTCGACCTTTCTGAACAAGGACCTTGTTGTAATGGGCAATCTTAAGTCCAACTGGGACTGGAGACCACCCCCAATACAAAAAACCAACCAGCAAATATGCCTTGAGTCAGATCAACTCTGACCATTTATCAAGATAATGTATTAACAATGTGGTAACTCTAGGACAAGTCTGTATCTTAGATCAACCCTACCAAGTCTAACTACCTAATGACCAACTATGCAAATATAAAAACCCATAAACCAAAACTAATTATAATAATCCAATATATATAGAGAGAGATAAAACATAACCACTCTATACCATACCCAAGTCCACAATTGTCTATACAAAGCTTCTAGACCAACCAAAGAGTACCTACTCGGGACATGCCCTCGACCATAGCAAAAAACAAAAGTCTATGAAGGACAAGAGATATGTAAAGTAACCAATGGCATGAAATAGATGCCTTCCAAAATATGAAATCTCAATACTTCAATACAATATCAATTGTCCCCAAATCTGATCACTAAGAAAGAGAAGTAGATTGGCAGCCCCAGCATATCATGGGTATTCAACCACCCAAAGATGGGTTAGTGGATGAACACTAGCATGCACTCAGGATTAGGATAGAATAATGCCATTTATAAAACCAAGTAAAACCATTCATAAGGCAAATAACCATAGATATATATATATATATAACCATGTCGGAAAAGGGAACCGAATTTAGTATGCCATTAAAACCTACACCTGAGGTGTATAGCTTTGCCATCCTAAACCACCCAAGGGCTATATGGGTTCAGCTCTCCCTAATGAATGAAACCCAGTGCGTGAATCTGCATAACCAGGGAATAAAACCTGGGATGACTAGTACATCTCCCATATATGAAGTGTGACATCATGCATATGGTCAATAAGACCAACCTCACATCGGCAAATATGAGTTTCCAATTTTGATCCCCTCGGGACCTCCACCTTCCACGGCTTTGGTACACACTCTGCCATATTGCCCAATCAAAACCATTACCTAGAACCTAACCAATCCATTAACCATTTATTAACCAAGATAATTAATAGTGGTATCATCATACCAATATTAACTTGAATGTTCTTTCCATAGCCAACCATATGTAGGTTTAAGGGATTCCATGTACCCTTCATGATTTCCAATTAACAAAAACTATGGCCACTAAGGCCTTTCCAATCTATTTAAAACTATTTAAACCATTCATACTATTTAGGGTTCCATTACAAAGTTTAAACCATGCAAAAATTCCATTAAAAAGGAAATATTATAGTGGAAACATTGTTAAAGGCATTTTATCAAACACAATGGGGGAATAGTATTTCCAAAACCAAAGTCCATTACCAAAGAACCATTTCCATGCAACCAATTGTCCAAAACAACCATCAATGCATAAAAAATCATAATAAGAACACGGGAAAATCATAGCCAAGCATTAATAACCAAAACCCCCAAATCATATTTAAAAACCCAAAATCATACAAGATTCAAATCATAAAACATTGTATAAAACCATGCCTTTTGGTGGAACTAACAATGAGGAAAAAGAACATGCCTTATATAACAAGCTTCCGAAGAGAAACATGACTCATGACCCCTTTCTAGAACACATGAAGAAACCCTAGCCTCCAATCTTCAAGAGTAAGCTTGAGAGAGTATTTGGAGTGTTTCCATCCTTTAATAAATGTTATTAGAGACCTCCATAGTTTATATACCATGAGAAAATAAAGGATTTGATGTAGGAAATGTAAGGAATACCCTTGACATAAAATTAAAAACAAACCACGTCTAGGGGTACGACTCACCTATACCACCCGTATCCTAGGGTACGAGTGGTACCCCAAATTTTACCTAAGATCCTACACACTATTCATATACAAATCACACCTCCCTAACTTGTACCTAAGGGTATGAGTGGTACACTCAATCATACCCAACAAATGTACCATGTGCAAACCTAATAAGATAGCTCAATCAAGTATCATACGACTTGCCTTGCATCACTCTATCTTTAGATATGACTCATACCATGATGAGTCATATCTTGGTAAGTAACCAAGCTAAGAACACTACCTAACATATGATTGAACCCTCAAGCAATCCCAAAAGACTTATTCAAGGGTATGATTGGTAACCTTGAGTCATAACATATCAAGTAATTCCAAAACCAAGGAAATTTTGCAAGGTTCAAAGACTTGGGGTGTTTTGGGATCTTCCTGAATAAGTGGTGGTGCAATCTGATCCCTGTTCCTTCTTCCGTCTTCTGTTATTTCTTTTGGGAGGCATTGTCTGTAGAATGAAAGATGAGTTAGAAAAAGGAATTCAATCTAGCTCATGCTTTTTTTCACAACATGAATACAGAGAGAAGGGAAACTTTCCTAAAAATATCTCATAGCCTCTTGTCCATAAGTGTGGCGTGCTTCACACCCGTGCACAAGACTCTACTCAGCGCGACTTTCAAATACCCTAGGACACTTTGAAAACCTTAGGATCTAATACTATGTTTTAGCATGACCCGAGGCTACCCCTGGTCGCGACAATGGTGCTGATGACCATAAGTGACCACAAACTAACCCATGAGTCGGTATTTTTTATGAGCACTAAGTAAATAAGTCAGACAACACATATCCAGAAGATAAGCTGAAAATATACTATAAATCTGAATACTAAAATATGTTGCAATAATATTTTGGAAATATCTGATAAAATACTTAAAGCTAAACTGTCTGTAACCCCCCCCCCTCCCGACTAACTTCTACTGACTGAACATAAGGAAATACTAAAATAACTAAGAAAATATATCAATTATATAATGGATAAGGACTCACCTCTACTGCTGCATGGTAATGCTGAGTCATCTAAGAACAGCTGGGTAACTGGTTTTTTGAACCTATGTTATAAGACAACATAGCCTAAAAAATTTTTTACGATCAGTACTTTGAATGTACTGTATATGAGATAAGGACTGACGAAAATGCATGAGATAACTGAGCATGAATGCATGAACCTACAATAGCTGAGAATGTAATACCAAGGATAAATATGTTTTGAGATAATTTGTAATTTAAAATACTGAATTCTATATAACTGAATAATTGAAAATCCTTATGCTTTGGTCAAGCAAACTTGAGTTGTGACATATTGAATACTCATTAAGACTGTGGAAGCTATCATGTAACCGACATGCCCCAATCTGAGCTAATTGGGGTCCAACCTGTAACCCCATTTTAAAGGGCATCAGTACCTTGCTAGGGGTACTAACACACGGCTATGTGGATCCACTAAACTAGTGTCCTGAAGAAAAATGGAGTCACCCTCTACTAGCAGGTGCCCTCATGAGATATGCATAACCCTCAACTAGAAAAAAGACATCTATAACCTATGTTGGCTACGTAGTTCTAGAACTCAGGGACTGCTACTAAAGGTCGCACACTCTACTGGCAGGTGATCCCCAATCCCTGGGTTCACTCGGTGCTAAATCCTACTCCCAACTGAACTGGCACTGGTACTAAACTAAACTAAGTTTAACTGAACATAACAACTGATAATGCTCAACATAATCATAACAATTGAGTACAAGATAAGATTCATGGTTTAACCGATGTATTACTTGCAGGGTCTATAACATAGGTAAACACTTCGGTATTAGGGGTTCATAACCCACCAACACTAAATGATTACTAAAATTCAATAATAACACCTGGAACACTAGTAGAAATTAGTTATTCAGAGACCCAAAACATATTACATTCGAATACATAAAGGAGACACATGAATCTTAAACATCCCAATGAGATAAACTTGGGAGGATAACACTTTTTCATTGTTCAATGGAGTTACGACATGGTAAATTGAATTTAAAACATAAAATAACCTAATTAATATGGAGACACATGTTGACATAGCTTGAATACAAATTACTAAGAAATTACATCGATTAAATTCATTGTTAACATGGGTAATTTCATAAATGAAGGAGAATTTCATACTTTAATCAAAAAGGTGATTTTTTGGGATTCAAAGGGTGGAAGGAATCCATTTATGAATACCCCACATAACTGAATGTTGAAGCCTTGGAAAAATTTCTTGGTATTGAACTTGAATTTGATGAACCCTAGTTGGTTTTGGGGAGAAATAAATCACCCCTTTTTTCTCTGTGATTGATGATTTCTGAGTTATGATAGGTTAGGGTAGTATTTACGCTTGATATTTGTTGTTTGGAGGGTGAAACTATGTATTTTTGGGGTTAAAAGAGTGGAAAAGACCAAAAAAAGCTTTTAAAAATGTTATGACAGTGTAGAACTATTCATCAAGTCCAGGAAATAACTAGGAATTTGAAGATACCATCTCTAGTTCTGAAGGTTTTGTGATGATGATAGCCAAATCTAAGTTCTATCTTAGAGAAATAACTGGCTCCCTTAAGTTGGTCGAACAAGTCATCAATTCTTGGGAGAAGATACTTATTATATATTGTGACTTTGTTCAACTGATGGTAGTCGATGCACAATCTGAGAGAACCATCATTATTGTGCATGAATAAAACTTGAGCACCTCATGGAGAAATACTAGGCCTTATGAAATCCTTATTAAAGATATCCTTTATCCATTCTTTCAATTCCTTAAGTTCAGTTGGATCCATTTTATAAGATGGAATAGAGACAGGATAGGTATCTAGAAGGAGATCTATTCCAAATTAGATCTTCCTTTTGAGATAAACTCCATGAATATCCTAAGGGAATACATCAGGGAATTCATTTACTATCGAAAATGACTCAAGACATGGAGTTTCTAAACTTGAGTCTCTAACTCATATGAGATGGTAAATACACCCCTTGATTATCATTTTTCTTACTCTAAGATAGGAAACAAACTAAATTTAAGTACTGAAGTACTACCCCTCCATTCAATAATTGGTTCATTAGGAAACTGAAACTGAATGACTCTGTTCTGCAGTCAACTGAGGCATAGCATAGGTGAAGCCAATCTATGATTAGAATGACTTCAAAATCAGTCATCTCTAACTCTATAAGATCAACTACAGTACCTTCATAGATAATGTGACAGGGCAGTTTCTGTATACCTGTTTGACTAGAATGGACTTACCCACTGGGGTAGACATTGACAAAGGCTTTACTAATGTCTTTGGACTGAAACCAAAGTCTATAGCTATGTAAGGAGTCACAAAATAAGCTCCAAGATCTAACAATGAATAAACATAAAGATGGAAGACTTGTAACGTACCTGAACCACATTAGGAGAACTTTCCTGATCATACTGAGTCTAGAGAGTATACAAGCTATTCTGGCACTGCCTACAGGTGGAACAAGAAGTGGCGCCCTGCTGAGTTAGGCAACCTATTGGAGTTGATAAAAAATTAGACTGGCCCTATTGGAGTAAATTATCTCCCCTTTGAGCAACCAATGGACACTCCAGGATCTTGTGGCCTGATTTGCCACACCAAAAAAATCTATAACTACTAACTCTACACTCACCCTAATGATTCTTAGCATACTTCTTGTAAAGCGGATTGGTGTGACCACTGACCACACTACCCTGGGACTTAGAGCTTGGTGTTCTGTCCTAATTATCCTTCCTGAACTTAGGCACTGGTTGAAGATAGAGCTGGGTCTAAAAATTTCTAGTAGAACTGAGAACAGTTACTGCCTTCTGACCCTGGCTAAGAAAATTTAAAACTACATATTCTTTCCCTCTTATTCTCTCACTCTTCTCCTTAAACTTTTCCTCCTCAATCTACTGAGTATGAACCATAATTCTAGGTAGGTCCATCTTCTTAATCAATATTGTGGTCCTACACTCCTTGACCACACTATAAGGTACACTAGAAATGAACTTAATCACTCTGGACCTATTCTTGGTCACTATAGAAGGAGCATACCTCACCAAGTGAGTGAACTTGAGTGAGTACTCCTTCACACTCAAGCTTTTCTTTTTCAAGTTTATGAATTCCTAAACCTTAGCTTCCCTCAACTCTAGTGGAAATATCCTGTCTAAGAAAGTTGTGGCAAATACCTCCAACTCCATAGGCCCTGCCTCATCACCTCTATCCTTCTTCCACTGCTTGAACCAGGTAAGAGCTACTCCCTATAACTGATATACATCCAATTCTGCACTCTCATTTATTATGACATACATGATGCAGTCACTTTTTGCACTCTTTCCGTAACCTCCTATAGATCCTCCTCAGACTTGCACCCAGAAAATATAGGGGATTCATTCGGTTGAAGTCTCAGACCATAGCAGGAGGCATATTCATCACCGTATTGGCTAGGGAAAAAGCCTACTAATTGTTCTGAGAAGCTACAGAATAGGATAAGGTCATGATAGCAGCCTTAAATTCAGCATGAGAAAGATGACCATTCAAGGGATCTTCCTAAACAAGTGGTGGTGCAGGTTGATCCCTGTTCCTTCTTCCATTATTTTTTTTGGGAGGCATTGTCTATAAACGAAATGAAAGATGAGTTAGAAAAAGGAATTCAATCTATATCCTGCTCTTTCGCATGACATTAATATTAAAAAAAAGGAAACTTTCCTAAAAACATCTCGTAGCATCTTTTCCATAAGTGTGAAACACATCACACCCATGCACAAGATTCTACTTTACGGCTTTCAGACACTCTAGAACACTTTAAAAACCTTAGGATTTGGTACGAAGTTTTTTAATGACCCGAGGCTACCCAATGGTTGCGACAATGGTGCTTATGGCCAGAAGTGACCACAAGCTAACCTATGAGCTGGTATCTACTATGAGCATTGAGTAAAATAGTTATATAACACATGTGCAGAAGATAAGCTGATAAGATACTATAAATATAAATACAAAAATACATAGCAATGATATGTCTGAAATATCTAATAAAATAATAAAAACTAAACTGTCTTCCAATAACAACTAATAAAAACTGAAAGAAATGATTGACTGTCTAATTGATTTTTTGAAAGCCTATAAATATCATGAGGAGTTGATGGGACAAACCTCCAAATAACTATGACTGACTAAATATAATAAAATACTTAAATAATTGAGAAAACATATCATGTCCTCGATGGATGAGGACTCACCACTACTGCTGTTGGGTAGTACTGAGTTGTCTAAGAACGGTCGGAAAATTGGGCATCCAAACCTATGTTATAAGACAACGTAGAGCAAAGAAAAGTATGCTATTAGTACTTTACTAGTAGATGAGATAAGGATTGATTGAAATTCATGATATAGTTGAGCATGAATGCATGACTATATAATATTTGAGAATGTAATACCAAGTATAAATACGTTTCTCAGATAATCTATAATTTGAAAGTCTTAATTCTTTATAAATGATTAATTGAAAATCCCTATGCTTTTCTCAAGAAAAACTGAGTTGAGAGTTACTGAATACTGACTGATACTATGGAATCTATCATGTATCTAACATGCCCCAATCTAAGCTAATTGTGGTCCAACCTGTAACCCTAATTGGAAGGGAACCGGTACCTTGCCACGGGTACTAACACATGGTTGTGTGGATCCACTGAACTATTTTCTCGAAGGAATATAGTGTCACCCTCTACAGGTAGGTGCCATCATGAGATATACATCAACCCTCAACTGGCAGAAAGATATGTCAAACCTACGCTGGCTATGTAGTTCTTGAACTCAGGGGCTACTAAAAAAGGTCACAGCCTCAAATGGTTGGAAAACCCTATCCCTATGTTCGCTCACTGCTAAATTCTACTCACAACTGAATTAACTCTTCTACTGATCTAAACAAAGTTTAACTGAACATATCAATTAATAGTGCTCAACATGATCATAACAACTTAGTACATGATAAGATTCATGGTTTAACTGACTTATTACTTACAAGGTCTATAACCTCACTAAACACATAGGTATCGTGTATTCATAACCCGTCAACACTGAATGATTACTAAAATACGATAACAACACGTAGAACACTGGTAGAGAGTAATAATTCAGAGACCCAAAATATATTAAATTTTAATACATAAAGGAGATATATGAATTTTGAACATAAGAATGAGATAAACTTAGGAGGATAACAATTTCTCATGGGTCAATACATAACTTGCTGATTTACCATTAAATCATTGGAGTACTACATGGTAAATTAAAATTCAAAACATAAAATAACCTAATTTATGTCGAGATACATGTTGACATAGCTTGAATCCAAATTACTAAGAAATTACATGGATTAAATTCATTGTTAACATGAGTAGTTTCATAACAGAAGGATAATTTAACACTTTAATCCGAAAGGGGATTTTTTGGACTCATTGGGTGGAAGGAACCCATTGATGAATACCCCACATACATAAATGTTGAATCCTTGGATAAATTTCTTGGTATTGAACTTGAATTTGATGAACCCTAGTTGGTTTTGGGGAGAAAGAAATTGCCCCTTTTTGCTTTGTGGTTGATGATTTCTAAGTTATTATAGGTTAGTCTAGTATTTACGCTTGATATTTGTTGTTTGGAGGGTTAAACGACGTAATTTTAGGGTTAAAACAGTGGAAAAGACCAAAAAACTTTTAAAAATGTTATGAAAGTGCAAAACTGTCTCGGATGATGGCTTAAGTGACGGACTATCACTCCCGTAACCGACCGTCACTCCAACTATTACAAAATAACCAAATTTTAGTGTTTCTTCTTAAGGGTGATGGTTTAGCATGATGGGCCATCACTCAAGCAATCGTCCATCACCCTGACCGCTCCTTGGAAAAAAGACACCCCTTGATAAAATGGGCATAACTTTTTACTCTGCTATCGAATTAAGGTGAAACTAGTGGAGTTAAAAAATTAATTCAATTATCTATATGTTAGTGGGTCTTGAGATCAAAAAATCTTACAACACAAAGGTATGCCCTTTTGAAGTTGACTATAGAAATATTCTTCTCGAATACTCAATCGATAAGGGATATTTTGACTTGTCTAAAAGCTAGGAGTTGTTTGAGGCCTTAATATACATCCAAATCACAATAAAACTATCAAAGAACTTTATATGATTTTGCTTGAGCTTGAGTCATGGTTCTAATATTGGTTTGGATTTTTAGGGTGTTACACTATCCTCATAGGTACTATCTCATTCTTCTCATTAGGCACAACAGTAATATTGTCTTTCTTCGCAACACATTAAACCATACTAACCCACTTATTATCAGCAATGAGAAATACTACACTAACTTCAAACCACTTGATTATTTCTTTCTTCACCACCTTGTGCATAGGAGGATTAAGTCGACGCCAATTTTTAATACTTGGGATACAATCTGGTTTAAGTTAAATTTTTTTAGTATAAAGACCAGATAGGATACCCATAATATCTATAATAGAGAAATATTTGGCCCTCTTGAATCTCTGTAGCACTGATAATAAATCTTTCACTTTGATGCAATGATTACCAACAAAGTGTTGTTGGCCCCTAAATATGCATATCTAAAATGAGGAGGGAGTGCTTTCAACTTTAGATCGGTGTCTACTTAATAGATGGGTGAGCAAGTGAAGTGGTTCTATTTTTCAGATCCAAATCAAGCTTCTTTGTATCAAAGGTATAAGAAACACTCACATAGAGTTCACATACCATCTCATCATATTCATTAATATCATCACTTTTGAAGTTTATAATCACGGATGCAAAGGGTTCAACACTTAACCTTCCTTCAAAAGGAACAACATTAGAAGCATCATCCCAATTAGTTACTGCATTATTATCATGGAATGGATCTACCTCCTCATTATATACATTAATCACGGATATCACTCTAAATTCATCTGGCTGCTTCATAGATTTGGATACACTTAATATCACTTGTTCATCATTGAGTCTAAGAATAAGATGTCCTATCTCAAAATCAATCAACATCCTTCCTATAGCCAAGAATGGTCTTCCCAAAATAATTGGGACTTAAAAGTCCACTTCACATTCTAATAAAACAAAATCAGTATGAAAGATGAAAGAAGCCACTTTCACCAATACCTCATTTAGATACCAACTATCTTTTTCACTATTCTATCTGCCATTACTAGTCTCATGGAGGTTGGTGTGGAAGCTCCCAACCCCAATTTCTTAAATACTGCTAATGACATGAGGTTTATACTAGCACCCAAATCACATAATTCCCGAGTGAAGTTGAAAGATCCAATAGTGCAAGGTATGGTGAAAGGACTATAATCCTCCTTCTTCTCTACCAATGATATAGTAGCTACAGTTCTACAGTGATGATTATTGTTGAGTTGCTCATAACTAACTGACCTATTCTAGGTGATTATATCCTTTATGAATTTTGTATATCCTGGCATTTTCTCCAATTCCTCTACATGTAGAATGTTGACTGACATCTCCTTTAACATAGATAAAAATTTATGATACTTACACTTTTCTTACTTTTTTTTAGCCTTTACAAAAAAAGAGGGTGATGTCTTAGGATGGAATTCAAAACAAGATCCTCAGTTGTGTCTTTATCTTTATCTTTCTTTCTACTAATATCCATATCAATTGGATTATCATCATTCTTTTGTTCATCTACAGTAGGTATAGGCGGATCTATGGTGGTTCTACCACTCCGAGTGGTAATATCATGGTAGTGACCATCATTCTTTAGATTTTCCACCATACTACTAGGAAGAGTTCTAGCTTGTCTTTGATTTAATATAGCCAATATCTAGCCATAATACTGCTCCATTTGTTTGATTATGGTTGCATGTGACTCAATTTTCTGATTTAGCCCTGACAGATCTGCCTTAAACTCCTTAAGAAAGCTCTCTTGACTTTCCTGTACTTTGACTAGTTTCGACAACATTACCTCCATTCTAGACTCACTATCTCAACTACCTGGTGGTACGTATTTGTCACTCTTCTCCTTGTAATCATCTTTGTATCTCTAATCTCCCTCTCGATATCTACCCCTATATCTATATCTATCATTGTAATAGTTTCGACCTTTATTCTTATGCCACTAAGCTCAAAAATCTGCCAACTAATGGTAAATATACTTCGCTTCCTTTTCATATTCAGTTTCAAAGTCCTAGAAGATACTTGCACCCCTACTATATATTCACCTTCTCAACATTCATTATTGTGAATTGTTTTGTAAGTAACCCAACATCAGTCTAAAGATGTGCAACCTCTTATTCTATAAAATCATGAACAAATCCATAATAAATAGTTTCTCCAATAGCATATTTACCTGCACCATGTTCAGTTTCACTAGTATTCTAACCTCGATTGGTCACCAAAATATTATCTAGCATCTCTTGCGCAATATTCCACAAAAAATGCATGAATGCACCTCCCAAAATAGTATCTGTCATTCCTCTTAAGCTGATATTAAATGATCTATAGAAGATTTCCAATAGATTGGATCATGTGATTCTATGATTAGGTACCATGCTCAAATTATTTTTGAATCTAATTCACACCTAATACATGGATTCTGCAGGTAGCTATCTGAAATTGTAGATTTTATCTTTCAACTATATCATCTTTGTGAGAGGGAAGAATTTGTTCAAAAATGGTCAATCAAACTCATGCCAAGTAGTGATTGAACCTCTCGAGGGTTCCCTTAACCATAGTGATGCTTCTTTAGTCAGCGAAAATGGGAACAACCTTAACCTCAAAGCTTCCTGGTCAACCCCAGAATAGCATACAACGTCCAGATCCTAGTAAAATTCGCAAGATGCATGTTTGCATCATCAGTTGCTGGTCCCAAAAATACACCCTTCAAGTTTAGTAATGGGCTTATTGCGCTAGTAATATCAAATTTAGCATTAAGGGGTAGATCAGGAGGAACAACAGCTCCTGTGTCAGCAGGTTAAATGTCATATGTCCTCATCTTCGTCATATGGATGAAGATGCTGACATGCAGGAATCATTAGATCTTTGACTCTTTGAACTCTACCTTGATGCTCAACCACTTGTCTTGGCCTGGATAGTGTTGTTTGCTGGGCTACCCTGGCCTCTTCAGCTAACCTGCTTTCTCAGCCACTCTATCTTCTAAATCTGCTACTACTAATAATTGTTTAGTCAGTCTATCAGCCACATTCTATGGATAATTAGGTAGAGGAACATTTTGAGGGTTTTGAACCCCTGCAAGAACACCATCACGAAGTTTCCCTGACATCCTTCTTGGTGTTTGAAGAATTCTTTCAGGATATGTATAAAAAGGGAGTAAATGATTGCCAATTCTCCTAGTGTTTTACATACACTAGCGTATGCCAAATTAAGAATAGAAAATAAAACTTGCGAATTTTACCAACTTCAATCAATAATTCAAACTTCCTTCCCCCTCAATGGAGCAAAAATTTGAGGTCACCTAAACTAACCTCCAAAGAAGTATGTTGTGGTTGATGTCAAATACAGTAATCCAACTAGGTTGGGGTCAAACCTACAGGGAAAATGTTGAACAGTTTCTTTACTTGACAAAATTAAGGAGCAGTACGGAAAGGTAAATGGAAGAATTTTGAAGTAGTAAGTAAATAGTAATCAAATCTTTAATGCTTTGAGTTTATAAACAACAGAAGACGAATACTAGGACTATGTTCCCCCTAGATTCTCAATTAAATAAATTTCTTGTGTTCAATCTACCTATTCTTCTTCTCCACATGTAAAGTCAACAAGCAATGTATTATCAACCATTTTGTGAACATGTTGATCAATCTCACCCTTTACCTTATGAGCCCCAAGGCATCTCTTTATTGCTCCTTGTCTATCACTTTAGTTCAACTCTTATTTTTTGAGTCTCAAGTTGATTAGATGAGATAGAAGAATAATAAGATGGATTTTAATCTCAACTTACTGTCTTAATCTTATTTTGCCAATCTCAAACTCCCTTGTGATGACGTTATTGAATACATACAGTGCTCAAGCTTCTGTAGTAGATCTCAAGTCAATTTATGTAAAGAAAATTAAGATACATGCAGCTACAATAGAAAAGATGAATCTCCTACTTTCTTTATGTAGTCAATCCACCAGGGTTCCCACAACCCTAGTTAGGGAAATTAGCCGATCGTGTTCATAAAACAATCCATTATATTCAATAGAGAATTGATGTAATTAATTGCACAAGAATAAGAAGATTAAAATCCAAAATCTTTAATTGAATAATAACCCAAAAATCTCAAGAATAATGTAAAGTATGTAAAAGTATGTAATAAAGTATTAAAAAATGTAAGAGGATGTAATGTAATAAAGGAATAACCCTAAGGTATCTATAGTATCTTAAAATAACTCAGAAATCCTAATTTAAATGGAATAGGAAAAGTAAGTTGGCACAAGGTACGACTCACTTCATCCACTTGTTAGGTCTTCTTACGAGTCATACTGTGCCTCTTGTATGTTCTCCAGTGTCTGATCTTCTAGGGTTCCAAGTTTCTGTTAGCTTTACGACTCATACTCACGAGCCGTACCTTGACCATACGACTCATGGACATCACTCTTTATCACCTGGGACCTAATCTTTCCATGCTTTGGACACTGATCTGCCTACGAGTCGTACTCAGACTTCCGACTCGTCTTTTTCTGAGACTTCACCTCTGAATGATTGACTGAGTTTCTATTCTCTTTACGATTGATTGACCCGACCCGTATCCATAAGATACAACTCATACTCTTCAGTTGTATCATCTCATCACTTAGCTTTTTTGTTTGGCCTTTGTCACTGTTGTGCTTACGAGTCAGCGTACAATCTGTATGATGTATTAGCGACTAGTATGCTGACTCGTATGATCTGCAGAAATCATTTTTTTCATTGGTGTTTCTTCCAATTTCATTCCAAAACAATTAATTACCTGTTTTACCTAGAATAACCATAAAACCACATAATATCTACTAACACAACCTACGTACAAGCATAAATTCTTTGTTTGAAGCATCGAAGGTGTCGTGTTTCCATGAAGCATCATGCACTATAGGGGACTCAAACCTCTCGACATAACAAGGTGACATGAGCACCAAATCATGTAATATAATCTGCAGGACTCGAATCTCCCAATAATATGGTAATAATAATAAGGGGGACTCGAACCACCCGCTCATATAGACCCTTGCGTCGGCAACTGCGGTTTCCAGTATTGGTCTCTCGGACCTCTACTTTTATGACACTGCTACATAAACTTCATTAAGGCCTAATAGAAGCAATTATCATGCAATCACATTTATTGAACCACAACGCACATTTAGGCATACATTGTTGGTATCATCATACCAACTACACTTGTAAGGTAGCATAAATATGCCACACAAATTATCTTCACTTGGGGGAATTCACAACCCCCTTGGTTTAATTTTACATTAGCTTGGAGAAATACACAACCCCATAATGTTCAATTAAAAATCATAATGCAATAGTTTAAGAATAGTTCAATTCCCACATTTCTCATAATTAAAACTAATTTCACTATATGGGGTTGGGGTGATAACCACTTCAAAATTCAAAACTTTGGGAAATCACAATCCCTAGTTCATTCATTATTCTCATGCATCAAATTGACTTTAAAACCACTATTAAAACATAACCCATGCAGTGAAAAACATAAAACATCACAAAAACAATAGTTATACAAGACCCTAAACCCATATTTTAAAAACCAACCTCAATACCATATGAACAACACTTGATAGCTTATGTTTATAGCAATTTAATAATTAGAGAAGAGTAACATGCCTTAAATACTAAGTTTCATGGAAGGATTTAAACCCTTATGCCCTTAGATGGCCTACTTCTTAAAAACCCTATGTATGGCTGCTTGAGAGAATTTGAGAGAGATTTTGAAGTGTTTTAGTACGTTAAAGATGAAATATAAACCCCTTAAGTGCTTTATGGATGTGGGGTTTTAACTAGGTAAGGAGAGAATTGTCCAGAGTACCCTAAAATTAATAGATGAAATTTACTCATCAATAACTACGGTTCACCATACGACTCGTATAGACTCATCACGACTAATCACCCTGAGTCGTAGATAAGAGAGTTACTTGGAAACCCACACACTATTGACCATATGACATAACTGGTACCACTCGTAATGGGACCCTACAACTCATAGGGCCCAGTCATTGTTAACACAGAACACAATTGGGTAAACATTGGACACCTGATGATTTGCACCCAATGACTCGTAATAAGTCCTTATGACTCATAGTGAGCCAGTCGTACTTAGAGCAGAACTTGCCACATACATACTTATTTGGTTATGAATGGGTACCTAGGGACCCATCATGACTCGTTACAACTCATGTCCCCAAGTCGTACTCAGGGTAGTAACTCAAGCACCATTCACCGGACACTTTACAACTAGGGTCAGTTGACCCATCAAGATACCCTACGATTCATAGGGTGAGTCATAGTCGAGACACTGAGGATAACATTTTAGAAAACTTTCAAGGACCAAAAACCTGGGGCTTTAGATACTCCCCCCTTAGGATCATTCATCCTTGAAGGATAGGACAAGGCATTTATTAGGATGATTTGACTTCACAAACAATAACACTTAGCTTAAACAAATACAAAAAATAAAGATGTTAAGGAATACGCTTACCTTAAGCACGACTATCTGAAATAAGGGGAAAAATGGATACTTGGACTTTATGTCCTCCTCAGTTTGCCACGTGGCTCCCTAGACCTTGTGGTTCCTCCAAATAACCTTTACTGAAGCCACATCCTTAGCCCACAAACAATAGACTTGCCAATCCAAAATTTCAACTTGGCCTTCCTCATATGATAAGAAGTTAGTAATACCCACCTTTTTCAAAGGAATGATCATCGAAGGATCACCCAAGCACTTTCTCAACATCAAAACATGAAACACTGGATTAATGGATTTCAAGCTAGAAGTCAATTCGAATTCATATGCAACATTACCAAACCTCTTCAAAACCATGAACAGACCAACAAAATGGGGACTAAGCTTCCCCTTCTTACCAAACTACATTACTCTCTTCATGGTTGACACCTTAGAAAACATCCAATCACCAACACTAAGCTCCAACTCCTTTCACCTCATAATTGCATAGGAATTCTGGTGACTTTGGGTGCTCTTAAGTCTATCCTGAATCACCTTCACATTCTCCATGGCTTGGTGAACAAATCAGAGCCAAACAACTTATTCTCACATACCTCAAGCCACCCAATAGGAGACCTACATCTCCTACTATATAAGGCCTTAAATGTAGCCATACCAATGCTAGAGTGATAATTGTTGTTGTAGGAAAATTCTATAAGAGGCAAGCCGTCAACCCAACTACAACCAAAATAAAAAAAACAAGCCCAAATCATATCTTCCAAGGATTGTATAATCCTTTCTACTTACCCATCTATCTTCTGGTAGAAAGAGGTACTAAGGGTTACCTTAGTCCCTAAGGCTCACTGGAATAACCTCCAAAAGTGAGATAAGAACTGGGTAACCCTATTAGATAAGATAGAAACTAGAGTACCATGCAACTTTATGATCTCCTCCATGAACAACTTAGCATAATCCTCTAAAGAGAAATAGGTCTACACTCGCAAAAAGTGAGCAGACTAAGTCATCCTATCTATGATGACCCAAAACATATTAAATTGTTGGCGGGAATGAGAATGACCGGTAACAAAATCAATATTAATTATCTCCAACTTCTATACTGGAAACTCAATCTCTTGAGTCAACCCACCGGGCCTTATGTTCTCCACTTTCACTTGGTGACACACCATTCACTAGGCCAAATAATTGGCTAAATCCCACTTCATGTTATTCCACCAATAAATCTCCTTAAAATTATGATACATTTTTGTCCAACTAGGATGTATAGTATAATGCGACTCATGAGCTTCAGACAAAAGTATTTTTCACAACCCATCAATATCGGGAACATATAATTTGCCTTGGTATCTCAAGATAACATCACCACCAATCTAGAAAATCATCACCTTTTTCTTACCTACTTCCTTCTTAATTTGCATCAAAATAAGATCTAACATTTGCTTCTACTTTACCTCAGCACCAAGATATAACCTTGCCACCTCTTCAACAACCACACCACCATCCTTGAAATCTAAGAGACGGACTCTTAGATTTTCTAAATAGTGAATATCATTCATCAAATCCCTCTTCTCTTCATCCATATGAGATAAGCTTCCTATGCATAATTTGCTAAGAGCATCAACAACCATATTAGCTTTACCTGAATGATAGTGAAGACTTATGTTATAGTCCTTGAGAAACTGAAGAGACCTCATTTGCCTGAGATTTAGCTCCTTATGAGTGAACACGTATTGCAAGATTTTATAATCAGAAAAAATATCAATATAGACCCTATACAAATAATGTTACCAGATCTTTAATGCAAACACGATGATCAATAATTCTAAATCATTCATTGGATAATTATTCTTATGAACTTTCAACTGTCTAGGAGTATAAGCAACCACCTAGATATGTTGCATCAACACATAACATAGCCCTACCCAGGACATATCATAATAGACAACAAAACAATCAGTACCCTCAGGTAGTGTCAAGACCGGAGCTGATGTCAACTTATCCTTCATCTTCTCGAAATAACCCTCATTAGCATTAGACTATAAGAATTTCACCTTTATCTGAGTCAACATAGTTAATAGGGAAGCAATAGAAGAGAAAATCTCCAAAAACCTTCTATAATATCGGCTAAACCTAAGAAGCTCTGAATGTTGGTTGGAGGCATGGGCCTAGGACACTTCTTAAGTACTGCAACCTTCTGCGGATCCATCATGATCCCTTCACTAAAAATAACATATCCTAAATAAGTCACATCATTTATCAAGAACTCACACTTAGAAAAATTTGTATACAACCGACGCTCTTTCTAGGTTTGAAACATAAGGCAGAGGTGATCGGCATGATTTACATCGCAATTAGAGTATACCAAAATGTCATCGATAAAGAAAATCATGAACAAATCCAATAACTAACAGAAAAACCAATTAATATGATCCATAAATATTGTTAGGGCATTGGACAAACTGAAAGACATTACCAAACACTCAAAATGACCATACGAGGTTTGGAATGCAGTCTTAGGGATATCCACTCCTCTAATCTTCAACTGATGGTAACCAGAACGAAGGTCAATCTTAGAAAAGAACTTAGCACCCTGAAGATGATCGAACAGATCATTAATCCTCAGAAGCAGATATTTATTCTTCATGGTTACCTTATTTAATTAGTGGTAATCAATATACATTCAAAGATAGTTTACCTTCTTTGGTACAAAGATCATGGGAGCACCCCACGGAGACACACTAGGGCGTATAAAACCCTTATCCAAAAGATCTTTCAACTTTCCCTTGAAATCTATCAACTCAGTTGAGCCATTTTATAAAGAGGGATAAAAATAGGATGAGTGTTAAAAAAAAATCAATCCCAAAATTGATTTCCCTATATGGAGAAATACTGGGAAGATCATCAGAAAATACCTCATGAAATTTGCAGACCACTGGGATAGTCTACAAGGAAGGACCTTTGGATCTAGAAACCTTAATATGTACTAAGTAATAGAGGCACCCTTTAGAATCTAATTTTTGCACTCTATGATACGAAATAGACCTAGAATTAGGGAACTACCTTCCTATTTTATCACCGACTCATTAGGGAAGTGGAAACTGATCCTTAGAACCTGACAATCAAGACAAACATAGCACAAATGCAACCAATCCATCCCTAAAATCATATCAAATTTTAACACGTATAACTCTATTAAATCTACCAAGGTTTCTATTCCATAAACCTACATCACACAAACCCTGTAAACTCTTTTATCCATAATGGAATCTCCAACCGGGTGGACACGGAGAAGAGGTCCAAAATACATTCAAGATCAAATCCAAAATAGATAGCCATATGAGTGGTCACTGATGAGTGGTCACTGATGAGCGGAGATTTTACCACTCATTTGAACTCATAATTTGTTCACCTTACCTTTTTTTGAATGAATAAGTGAGACATAATCATGATTGGATGCACTAATATCCACATTTTAAAGGCACCAAGGTGATGAGATAATAAGATGTGGATTGGAACTACAAAAAAGAACAAAATGAAGTAAAAAAGTAAAATTGAAGACCTAGAGAAGAACATGGACTTATTTATCACAATCGCGGTCATCAGCCCATGATTATGATTAGTTAAGAAGTTCAAAGTGTCGCGATCACGTGGAATTTCTTGTGTTCTCTATACTATAGTCGCATTAAAGACACTGCGATCGTGGCCTAGCAAGATTTTGGTCCAAGGGTAAAACTATAAATGCACGAAGCTATCCCAAATTTTCCTAACAAAAGAAGACTCAAACCCTTATCCAAGGATCTATCATTCATAACCCTACCTCATACAGTAGTTTAGATTTTTTGTAATTTGTTGGAGCTTGGAGCTCAAATTTATACTAATTTAAGCTAAGAAGACATTAGAGTAACTTCCAGGTGTAGATTTGCATCCCTTATCAAAGATTCATTGGATTCTAAAGTGTGGTTTTCCCTCTCTTCATTTTCCTATGAATAACTTTAATACATATCTTGGGTTATTTGTTTTGATTATTATTATGATTTGCTAGATCTACCTCTTAGGATTATGTTTGAATAAGAATCAATTGTGCATGGGTTGTGATATATTTGTGTGCAATTTAGTTTGTTGATGATGGATTCTATTGTTGCTTGATTAAATAGGTAGGGATTTGTGGGTAAAAGCCCCAGATTCCTAAATGGGTTTGATAGATGAAAGTCCCAATCTCTTGAAATCCCTAGCCATCCTTTAAAGATGTATTTTGGATGAACTTTAGGAACCCTCATCATCCTTGAAAGAGGGATGTGGGAACCAAAGCAATAGTAGATAATTCATGGGTGTGTCTTTCCAATTTTTCACTATCTTAGACATAAGGGTAAGTACGATCTTGACTATTCCTCAGGTTCCATCCTAGAAATAGCGATGCCTAATTAAGGAATTGTGTAGCTTAAAGTACACACTCATTCGGTACTTGAAAGTGTAAATGAATGAAATCTTTGTGGCTTTGTTGAAAAACTATCCTCAAGGACTTTAAACCTAGCCTACCATATCATCAACAACTAGAATTTGCATCTAATCATTATATACCCATGCATATCTCGCCCCTAAGATAGCATAGTCCCAAGATCAGTTCATAATTGATTACACTCAAATTATTCTTAGTCTCAAATTAGTATCTTATAAGCCCAAGAATTACTTTCATGTTTGAAAACATAAAAAAAAAAAAAAACTATTTTGTACTATAGATTTTAATTTACTTAGTAACTCTTATTCTGAACCTACTTAATCGCCACTCACATTGTTCTTTGTAGATTCACCCCTACTCCAATGTTGGGAAAATATATTAATGATGACCAATTTTGTACTTAAATTGATATGTAAGTTGAGCATTATCAATCACATAAGAGAGAGAAGACCAGGGATCAAGTAGACAATATACATCATGAGAGAAGAGTTAAGCATACCCATAAAAATATTGAGGGATGCTTTAGAATCCTAGTGAGTGGAAAGAGCATATAGAGAGTTTTGACAAGTGCTAGAGCCAGAAGCAAAAGTTGTACATTTTAGCGCGAGATCTGATAAAGTAGAAACATGAATCTTATTTTCCCTAGAAGAAACCTTAAAAGGATAATCCCTCTGCATATGACCAATATAACAACATCTAAAGCACTTGTTCCTTCTCTCTTCAAAAACACCATGGTGCACCTGACCACAGAATCTATAAGAAGGATATGATAGATATCACTGAGCCCAACTAGCATGAGGATAGGCTATTGGTGCTCTAAACCCACTATTATACTGAGAATGTCGATCACCAAAAGTATTTAGATAAGGAGAACTAGTCATAGAGTAGGAACTAGAATTTCCCCACATCTTCTTAGACTACTTTCCACCATATCTACCACTCTTCTCCTGACCTCCACCCTGATCTAAGTAGTGAAACTTTTTATTCTGCCTTTTAGTCATCTCTGCTTGCTTCTTCCTTTCTTATTCCACTTGTTACATATACACCACAAGTCTAGAGATTTTGATTTCCTTGTTCAACAAGGTAACATTGCTTTCCAATATTAATTCACTAGACTACCCAGAGGTAAACTTCTTTATTCTAGCCCTCTTGCTAGACACAAATTTTGGAGCATAACGCGACAACTGATGAAACTTCAAGCCATACTCCTTCATTGATATCCTTCCCTGCTTCAAATTCACAAACTTCTCAAGCTTCGCCTCCCTTAACTCTTGAGGAAAGAAGCAATCAAGAAAAGCACTAGAGAAGTCTTCCCACAAAGTTGAATCAGCATCATCGCCCCTAAGTTTCTCCCACTCTTCATACCACTGGTATGATATATCTTTTTACTAATAACCAGCGAACTCTAAACCCTCCACATCAGTAGCATACATCACTCAGAAGATATTTTCTATCTTATCAATAAAATTTTGAGGACCCTCCTCAACTTAAGAACCAGAGAAAGTGGGAGGACACAACCTCATAAATTTTCCAACTCTAGTGGCCTCAGATGATGGACAAATAGAAGCAACACACTCAGTTTAGGAGGCCACAAACTGGGTAAGAAAATGAATCAACTTGGAAAACTCAGCATTAGGCACGTCATCCTGGGGTGCCTGAAGAGGTATAGGGGGAATTGGTGGAGTTCTATATAGGAAATTAGAAGTAGCAAACCTTGATCGGATCTCAACTCCTGGAGTTGGATGAGCTTCATATAAATTGTCCTCAGATGGGATAGAAGGATTTCCACAAGCATTATACTTCTGGAAGGCATGATCTAAAGAGAATGCATACGAGAATTAAAGAAGATTCAAGACATTAGACATAGAACAACAAGATAGGAAAACATTACAAAATTCCTTGTAGCCTCTTTCTTTTAAGTGTGGTGAAATACACATCCATAAATAAAACTCTACTTGACACATCTTTGTTGGACATCTAATGACACCAAACCTAGGCTTTGATTAAATCTTTGTTATGACACAAACCAAGTCCTGACTGTGATGGGTATCTCAAGTCTCACGTGGAGTGGAGATCATCCCTTGTACCTAGCCATGCCGAAAAGAACATCCCATATGTCAAATAAATTCTAAACTAATAACAAGATAACATGGACCAAGCTTAAGGAAATTCAAAACATATCTATAATCGACGACCGATGAACAGCCAAACAACCAACCAATATCACCTAATATCCACAGTAATCCAAATAAAGACTATTAAACAAAGAAAAAATACTAGTATTGGTCAAAACAAGTCCCCGACTCTAATAAATGAAAATGAAATTGAAAATGATACTGTTAATGATAATGAAAGTAACTTGTAATAACCCATGTCTAGAAATTTTTGAATATCATATGACTTCTCTCTTGAGTAATATGTACAACATATGTGTGGTATGTTGGACATTCTTTTTTAGGTATTACTTGACCCCTAGAAGTCATCAAGTAGAGTACGAGTCGTATTGAGGTAAGTCATTAGTCAATCAGTATAGACTCCCTGAGATTTTGACCAAGCTACGAGTGACGGGTTAAGAGTTATATGAAGATGATACTAGTCATAGGTAGAATTCATATGTTTAACAGTGTATACCATCCTTGATTCCTTTAGTCTTACAAGTTGAGGGTCATAGTTTTACCCTTCCATATGAGTTGTACGATTGAGTTGTAAGTACAGACGACCAATTTCTTTAAATTTCAGATAAAAGAATTTTGGTCTTTTCCTCTCTTATAACTTCCCATCCACAACCTATAACCCTCAAAGGGGATTTATTTTCCGTCATTGCTTTGTCAAATAATGAAACTTTATCCTCCCATCTTCAAGGACATCAAGATTAGGGTTCATCTCACATAAACTTATCCCTCAATTATCAAGATTCAAACTCTCTTCACAAGTCAAGAAAATTCTGGTATGTGGGGCTTATGAACAAGGTTATTGTTTAATCCTTTTGCCCAAAGTGCGTGGTTTTAAAATTAAATTTATTTATTTTAAATTAGGGTTCATACCCAAATAGGCATATTCTGGAATTATGATGTTACCATAAGATTTAAACTTTGAAGTACATCACGATTTTAATATATTCATGTTTTGACTTATAAGATTCATATTGTGATTTGAGTTTCATTATGTTGACTGAGCTATTGTTGAAAGATTTCAAGATGATTATTTAGAATGATGTTTTATTATTAATTTATTTAAACTAATGTATGAATTGTATGTCCTAAGCATGAGTACTAAGTTTACAAGAATTTTATGCTCTTAAGATCCATTGAAATGTTCTATGACATGATTTAAAGAAAAGATTGATATTCTGATCTAAATATGAGACATGAAATGCACAAGTGTTCATCAAAATTATGATTTAAAGTAAAGAGAAGAATAACTGGTTATTTAGTCTATAAACTCTTATGTTATTTTAAGGTGGATTTCTTAAGTATGAGCATATAAGTATTTTGGGAGTAGTACTTAGTACCAAAAAGGGAATATGGATGAGTGTATCCTAAATTCTAAGAAACTATGAGCCACTATCGGTTAAACTTTTTCCCAATATGGATGACATTCAGTAATCACTTAAGATAAGGTTCAATTTTGATGGTAAGGGTAGAATATCTCTCCCTAATGTGGGTAAGACGTTGGAATTAATGGTACCTTACATTGTTTATATCGGTTAGAAAAATCTCCTACAGAAAGAATAAAAGCAAAGATTTTAGAAACTAAGTATTATGGATCACAATGTTTATTATTATGATTTATTATGCATGTTCATGTTATTGCATTCTTTGTTTTATTCAATATCAAGGTGAGTCATTTACACTTAGCATGCATCATTTGAATGTTTATATGAATATTCAGTTATCATTTTAATTATGCATTCACCCCTAAATATTCAGTATATTCCAGAGGTACTAACCCATATATATGTGTATGTGCTACATTGTCTTATAATGTAGGCTCTGGTGCTTGTTTCCAGTAAAACGATTGACTACGGGAATCATTACCTATATCCTGACATTTGGTGAGTCCTCATAGTTTAAGGACCTAGTTTATCATACTTGTGTTTGTTGATAAAAGTATTTAATTATTTGACTTCAGTTTATGTTTAGGTCAACTAGGGTCTGTCCTAGTGGCTCTATAGTCAGAATTAGTGGCTTGTCAGACTATTTATGTTTTAAGTTCAAAATGTTCATGTAATTTTCCCATGTTAAAGACTCTTAGTTAATCTATGAATTTATTTACCTTTAGTTTATAATATGTTAGTTCAATTTTCATATGAGTTTTAGGTTAAGTAGGTTTTATGGGTTTGCTTGGTACTACTCATAGTATTGAGTACCGTGTGACATCCAGGGGGTACTTTTGAGGTATTACAAACTTGGTATCAGAGCGTATGGTTTTGAAGAGTCCTAGGTAGTTGGACAAGCATTGTTATGTATAGTATTGATCATGGATATGAAGCGCACCATATTTATGAGAAGGAGGCTACGAAACAAGTTATGAATCATTATTTCTTTCATGGTCTATGTTTCTTACAATTGTCTCTATTTTCCTTAACTTGTGATTTTATGTACCAGAATATTCCTCTTCACTAAGATGATACCATAGGAACGGAGTTCAACCACCCTTGCATAATGACTCTTTGAATGAAAATATGTTTCATGCTGAATTTTAGGTTGCCTTTTAAGTTTTTACCCATGCTATTAACATCAATGTTAAGGGAAACCCAATGGAAGCAGTTCCACTTCAGCAAGATACTAATTTAGCTACAGCTAAAATTCAAGAAATTATGAGAATAAATCCACCTGAGTTCCATAGGTCAAAGGTGCATGAGGATCTACAGCTTTTTATTGATGAGGTGAGAAAGATTACTCATTTTATGCATGTTAATAAAGAGGATAGTGTAGATTTGGAATCCTATAGGTTGAAGTATATTGCTTATGATTTGGTTGTTATGTGGAAGGAAGGTGGGGGTGAGAATGCAGCTCCTATAAGTTGGATAGAATTTTAGAATGCTTTTCTAGATAGATTCTTTCTGTGTGAGATAAGGGAGGATAAGGTGGAGGAGTTCATGAAACTGAGGTAGGGTTGTATGATAGTGAAGGAGTACTACCTTAAGTTCACTCAGTTGTCTAAATATACTTTGGAGTATTTAGCTGACACTAGAGCTTATATGAGTAAATTCATTACTAGGGTGTCTGATTTAGTGGTAAAGAAGTATAGGACTACCATTCTGGTAGGGCATATGGATATTTCTTGATTAATGACTCATGCTCAATATATTGAGGAATAAAATTTAAAGGAGAGAGAGAAGAGAAACAAGAGGGCTAGAACTGAATAGTTTAAGTATAGTTAGCCAAGATCTGGATGGGGAAGTCGTTCATAGTTTCTGGGTCATTCATCAATGTCTGTACCATCTTCAGCTAGTGCCACTACACACAGAACTAGGCAGGAGTAGTAAGGTAGGACTTCAAATTCTGGGTCTCAGAACAGTGTAGTCGGGAGGCCTAGTTACCCGACATGTGTGAAATATGGTAGGACCCATCCTAGTGAGTATTTGGTGGGTAAATAGGGGTTTCTATAGTTTTGGCAAGCTGGGCCACAGGATCAATGAGTGTTCATATGCTAAGAAGCGAAGTAGGGACGTTCGTCCTATGACTCAGGCTACGAGTACACCATCTCATCGAGGTTTCCCCATTCATCCATAGGGCGCATTGTCTAGTACCAGTGGAGGTCAGTGCTAGAATTTGTTTTATGCCTTACCTTCCCATCAAGACAAGGAAAGTTCACCAGATGTTGTTATTGGTATGATTCGTGCCTTTATCCTTGATGTATATATGTTCTTAGACTTGAGATCAAATCTCTATTATATAACTCTATTGTTTGTTGTAAAATTTAGGGTAAGCTCTGAAAATCTCTCTAAGATCTTCTCAGTTTCTACCCCAGTAAGTGAGTCAGTTATTGTAAAACAAGTCTATAAGAAGTGTTCTATCACTATTTTCCATAAAGTAACACTAGAAAATCTAATATAATTAGAGATGGTTAAGTTTGATATCATTCTAGGAATGGATTGGATCCACTCATTCTATGCATCAATAGATTGTTTCACTCGTATGCCTAAGTTTTTGTTTCCTGATGAGGTAGTTTTTGAGTGGAAGGATGGTTCTGTGTCTCCCAAAGTTCGTTTCATATCTTATATCAAGGCCAAAAAGTTGATATAAAAAGGTTTATATATTATTTAGTTAGAGTCAAGGATACTAAGTCTAAAGTCCTAACAGTTCAATCAGTCACTGTAGTCAATGAGTTTCCTTAGGTTTTCCCAAAAGATCTGTTGGGGATACCTTTGGATAGAGAAATAGAATTTGGTATTGATCTTCTTCCTGACACTCGGCACATCTTTATTCCTCTATATTGTATGGATCCAACTTAACTTAGAGAGTTACAAAAACAACTTAAGGATTTCTTAGATAAAGGTTTTATTAGACCCAGTGTCGCTTCATGTGGTGATCTAGTCCTTTTTATTTGCAAGAAATATGGCACTCTAAAAATATGTATAGATTATAGATAGCTAAACAAGGTTACCATCAAGAACAAGTTTCCCATTCCTAGAATCAATGATTTGTTTAATCAACTTCAGGGTGCCAGATGGTTCTCCAAGATTAACCACAGGTTGGGATACCATCAGTTTAAATTTAGGGATCAAGACATTTCGAAAATAGCTTTCTGAATTAGGTATTGCCATTTTGAGTTTTTACTTATGTCATTTGGACTGACAATGCTCCTGCAGCCTTTATGGATTTGATGAATAGGTCATCAAGAAATATTTGGATATGTTTGTAAATTTCCTTATCAATGACATACTGTTGTATTCTAGGAGTGAGAAAGATCATCCAGGCCATTTAAGAATAGTGTTACAGACCCTCAAGGACGGTAAATTATATGCGAAGTTTGGTAAATGTGAGGTTTGGTTGGATTCTGTTACTTTCTTAGGGAATGTCATTTCAGGGACTAGTATTCATGTAGATCCTTAAAAGACTAATGTAGTAAAGAACTAGCCTAGATCCATCACTCCATCCGATGTTCGGAGCTTTTTAGGTTTGGCTGGGTATTATAGAAGATTTATTAAAGGGTTCTCCTCTATAGACACACAAGTCACTAAACTAACCAAAGAGAAAGTAAAGATCATATGGTCAGATAAGTGTGATAAAAGTTTCCAAGATTTGAAAGATAGATTGACTTCAGCACCAGTATTAGCTTTGACGGAAGGGTTAGACAGATTTGTTATGTATTAGGATGCTTTCAGAGCTAGGTTAGGTTGTGTGTTGATGCAAAATGAGAGAGTGATAGATTATTCCTCTAGGAAACTTAGGGATCACAAAAAGTATTACCCAACTCATGACTTAAAGTTATCTGCTGTGTTTTTTCCTTGAAAATTTAGAGGCACTACCATTTTCATATGCATGTTGATGTTTTCACTGACCATAAGAGTCTTTATTATGTATTTTATCAAGGGAATTTGAATCTTTATCAGGGACGGTGGATGAGTTGTTGAAATATTATGACATAAATGTGCTCTATCATCTAGGTAAGGCTAACATAGTGGCCAATGCACTAAGTAGGTTGTCTATGGGTAGTGTATCTTATGTTAATAAGGAATAATAGTAGTTGGCTAAGGAGGTGCATAGGTTGGCTCATTTAGGAGTATGTTTGCTCAACACTGATGATAAAGGTGTAGTAGTACAAAATGGTTTGCAATCATCTTTGGTAGTGGGAATGAAGGAGAAACAATGCAATGATCCCATACTTAGCTAGATGTTTGAGGTAATTCAGCAACAAAAGGTTGAGGTATTCTACCAAGGGGATCTACTGTACTTCTCTATCAAGGTAGACTTTGTGTGCTGAATATAGCAGGTTAAGGGAAAGGATACTAGACAAGGCTCATGGTTTGAGGTATTCCATTCATCCTGGATCTACTAAGATATATCACAACTTGTGAGAAATTTATGGGAGAAATGGTATTAAGAGGGACATACCCTAGTTTGGAGCCAATTTCCCCAATTGTCACCAAGTTAAGGTGTAACACCAAAAACCAGGTGGTATATTGCAAGTGATTAGTATACCTACATAGAGTGGGAGGTAGAGAGTATGGATTTCATCAAAGGGTTGCCTCGTACAAGATGTCACCATGATTCAATTTGGGTCATAGTAGATCGAATGACTAAGTTAGCCCATTTTATACCTGTCAAGACATCACACACCGTGGAGGATTATGCCAGAATGTATGTCCGTGAATTAGTAAGACTTCATAGGAAACCTTTATCCATCATTTCATACAGAGGCACGCAATTTAACTCACAATTTTGGTAGTCGTTTTAGAATAGCCTGGGTATAACAACTAAGCTTAGTGTTGTATTTAATCCACAAATCGATGGTAAGGGTGAGCGTACAATTCAGACACTAGATAACATGTTGAGGGTATGTGTTTTTGAATTTAAAGTAAATTAGGATGATAATCTGCCTTTTATTGAGTTTGGTTATAACAACGGTTATCACGCTCGCATTCAAATAGCTCCATTTGAAGAGTTATTTAGGCATAGTTGTAGATCACCTATAGGATGGTTTGAGGTTGGTGAATCTACTTTGGTTGTCTCGGACTCTGTTCTCGAAGCTATGGAAAAGGATCAGCTGATTTGAGAGAGATTTAAAATTGTTCAGAGTTGTCAGAAATCATGCGTTAATGTAAGAAGGAAAGAACTCCAAATTTGATGTAGGTGATTGGGTATTCTTGAAGGTGTCACCTATGAAGGGAATAATGATATTTGTGAAGAATGGGAAGTTGAGTTTGGAATTTGTTGGTCCCTATGAGATAGTGAAACGTGTAGGAGAGGTTGCTTACGAATTGAGTCTTCCGTCAGAGTTAGCTGCAGTTCACCCAGTGTTCCATGTTTTGATGCTTAAGAAGTGTATCGGAAATACGCCCTTAGTAGTTCCCCTAGAGAGTGTTTAGGTCAAATATAACTTGACATATGAAGAAATTCCTATTGAGATACTAGATAGGCAGGTACAAAGGCTAAGGAATAAGGAAGTAGCGTCGGTGAAAGTTCTTTGGAGAAACCAATTGGTTGAACAGGACACCTAGGAAGCTGAAGAAGACATGATGGCCAAGTATACTTATCTACTTTTCTCCAATTTTTTTCCTACCTAAGTTAAGGGGTTATTTCCAGAAAGTTGTTTCCCTTAAAATCCATTTAAGTGCTCCTATATTGTATTTTATGTTGTGAGAAACTAAATCCTAATGATAGTAGTGAGCTTGGTTGTAAATACCAATGTGGAGGTGTCGATTCTTTTCCAAATCCCAAACCTAGATGAATCACTTTCAAGTTCGAATGTTTCCAAGGGGAAGATAATGTAATACCCCATGTCTAGGAGTTTCTTAACATCATACGACTTCTCTATTGAGTCGTATATACAACATACGAGTGGTATATTATAGTCGTATGCAAGGTAGTGTGGTATGGTTGAAATTTTTTGTTGTTGGTATGACTTGAACCCTAGAAGTCATCAAGTAGGGCACGTGTCTTATGTAGGTAAGTAGTTAGTCCATCGGTATAGACTCTTTAAGATTCTAACCAAGCTACGAGTGGGGGTCTAAGAGTTGTATGAAGATGATACTAGTCGTAGGTGGAACTTTTATGTTTCCCAGTATATAGTATCCTTGATTCTGCTAGGCTTATGGGTTAAGGGGAATAGTTGTACCCTTCCATACGAGTTGTATGGTTGAGTCGTAAAGACTAACAACCAATTTTTGTAAAGTTCAGCAAAGGACTTTTTGGTCTTTTTCTTTATTATAACTTCCCATCCACAACATATAACCCTCAAAGAGGCATTATTTTCCTCTATTACTCAATAAAATAATGAAACTTTCTTCTCCCATCTTCAAGAACATCAAGATTAGGGTTCTCCTCACGCATACTCATCCTTAAAGTCTCAAGATTCAAACTCTTTTTACAAGTCAAGAAAATTTAGGTATTTGGGGCTTATGAACAAAGTTATTCCTTCATCCTTGTGCCCAAAGTGCATTGTTTTAAAATTTAATTTTACTTATTTTGAATTAGGGTTCATACCCAAATTGTCATATTCTGGAATTATGATGTTACCATGAGATTGAAAGCTTGAGGTGCATCAAAATTTACATATATTTATGTTTTGACTTATAAGATTCATATTGTGATTTGAATTTCATTATCTTGAATAAGATATTGTTGAAAGATATCAAGATAATGATTTAGCATGATATTTTGTTATTAATTTCTATAAAGTAAAGCATGAATTCTAAGTCCTAAGTACGAGTACTGAGTTTACAAGAAGTTTATTCTCTTAAGCTCCATTGACATGTTAACATGATTTAAAGAAAATCTTGATCTTTTGATCTATAGATAAAACATAAAATCCAAAATTGTTCATTTTAATTATGATTTAAAGTAAAGAGAAGCATAATTGGTTGTTCAGTCTATAAACCCTTATTCTATTTTAAGGTGAATTTCTTTAGTATGAGTATATAAGTAGTCTGGGATTAGTATTTAGCACTAAGAAGGGAATACGGATGAGCGTATCCTAAATTCCTAGAAACTATGAGCCACCATAGGTTAAGCTTTTTTCAAATATGTATGAAGTTCAGTGATTACTTAAGATAAGGTTCTATTCCGATGGCAAGGGTAGAACAGATCTCCCCAACGTCGGTAAGACGTTGGACTCTATGGTATCTCACATGGTTTATGTCGGTTAGAATAATCTCCCAAATAAAGAATAAAACTAAAGATTTTTGAAACTAAGTGTTATGGCTCACAAAGTTTATTATTATGGTTTATTATGCATGTTCATGATTTTGCAGTCATTCCTTTATTCAAGCTCATAGTGAGTGATTTACACTTAGCATGCATCATTTCAAAATTTATATGAATATTCAATTATCCTTTTACATAGGCATTCACCCAAATATACTCAGTACATTATAGAGGTATTGACCCACATATAAGTATATGTGCTACATTATCTTATAATGTAGATTCTAGTGCTCGTTTCCAGCAGAATGAATGACTATAGGTTTCACACCTACATCCTGACATTTGGTGAGTCCTCATCATTTGAGGACTTAGTTTATCATACTTCTATTCATAGATGAAATTATTTAATTATTGGACTTCAGTTTATGTTCGGGTCAGCTGGGGTCTAGACCAGTGGCTCTCTAGTAAGAATTAGAGGCTTGTCAAACTGTTTATGTTTTAAGTTTAAAGTGTTCGTGTAAGATTCCCAGGTTAAATACACTCAGTTAAGCTATGAATGTATTTACGTTCAGATTCTAATATGTTAGTTCAGTTTTCATATGATTTTCAAGCTAAGTAGGTTTTATTGGTTAACTTGGGACTACTCGTAGTCTTGAGTACCATGTGACATCTAAGGGGTACTTTCGGGGTGTTACATAACTATCAACTCATATCTATGAATTAAAACTAGTGAAATGCCTAAGCCTTCCGAGGAATGAAAGCTGACCACTTCACCACAACACAATGAACCGACGAATCGAGCCAACCGACCTAACTCTACTACTGAAAAGTAGAAGTTGCTCCGGTGCCTGCATCGCATGGAGATACAACATCCGGAGATAGTTCGTAGGGTGAACACTAACGTGTAACTCAGGTATAAGGATAACATAATGAAATGATCAATAGTTCAAAATCATTAAAAACTAATGCACATAATAAAATGAATATACATATAAATATAGCACATGTCGGGATTGGGAACAAGGCTTAACATACACTTTAAAGCTTTAGCGTTGATTGTATAGATCAATCTCCATTAAATAAGAAGGAACCCATGGAATATATGGGCCCATCTCTCCCCCAACTCATAGGGCCCTGGTGCGTGTGGCTGCATGAACCAGAGGGTATACATATACATTACAAAGGACTCAAACCTCCCGGCATATCAAGGTCAAACGAGCACCATATCATGTAATATAATATTGGAGACTCAAACCTCCCAATCATATGGTAATAATAAGGGGGACTCAAACCACCCGGTCATATGACCCCCCAGATCGGTAACTGAAGCTTCCAGTATTGGTCTCTTGGACCTCCACTTTCATGAATCCGCTACACAACCCTCATTAAATCCCAATTAAAGCAATTGTCACACAATCCCATTCATTGAACCATAATATACATTTAGGCATACATTTTTGGTCTCGTCATACAAACTACACTTGCAAGGTAACATCAATACGTCACCCCAATTTTCCTTACTTGGGGGAATTCAAAACCCCTTTGGTTCAATTTTACATTATCTTGGGAATTAAACAACCCCATAACATTCAATTCAAAATCATAATGCAATAGTTCAAGAATAGTTTAATTCCAATATTTCTCATAATTAAAACCAATTTCACAATATGGGGTTGGTTGATAACAACTTCAAAAGTCACAATTTTGGGAAATCACAATCCCTAGTTCATTCACCATTCCCATGCATCAAATTGGTTTTAAAACCATCGTTTAAATCTAACCAATACAGGGACGAACATGAAACATGACATAAACAATAATTATACAAAACCCTTATCCCATGTTTTCAAAACCAACCACAATACCATATGAACAACACTTTAAAACTTATGTTTTTAGCAATTTAATAATAAAGGAAGAGTAACATGCCTGAAATACCAAGTTTTATCAAAGGATTTCAACCTTTGGGCCCTTGGATGACCTACTTCTTTGAAGCCCTAAGTATGGCTGCTTGAGTGAATTTGAGAGAGCTTTTGAAGTATTTTAGTATGTTAAGTATGAAATATAAACCCCTTAGTTCCTTATGGATGTAGGGATTTATTGGGTAAGGAGAGAATTGTCCAAAGTGCCCTTAAATTAAAATCTAAAATTTAGTCGTCAAAGACTATGGGTCACCATTCGACTCATATAGACTCATCATGACTTGTTACCCTGAGTCGTAGCCTAGACACTTCCCAGGATACCCACATACTGTTGACCTTATGACTTAACTGGTACCACTTGTAATGGGGTCGTACGAATCATAGGGTCCAGTTGTAGTCAACACAAAACTCAATTGGGTAAACACTGGACACCCTACCATTTGCACTTAATAACTCATAACAAATCCTTATGACTCATAGTGAGAGACTCATAATGAGCCACTCATAGTAAGGGTAGAACTTTGCTACATAGTTACTGATTTGGTTACAATGGGGTCCCTAGGACCCATCAAGACTCCCTACAACTCATGTCTGGACACCTTATGACTAGGTTCACCTAACCCATCAAGGCACCCTACGACTTGTAGGGTGAGTCGTAGTTGAGATAGTGAGGATAAAATTTCATAAAAATTTCAAAGATCAAAACCTTAGGGAATTACATGAACCACCCAATAGGAGAACGACATCTACTACCATACACAGCGTCAAACCGAGCCATCCTAATACTTGCGTAATTGCAATTATTATGCGCAAACTCTATGAGGGGAAAATGATCAACCCAGCTACACCTAAAATTAAGCACATAAGACCTTAACCTATCCTACAAAGTCTTAATAGTGTTTTCTGATTGCCCATCCATCTAGGGTGGAAAATGGAGCTAAGGGTCACCTTAGTTCCCGAACCTCTCTAGAAGGAATGCCAAAAGTGAGATAAAAATTGAATATCCCTCTCAGATAAAATAGAAATAGGTGCACCATGCAGCTTGACGATTTTCTCAATGAATAGCCTTGCATAATCCTCAACACAGAAATTATTCCTTATATGTAAGAAATGAGCAGACTTAGTCATCTTTTCCATAATGACCTAAATAAAATAAAATTGATAGAGAGACCGCGGAAGACTAGTAACAAAATTCAAATAGATCACTTCCCATTTCCATTCGGGCAACTCAATTTCTTGAGAAAACCCATCAGGTCTCAAGTTCTCAACCTTCACTTGTTGACACGTTATGTGCATAGCCACAAAGTTGGCCACATCCCACTTTATGCCATTCCACCAGTAGATCTCTTTCAAATTATGGTAACTATTTATCAAACTAGGATGAACAGTGTATCTTAATTTATGAGCCTTATCCAAGACCCTCCCTCACAGACCATCAACATTAGGGATACACAACCTACCTTGGTATCTCAATATACCATCACCACCAATCTAAAAAACCATCACTTTCTGTTGGCCTACATCACTCTTAATCCGTATCAAGGTTGGGTCCAAAACATGTTTCTCTTTCACCTCAGCACTAAGGCATGACTTCACTGACTCTTGAACCATCACACCTCTATCCTCAGAGTCTAAGAGACTGACTCCAGGGTTAGAAAACAGGTGAATATCCTTTACTAACTCTCTCTTCTCCTCATCCACATTAAATAAGCTTCCCATAGATAACCTGCTTAGAGCATTAGCAACCACGTTAGCTTTACCTGGATGGTAGTGACAACTTATATCATAGTCCTTGAGAAACTCAAGGCATCTCCTTTGACTGAGATTCAACTCATTTTAGGTGAATACATATTGCAAAATATTATGATCCAACATAAACCCCATACAGATAATGACACTAAATCTTTAGAGCAAAAACCACAACTAACAAATCCAAATAAAGAGTTGGATAATTCTTCTCATAAACTTTCTACTATCTAGAAGCATACATCACCGCCTTACTATACTGCATCAGAACACAACAAAATCCTACACGAGATGCATCCCAATAAATGAAAAATCCATCAGTACCATCAGGTAGAGTCAATATTAGAGCCAAAGTCAACTTATCCTTCAACTTCTCAAAACTACCCTCACAACCAGTAGACTGTGTGAACTTTACCTTTTTGTGAGTCAACTTAGTCAATGGGGCAGCAATAGAAGAGAAATTTTCCAAAAACCTCCTATAATATCTAGCTAAACACAAGAAACCTTGAATTTTTATTGGAGTCGTGAGCCTAGACCATTTCTTACCTTCTATTGGTCCATTATGATCCCCTTAATAGACACAAAATAACCCAGATAGGTCATAACATTCAACCAGAACTCATACTTAGAGAATTTAGCATACAATTATTGATCCTTAAGGGCATTCAATTCTATGCAAAGGTTATCCACATGATCCACCCCACTCTTAAAATATACAAATATATCACTAATAAATACAATTATGAATAAATCAAAGAACTAAAGAAATACCATATTCATAAGAACCATGAATGTCATTGGGGCATTAGTCAAACCAAAGAACATCACCAAAACTCAAAATTACCATACTGGCTTCGAAAAGAGTCTTAGGGATATTCACCTCCCTAATCTTCAAATGATAATAAACGGACCGAAGGTCAATCTTAGAGAAGTACTTAGCACCTTGAAGTTGATCAAATAGGTCATCAATCCTAGGAAGTGGATACTTATTCTTTATCGGCACTTTATTCAACTGGAGGTAATCAATACATATTTGGAGGGACCCATCCTTCTTATACAAAAAGGGCACAAGAGCACTGATGTTGCCCAAAAATAACTCCAATAGAAGTATAGTGCGGTCGATGCAAAATATAGTAACCCAACTGGGTTAGGGTCGAACCCACAGAGAAAATACTGAACAATTTCTTGTTTTGTTGTAATTCTTAAGCAGTGCAGAAAAGTGAATGGGGGGATTTTGTATCCATCGCAAGTAGTAATAAAAACTTGAGTGTTTTTGAGTTGTAAATAATAGGAGACGAACACTAGACTTGTTTTCCCCCTGGCTTCTTAACGCCATAAATTTCTCATGTTTAACCCGCCTATTCTATTGTTTTGCATGTAAAGTCTACACGATATGTATTATCAACCGTCTTGAGAATGAGAAGATAAATCTCACTCTTTACTGATTTAGTTTTAGGGAATTGCCTTATTGTCTTTGATATAACCATAGTTCACTATCACCATGTAAGATCAAGTGATTAGATGAGATGGCAGGAACTATAAGATCCAAATCATTGTCCTAATCTCTTTTTCCAATCATAAACTCCCTTGTAAGGATGAATGCAAATACGAGTTATCTTAAGATTTTGCAGTAGCTCAGATATTAATTATTTCAAAAAGACTAAGATACATGCATAAACCTTAGAATAGATAAATAACACACTTCCTCTATATAGCTAATCTATCAAGGTTCCCACAACCCTAGTTAAGGAGATTAGTCGTTGATGCTTATGCAAGAATCCATGATTATCAATAAAGAAGACATAAATTAGTTGCACAAGAATAAGATGAATAAACTCTAAAGTCTTGAATTGAATAAAAACCCAAAATCTCAAGAATAATTGTAAAGTATGTAAAAGTATTATAATAATATGTAACCTAATAAAAGAAAAACCTTAGGGTATTTATAGTTTCTTAAAATAACATAGAAATGCTATTAAAAAGGGAAAGGTAAAGTTATGTTGGAACTTGATACAACTCTGTCTTCACTCATACCGGCATCATATAAATGGTGCCATGCCTTATCGTATCCATTTCAATGTCTGATCTCCCAAGGCTTTAACTTTTTGCTCTTTTTTAGACTTCAACTTATGAGTCATACATGAGCACAAAACTTATGTCCTTCAATCGTATACACCTGGGATTTCTATATTTCAAAGATTTGAACACTGGTTTGTGTACGAATTCCCTATATGAGTCATACTCAGACTTCTGACTCGTATATTTTGGAGACTTCACTTTCAATGGTATATTTAGATTTTGTTATGCTTATGACTTCTCCATATGAATCGTATCCTATCTTAAGACTTAGATATTCCAATCATATATTGTCTATACTTAGATTCTTAATTTGGATTTAGGTTCTATTATGCACACGAGTCAGCATAAGAGTCATATCGAGTGTTGACGACTCAAGTGTTGACTCGTATCTTGGTACGATTCGGTATTTTTAGGATTTGTTTCTTCTCTTTTTATCCCAATGCTATTGTAGACCTATTTTACCTGTAATATACACCAAAGTGCATCATATCTACTAAAACATCCCAAGTTCACACATAAATTCACTTTTTAAAGCATCGAAAGAGTCGTGTTTCCACAACACATCAACACCCTTAACTTAGACTTTTGCATGTCCTCAAGCAAACAAAACCAAACACTATTTTTGGATATGGATATGATGCTTAAATAGGAAGACCTTAAGCTACCCATGGTAGTTCTTTTGAATTTAATTTCTGTTATGTTACTCCCCTCTTTTGAACTTTTAAAGACTCAAATTTTGTATAACAATTTAGCATATGTAGAAACATGAGAGAATCTGATGATGACATTACATTAGAAATAGACAACTGGGCATAGACATAAATTTCACTCACCAAACAATCTAGCAACCTGGTAACATAACCCATTTACGCTAACAGTCAAAGAAATCCCATGTACTCTCCATATGTATAATATAATTTATTCAGGGATATAACAAATGACTCTCTCACATATAAAAAAAGTATCACTAATGTATATAGAATACCATAGGCTTTCCTTTATGCTCTTTTCCTAAGTTTTCAAATACTCATGGTAGGATCAATATAGGACTTTACTCGGCTTGTAACATAATCTTGGTGCTGGTATGATAACTTTTGATATTTATTTAGTGACTAAGACTCCTAGACAATACACATTTCTCGGGACCTACTTATTCTCCACTTGTTCTTTCATTTCCACCCATATGTCTCCCTTTTTATTTTAACCACATTCAGATTGGGTCAGGTGCGGTTTTCTCACTTTTATTTTACTTTTTCTTTTTCTTTTACTTGCAACTTTTCTTTCCTTTATTCTCATCACACCTATCCAAGTTTCATTTATATTTCTTCTACACAATTTCTTCATACTCATTTTCTCCTACGCACCCCTGTAATAGTCACCCTCAAATTAGGCTATTTGCCTAAGTTGAACTGCACAGTTTCCAGTAAGGACCAAGGCCAAAACAAGTTCATTGTAAGGGAAATGGGAAGGTGAAATTGGTGTAACAACAAAATTTGTTTAATATGGATCAAAGGGATCCATTTATTTGGTTAAGTCATTTTAGGATCAGGTAGACTCACACAAAAAAGGCCTATGATCATCTACTACTTAACTATCCTAAACCCAGGTGAAAGAAATTGGGCAAGTTCTAGATTCCAACATACTGAGAACTCAGTTTACCTCACACGCACTTTCACAAGGTTACATTACTAAGTACTACTTATCCAGCTAGGAAACTATCTTTCCCTAATTATTCTATCCCTAATCCTAATCTCATTTCTAGATTTGCAACAATCTCACACATATATACATATCACACAGTAAACAAAATTTTTGGAGGGGTCAATTTTTCAACACAATTTCATTTAACACAGATTCTAAGCATAATCATTTAAAATAAGCAGTGTTTCTAATTCAAATTCATAAATCAATTCCAAAATCACAATGTAAATATAAATGAATTTCTCAAAATCTCTCAAAAACCACAATCAAAACAATATGCTGCCATAGACGTTGATTTTCTCCCTATCTTCGTTGTCAGCACCCAACGTACAAGTCATAACTGATTTTCATCTTTCAGTTTTTTATACTTTTTAGTTACTCCTAGATATTTGGAATAACCTCTACCCTTAACTAAAAATAGTTGCAGTGCCCTAAGTGCTAAAAAATATAGAGTAAGGATGAAAGGTCATACCTGGGCGCTCATGGCACCAGATCATCACTATCTACACGTGAGACCTCAGAGCGGGTCCCACTCTCATCATCAACCATCCCAACAGAAGAGACTGAATCAATAATAGTCGAGGGAATAATATAGAACCCCTCAACACTACAACTGGTGCTATCGATACACCAACTCTAGCGTCCATCTCATAGACCCTCATGTTCGGTCCCACTCGCTTTGACTGCTCTTTACCCTGGCTTTCTTCTTAGCTTTTTTTTTCTTTCCTCTTTCTCTTTCTCTTTCTCCTCTCCTTTTTGGTCTTCTCAACTGTTCTTGTACCAGGTTTGAGATAACCTAAATGTTTGGTACATGAACTATAGGAATTATTATCTCAACTACAGGATCCAAAACAACCAGTCTATCATATAACTCTGTGACCATCCTCTTTATTTTTGCAACCTCAAATTTAATCTCAACAATATCGAGCGTCTGCCTATTGCTCAACTATTGAGTAATCCTCAACATAAATGCATCTAGGCTACCTTGAAACCGTCTGTCCTGGTTAGAAAACTATGTATCGATCTAGAGCTTTTGCTCCCTTCAATATATCAATCCTTAGCCTCCAATATGGCTAATCTTGTCATAACCTCAATCCATAATTCCTGTGTAATCATCATAAGTCTAAAAGGCATACCTCATGGCCTGGGTAGTACAGACCATACTAGTGATGGGGCACTAGAAGTCCCCACTGCATCTTTCTGAGAAGTCTCTATTTGGCCACCTTCCTTGGCTGTCTCAACGGTATCTGCTTGACCACCCTGAAGGAACATCCCTGTCATTACGTCTGCTGCCTATTTTTCCTGTTAGGCCAAAGGGTTGGCTACATCTCTAATTAGGCCTAAGTTTATGATTCTTATTCCCTCTAACATCTCATCTATACCAGGGAGTTATAGTACTCTCACATCCAGTCATATCTATGTGATCTTGTAGGGGTAAGCCAATAACTACTTTTGAACCCTAGAACTTGGTCTATCAACATCCTATCTAGGAATTCTACTACATTGAAATCATAAACGGCTATATAGTTGGATATCATGTCTACCCAAACTAGGATCAGAACATTGTCCCTCCTGGTGGGACACAAATATTGCATGCCAGAGTTTACCATGCCTTACCCTCATAGTTGAGGGTCTTTTTCTCAATTTTCTGTGAGGTTACACCCAAGCCATCTACAACCCAAACTGCATTCCGTCCGTTTGAAGTTATACGCTCCGAAATTTACCTAAATAACTCCATCTTCTCATCAGAACCCAGTGTCTTCTTGGTAATCTTTCTCATCTCTTCAATACATTAGTTTATTTCCCCACTGTTTATCAGAGCCTGATACTCCATTCCAAATAAGAAACTCCCAATTGCACATGGGGAAATATCTACCTGTATTCCTCGTATAACTAGTGAAGAAATTTGCTCACCACCTTTCCATAACTGACCTTGTGGACATTACCTTCACCCTTTTACACCACATAAAATTTCCACACAAGTACCTCACTATACTTTCCCGTCCCTTGTCATCCACTAAAAATCATAATGTTGGAAAACTCCTCGAATCTAGGCAATTCTGCCATCTTAGTAATCATCAATCTTCGCTTTATATAAAGTACTGTTTCAATATTTCCACTTATAAGTCTATCCAACCCACTGTTAAATGTCTCTTGAATACCAGGGTACCTCAATCATTCAATGATAGGCGTCGGAGCAGTGTTAACTGCATGTGGGGATAATGTCGATCAATTAGGGTAGCATTTACCTTTTCTAAATTTTGAACATCCTCATAACTAGCTTCTTCTATAATTAATTCAGCATCCTCATGAACATCAGGAGGTTGTGGTGTGTGGGGATAAGAGACGGTTGGTTTCTTTCTCCTCGGGCCCTGTGGAGGTGATTCTTCTTGAGGTAAAACCTTTTTCATTTTTCCTTTGTAGGATACTTTCCCTTTTGGTACAACTTTATCCATGGTGGTGCCTTCATATAGTTCACTATTAATATAGGTGGACACATTAAACTTAGAACGACTGGATTCAGAGTTAGTAACCGGTGCCTGGTTAGTTTGTTTTTTGACTTGTTTGGATGAAGAAGAGTTCTTAGGAGGCATGATACCTACCAGAACACCATTATTAATAAGTAAATAAAAGAAATAAAACAAAAATTTAAAACTAAAGTTCAGTATGTATGTCCTGGTAAGGGTAGAAATGAAGGATACTGGTCGTATTGATTAGGTACGACTTGTATGGTCGATTTGTATGTTACACAATGCATGAATAATTGTTCACTGGTTAGCTTATGACTCCTCATAACAAGTCATACCGCCAAGGCATGACTTATTAGCAACAGTCATAAGTAGGTCAGAAATATTTAATAAACTTTTATTACTCCCAGATCAATACGACTCTAAGTGTACAAGTCATATGGTTTGGATAAGACTCGTATGGACGGATCGTATCAATTCTAGAACCTTAAGATTTTTAGACTACCATGTTTTCAGTAGGTACAATTCCTACTACGACCCTATACCAATGGGTACAACTTGTAAGGGGTCTCGTATCCACTGCAATATAGAAGTCCAACTTTAAATTTTGAATCCAAATCAAATTTCCTAGTCTACCCCCAACCGTTTATGGAAATATTATAAAGTTTTAATCACAAAAATATACAAATTACCAACATCCAAAATCACACTCACCCCCAATTTCCATTTTCAAGAAAAACTTAATAATTAGTGTATCGAATTCATTACAATCTTTTCTTTGACTTAAACCAAGATCAAGGTGACTCACATTTATCATTCCAACTTGAAATGTAAGGAGATAAAGTTCAAAACTTACTTGGTTTGAGTTAAAGACTAAATTTCTTGGTTTTACTTTCTTTTCCTCCCAAATTCATGCTTAACTCAAGAAAAATGAGAAATCTAAACTCCTTGGTAGTTGATTTAGGTTGTGTGCAAGTGATTTCATGTATTGAAGTCTTGACATTCAGGAAAAAAATAGAGTTGGGTACGTTTTATGGGTATCTGGTTCCCTCGATTACCCTGTTTTTATTTAAATTCAATTTGTGGGCTGAGTTGACCTGCGATCCCAATATAGTAATCATGGGTACGAGTTTTTGATACTACTCATACCCAGGATTATAGGTCGTGCCTTTGACTCGAATAAACTTGGAATATTACCTAGGTTCTGGAGTGGATACGACTCAATGTGACAAGTCGTACCTTAAGGATATGACTCATTCTGAGAATCGTATCCATTCCAAAAACTTTTGCCTGAGTCTGAATTTTCTCCCAGGTCTATACGAATCCTACTCATGAGTCGTACTATCTAGATACGACTCGTAATGAGTCTGTATGACCAAAACTTTTTCTACTACTCTAGATATCTTCTGCACTCCTTAGTCCTGTACACTGAAGAAACATATTACCCTTTAATTAAACAAGTACAAAAATATGGGTTGCCTCTCATACAACACTTGATTTAACATCGCCGCATAATGCAATTGCCTTGGTTACTTAGGATTCACCAAGGTCATTTTAAAAATTACATAAATTTCCTTAGTATTTGCCATGTAGTACCTTACTCTCTACCCATTATTCTTGAATGGGGCTTCACCATCCCTCTTTAATTCTAAAGCACCATATGGAAATACTTTAAGCACAGTAAAGGGACCATACTATCTAGACCTCAACTTAACTGGAAACAAGCAAAGTCATGAGTTGTAGAGCAATAACTGATCATCTTTCTCAAAGATTCTTTTCTCAATTTTTCAATCATGATGCAACTTAATCTTTTCCTTATAAAGTGCAGAACTTTCATATGCCGGAAGTCAAAATTCATCCAACTCATTCATCTTGTTTATCCTTGATGCTGCATATTTCCACTCAAAATTCAACTTCTTCAAGGCCCATAGTTCTTTAAGTTCAAGCTCAATAGGAAAGTAAAAGGCCTTGCCATACACTAGCTGATATGGTGAAGCACCAATTAGAGTCTTGAATATTTTCTGGTAAGCCCATAATGCATCATCTAACTTTTGTGACCAATCATCCCTATTGGCATTTACTATTTTCACCATGATGGACTTAATTTCTCTACTGGACACATCAACCTGTCCACTAGTCAGCAGATGATATAGTGTTTCCACCTTGTGTTTCACTACATACTTATCAAGAAGACCTTTGAATAAATGATTAAAAAATGTAACCCACAGTTACTAATGATAGCATGACATTCCAAATTGAGAAAAGATGGACTTTTTTAAAAAGGCAGTGACACTACGTGCTTCAATGTTGGGAAGTGCAACTGTTTCCACCTATTTAGAAACATAATCTACCACCACTAGTATATACTTCTTTCTAAACAAACTTGCAAAAGTACCTATGAAGTCTATACCCCATACATCAAATAATTCCAATTATAAGATATGAGTCCTAGAAAGTTTATTTCGTCTAGAGATATTACCTTGTCGTTGACATTGGTCACTAGCAGAAGTAAATCATATTCATCTTTGTAGATTGTTAGCTAATAATACTCACATTGCAAGATTTTGTGGGTTGTGCAGGTTCCCCCATAATGACCCCTTACTAGCGAAGAATGACAAGACTTAATTATTCTCATCATCTCTACCTCAGGTATGCATCTACAAATAATTCCATCTGCACAAACTCTGAACAAATAAGGTTTATCCTAAAAAAAATTTCTTACCTCATGCATAAATTTCCTTCTCTGCTAAAAGGAAAGATCTTCTGGAACTAGGTCACTTTCTAGATGGTTTGCATAGTCTGTAAACCATGGAATTAGATCTTGGAAAGCTAGTAATATTAGATCATCTGGAAAACTATCATCAATATCCGACCCATTTGCAACCTTATTCATAGCTTTCTCTTCTAGTTTAGATAAGTGATCCACAACTTGATTCTCAGTGCCCTTTCTGTCCTTTACCTCAAAGTCAAATTCTTGCAAGAAAAGTACCCACCTAATAAGCCTAGACTTTGCATCTTTCTTATCCATGAGGTATCTCAATACTTCATGATCAGTGTGCATAATCACTTTTGTCCCACTCAAATAAGATCTAAAATTTTCAAAGGCAAAAACCACTGCTAACAACTCTTACTCCATCATGGTATAGTTCTTTTGAGAAGGATTTAGTGCCTTACTAGCATAGTAGATGGGATGAAAGAACTTTTATTTCTATTTGCCTAGTACAGCCCCTAAGGACAAACTACTCCCGTCACATATGACCTCAAAGGGTAAGGACCAATCAGGAGATACATTAATAGGAGTAGTAACTAACTTCTCTTTCAGGCATTCAAATGCCTTCAATCATGCTTCAGTAAAATAAAACTTCACCTTTTTTCAATAAGCCTACAAAGAGGTTGGGCTATCTTGGAGAAATCCTTGATAAAATGCCTATAAAACCCGGCATGTCCCAAAAAGATATGAACGTCCTTCACCAAAATTGGTGGAGGTAATTTCTTAATTACTTCTATCTTTGCTTTGTCTACCTCAATACCCCTTTTTGAAATTTTTTGACCAAGAACAATACTATATTTAACCATAAAATGGTACTTTTCCTAATTAAGCACCAAGTTGCATTCTTCTCACCTTCTAAGATAATTCGTCAAGTGAACTAAGCAGTCATCAAAAGAATCACCAACGACTGAAAAATCATCCATAAATACTTAGATGGTGTCTTCTACCATGTCAGAAAAAATAACATTATACATCTTTGAAATGTGGCTGGAGCATTGTATAGCCCATATAACATATGTCTGAATGTAAAGGTCCCATAAGGATATGTGAAGGTGATTTTCTCTTGTTCTTTAGGTGCAATAGTAATCTGGTTATAACCTGAATATCCATCAAGAAAATAGTACCATCCTCTGCTAGCTAGCCTGTCCAACATTTGGTCAATGAAGGGCATAGAAAAGTGTTCCTTCTGAGTCCATGTATAAAAAATTTCTATAATCCATGCATACTCTCTATCTGGTGACTAGTCTCATTGGAACTAGCTCATTCTTCTTATTAGGTACATTAGTACTATCGCCTTTCTTTAGAACACATTATACCAGACTGACCTACTTACTATCAGAAATAGGATACACTACACTAGCATCCAACTACTTAATTATCTCTTTCTTCACTACCTCCTACATAGGAGGATTGAGTCGGCACTGATGCTATATAATTGGAATACAATCCAGCTCAAATTGAATTTTATGAGTGCAAAAACCAGGCGGTATACCTACAATATTTGCAATGGACAGACCTATGGCCCTCTGGAATCTATGCAATACTAACAATAATGTTTCTACTTCTGACTGTATCAAAATCAGCTTTAATAATAATAGGCAAAGTGTTCTTGGCCCCTAAAAATTCATATATGAAATGGGAAGGGAAGGCCTTCAACACCAGGATAGGTGACTCATCAATGGATGGGCGAGCAAGTGAAGTAGTTCTATTCTTAAAATCCAAATCAAGCTTATTTGGTGCATAAATATAAGAACCACTACCATTAATTTCATTTACCATCTCTTTATAATCCTCAATGCCATCACTATCAAAGTTCATGATAACGGATGAAAAAGTTTCAATACCTAATCTTTCTTCAATAGGAACAGTGGCATTAAAACCATTATCCCAAAGAGTAACAGCATCAACATCATGGAATGAATATCCTTCCCCTTCATATACATCTATCACAAAAATTACTCTCAACTCATCAGGTTGTCTCAAAGATTTTCACACATTGAATATCACCTGTTCATCATTCAATCTTAGTATCGGATGTCTTTTCTCCTAACAATCAACTTCCTACCTATAGCCAAGAATGGTCATCCTAAAATAATTAGGACTTGAAAGTCCACTTCGCATTCTAAGATCAAAAAATTAGCAAGGAAAATGAAAGATACCTTCCCCAATACGTCATATAGATACCTATTAGCTTCTTCACAGTCCTATCCACCATTATAAGTCTCATGGTAGTTGGTTTGGGGAGTTCACAACCCCATCTATTTGTATACTTGAAAAGGCATGAGGTTGATGCTATCAGCCAAATCACATAATGCTTTAGTGAAGTTGAAAGATCTAATAGTGTAAGGTCTAGTAAAAGTGTCCAGATTATCCTTATTCTTTACCAGTGATCTAGTAACGACAGCACTGCAATGATGAATATTATCAACCAGATCATACCTCACTGACCTCTTCTTAGTGATTAAATCTTTCATGCATTTTAAATAACCTGGCATTTTCTCCAATTCCTCTACAATTGGTATGTTGACTGACAACTCTTTTAACATGGACAAAAAGTTTTGATACTAACCCTCTTCTTGTTTATTTTTCAACCTTTGAGTAAAAGGCGGTGGAGGTATTGAAATAGGTTTCAACACAAGCTTCTTAACCTTGTCTTTTTCTTGGTCCTCTTTAATACTGCTCTCTATATCAAAAGGATCATCTTTATTTTTGTGATTATCTATAATGGGAATAGGTAGGTATGTGGTGGTTTTACCTCTCTGAGTTTTAATATCATGGCAATGAGCATCATTCTTCAAATTTTAAACTGTATTACTAGAGAGAGTGCCTGGATTTCTCTGATTTACTGTGGCTAACATCTAACTAAATTATTGCTCAAACTATTTGGTTGTTGTAGCATGTGATTCAACTTTCTAATTTAGCCCTGACAGATCTACCTTGATATCCTTAAGATATCTCTCTTGACCTTCTTGTCCTTTGACTAAATTTAACAAAAGTTCCTCTATTCTGGATTCTAAATCACCACCCCTGAGTGGAACATACTTATCACTCTTCTCCTTGCAGTTAACTTTTTGGCACTAATCGCCATCTTTCTTTCTACTTCTATCTCTATATTTATCATTATAATAGTTTCGACCTTGATTTCTTTGCCCTTGGGCTAAAAAATCCTTGAACCTATGATTAAGATACTTTTCTTTATCTTCAAATTCAATCTCAAAAGTTTTCAAAATAGAGACCTAAGTCCCAACTGCATTCACTTTTTTAGTCCCCATTGCTTCAAATGTCTTAGTATGAAGCCCAATATATATCTAAAGTTGAGTAACCTCTTGTGAGACCAAGTTATTATTCATACTATAGTCACCATCTTCTCCAATATCATATTCACCTATACCACGATTAGAATCTCTAGTATGCCATCCTCTAGTGGTTACTAAAATATCATCTTGCATTTCTTGTGCATAATCCCACCAAAGTATCATAAATGAACCTCCTAAAATAGTATTTGACATTGCTCTCAAACAGACAATTAGTGATTTGTAGAAGATTTCTAGTAGATTCGGCCCTTTAATTCTGTGATTAGGTACCATACTCAGCTTCTTGTTGAATCTAAGTCATGCCTCATATAAGGATTCTGCAGGTAACTGTCTAAAGTTATAAATTTCATCTTCCAACTGTAACATCCTTGCAAGAGGGAAAATTCTTCTAAGAAACTATTTTTGTATCTCATTCCATGAAGTGATTGATCCTTTTGGAAGTTCCCCCAACCATAGTGATACTTCTTCTGTAAGTGAAAATGGGAGAAACCTCAGACTCAAAGCTTTTAGTTCTACCCCCAGAATGGTATAAGATGTGCAGATCCCAGTAAAGTTAGCAAGATATAGATTTGCATCGTCAGTTGCTGCTCTTTAAAATATACCTTTTAAGTTCAATAGCTGGATCATAGCACTAGTAATGTCAAACTTCACATTGGGAGGTAGAGGCAGAGAAATGATCGCTCCTGTCTCAGCTGGCTAAACATAACCCATATCCTCATCGTCTTTCTCATATGGCTACAAAGGATGGTAAGAAGGGAGTAATGGGAACATGCCTCTCTAAACTCAATTACCCAATTGTCTAAGCCTGACTAGTTCTCTATTTTGAGCTCTCTGAGCCTTTTCAGCTAAGCTAGCCTCTTCAGCTTCTCATCTCTCTCACTCTAATAGTTGTTACATATGAATATCTACAATATTTTGTGTATCAAGTGGAGCACGTAGGAGTGCCATATTTGGATCAAATGGTGGGGGGTCTTGAACCTCATCAGGAATACCATCACAAACTTGTTCTTCCATTCTTTGTGGAGTTTGAACAATTCTTTCTGGCTCTGGATCGAATGGGAGTAAGGGATTTTCTCTTCTACTCATGTTTAACATACACCAGCATATGCCAAATAAAAATAGAAAATAAAACCCGCAAACTTCACCAAATTCAATAAACAATAACACCATTTTTTCCGACAACAATGCCAGAATTTGATGTCTTCCAAAACTAACTCTAATTAAAGTATATTATGATCGATGCCAAATATAGTAATCCAACTAGGTTGGTGTCGAACACACAGGGAAGATGATGAACAGTTTCTTGATTTGATATAATTCATGAGAAGTGCAAAAAATAAAATGGGAGGAATTTTGCATCAATTGTAAGTAGTAACAATATTGAGTGCATTTGAGTTATAAACAATAGAATACGAACACTAGGCTTGTGTTCCCCCTAGAATCTTAACTCTGTAAACTTGTTGTGTTCAACCCACCTATTATGTTGTTCTGCATATAAAGTCTACAGGATATGTATTATCAATCGTCTTATGAACGCAAGGATAAATCTCACCCTTTATAGATTCAGTCTTAGGGCTTCACGTTATTTCTCCTTTCTACGACCTCATTTCACTATCACTTTGTAAGATCAAGTGATTAGATGAGATGGTGGGGACTGTAATATGGAGGTGAATCCCAATTCACTGTCCAAATCTTTTTTCCTAATCACAAAATCCCTTGTAAGGATAAATGAAAACAAAGACTATCATAAGCTTCTGCAGTAGCTCAGAGATTAATTATTTCAAAGAATATTAAGATACATACTTAAACCCTAGAATAGATAAATATCATACTTCCTCTATGTAACTAATCTGCCAGGGTTCCCACAACTCTGGTCAAGGAGATTAGCCTCTCATGCTTATGCAAGAATCCATGATTATCAATGAAGAAGACATATAATTAGTTGTACAAGAATATGATGAATAAATTCCAAAATCTTGAATTGAATAAAAACCCAAAATCTCGAGAATAATTGTAAATTATGTAAAAGTACTATAAGAATGTGTAACCTAATAAAATATAAACCCAATGGTATTTAGAGTTTCTCACATTAATATAGAAATCCAAATAAAAATAAAAAAGGTAAAGTTATGTCTGCACTCGGTATGACTTGGTTTTCACTCGCACCGGCATCATATGAGTCGTACCATGCCTTATCGTATCTATTCCCGTGTCTAATCTCCTAAGGCTTCAACTTTCTATTCTTTATATGACTTCATCTTACGAGTCATACATACGCATACGACTCATGTCCTTCACTCGCATCCACCAGGGACTTTTATATTTCTAATATTTGAACACTGGTTTGTATACGGTATCCCTATACATGTCATACTCAGACTTCCGACTCGAATACTTCTAAGACATTACTTTAGCTAGTAGCTTTAGATTCTATTATGGTTATGATTTCTCCATACGACTCATATAATTTCTTATGACTTAGATGTTCCAGTCATATCTTGTCCATAATTAGTTTCTTAGTTTGTCTTTAGTTTCCATTACGCTTACGAGTCAGCATACAAGCCATATCTAGTGTTGACGACTCAAGTGCTAACTCATATCTTGGTCAGATTCATTCTTTTCTAGATCTTTTTCTTTTATTTTTATCCCAGCGCTATTGCAGACCTATTTTAAATACAATATACACCAAAGTGCATCACATCTACTAAAACATCCCAAGCTCATACAAAAATTCATAGTTTTAATCATTGAAAGTGTCGTATTTTGACAACACACCAACACCCTCAACTTAGAATTTTACATGTCCTCAGGCAACAAAAACAAAACACTATTTTAGGATACAAAGACGATGCTTCAACTGGAAGACCTTAAGCCACCTATGGCAGTGCTTTTAAATTTAATTTTAATTATGTTACTCCCCTCCTTTTAACTTTTAATGAATCAAACTGTGTATAAAAATTTAGCACACGTATAAAAACGAGGGAATCCAATGATGGCATAACATTAGTAATAGAAAACTAGGCATAGAAAAAATTACAATTACCAAACAATCTAGCAACCTAGCAACATAACCCATGTGCGCTAACAGTCAAAGAAATCTCATTCACTCTCTGTATGTATAAACTAATTATTCAAGCATATAATAAATGACTCTCTCACTCATAAAGAAGTATCACCAGTGTATACATAAGACCATAGGCTTTCCCTGTAATACCCCATACTTTTCCTAGCCTAATTTAGCTCCTAGAATGTCAAAAGTTAGCTTCAAAATGCATACCTTTTATGGATTTAAGATTTTCCAGATTTGGACCCTACATTATGTAGAAAAATGAATATTTTTTCTGCCGATACCAATTTCGCCCAAATTCGATACTCGATTGAGAAGTTAGGGCAATTTTAGTAAGACAGTATACCAACTGGCGAGCACCGCAGCGCGGCGAAGGTAAAAATGGAAATCCTCAATTCCTGTGGACCTCCGCAATTTGCCCACATCTTGGAGGATCTTAGTTTCCCATTTTGAAATTTTCAGTGGCTCACCATGATGGTGGCGCATCGCGGTGATGGCCCAAATGACAAATCAGTAGAGCATCACGATAGCTAAACGTCGCGAAGAACTTCCAGGTCCAAGTTATCATTTTCTCGTGAGCCACCATGATAGTGGCGCATCGCGGTGGCATGCCAGTTTGGAAAATTTTTATTGTTTCCACCTCCGATTAAAAGTTTAAAATGGTACTTTGGTTAATTCCCAAGCCCCCAATTCATCCAAAACAAAGAATTAAGCATATCCCAAGAACTTTATGCTTATTTTCATCTTTTTTCTTTCAAAGAAAAACCATAGAGCTCCAAAGCTTCTTCTCTAAGAAATTAAATTCCTCCATTGATTCTCCAAGAAAGATCAAAATTGAGGATTCCCAAGACAAGATAATCAAGAACTCATCTTTAAGAACTCAAATAGGAATCCAAAATTCAAGATTCTTCATCTAATCATCTACAAAGGTATGTGGGGTTTATGAACAAGGATTCTTTTTCATCCTTGTGCCCAAAACTAAGATTTTCCAATTTACATGATTTGAGTGATTATACGTGAGATTGAATTAGGGTTTATACCCATTATTGCTAATTACAAGATTATGAGTTTTCAAGTGTTTTAGAAAATGTGTTGCATGTTTATTTTCATATTTTCATGCCTATTGCAGTAATTTCCAAATTATGAGATGAATTATCATTATTTTCATTATCAAGCACGATTATTATAATATTTTGACATGAGATTGATTCATGGGTTATCATCCCTAGATTTAATATTATTATTTCAAGAAAGATTATGCTTTAAGCATCAGATGATTAGTTTATTTACAGATTTTCAATAAAGTTTTGATGTTTTGATCCTCAGATAAGATTTGGAATCCACTTTACAGATTTATCCTAGATTATGGAATTCAGATCACCTTTGTTTAAATAATGACTCAAATAAAAGCATAATTGGTTTTGCAATGATCCATTATACTAGATTTTAAAGTTGTTTTCCGACAGAATGAGCAGACAAATTAAATGGAGTAGTATTTAGCACCAAGCAGAAAGTGTGGGATTAGCGTACCCTATATTTCATAGAACTACATAGCCAATGTAGGCACAGATTATTAGATTATTCCCACTTCAATGTTGATGACAGTTTCAGATGTTATTACTTAGCTAAGGTTCTACTCCTTGGTAAGAGTATGACACCTCTCCCCATCGTGAGGTTTTTCCCTTAAGAGAACAAGACGTTGGAATCCATGTTAGCTAACATGGTTTATGTTAGTTAGAAGAACCTCCCTACTAGTAATGAAAAACTTTTTAGAAAACTATGTGTAAAGGCTCACGACTTTACTAAGATTATGGTTTACAGAAAGATAATAGTTACAGATTTTAGCTTATAGATTTAAGATACAGAGGTGAGTCCTTCCTATACTTAATTGCATGATTTACAAATAGATCACTAGTATACCCTTTAAAACTAAAGGCATAATTATGACTCACTAGATTTACAAAGTATGATTTGTTATTCATGATTACAAATTTCAGTATTTCAGATATTCCAGCTTATATGAGTTATTTACATTTAGCATGCATTATTTTACAAACTTTGATGATGATTGATATTATGTTTTAAGTATTGCATCCAACCCCTATGCCCAGTATATACTCAAAGTATTGATCCACATATATGTCTATGTACTACATTATCTCATAATGTAGGTTTAGGTGCTCAGTATCAGCAGCATGAGTAGTTCGAGCATCAAAATCTAATCTTACAGTTGGTGAGTCCTTATAGTTTTTGGACTTAATAATAAAGTTTTTGCAGCTTATTAGTTTATATGATTCAGCATTCCTTTCAGATAGTTCGAGTAAGCTGGGGGTTTTCCCAGTGACTCTCTAGTTACTAGTAGTAAAGGCTTGTCAGATAGCTAGATATTATTCAGCCTTATAGTATTGATTTTCAGACATTATATTCAGATTATTCTCAGATATTTTAGTCAGTTCTCTGCATTTAGTATGATTTTATGTGTATATTTTCTTTATTATGAGATTCAGACTTAGTAGAATGTAGACAGGGTTAGCTTAAGGCTACTCATAGTCTTGAGCATCGTGTGACATCTCGGGACCAGGTTTCGAGGTATTACCAACTTGGTATTAGATCCAGGTTTATAAGAGTCGTAGGGAGTCAGATAATCTGCATTACATAGAGTCTTGATCATGGGTGTGAAGCGCACCACACTTATGAGTAAGAGGATACACAACATTCTTAGGAAATCATCTCTTTCTTTCCTGATCTATCATGCTGACAGTATCTCTATCTTCTTTTAACTTGTGCTTTTATGTGATAGTTGAAAATGCCTCCTCGTCGAGCTAATGCCCACAAAAATAATAACCAGCCACCCCAGCCCGCTGATCCTTTGAATGAGAATGTCTCCTATGTTGAGTTTAGGGTTGCCTTTTAGGTGTTGAAAAAACCTATGAATGCTAATGTTTAGGGTAATCATTAGGATGCAGTCCCACTTTAGTAGAATGGTGATTTAGCAGCCGCCAAAATCAAAGATTTTATGAGAATGAATCTTCTAGAGTTCTTTGGGTCAAAAGCAGGTAAGAACCCATAACCTTATTTAGATGAGGTGAAGAGGATCACCCAAATTATACATGTTTCTGAAGAGGAGAGCATAGAGTTGGCATCCTATAGGTTGAAGGATGTAGCATATGATTGGGTAGTTATGTGGAAGAATGGTAGAGGTGAGAATGTAGCTCCTATGAGATGGCATATGTTTCAAAATGCATTTCTAAATAGGTTCTTTCCTCATGAAATGAGAGAATATAAGATAGAGGAGTTTGTGAATTTGAGGCAGGGCTCAATGACAGTAAAAGAGTACTACCTCAAGTTTAATCATTTGTCTAAGTATTCCCCTAATACGATGGCTGATCCTAGGGAAAGGATGAGTAAGTTTATTACTGGAGTGTCTAGTTTGGTAGTTAAGGAGTGTAGGACTGCCATATTTATTGGAGATATAGATATTTCTAGATTGATGATTCATGCTCAGTAGATTGTGGCAAAAAAGTTGAAGAGAAGAGATAGAAGTACTAAGAGAGCTAGAAAAGGGCAGTTTGAGTATGGCCAGACTAGGTTTAGAGGGGGAATCATTTATAGTTTCAGAATTGTTCATCTATGCCAGCACCATCTTCATCTAGTGCTCCCACTCCCAGAGATAGGTAAGAGCAGTGAGGTAAGTCTGCTATGTCGAAATCCCAGAATAATATGGGTGGAACACCCAGTTATCCTCCATGTGCTATGTGCGGTAAGAATCCTCCTGGTTAGTGTTTAGATGGATAGAAAAGTTGTTATGGTTGTGGTAAGTTGGGTCATATAATCAAAAAGTGTCCGCATGCTAAGCAAGGAAATAGAGATGTTTGTCCCCAGACTCAAGCTCCTAGTACACTAGCTCCATTAGGTCGCCCAGTCCCTCCTCAGGGTGCATCATCCAGTAATGTTGGTGGTCAGCACCAGAATCAGTTTTACACTTTACCATCCCATCAGGAGCAGGAGGATTCACCAGATATTGTTATTGGTATGCTTTGTATCTTTCATCTTGATATTTATGTGTTGTTAGACCATGGGTCGAGTTTCTCTTATGTTACCCCATTAGTTGTGGTGAATTTTGAAATAAGTCCTGAAAATATCCCTGAGCCTTTCTTGGTTTCTACACCAGAAGGTAAGTTAGTTATTGCCAAACAAATCTATAGAAAGTGTCCTATCATTGTCCTTTATAAAATCATATTAGCAGACTTAATAGAGTTATATATGGTTGACTTTTATCTTATTCTTGGTGTGGATTGGCTCTATTCCTATTATGCATCCATAGATTATCGTACCCTAGTGGTGATGTTTCAGTTCCCAGATGAGCCAGTCTTTGAGTGGAAAGGTAATTCAATGTCTCCCAAGAGTCATTTCATATCATATCTTAAAGACAAAAAATTGATTTCTAAAGGGTGTATCTATCATTTATTTTGAGTCAAGGACATTAAGTCTGAGACTCCAACATTTCAGTCAGTTAGTGTAGCCAATGAGTTTCCTAATGTCTTTCTCGAATATTTGCTGGGGGTACCTCCTGATAGGGAAATAGAGTTTGGTATTAAACTTCTCCCAGATACTCACCCTATTTCTATTCCTCCATATCGTAAGGCTCCAGCTAAACTTAAAGAGTTAAAATACCAACTTAAATATCTTTTAGATAAAGGTTTCATAAGGCCTAGTATTTCCCCATAGGGCCCTCCCATCCTGTTTGTGCAAAAGAAAGATGGTTCTTTGTGAATGTGCATTGACAATTATCAGCTGAATAAAGCTATAGTAAAAAACAAATATCCACTTCCAAGAATTGATGACTTATTGTATCAACTCCAAGGTGCGAGTTATTTTTCAAAGATAGACCTTAGATCCAGCTATCATCAACATAAAGTAATGAAATGTGATATCATAAAGACAACTTTTAGAACCCGTTATAGTCATTTTAAGTTTCTAGTCATGTTCTTCGAACTAATAAATGCCCTAGCATCCTTCGTGGACTTTATGAACAGAGTGTTCAAATAGTATCTGAACATGTTTGTCATAGTCTTTATTGATTATATTCTTGTCTACTCTCATACTGAGATGATCATGCAGACCACCATAAAATTGTATTGCAAACTCTTAGAGATCCTCAGTTATTCGCCAAATTCAGCAAGTGTGAATTTTGGATAAGGTCAATAGCTTTCCTCGATCACATTGTTTCCAGTGATGGTATTAGAGTTGATCCTCAAAAGACAGAAGAAGTAAGAAATTGGCCTAGAAATATCTCTCCATCAGACATTAAGAGTTTCTTGGGTTTAGCTGGCTATTACAAACATTTTGTTGAGGGTTTCTCATCTATTACGTCTCCTATATCTAGATTGACTCAGAATAAAGTTAAGTTTAAATGGTCAGATTCCTGTGAAAAGAGTTTTCAGGAGTTGAAGAGTGAGTTTTCAGGAGTTGAAGACTTAACTCACTTCAGCCTACCAGATGGTACAAATAGTTTTGTTATGTATTGTGATTCCTGTAGAGTTGGTTTGGGTTATGTTTTGATGTAGAGAGGTAAGTTCATAGACTATGCCTCTAGATATCTTAATCCTTATGAAAATAATTACCCAACCTATGATCTTGAGTTAGCTGTTATTGTGTTTTCTTTGAAAATTAGAGACACTATCTTTATGGGGTGCATGTTGATATGTTCACAGATCACAAAAGTTATTAGTATGTGTTTACTCAGAGGGATTTAAATATTTGTTAGAGAAGGTGGTTATAATTGTGGAAAGATTATGATATAAGTGTGTTGTATCATCCGGGTAAGGCAAATATAGTTGAAGACGCCCTTAGTAGATTGTCTATGGGCAGTGTTGCTCATGTGGAGAATGATAAGAAGGATCTAGTTTGATAGTTCATTGGTTAGATAGATTGGGTTTGAGATTGGCTGATTCAGGTGATGGAAATGTTTGGGTCCAGAGTAGTTCTAAATCTTTCCTAGTTTTAGAAGTGAAAGAGAAGCAAGATAAGGATTCTAGTTTGGTTAAACTGAAGGAGTCAGTTAGAGACCAAAAGGCAGAGGTTTTCTCCCAAGGGGGAGATGGGGTATTGAGATACCAAAGTAGATTGTGTGTACCATGTGTGGATGATTTGAGGTAGAAGATTATGGTGGAAGCGCATGGTGCACGTTATTCTATTCATCCAGGTGCTACCAAGATGTACCATGACTTGTGGGAAGTCTATTAGTGGAATGGTATGAAAAAAGATATAGTAGAGTTTTTAACCGACTGTGCAACTTGTCAATAGGTTCAGGTAGAGCACCAAAGACCTGGTACTATGCCGCAAGAGTTTGGTATCCCCACTTGGAAGTGGGAGGAGATGAATATGAATTTTGTGACTGTTTTACCCCTTTTGCGTTGTTAGCATGATTTGATTTGGGTGATAGTAGACAAATTGACTAAGCCAGTGCATTTCTTGCCAGTTCACATATATTACACAGATGAAGATTATGCTAAGCTGTATATTTGAGAGTTAGTCAGATTGCATAGAGTTCCTTTGTCCGTCATCTCAGATAGGGGTACTCAGTTTACCTCTCAGTTTTGGAGGTCTTTTCAAAAGGGTGTTGGTACCCAAGTTCATCTTAGTTCATCTTTTCATCCACAGACAGATTTTCAGGTGGAAAGGACCATTCAAACTCTAGAAGATATGTTGAGTTCATGTGTTCTAGATTTCAAAGGTAGTTGGGATGAGCATTTGCCATTGATTGAGTTCGCCTATAATAACAGTTATCACGTTAGTATTCAGATAGCTTCGTTTGAAGCTCTTTATGGGCGGAAGTTTAGATAGCCATTTTTTTTGTTCGAAGCGGGTGAGGCCACTTTGATTGGGCCATACATAGTATTTGAAGCAATGTAAGAAGAATAGACCTTGAGTTTGAGATTGATGATCTTGTGTATTTTAAAGTTTCACCCATGAAAGGGGTGAAGAGATTCAGCAAAATGGAGAAGTTTAGTCCCCGGTATGCAGACCCTTTCAGATTTTGAGTCATGTTGGAAAGGTGGCATACGAGCTTGAGCTACCCGCAGATTTATCCTCAGTTCATCCAGTGTTCCCTGTAACCTTGTTGAGGAAGTGCATGGACGATTCAGCTATTATAGTTCCTCTAGAAAGTATAGATATTCAGAATAGCCTTTTTATAAAGAAGTTCCAGTAGAGATTCATGATCGTCAAATTAGTAGACTAAGGAACAAAAAAGTTCCCTTGGTCAAAGTTCTATGGAGAAATTAGTCCGTTGAGGGTGCTACTTGGGAAGAAGAAGTGGACATACGTACCAAGTATCCTCATCTCTTCTCTATGAACTCATACTAAGTCGATGGTAATAGTCTTCCTTCATTCAGTTCTTTTCCAGTCTCAGATTCTGCTATATTGTTATTTTTATGCCACCTCATGGACTCACAGATCAATTCAAAAGCTCAGTATGCTTTAGATTCAGTCATATAGTTTATTTTAGTTGTGCATGATAGGTTATAGCCTCAGATTCCTTAATATTTTTAGCTTAACTAGCCATATTCGAGGACGAATGTTCCCAAGGGGGAGATATTGTAATACCCCATACTTTTCCTAGCCTAATTTAACTCCTAGAATGTCAAAATTTATCTTCAAAATGAATACCTTTTTATGCATGTGAAATTTTCCAGATTTGGACCCTCCATTGTGTAGAAAATTGAATAAGCTTTCCATCGATACCAATTTCGCGCAAATCCGATACTAGGTTGAGAAGTTAGGTCAATTTTAGTAAGGCCGTATACCAACTAGGTGAGCATCGCATCACGGCAAAGGTAAAAATGGCAATCGTCAATTCCAGTGGACCTCTACAATTTTCCCGCATCGCGGAGGATCACCGTTTCCCATTTGGCAACCACCGTTTCCCATTGCGATGGTGGCACATCGCGGTGAAGGCCTAAATGACAAATTAGTAGAGCATCGTGATAGCTCCGCGTCGTGGAGAACTTCTAGGTCCCAATTGTCATTTTCCTGTACTCCACCGCAATAGTGGTGCATCGCGGTGGCATGCCAGTTAGGAAAATTTTGTTGTTTCCAGCTCCGATTAAAAGTTTAAAACGGTACTTTGGTCAATTTTCAAGCCCCCAATTCGTCCAAAGCAAAGAATTAAGCATATCCCAAGCACTTTATAATTATTTTCATCCTTTCTCTTTCAAAGCAAAGCCCTAGAGCTCCAAATCTTCTTCTCCAAGAAATTAAATTCCTCCATTGATTCTCTAATAAAGCTCAAAATTAAGGATTCCCAAGACAAGATAGTCAAGAACTCATCTTCAAGAACTCAAATAGGAATCAAAAATTCAAGATTCTTCTTCTAATCATCTACCAAGGTATGTGGGGTTTATGAAAAAGGATCCTCTTTCATCCTTGAGCCCAAAACTAAGTTTTTATTTCAAATTTACATGATTTTGAAGTATTATACATTAGATTGAATTAGGGTTCATACCCATTATTGCTAATTGAAAGATTATGAGTTTTCAAGTGTTTTAGAAAATGAGTTGCATGTTTATTTTTATATTTTCATGTCTATAGCAGTAATTTCCAAATTTTGAGATGAATTATCATTATTTTCATTATTAAGCATGATTTTCATGATGTTTTGACATGAGATTGATACATGGGTTATTATCCAAAGATTGAATAGTATTATTTCAAGAAAGATTATGCTTTAAGCATCAGATTATTAGTTTATTTACTGATTTTCAATAAAGTTTTGATCATTTGATCCTCAGATAAGATTTGGAATCCACTTTATAGATTTATCTTAGATTACAGAATTCAGATCAATTTTATTTACAGAATGACTCTGATAAAAGCATAATTGGTTTCGTAATGAACCATTATACTAGATTTTAAAGTGGATTTCCAATAGAATGAGCACACAGATTAATGGGAGTAGTATTTACCACCGAGTCGGAAGTGTGGGATTAGCGTGCCCTATATTCCATAGAACTACGTAGCCAATATAGGTACAAATTATCAGATTATTCCCATTTCTATGTGGATGACAGTTTCAGATGTGATCACTTAGCTCAGGTTATACTCCTTGGCAAGAGTATGACACCTCTCCTCATCATGATGTTTTCCCCTTAGGGAAACAAGACATTAGACTCCATGTTAGCTCACATGGTTTATGTCAGTTAGAAGAACCTCCCTACTAGTAGTGAAACTTTTTAGAAAACTAAGTGTAAAGTCTCCCAACTTTACTAAGATTATTCTTTATAGAAAGAAAATAGTTACAGATTTCATCTTTCATATTTCAAATACAGAAGTGAGTCCTTCCTACACTTAGATAGCATGATTTATTGACACATCACTAGTACAACTTTTACAACTAATATTATGAGTCACTATGTGTACAAAGTATGATTTCTTATTCATGATTATAGATTTCAGTATTTCAGATATTCCACATAAAGTGAGTCATTTACATTTAGCATGCATTGTTTTACAAACTATGATGATGATTGATATTATGTTTTACGTATTGAATACAACCCCTATACTTAGTACATCCTCAAAGTACTGATCCACATATACGTATAAGTGCTACATTTTCTGATAATGTAGGTTCAGGTGCTCAGTATCAGCACCGTGAGTAGTTCCAGCATCTCCATCTACATCCTACAGTTGGTGAATCCTCATAGTTTGGGGACTTATTCATTCAGATTTTGCAGCTTATTAGTTAATATGATTCAGCAATCTTTTCATACAGTTCGAGTAAGCTGGGGGTTTGTCCCAATGACTCTCTAGTTACTAGTAGTAGAGGCTTTTCAGACTACTAGATATTATTCAGACTTACAATATTGATTTTCAGACATTATGCATTTCTCGGGGTCTACTTATTTTTCCACTTCATCTTTTATTTTCACCCTTATGTCTCCCTTTTTATTTTAAGAACATTAAGATTGGGCCAGGTGCAGTTTTCTCACTTTTATTTTACTTTTTCTTTTGCTTTTGCTTTACGTTACAACTTTTATTTCCTTTATTCTTATCAAACCTTTCCAAGTTTAATTTAACTTTCTTCTACACATTTTTTTCATAATCATTTTCTCCTACGCACCACTATAATAGCCACCCTCAACTTAGGCTATTTTCCTGAGTTTAGGTGCACAGTATCCAAAGAGGACAAGGGCCAAAACAAGTTCATTGTAAGGGAAACGTGAAGGTGAAATTGGTGTAACAACAAAATTGGTCTAATAAGTCTCAAATACTTGGATTAAAGGGATCCATTTATTTGGTTAAGGCATTTTAGGATCAGGTAGACTAACACAAAAAGTGCCTATGATCAACTCCTACTTAACTATCCTAAACCTAAGTGAAAGAAACCAGGAAAGTTCTAGATTCTGACTCATCGGGATCTCAGTATACCTCACACACACATGTACATGGTTATTACTAAGTACGACTTATGTAGCTAGGTAACTGTCTGTCTCTAATTGTTCTATCCCAAATCCTAATGACATTTCTAGATTCACAGCAATATCTCTTTCTCTCTCCCACACACACATACATATATATATATATATCACACAGTAGACAACATTTTAAGAGGGGTTGATTTTTTCAAAAAAATTCATTTAATACATATTCTCAGCATAATCATTTCAAATCAGTAGTGTTTTCGAATTCAAATTCACAAATCAATTCCAAAATTACAAATTCAAAACAAATGAATTTTTCAAAATATCTCAAAAATCATAATAAAAACAATATGTTGCCATTGGCACTAATTTTCTCCCTATCTCAGCTGTCAGCACCAAACTTGCAAGTCATAACAGACTTTCAGCTTTTTATACTTTTTAGCTACTCTCAAATATTTCAAATAACACCCACACACAGCTAAAAATCATTGCACTGCCGTCAGTGGTAAAAAATATTGAGTAAGAATGAAAGTTAATACCTGGGAACTCAAGGCGACGACTCATCAATATTAGCACGTAGGCCCTCAGAGTGAGTCCTGCTCTCCTCAGCAACCATCCTGACAGACAGGACTGAATCAATAATATTTAGGTGCACAATATCAAACCCCTAAACATCCACAACTGGTGCTATTGATACACAAAATCTAGTAGACATCTCACAAACCCTCATCTCCCGGTCTTGCTCTCTCTAAATATCTCTACCCTAGCCTTCTTCTCAGATTCTTTTCTTTTTTCCTCTTTTTTTCTCTTTTTTTTTTCTTTTTGGTCTCCTAAACCGGTTAGTGTACCGAGTTTGAGATCATCCAAATGTTTGTCACATGAACTATAGGAATTAGTGTGTCAACTACAAGATCCAAAACAACTAGAGTATCAAATAACTCTGTGACCATCCTCTTGATTTTTACAACCTCAAATTTGATCTCAGCAATGTCGAGTGTCTTACTACTGCTTTACTGTTTAGTAATCCTAGAATCAAATGCATCCAGGCTCCCTTGGACACATTTTTCCTGGTTAGAAAACTGTGTATCAAGCCAGGGATTTATGCCCCCACCATATATCTGACCTTAGACTCAAGTGTGGCTAATCTAGTCATAACCTCGGTCCATAATGCTTATGTAACCATCATAAGTTCAGTAGGCATACTTCGTTGCCTGGGTGGCACAGACCGTACTGGTGGTGTGTCACTAGAATTCCCCATTGAATCTGTTCAAAAAGAATCTATCTGTCCACCTGCCTCGGCTGCCTCAATGGTATAATATTGACCACCCTGCAGGAACATCCCGACCATTAAGACTGTTGCCTGTTTTTTCCTGTCGGGCAAAAGGGTTGGTTGGATCTCTTTTTAGGCCTATTTCCATGGTTATCATGGCCTCTAACATCTTATCTATCCACCTGGGACTTCTATATTTCCAATCTTTGAACACTGGTCTTTGTATGGCTTCCCTATAAGAGTCGTACTCAAACTTCTGACTCGTATACTTCTGAGACTTCACTTAGGTTGGTAGCTTTAGATTCTGTTATGCTTATGACTTCTCCATACAACTCGTATCCTTGCTTACGACTTAGATGTTCTAGTCGTATCTTTTCCATGTTATAATTCTCAGTTTGGCTTTATGTTTTGTTATGCATACTAGTCAATATATGAGTTCTATAGAGTGTTGATGACTTGAGTGATGACTCGTATCATTATCAGATTTGGTCTTTTCCAGGTCTTTTTCTTATCTTTTGATCCCAATAATATTATAGACTTGTTTTACCAGCAATATACACAAAAGTGTATCGTATCTACTAAAACATCCTAAGTTCACACATAAATTCACAGTTTTAAGCATTGAAAGTGTCATGGTTCCATGACACATCAAGCACCCAATAGGAAAACACTAGGATGAATAAAACCCTTATAAAAAAGGTATTTCAATTGCTCCTTAAGTTATTTCAACTCAATTGGAACCATTATATAGGGTGGGATGGAGATAGGACGAGTGTCCCTAGGAAGATCAATCCTAAAATCAATCTCCCTGTTAGGAGAAACATCAGGAAGATCTTTGGGGAACTCTTTGAGAAACTCGCAGACTACTGAGACAGATTGCAATGAAGGACCATTAAAACTAGAATCATTAATGTGAACTAAATAGTATAGAAACCCTTTGGAGATCAACCTCTGGCCTCCAAGATACAAAATCAATCTCCCCTTAGGAACTAGGGAACTACCTTCCCACTAAATCATCGGCTCATTTGGGAATTGGAAGCTGACCCTTTGGGTCCTATAGTCAAGAGACGCATAGAAAAAGTATAACTAATCCATCCCAAAAATTACATCAAAGTTTAACATGTCCAACTCTATCAGATCCACTAATATCTCCCTACCACGGATAGATACCACACAGCTCCTATAGACTCTTATAGCCACAATAGAGTCACCAACCAGAGTAGAAATGGAAAAGGGATCTTGAAAACGCTCATGACCAAAACCAAAATAAATATCCACATTAGGGGTCATATAAGGACAGGTAGTCCTCAAATCAATCAAACAATAAACATTACGTGAAAAGAGTTGTAACGTACCAGTGATAATATTCAGAGATACCTCAGATTCCTAGAGAGTGGAAAGAGCATAAAGGCAATTTTAATGAGTGTCAGAGCTTAAAGAACCACCGTTTGGTGTAGGAGCTGAAGATACGGAAACCAAAAGTTATTATCCCCAGTGGAAACCATAACTGATAGACAATCCTGCTACAGGTGGCCCAAATGGCCACATTTCAAGCACTTATTCTTCCCCTCCTCACAAAATCCATGATGAACGTTCCTACAAAATTGGTACGGGAGATAAGATAGTGCTAACTAAGATACACTAGCCTGAGATTGGACACCCTATGACCTAATCCACTATTGCTCTGAAAATGACGGTCACCAAACAACTAAGGATAGAGAGCACTAGCTTTAGAATAATAACCATAATTTCCCTATTCTTCTTAGACCATTTTCTAGCATCGCTACCACTCTGCTGCTGACCTCCACCCTAATCTAAATATCAAAAATTCTTACTCTACCTCTCCCCAATTTTTGCCTGCTTCTTCATTTCCTTCTCGACCTTTTTCACATACACCACAAGTCGAGAGAGATATATATCCTTATTTAACAAGGTGTCCTTGGGATCCAAAATTAGATCGTGGAACAACCCATAAGAAAACTTCCTCATCTTCGCTCTCATAAAAGACACTATCTTAGGAGCATAACGAGATAGCTAATGAAACATAAAGCCATACTCCTTAACAATCATATTCCCTTGCCTCTAATTCACAAACTCCTTGACCGTCACTTCCCTCATCTCTTGAGGCAAGAAATGATCCAAAAAAGCACCTGAGAACTCATCCTATCATGCCAAATCCATATCATCACCCCTAGAATGGTCCCACTCCTTATACCACTAATTTCCCATATCCTTTAGCTGATTTGTGGAAAAATCCACTCCTTTAGAGTCAAAAGCATGTACAACTTAGAAGATATTCTCTATTTTATCTATGAATCCTTAAGGATCCTCCTCAAACCTAGAGCCAATTAAGGTTGGAGGTTCGAGCCTTACAAAATTCCCAACTCAAGTAACCTTAGCAAAACTCATAGCAGTAACAGAAGGACATGTCTGATATGACAAAGATGTAACCAACTGAGTCAACAAATGAATAGATCACCGAAACTCGGTATTAGAAATATCTTTCGGGGCTAGTGAGGCATAATATTCATTAGATTGAAGGTCCCGAAAAAGACTAGTAAGGATTGGTAGAACTCCAAATAGGGTAGCTTAATCAGGAGATAGAATCCTAGATAATTCTAAATTCCATACGTAGAATGAGCTCCGCTGACATTGTCCTCAATCAAGAAAGAAGGGTTTCCATGTGTGTCAGATCTTCTTAGAGACATGATCTGAAATGTGACCAAATAGGGATTAGATAAGATTCAATACCTTAGACTCTATTGTCCAAAATAGAACAACAAGAAAGGGAAACATTCCTAAATATCTTGTAGCCTCCCCCTTATCAGTGTGGCATGCTACATACCCATAAAATAGACTCTACTTGACATAGATTTATAAATGGCCAATGATACTAAATATACTCTCTAATACAATCTTTGTCAGGATCTAAACTAGGGCTTGGTCGTAACAGGTATCTCAAGTCCACCGAGGACTGGAGACCACCATCTTATTGCCTAGCCAAATAGGATATAAAGCTCCTAGAAGTAGCTGAAATCCAAACATATAATAATATAGAAAGGTAATAAGCTTAAAGAAATCTAAGCATGTCAACATCAATACCCAATCCACAGTAACATCCATAATGACTCTATAAATCTAAAAAAAATCTAAGTCAGGGCATGCCCCTGACCCTGGCAATAACAATGACAATGATAATGCTAATGGGAACTCTATAATTCTAGTTTATAAATGAAAACTAATGGAGTGATAAAGTATTTTAAAAAATAAAAGCTCACCACTTCACCACAAATGATCAACGAACTGAGCCGATCTATTTAACACTATGCAAGAAAAGTAGGACTGCCTTCGGACGCTATATCGCATAGGGATACAACATTCGGTTATGGTTAGTGGGTTGAGAAGTAACATGTAAATCAAGGATAAGGATAAAGTAATGACAATTCAAGAATCTAATTCAACTCAATGTACATATTCACTTACATCTGTGCATACATATATGCTTATATAAAATACTGGGATAGGGAACAAGGCTTAGCATGAACTTTAAGACTTTATCCTGAATTTTGTAACTTAACCATCATAATAACAGTACCCATATGCTATATGGGCCCCATCTCTCGCCCCCTTATCGGGCCCTAGTGCGTGTAGCCGCATGAACTGGAGAGTAATCTTATATATATACACAGGGTACTCGAACCTCCCAACTATATACTAAGGTGACTTAAGCACCCAATTATGTAATGTATTATGGGGGAATCAAACCTCTAAATCATATAATATGGTAAACTCAAACCACCCGGTAATAAGAAAGGGGGCTCAAACCCCAGGCTGTTTAGACACCCGCGCCAGCAAATACATTTCCAGTATTGGTCCGTCGGGATCGCCACTTCCATAGTCTAGCTACACAACCCTCTTTTAATCCCTATTAAAATATTTACCATAAATTCCCATTCATTAAACCATAATATACATTTAGGCATACATTCTTGGTATCTTCATACCAACTACACTTTCAAGGTAACATCAATATGCTATTTTAATTCCATCAACTCAGGAGAATAACTCCCTTTGTTCATTAATACAAGGTAGGGAGGACAACGACTCCTTTTGTTCATTAAATATAACCATCATATTTCAAAAAAACTTTTTATATCATGCAATTATTCCAAAAATAGTTTAATGCACTTTTACTCTTACTCAAAACCACTTCTACAAAATTTAGGTTGGGGTTATTACAAATTCAATCATCATTCACAAAATTTGGGCAAATCACAATCCCTTAGTTTATTCACCATACCCATGCATTGATGTGCTATAGAAATAAAGCACTTTTGAAGTTTAAAACTATGAGAATTGGATGCACTTAAGGCTATTTCTTTGGATTTAAGGTGCTTTTTGAGTTTTTTGTAGAAAATTATGTTTTTTATGCTAATTTCATAAAAAGGAGGATAAAAGGTGTGTTTGGCTACTTTTGGTGCAATTAAGAATGTTTGGGACAATTTCTAGATTGTTCGTTATCAAAGAATCTTCGAGAATTAAACAAGAAATGAAAAGAAGACTCTCAGTACTTACTAGGTCAGTATGTGGACTGAAAATAAGACCTACAGACCGCACATAGGCAAAGCAAGTGCCAGAAGTCCAAAATCCAGAGAGTTGAACTTGCTGGATATTTTCCCCTGCTGCCTGTGCCCTGTACATACGCCCAAGGTTAGGACCGTAGGTACTACCTGCACCTAGGGTCAAAGTGTAGGTACAGACCGCAAGTGTATCCCAACATCTAACAGTGCTTCAGTAATTAGGCTAAAAAATTTCACCCCGATATTGGATTGAGGAAAAATTGGTATTGTTGGGAAGCTAATTCAATTATCTATCTATTGGAGAGGACTTACCGAACCACTTTTCTCCTATTTTATTTATGATTTGGTTGTAGGGTTTCCATATATCCCAATTATACTCCTATGAGGATCTTAAGTCCTATTTTGAATTGATAACTACGTTTTCCTATTTTATTTAGGATTTGAAGTCTAGGGTTTCTTGTAATATATAAATACCCTTATCCGTTATTTATTTCATATATTCATTTTATTATTCAAGAATATACATTTACATATTAATTGGTTGAGAAGGAGGCACCTGGGCGAAGTTCTCAAACATCTTGTTGTTCATGGTTTGTTATTCAATTTAATACTTTGGGATTTATTTTGTTATTCAATTTAATACTTTGGGATTTATTCTTTCATTATTGAGAGATTGATTTTGTAATATTTTCTATGGATTCCATGATTGATCTCACAACTATGAGCGGCTAATTCCCTTAGCTAGGGTTGTGGGAACCCTGGTTGATTAACAAAGTTGAGAAAGTGCTAAGTTGTTCTAGATAAAGATTCTTGCATGTTTTGGGTTTTCTCCATTCTTATTGATTTCTCAATAGGTGGACAATGTTAAGATCCCACCTATATTATTATTGTTTACTCCAAAAAAATATTAGTAACTAGGAATAGAAGATGACAACGGTATTTGAAGTTAATTGTTGATCCATTGCTTACAATTGAATATAGTGAATGACCGTTAACTTTCATCTAATAAATAGAGACTCCAAAAGTAATAGCTAACTTGAATCAATATAAGGGTTAGTAAGAAGACATCCTGAGACTCAAAAGGTAATGGGTGAAATCTGTCAGCTCATCTAAAAGACTGTTGATGGTACATAACTTATCGATTCTACATGCAAAATATTGGAATAGTTCGATAGGGCATAACAAGTCTACTGAGTTGAATAGATAGGGATAACAAACCCTAGTATTCGTCTTAGATTATTTACAACCAAAAGCAACAAAGCCTTGATACTTTTAGCTAGTTAGTACAAATCCCCCTTTTACTTTACCGCATTGCCTAGTAATTTAAGCAAGTTCGAAATAGATTTCTGACCTATTCCTTTGGGATTCAACCCCAACCTTTAGTGGGTTACTATACTTGAAAGCAACTTCTAGATCCTTCGATTGGAGGTGTATTTTGAGCGTTATCACATTTTGGCACCATTGCTGGGGAATGCGGTCTTGGAATTCTTAATTAAAGTTGTTGGAGTTATCAATTTTTTCTTTTTTTTTTTCTTGTTTTGTTTCGTACTCTTCTTGAGATGATATTGTGTCCAGAGAAAGTATGGAGTGATGATGACTCTTTATTTATTGATCCTTTTACTTTTTATATGGTTCATTATTACAGGAGTATGGAAAATATAGTGTGTGAGCACAAGGAGAGCCTATTAGAAACAATAACACACCTTGTCCACAATAATCATATGCTTATGTAAGAGGTTGATATGTTTGTCTGGGATATTTACTACCTACAAGTGGAGTTGAGTGCAAACGCTATTGTGTGGAATGCCCACCAACTTAGTTATGGGTGGTGTGAGATTGAAAGAATTCTAAAGAGCCAAGTTAAGGAGCTAAAATTGGAGAAGTCTGAAATTACTCATGCTCCAATGGATAGTGTCATGCTTAAGGAGAGAATACTAAAATTATGTGGGTATTTAAAGAAGACTGCATATCCTAAGTTTGGGTGAATTAGACGTCATTCAAAGTATTTTTCCACATTGTGTTTTGATAGTCAAATCTTGGTCAATCCATCAAACCCTGAAAAAGAGTGCAAGAGGAGGAAACATATGTCTATATTCTTGAATTTTCTAAGCTAGAAATAAAGAAATATATTCCTCATGTAAGGGAGAAGAAGTACCACCTTCCACATCTATTTCTTATGTCCTTTATTTTTATACCTCCACCCCATGGGCATAATAGAAAATCAGAAAAACAATTAAGGGTGCAGTTCATAAGTTTAAAATGGAAAGATAAAATTGGAGGCCAACTCTTAGGTTACCTTGATGAAGTCTTAGTAATCAAACTACCCATAGGATGGTTGGGGAAGTCTGAGTACCCAACCAAGTCTCATTATACCACAACATAAAATCAAGCGCTTCTTGGGAGGCAACCCAAGGTATTTTGTTATTTGTATTCATATTTACATGATTAAAGTCAGATATTTACACCTATGGTGCCATAGGTATGTTCCTAACTATATCATTTTGTAAAGGTTTGATGCATTGGGGACAATGCATGATTTTAAGTTGGGGTAGGACTTCTTGTAGGCCTTGATGTCCTCCTGGGGTTTTTGTTGTCCTGCCTCGTTTCCCTGAAATCTTGTTCCTAGTAGAGTCGGCATATTTAGGTGTATTGTGTTTTGTTTCATATTGTGTCATTTAACTAGGAGGAAAATAAGTATCTAAGGCAGTTGGTACAATGTGTTGAAAATTATACCCCTTAAATGGCTTATTTTTTAACCGTGTGATATATATATGTATGTGTGTGACTATTGTGAATCTTGTTATGGAATTAGAATTAGGAATATGATAATCATTTCTAAGAATTGCATGAACCAGATAGGTAGTAGCTATTGATGTAACTTTGTGCTATGTATGTTGAGATACTACTTAGTTCCCTCTGTGTGTTATATCTAGAACTTTCCCAATGAGTTTTGCCTAGGTTGAAAGATAGTCGAAAAGTAAAGGATCATAAGCCATTTTTTATTGTAATCCACCTTTATCCTAAATGACTTTACATGTAGAAATTAGTATCCCTTGATCCCTGTATTGAGCCTTATAGTCTATTTCTTTGTCTTCACTTTTTGACTTCCAATCCATATTACAAATGAACCATTTTTTGCCCTGATCCTCTGTGGACATTGTGCACCTCAAGTGAGGAAAATCGCTTAAGTTAAAGGTATTTATCATCAGGGTGCATAATTTGTAGAGGGTATGAAGAAAGGTAGAATAATAGAAAAGGAATGTAGGATTGGGTATGGTAGCAAAGTAAGATCATAAAGAAAAAAAAAAGATTTAGGCGCCTAGTGTATCCCAGGTATGTTCTCACCTCCCTATGTTTTACTTTGTTTTAGCGCATTGAGGAAAGTGTACCATTTTTAGTAGGGGGTGGTCATACCATGCCTAAATTTAAAAAGAAAGAATACGAAAACCACACCCAACTTGAATATGCATAAAAGAATAAAAGGGAGAACTAAGGGTGGAATAAAAAGAAATCAGTTAATAAGTGAGACCCCAATGATAGTGTAGTTTTATGGAGGATTAGTCACTTGATATTCCTATATGTACCATATCATCCCCCAAGCCTATGTTACAATCCGATAAAAAGTCCTATAGTGATCCTAACTTGATTGTCTGAAAGCTAAGGAAAAGAAAATAAGGGCAAGCCTAAGGTATTTGACATGCAGTGATTGGAAATATTTTTGAGTGTTAGTGTCTCTTGATCATCCCTACATTGACATTCTTATTTCATTTAAGAGTGAGTGGTACTTCTTTAATGTAGGGAACATGGGTTGTATTGCTAGTTGCTTACTCGTTTGGGTAGTGTAACTTTTATATATGCATGGTTGTTTGTTGCTAATGTAATTACATAGTTTGATTCCTTTGTGTCGCATTCTTGTGTTTCATTAATACACATATTTGGGTTTTAAATTATCAAACTTGGAGAGGGTAATGATCTTGAGCTTAAATTTTATGATTGACTGCCATAGGAAGCTAGTTACTAAAAATCCCCCCTTTTTAAATTTTTGGCACTACCTAGTGATTTCAACAAGTTTGAGAAAGATTTTTGGCCTATTTTTTTGGGATTCGACCCCAACCTTTGTTGGGTTAGTATATTTGAGAGAGACTTCTTCATCCTTCAATTAGAGGTGTATTTTGAATGTTATCAAATTTTGTGCACCACACTGATTTCAAACCACCATTTAAAATACAAACAATGCATATGTAAACATGAAACATCATGTAAACAACAAACATTCAAAACCCTCAACCCATATTCTAAAATCAACATCAAAACCACATGAAGAACTATTTAAAACATATGTTTTCACAAAGTAATTGTTGCGGAAGAGTAACATAACTGAAATACCAAGATTGATGGAGATAAATTAAACCTTTTAGCCCTTAGATGACCAACTTCATAGAAACCTTAAGTATCCTAACCTTGGAGAATTTATAGAGTTTGATAAAGTGTTTTGAGTGTTAAAGTGTTTAAAATAACGTACCGAGGGTGTTTTATAGTCGTGCGTATTAAGTGAGAGGAGAGGAAAATATCCAAAATGCGCCCAACTTAAAAGCTGAAAAATTATTGCCAGTGACTAGTCACTACATGACTCGTAAGGACTTACTATGGATCGTCACCACGTGTCGTAGCCAAGAAAATAGCTAAATGACTCCCCTCTGGTAACCCTACATCTCACACCCTACAAATCGTTATGAGACCCTATGAATCATAGGGTCCTAGTCATAGTCAAGACAAAATATTTTGGAAATCACACTAATTTGGGTACGAATGGGACTATACGAATCATTTGGAGTATTTATGGTGTGGTTAGGATCTACTCATAATCAGGTCGGTAACTTGGGCTACCTTCACTGTACACCCTACGATTGGGGTCCGATGACCCGCAATGGAATGATACGACTTTTATAGTGAGTCATAGTCAGGACAGTGAGTTTAAAAACTCAAAATTTACAGTGGCAACACCTAGGACATCACAATAACATATGCACATAGCATATCCTCTAAAAACTGAATAGTTTGCTCCGACTGACCAGGTGAAAAGTTGTGCTAAGGACGACAGACATATATATAGGCCAGTTTCTTAGCACTGAAGAAAATCATAATAAGGATGAAATAGGCTAATTTGGTCAATTGATCCACGATTACCCAAATACTGTCAAAACCACAAAAAGTATGAGGCAACCCAATCACGAGGTCCGTAGTGATCCACTCCCATTTCCACTGGGGAATAAATAATCTCTTAAGCAAACCAACTGATCTCTACTACTCATCAATCACCTGTTAAAAAGCAATGAGCTACAAAATCAGTCGCATCATTCTCAATACCACTTGATCATTAAAGCCACTTCAAATCATGATATTTTTTGGTCACACCTATATGGATAGAATATCTAAAGTAATGAGCCTTCTCAAAAATAATTCTTACCTAAACGCTGACTCTCAGCACACAAACTCGGCAACCAATCCTCAATATAACATCAGAATCAAGAAAGGCTTCCTTAACCTCGTCACTTAACACCTTGTCCCAAATCACCCTTATACTATCATCATTAAACTTGTGAGATCATATATCCTCCATAAGGAATATATATCATCAACAAAGACTAATATATGCTCGGTGTCAAAACATCAAGACTAACTATTTCCTCTGCTAAAGAGTGAACCTCCAAGGCTAAAAGTCACTCCGAGGTCAAGAGATGAGCTAAACTCCGTATACTAGTCAAATCCAGACTCAAAGCATCTACAATTACACTAGTCTTGCTCAGATGGTAGAAAATAGTGATGTCATAATCCTAAAGAAAATCAAGCCAAAGTCGCTGCCTCATATTAAGATCACACTGTCCAAAAAAGTATTGAAGCCTATGATGGTCTAGGAAAATCTAACGAGGCACTCCATAAAACTAATGACACCACAACATTAACACAAACACTGCAGCTACCAATTCCAAATCATGGGTAAGGAAATTTCTCCCATGAGGCTTCAATTGATGAGAGGCATAAGCAATCACTTTACCATCCTATATAACCACTACACCCAAACCAACACCTGAAGTATCACAAAACATGGTAAAACCCATACATTCATTGCATAAAGTCAAGATAGGAGCCAAAGTCAACAACTCCTTAAGCTTTTGAAAGCTCTTCGTACATGCATCCAACCACTGAAAACCACCTTTTTCAAAGTCAACTTGGTGAAAAGAGTTGTATTAGATGAGAAACTCTCTACAAAGGGTCGATAATAACCCATAAATCTGGCAAAACTCTTAATCTCTAATGGAGAAGTAGGTCTAGCCCAATCACAAATTGCTAAAATCTTGGTTGGATCAACTATAATACCATCCTTGGTCACCAAATAAACTAGAAAAGAGATAGAATCCAACCAAAACTCACACTTGGATAACTTAGCATACAACTTCTCAACATGCAACCTCTAAAGAAAAATCCTCAAATTCTTTACATGGTCGGCCTCATTCTTGGAATAAATCAAGATGTCATCTATAAATAAATCACAAAGAAGTCTAGATATGATCGAAATACCTCGTTCATCAACGCATTGAACATTGCAAGAGCATTAATTAATTCAAAAGACATGACCAATAACTCATAATGATCATATCAAGTATGAAAAGTTGTATTTGGATCATTTGGAGATCTATTCTTCAACAGATGATACCTAGAGCTCAAATCAATATTGGAAAATGATAAAACCTCCCTGAAGTTGGTCAAATAAATCATCAATGCAAGGAAGAGAATACTTGTTCTTAATCATAACTTTGTTCAACTGTCGATAGTTACTACACATATGCATAGAATAGTTATTTTTCTTCACAAACATGACAAGAGCACACCGAGGAGATAAACTAGATATAATAAACCCTTACTCAAAAAATCTTGCAATTTCCCATTCAAGTCTCTTAACTCAATTAAGGCCATCTTATAAGGAGAAATCAAAATAGGTTTGGTGCTTGGCTCTAGATCAATAGTAAAATCAATATCACAATCCAAAGACATACCAGGAAAATCTATAGGAAACACAATCATGAAATTATGTAAAGAAAAATAAAGACCAAAGAAGGCGATGAAGCAGCGCTAGCATGCCTTTGGACTTTATTCTATTATGCAACAGCACGCAAAAAAGACATAACACCCATAGAATCTAAATTAAGCGTACCCTTTCGAGTATTCTTAGTACAAATAGTGTAGCGAAGGTCACAATCATAACATAATAGTCCAAATAGATGATAAGAAGATAACTAATCCATACCCATAATAACATCAAAATCAACCATATCTAAAATAATTTGGTCTACCCAAGACTCGTGGCTTGAAAAGGTAACCACACAAGATCAGTACACCCAATCCACCACTAAAGAATCTCCTACAAGGGTAGAAACATGAAGAGGTATAGAAAGAGGATCACACACATTATCAATGCTAGAAGAAAAATATATTGAAACATAGGAGAAAGTCTACCTTGGGTCAAATAATATAAAAATATATCTGAAGTGAATTAGGATGATACTTGTAATAACAACATTATAGGCTTCTTCATTAGGCTCAGTAGGTATAGAATAGAATCTACCACATCCATTCCTAGACTAAGTAACTCCCTAACCATCATCGTGAGCACCTCTACCTCTATCTCAAACACATGTAGTTGTATCCCTACCACTCTATACACGACTTTTCACTATCGATATAGGAGTATATTTGAAAATATGGAAAGGAAAATACATGGATACATTGAAAAACTCATCACATACAATAACCCCTCTATGACCTGACTCAATCTGAGGTGGTGCATCTATACTAGAACGACCACCTCTACCAGATATCTTGCAATACCCCTAGTTCCTAGGCTTTGAATTTTTGGAGTAGAGTTGAAAACTACCATGGCTAAGACTTAGGTGATGAGTCATTATTACTCATCACGATTTATAGGTTAGAACTCTTTATCTTAGCAGTAAGGTTGCCCAGGGTTTTTACTATGATCATGATTCCTCGTCATGAGTCATTAAGTCGGGTCACAAACCGTGGAGAGTGACTCATCACCATAATAGTAAGGGGTCAGTAATTTGACCCTCGGGTAATGAGTATAGGTAACAACTCATGGTCAGACCTCATGAGTCGTTACTTGACCCATGACAACTGGCCTAATTTTCCTGCATATTTTAATTGGGAGATCTTTGGTATTTTACTACTTATACACTATTCCCCATGACTTAAAAACATCTAAAGGACCCTTTTAACATCATTTATCAAATATCAAACACTACTTTATTCTCTCTGAATCCCAAGTCAAGAGAAAACTAGGGTTTACAATGAATTCAATCTTCAAGCTTTATACTCTAGATTTCCTCTAAATTCTTATTTATTTTAGTCATGTCTCGCATCCCTAGCTTGAATTTTATACTATGGAAAATGTTTTAATTATTGTTCATATGATTTAATTTTGGGTTTGAAATTAGGTTGAGGGCTTTTGGTTGTTTACTATTGTAATTATTTCCCCATGCTTGGAATATGTTATTCATACATCGATAAATAGTTTTTGTGATGAAATGGGTGCACTTTTTTGGTTATTATAATTGGGAACATGGGTTCCCTTAATTATTTGATTTTATCTTAGAAATTGATATTAACCTTAACCCACCTTGCTCGATTTTGGTTTTAAATATGGAATTTGCATGATTTAACTCACTTTTAAAACTATTGCATTACATTAATTGAAAAATGTCTATTGGTGGCTAGGGTTTTGGATTTTCAAAAGAATTAGGAGTGAATTGGTTAATTGGAATGGATTGGTATAGTTATAAGCTTGCAAGCATAATTGGTATGATGATACCAAGTGGTAAATTCCTTAATATAAGACTCCTTGGTTTATGGTTGGTGTTATGTGCCAAATGGTATTAATTTGTCTTAAAGGGGGTTATATAGCACACCAAAAATGTGGATGTCCCGAGGGTACCAATACTGAAAACCACATTAGCCGGTCTGTAGGTCTATATCACCATGAGCTTGGTTCACACATTATATTTTTTGGATGGATAGATCCTTTGTATCTTTTGTTCTTCTTTAGATTACCTAGGTTCATGTAGCTAACATACACTAGGACCTTTTTATCAGGAAAAGCTAAACCCATATAGCCTATGGGTGCCTTTAGGATGGATAAGGTTAAAAATCTAGGTAAATGGTTTTAAACTCTCATGTTCATGACCCTTTACCCTATCCTGGCATCTTGTATATGTATATATATTAAATGTTTGCATGTGGTTTGACTGATTTTGGACATGACATTATTTTATCACTTTCCACGAGTTACATGACAGTGTTTATCTCACTGACCATCCTTGGATGCTGCATCATTTCATGAGTTAGGGTCCTAGGGTTTTTCTATTATTTTTGTATAGTGTTAGGTGGTGCAAATATCAGTTAAGTAGTTGTGCATTGGTGAGCCTCCATCATTCCAAAAGCTTTACCATTCATTAGTTTTATATTCATATTTTGGATATCGTGAGCTCTCTTTGTCATAGTGGGGGGCATGTCCCAACTTTATTTGGCATTCGAGTTTTAGAGGCTTTTATGGACAATTGTAGTTTTGATGCTCGTTTTGATTATCATACTATTTTTTTCTTATCTATATTCATTTCTATATATGGTTACCTTCCGTTGTTTATCTTTATTATGTTCTGGATATTAGGGTAAGAGGGTGGTCTCCAACTTATGGTGGGCTTGAGACACCCATCATAACTAGGCTATGGTTTGGCTCATGACAAGCTTGTTATCAGAGCATGATTTAAAGTCGTCGGGTGTCAACAAATTCGTGTTGAGTAGATTCCCTTTTATAGGTGCATAGTGCACCATACTTATAAGGGAGAAGCTACAAGGCATTTAGGAATGTTTCCCTTTCTTATGTTTTATTTTGGATTATAGAGTCTGGTGTCATGAATTATCCTAACTCTCGGTTTACTCATGTTTTAGATCATGTTTCCCTAAAGATCTGATATGAGTAGAAACTCTATTAAACCTACGTGGGGTTCCACCAGTCCCCACTAGTCCTCCTCGAGCATCATAGGCTGGTGATTCTCATTACTAGACTCCTCAGGGAGATATTTCTAATGTAAAGTTCTGTTAGTCTATTCATATAATTATATAATTAGTGGCATCTCAGTCTCTTAGTCTGATCCTATTGGTTTTGTCATTGGTTCATTGAAGGTCACAAGGGTTAGTTATCTTATGATATTAAATCCCCCAACCTTTATAGATTCTAAGATTTAGGAGGATCCACAAAGGTTTATTGATGAGATGGAGAAAATCTTTAACGTGATGAATGCTACTGATGGAGGTTTTGGGTTCAAGGATAGAAATGTTGAGGGAGATGTTCTTTTAGATTTTGCGAGGGACTTTGGGTTAGTGATAGTGAATTCCAGCTTTCCAAAGAAGGAGGAGCATCTGGTTACTTTTTGTAGTAGGCTATCAAAGACTCAAATTGACTTTTTTTTGCTTAGGAAGGGGGATAGAACAATGTGTAAGGATTATAAGGTTATCTCGAGTGAGAATCTTGTGACCTAGCATATACTTCTAGTGATTGACTTAGGTATCAAGAAGGGCAAGAAAAGGTGGGGTGGGAAGGACTGTCCTAGAGTTAGGTAGGGTGGACTAACTCCAACTAGTGCCCTGGAGATAGGGGCAAAGTTGGAAGGGATGGGCATTTGGGAGGATAGCGAGGACATGGATAGTATGTGGAATAGGGTTGCGGGATGCATCAAAGAGTCGGCTAGAGAGGTATTGGGTGTCTTGAGGGGTTGGTCGGGCTGGTATCGAGGAGATTGGTGGTGGAATGAAGATGTTAAGAAGAAGGTAGAGACAGAGAAGACGGCTTATGTTAAGTTGGTGGAGAGTAAGGATGAAGAGGAAAAGCGGGTTAGTAGAGAAGAGTATAAGTTAGCTAAGAAGGAGTCTAAGTTAGTAGTTATAGATGCTAAGAAAGTAGCTTTTGAGAGTTTGCATAAGGGGTTAGAGGAGAAAGGCGGGGAAAAGAGGTTGTTTAGGCTTTCCAAGTCTAGGGACCGAAAGGGTCGGGATCTGGATCAAGTGAAGTGCATTAAGGGGGAGATGGCAGTGTACTCATGGAGGACGCCCTTATTAAGAAAAGATGGCAGTCGTATTTTCATAAGCTCTTGAATGACGAGGGGGACAGAGGTGTTGTGCTAAGGGAGTTGGAGCACACCGGGGTGTGTCACATTTTGGTTATTGTTGGTATTTTAAGGTAAAGAAGGACAGCGAGGCTATTCTTAAGATGCGAAGGAGCAGGGCCATAGGGCCTGATGAGATTTTGATGGATTTTTGGAAGTTTTCTAACATGGCTGGGGTGAGGTGGCTGACAAACCTGTTTAACAACATTTTCAAGTCCGCGAAGATGCCTGAGGAATGGAGATGGAGCATGATGATTCCATTATATAAAAACAAGGGTGACATTCAGAGTTGCAACAACTACCGGGGTATTAAGTTATTGAGTCACACGATGAAGATTTGGGAGAGGGTGGTGGATCAAAGGTTGATAAATATTATGTATATTTCAGAGAATCAATTTGGATTTATGCCTAGTCGCTCGACGACTGAGGCAATTCACCTATTGCGTAGACTGGTAGAGCAGTATAGAGAGAGAAAGAGGGATCTTTATATGGTGTTTATTAACTTGGAAAAAGTGTATGACAAGGTACCTAGGGAGATTCTTTGGAGATACTTGGAGGCGAGGGGGGTTCCTGTGGCGTACATTAGAGTGATTAAGGATAGGTATGAGGGATTGAAGACTCAAGTAAGGATGGTAGGAGGAGATTCTGAGCACTTCCCGGTCTTGACAGGGTTGCATCAGGGATCAGCTCTTAGTCCATTTTTATTTGCCGTAGTGATGGATATGTTGACGCAGAGTATACAAGGCTAGGTGCTTTGGTGTATGCTTTTTGTAGATGATGTAGTTTTGATTGATGAGTCGCGGCAAGATGTTAATGATAAGCTGGAGTTTGGAGAAAAACTCTGGAGTCTAAAGGTTTCAGATTGAGTCGGACAAAGATGGATTATTTGGAATGCAAGTTTAGTGACTCGAGGAAAGAGAAGGAGGTGGTGGTGAAGTTAGACTCTCAGGCATTTTGCAAGAAGGATGTTTTAAGTATCTTAGGTCTACGATCCAGGGAAATGGAAAGATTGATGAGGATGTGTTGCACTGTATTGGGGAAAGATGGATGAAGTGGAGCCTCTTTTCGGGGATTTTATGCGATAAGAAGGTGCCTCCCAAGCTTAAAGGCAAATTCTATAGAGTTGCACTACTACCGTCTATGTTGTATGGAGCGGAGGGTTGGCCAGTTAAGACTTCCCATATCCAAAAGTTGAAGGTGAAGGAAATGAGGATTTTCCATTAGATGTGTGGTCTTACAATGGATAACAGGGTTAGGAATAAGATTATTCGGGAGAAGGAGGGAGTGGTATCGGTGGAGGAAAAAATATAGGAAGTGAGGTTGAGATGGCTTGGTCATGTGATGAGGAGGGGCACAAATGCCCCAGTTTATAGGTATGAGAGACTAGCGTTAGATAGTTTTAAGTGGGGTAGGTATAGATCTAAGAAATACTGGAGAGAAGTGATTAGACAGGACATGGAGCAGTTGACCCTGGATAGGAAGGTTTGGAGGAAAAATACTAGGATAGAGAGATAAGGTGGGGGGATGAATTGTAGTCCGTATTTAGGAGAGTTTTGGTGTCTTTTGTTTGGTGATGTACATTATTTTTGTGGATGTTGTATCTATGTTAGTTTTATCATGTTTCATGCTTTGAATATTTTTGTATATTGTCCTGTGTCTTGAGTCGGGGACCTATCAAAAATAGCCTCTCTACTTTTTTAGAGGTAGTGGTATGGATTGCGAACATTCTACCCTCCCCATACACCACTAGGTAGGAATATACTAGGTTTTTTATTGTTGTTGTATGTAGCTTATCAGTGGTATGAAAGTGGGAAGCTATGAGGGGTGATGATGTTAAACAAGCTATATAGATGAGTTTTCAGTGGCCTTTCTTGGTCACTTCTTTCCTCTTAAGTTAAGAGAAGCCAAATATTATATTACAGGACTAAAACTAAAGTGCACAACCACATAAGGAGTCACATAAGAAAGGGAAAGAAGTGAGGAGGATCAAGGAAACAACCTCTAAATTATATTGCATACTCTTAAGGACCAAAAATTATATGTGAAATTTTCTAAGTGTTAGTTCTGGTTGAATGTTGTGACTTTTCTTGGGAATGTTCTTTCTAGTGAGGGAATCAAAGTGGATCCAAAAAAAGTTAAGGTAGTAAAGAAATGCCTAGACCCATGACTCCAAAAGACATTAGGAGCTTCTTAGGCTTTGTTGGGTATTGTAGGAGGTTTGTGAAGAGCTTTTCTTCTATTGTTGCTCCATTGCCAAGGTTGACTCAGAAGAAGGTTAAGTTTTTGTGGTTCGATGCTTATGAAGGTAGTTTTGAGAAGTCGAATAATAAGTTAACTTTTGTTCCTATATTGACCCTACATGAGGGTACTGATGGGTTTATATTGTATTGTGATGTGTTCTATATGGGATTGGGTTGTGTGTTGATGCAACATGGTAGGGTTGTGGCGTACGCTTCCAGGCAGCTTAAGGTTCATGAAAAGAATTATTCAACATATTATTTAAAGTTGGAGTCTGTAGTTTTCCCTTTGAAGATTTGGCATCATTATCTATATGGGGTGAATGCAGCTATTTATTCAGACCTTAAGAGTTTGTAGTACGTGTTTACTCAGAAGGAATTGAACCTCAAGCAGAGGTGGTGGATCAAATTACTTAAGAATGATGACATAAGTTTGAACTGTCATCTAGGTAAGGCTAATATTGTTGCTGATGCTCTTAATAGATTTTCTACAGGGAGTTTATCCCATATTGATGAAGAGAAAAAATGGTTGGTGAAGGACATTCAAAAATTAACTAACTTGGGAGTTCATCTTTTGGACTCTAAGGATGGGGGAGTGATTGATTAGGAAGTGGTCAAATTATCTTTTGGTGTTGAGTTAAAGGAGAAGGCAAGCTTTGGATACCATACTTATGCAGATTAAGATTGATGTGGGTCAGTAAAAGGTTATGGCTTTCAAGATTGGGGAAGATGGCATCTTAAGGTATCAAGTTAGGTTGTGTGTTCCTGATATTAATGGGCTGCAGGATAGGATTTTGACCAAGGCTCATAAGTCTAGATTTACAGTTCATCCAGTATCAACTAAGATGTATTATGACATGAAAGAAATCTATTGGTGAAATAATATAAATAGGGATGTGACAAATTTTTTGGCGAAGTATATGGTTTGTCAACATGTTAAGGTTGAACACTTGAGGCCTGGCGGTATGTCTCAAGAGATAGAGTTTCCCATGTGGAAGTGGGAGATGATCAATATGGATTTCACTATGATTCTATCGCGGTCTCATAACTAGTAGGATTTGATTTAGTTTATTATGGATAGGATGACTATGTCTGCTTACTCCTTCCTTGTGAGGACTAACTACTCTGAAGAGGGTTATTCTAAGTTGTTTATTCAGGAGATTTTCAAGTTGCATAGAGTGCCTATGTCAATCATTTTAGACCAAGGTACAAAATTTTCTTCTTACTTTTGGCATTCATTTCAGAAAGGTTTAGGTACTAAGGTGAACCTTAGCACTGCCTTCCACCCTTAGACAGATGGAAAAGTGGAGTGTACTATTTAGACTTTGGAGGATATTCTAAGTGCCTTTGTGATTTATTTTAAGGGTATTTGGTTTAACTATTTACCTCTTATTGTATTTTCGTACAATAATAGTTACTATTATATCATTCGGTAGGCTCCTTTTGAGGCTTTTTATGGTAGGAGGTGTAGGTCTCCTATTGGATGGTTTGAGGTTGGTGATACTAGGTTGTTTTCTATTTACTTTTTTCACCAATACATGTACAAGGTGAAGGTAATTAGAGAAAGGCATAAGATTTCCCAGAGTCGCCAAAAGTCCTATGAAGATATGTGGTGGAGGGAGTTACAGTTCGAGGTTATTTATTGGGTGTTCTTGGAAGTTTCTCCTATGAAAGAGGTCATTAGGTTTGGGAAGAAGGGTAAACTAAGTCCCTGTGATGTTTTCCCATACAAGATATTAAGAAGTGTTAGGAATGTTACCTATGAATTGGATTGGCCTGCGAGTTAGGGATCTATTCATTCTATTTTTCATGTGTCGATGCTGAAAAAGTGTGTGAGTGATCTTTATTTGATTGTTACTTTAGAGGGTGTTAGTGTTTCATATTCCTTATCTTACACGGAAGTCCCGATAGAGATACTGGATAGGCAGGTTTGGAGGTTAAGAACTAAGGATATAGCTTCAGTAAAGGTGATTTGGAGGAATCAAAAGGTGGAAGAAGCTACTTGGGAAGCTAAGGAAGATATAAGGTCCAAGTATCCATTTTTGTTCCCCGCATTGGATGAAAATGCTTAAAGTATGGTTTTCATTCTCATTCTTGTGGTATATTTAAATTATACTTGGATTCAATTTGCATTCTTTCTTGTTTTCGTGCCAATGGTACTCTAACTCCTCATTCGGAGATAAATGATCCTAGTAAGGTTTCCTAAGGTTTTTATCTTGATCAAGACTCCTTATCATGAGTCATTAGGTCAGGTCAGAGTCATGGAGAGTGACTCATGACCGTAACTGGTTAGGAATATCTCTCATCCCTAAACTGAATTTTATACTATGGCATATGGTTTAATTTATTCATATGATTTAATTGCAGGTTTAAAATTTGATTGAGGGTTTTTTGGTGTTTACTATTGGAATTGTTCTCCTATGCTTTGAATATGTCATTCATGCATTGATAAATGGTTATTGGCATGGAATGGTTGCACTTTTGTGGTAATTGAAATGAGGAACATGGATTCCCCAAAATTGATGGATTTTGGCTTGGAAATTGGTATTAACCTCAACCCGCCTTTCATGACTTTGGTTTTACATATGGAATTTGCATGATTTAGCTCACTTTTGAAACTATTGTATTCCATTAATATACAAACGGATAAAATGGAATTGAAAGGCGTTGGTGGCCATGGTTTTGGATTTTTAAAGGAACTTGGGAGTTAATTGGTTAATTGTACTGGATTGGTATAATTATAAGCTTGCAAGCATAATTGGTATGACAATACTAAGCGGTAATGACTTAAAATAGGAATCCTTGGTTTATGGTTGGGATTATGTAAAAATGGTTTTAATTTGGGCTTAAAGGGGGTTGTGTATCTCACTGTGAAGGTGGAGGTCCCAGGGGGACCAGTACTGGAAAACACGTTTGTCGGCATAGGGGTCTATAAAATAGTGTTCTTGGTTCATACATTATATTCTTGGGATGGCTGGAGCCTTGTTGTCTCTGGATATCCTTCTGTTTTCCTTAGTTTGTGTGGCTAACATGCGCTGGTGCCCTTTCAGCAAGGAAAGTTGAACTTATATAGCCTATGGGTGCCCTTAAGATAGATATAGCTACACAGTCTAGGTTAATAGTTTTAAACTCTCATGTTCATGACCCTTTACCCTATCCCAATATCTTGTACACATATATATGTAACTGTGTGCATGTGGTTTGACTAATTTTTGACATGGCATTATTTAATCACTTTCACTGAGTTACATGTCACAGACCGTCCATGGACACTGCATCGTATAATGTTGTAGGGTCCTAGGGTTTTTCTGTTATTCCTGTGCAACGTTAGGTGGTTCGGATATTGGTTGAGTGGTTATGAAGTGGTGAGCCTCCATCATTCGAAAAGATTTACCATTTCATTAGGTTTCTTTTAAGACTTAGGGGATTGTGAACTCTCTTTATCATAATTGGGGGCATGTTCCAACTTTATTTGATATTAGAATTTTAGAGGCTTTTGTGGACAAGTTTGGATTGGATGCTCATTTTGATTGTTGAACTGTCTTTGTCTTATCTATATTTATTTCAATCTATGGTTGTCTTTCGCTATTTATATTCATAGTGGGCTTAAGATATCCATCACGACTAGGGCCTGGTTTGGGTCATGACATATCTGACTACTCAAAGTAGTTGAACCTAAAGTCCTTACACATGATCCCTATGAAGTGACCTGAACTGGCATATCATGATAACCATGGGCACCTCTACTTAAAGTATCTACCTTGGTAGGCATGTCCACTACACTCACCATGACGATGCACCTTTTTTGTACCTCTTTGAGCCGCCTGGATAATCATCTCGATAATTATGATATGCTCAATAATACTCGTAAATAAAGTCGCTGAGAATGCCATCTGAACTGTATCCAATTGATAAGTACCATCCAATCCCTTCACAAAGTTCTAAATCTACTCAACCTTGGCGGAGATGCTAAAAATTGAATACCATGATAAAATATGAAAACAAGCCTCATACTTAGTAATAGTCATGGATCTCTGCTCCAAATGATTAAAATCGTCATCCATCTGGCCCCTTAAACTATATTGCACAAACCACTCTAAAAAAGCCTCAGAAAATTAAATCCAAGTCATAGCAGGCAAATCCAAAGCTCTAAAATTCTCATACGACCTCCACCAATCCCTAGCCAGATCTATCAACTGATAGGTAGTATAAGCAACTCCATGAGACTCAAGGCATCCAAGATTACATAATTTCTCAAAGAAATTGATCAAAAACTCAAAGTCATACTCGTCAATGGAAACACTGAACTTAGGTGGACCTAAGTGGATGAACCTCTCAAACCTCTTCTGATCATCAAAAGACATAATTTTACCCAAGAAAACCAAAGGAATAATAAGTCTGGCAGGCTGAGGATCCATACGTCGGGGTGCCATTGATGAAAGTTATTCCCCTAAACTAGGAATACCATAATCAGATACTGGTTTAGTATGTGGAACATTACTCAAAGTCTTAGAAATATCATAAGTAGATGTCGGTATAGATGGGAAAACCACACTCAGGGTCAGAGGTATACCATAAGTAGACGTTGGCACTAACGGTAGTACCCTACTCAAAATAAAAGAAATACCAAGTTTACTCAGTGTAACACCATCTAAACGAGTCAGTAACCAAATCAATAGACTTTCTAGAACTAGGGTATCAACTGAACCCTATGGGATCTGAGCCAGACCCGCATCTCTAGCGTGCTCAACCTCAAGCTCAAGGAATCTTTATCTAGCATTACCTCTGATAGTGGCAGCTTCTCAAGCATGTCATCTACTTCTTGGCCGTCCATGACACTTGCCTCTCCCTCTAGTCTAGGTTTTATCCTCGGGTGTTGGATCAACATCCCTAACCTCTCGAGATCTAGTCCTCACCATCTGAATAAAAAAAAGTGGAACACGTCTACCCACGCGATAAAGAATTAAATTATAGATGTTTTTTCTAAAGACATATTATAGCCTCTCTAAGATAGATACAGCTGTCTACATACCAGTTTGCAAGGCTCTTCTAGAGATCCTGCTCTTACAGTTATAGGATCGATGAACCTGGTTTCTCTGATATCAATTTGTCGCGATCCATAAATTAGGTCATAAGGGCACTTATCATAGCACATCCTTGACAAGAAAGTAGATCACTCAGACTGATAATATAATATAAATATTAACAAAAAACAAGACTAATGCGAGACTTCTCGAGGGAATTTAGACTAATACCAGTATCATAATAGTGAAAATTAAAATGAATGTCATAATAAACCCAAGAGATATTGGAATAAGTCAAGAGCATCTAATACAACCCAAAAAAGTACTAAAAATACATATCTGTCTCTGAAAGTAAATACAGACATAAAGGAAATAAAATGACATCCGAAAGTTAGAGAAAATTTTGGAGCACATCGATACTTCAAGGATCTACCCAATCTCGCATGAACTTAAACACCGTGTGTCGTACTCAAACCTAGATCTACATCAAAAGGTCATAGTAGGGATGAGTACAAATTCACTTGTACTCTGTAGGTATCATAGGCCGACTAAGCAAAGTAGAAAATAAGATTAAATAAAATATACTATGAGCACATCACATGCAAGCAGAAAAGTCTCAAATGGTAGCTCACACTGTCTCCACTAACAGTTATAATAGACAAATACACAAAAATGGAAAAAACACGAATATACATATGAAAGCATACGAAAACTAAGCACAAGTCAAGTAAACTAAGGAAAAACAAGCAAGTTGAATATGCAATGCAATGTAATGTAATATGGATGGGATGAATAATGAATGCCATCGTATGATCTGTATACAACCATATAGCTCATATCTATCAGGTAGGAACCATGGGGGTTTCACAACCCAAATACGGTATCTCATATCTCAATTTCAGTCTCAAATCTCCTCTATGGCTTGTGTTCATGGAGAGGGTTTTGATAAAAGTATCTTATTTAAAATAGTATTTCACAGCGGCACCAGTATCTCATGAATGTATATTTATGGAATAAGGATGTAATGGTCACAATCAACTCAAATGTTGATATCCAAACTATCCCATATAAAATATATATACAAGTAAGCCAAGAATTTAATTCAATATGTCCATAATTCATGGTTTTTAACTCTAATTAGGCACCATCAAAATAAATATACACATGAAACATCATTAATATCATATTAACCCCTAACTCGGATATTTTATCAAGATAAAAACAACCAATGCCCTTTGCATTCGTGAAGAAGAATCCCCATTGCCCTTCCCAATTGCAATCACCACTTCTTGATCGCGATATAAGGTGATTCATTCTCTGTATTTAAGGATAGAGGCCCACATTCACAATGTAGGATGCATGCACCAGATATCAGCTATGCACCAAAAAATTTAGCATGGTTTCGAATGTTTTCAACGGACCCTCGATATTCGTTCAGGAGACAGAAGTAAGCCATGTATGCTACTAGGATAATTGCGACATTTTGGACTCAGTGACGATATTGGATTTTCAAAAAAAGATTAATTTCACAAAATTAACCCCTGAGACTCTATTTAATTATTTTTGAAATGAAGGGTCAAAATAAGATGTAAAAGTCCCAAAATTGAACCAACCCTTCTACTAATCCAAATTTGATACTTCAAATATGCTGGTGCAGTCTATTTTGTCATCCGACACTTAGAGTAAAAAATATTTACCGAAGTCTATATGACTTTTCAAGCCTCTAAAATCCACAAACTCGCACAACTCATTCACGGTTGCATCAAAAATTATGTCAACCATCCCCGAACCTCAAAATCAATATGTATCAACTACGAAAAATAGCAGAATGGTTAAAACATATAAAAATAGAAAATTTATAAATTCAACTTATTAGATTCGCTCCAGTTTTCGATAATGATTTGGACTTCATCTATCCTTATTTGTCTTTATTTTTGTTATTAGAGACTGATGTGTATTTTTAAATTTTGGATATTTTATTAGATTCTCTCACACTATAAAACTTGATTTTGGGGACTTGTGAGAGGTTTTTCTTAGATTTCTATCTGAATTATATTTCTTGTTTTGCTTGACTTCATTCGAGAAGTCTCTCATTAGTGTATGTTATTGTAAATTTTGTGTTTCCTTTATCAGTTTGGGTGATTGACTTACTTATCATGGCTGAGCTGTGATAAGTGTCAACATGACCCACTTTTGGATCGTGAGAAATTATCTCAACACAGGCTACTCAGTTGTCAATTCTTTTCTCCATTATCATGCCATTTTATTCCAACACACGAAAAGTATAATATCAAGTATAATCCCTAAAATCAATGTTTGAAAAGGACAAATAAAAAAATTACTAAATGTGAGGAAAATAGTGACTAAAAATACATATAAATTTGGCATCAAATCAATTAGTTAATTATCAGTTGATTATTGGTATATGGAAGTTGACTTACCTACATATAGGGATGTTCATAGTTTGATTTGGGTTGCTTTTGCAGAAAAATCAAAACTAAGAAAATTTAGTTGTTATTTAATTATTAAAATCAAACCAAACCAAATATAATTCATATTCATCTGTTTGGTTTGGTTTGATTGTTTGAATTTTAAGAAACGTAATGTTATTTCACTCTCTTATTTTCCCCACTACAAAAAGGCACAAACTTTTATTTTGGCACCTAAAGTGGATATTATTAATTTTAAGCACCTAAAACAACCACCAATTGTGTCATTTTGACACCTTTCGGCACCAGCTCTGGCGCGTGGATTGCAATCGCTTTTAACATGGATTAAACGATAAATTGATTTGTGCAACCTCATTTTAAAGCGACATCTCAATATATACACCCATAATTTTATTTTATTTTTAAAAAAAGATACTGAAACACATGAGAGGGTGTCCAATGAATTTATGATACGAGGTTTTTTGACCAATAATTACAAAAAAAAAAAAAATACTTTAACAATACCCACCACAACATTTTTCCCACTCAACTACTGTCTTCTTCAAGCTTAAACTACATTAATAGAGGTTGAAAAACTCGATCTCCATTAATGGAGGTTGAGTATTTTACTCTTCGTGTTTGAATTAGAAAATCAATTTTATTAGTTTTTTTTATTTTCTCCTTATGTAATCTTTTCCTACCAAAGTCCACCCTTCTTTTCCTTATCACTGTTAATTTGGTTTACCGGTTTAGTTTTAGGTTATACTATTAGAAGTATCATTAAAGGGAAAACATATTTTGTTTAGTTTTCGTTTTAAAAAATTTTCACGTTTTAGTTTATATTGTTAGAAGTGATTTGAAAAAATATTCAAATAAATTATTTTTTAAGAGATAGAGATGGTTTGGGAGTACCATTAAAAGAGTTTAAGCTTGAAAAAAATGGTGGGAGATAGTGGGATGAAAACATGAGGAAGAAAAAGATAAAATGAAATTGAAACTCGGCTAAAATAAGGTTGACAAGCACCAAAAAATGAGTGTTCTACACTCATTTTGCTATGAAAGCGAAAGGTGACAAAGTGACACAGTTTATGGCTACTTTAGGTGTTTAAAATGAACATCATCCACTTAAGGTGCCAAAGTGAAAGATCATGCCAAGTTGAGATATATGTCGATGTGTTTGGCCTATTTACAACTAGCATGGCTATTTACAACTAACATGGCCAGTCGGCCAACTACCCCATTTTTATGTTGTGCATTATTTTATTTAAAAAAAGAAAAACTTTTTTGTCTCTTTTTCTTGAACTATTGTATAAAGAAAAAGTTTCTTATTTTTTTAAAAAAAAATTATCTGCAATATTTTTTTTATAAAAAAATAATTTCTATTTTTCACTATACTTTTCCTCTTTTTTTAAAAAAAAAATTGTTCTCTTTTTTAAAAATTATTTTTTTCTTCTAATTGTTTCATTTTTTTTATTAAAAGAAAAAAAGGAACATTCATGTTATTTTGTTATTTTATGTTTATACTATTTATTATTAGGTGGAAATGGATGATAAAATAAATATCGATATTAATACATTACAAAATAATTTCTATTACATAGATACATATATATACACCATTTTTACAATATCGATACATTAAATAACTATTTATACAATATTGATACACATTTATACAATATCGATACATATTTATGTAATATTTATACAATATTGATTCACATTGATACATTATTTATACCATAGCGCTACATCAAAACAATTTATACAATACCGATATGCATTTATATATCATTTATACAATAGCAATACATGTTTATACACTATTTATATAATATCGATACATTACATAATTTTTATATAATATTGATATGTTACATATATATTACATATACAAACAACATTATATAACATTGATACACGATTTATATACCATTTGTACAGTACCTATTCATATTTCATGAAGGAACATAATATAGATTTAATGAGCATTCTACAGGTAATAATAACACTCAAAAAACATGACTAGTCAAATCGAAAAGAAAAAAGGCATGTTAATTGTTTCATGGAAACATGATTTGACAAAAAATGAATTAGCTAACCTGAAACTTTGAAGTACAATCAAGGGAAAAAATGAATAGGAAAGAGCAAGAAAAACTTCAATAAGCTGAAGCACAAATGTTGGCTGAAATCATGAAAGCCACGCATACCTTTTAGTGGCTATTTTTTTTTTTGGAAAAGAAATCATGGCTATATTTATTGTAAACTAATTACTTTATTTTATATATTTAAAAGTATTCCTTTTTAAAATCATCCCAATCATGTCGGTTTTTCTTCGGCATTGATGATGTCCAAGCCATACCTCCTCTTAGAAGATGATACAGTTGCTTCCAAATATAGTAATTGGGTTCGAAGACTAAGGAAATAATTGGATTCTAGGCTCTCAACTATTGTAATCAACGGGCGAAACTGGAAAAATAAATGCGGAGATTTGGGTATCAATGTCGAACAAGTAGCGAATATCAACTTCGGTTGTAATCAGTCATAAGTGAACACTAGGATTGTGTTCCCCCTGGCTTCTCAACTCCATAGGCTTATAGTGTTTTTTTGAACAAATTTGATACCTTGCATACATAATCGATAAGTTATGTACATTCTATAATTTTTTGGACGAGCAGAAGGATTTCACCCTTTACCTTTTGAGTCTCAAGATGTCACCTTACTAACCCTTATTTTGATGCTAGTTAACTATTACCTTTTGAGTCTCTAGTTATTAGACAAAATCTAACCATCTTACTTAGTTAATACCAAGAAGCACGGATCGACATCTAAACTCCAAATTATTGTTGTCTTTATCTTTTCTTAGTCACTACTTCTCTTTTGGAGTAAGTAGCAATAATCTAGGTGGGATCCTAACGTGCGCACCCGTTAAGAAAATTGTTATATTAAAGATAAAAAAATACATGCATGGGTATTGGTTCAGAACAACAATAGCACTTCCCCTACTTCGTCAATCCATAGGGTTTCCACAACCCTAACTATGGGTTTTTAGCCGCTCATGCTTGTGAAATAATCAACAACATTTATAATGAAAGCATAGATGAAATCACAATAAGAAGAAGTAGAAAACCCACAACCATAACTGAATTAATCAACTGAATTTAATATAAGAGAATTCCAAGATCAAAATCAAATCTCGGAATCAAAATATGTTTGTGAATATCAAGTGTGTAACCTAAACAAAAAATCACATAAAGGGTATTTATAGTACATGAGAAAATCCTAAAATCAAAGCCCAAAGAAAGTAGGAGAAAATGGGGTCGGTGTCCACTTATGGTCTCCACTTGTACCCTGACCCTGGGCGCAGGTAGCACTTGCGGCCTGCAGGGTGGGAGCAAGTAGCAACCACAAGTGCCAGGATAAAAAATCCTGTAGGTAAGCTCTCGAAATTTTAGACTTTTGTCCCTTGTTTTGCCCACATGCAGTCCACATGTACTACTTGCGGTCCACATGTTGACTTAGAAAATGTCAGGAGTCATGTTTTAAGCTTTTCTTCATGTCTCGAACATGTTTTAATCAGGAACAAGCCGAAAAGTGTCCCGAATATACATAATTGCTCCAATAAGTAGCCAAAATACCTTTTTCATCCTTTTCATGAACTTAGCATCCAAAACATGATTTCCTGCAAAACAATACCCCAAATGCATCATATCTAACAAAACAACCTTAGAAACTTACAATTTTTTTTCATTTTAAGAGTCGAAAGTGTTATATTTCTATAGCACATCAGGCATTGGTATGGTTTGATTTTTTGATTATTTTAGTTTTAACGTATCACCTTAGAATACACAATTATTAGAATATTTTTTATTATTCAAAAAAATCAACTCAACAAGTGCATAAAGGGGAAAACACATTTCTACTCATCTTCTATTTAATATAACTATCAAGTACGTGAAACTTGGAAACACCAACTTCTTTATATCTACTGTTGATACCTAATTTTGCCCTCCACAACTAAATTTAATCCTGAATTTCTTTAATTTTTTAATAAAATTGAAATATTTATTAAATTCGGATAAATGCGCTCTAAAATATTCATTTTAGTTAATTTTGTCATTTAATTGGAGATTATACGTTTTTGTATTTACATATACAAGATTGTATAAATTTTATTACTTAAATAAATATTTTTATCAAAATTGGACTTTGACTGAGATTAAGATTGAAAATTAAACCAAATAGATAAAGTCTTGATTTAAATAGAATTTGTTATCAAAATTAATTTACCTGAATAAATATTTATTTGATTTTACTAAATCAAGAAGATCGAAATTAAATGAGGTATTATATCAAATTTCAATTTAATTTAGCTCATCTATTAAAAATGGCCATAATTTAAATTAAATTGACCATAATTTCAATGTAATTGGCCAATTGATTTTTATTTTGGCCAAATATTTAAGGAATAGGTTAAATCCTAAATTGATTGAGAATATTTTTAAAATAACCCTAACTACTATATTCTACCCAACACTAGCCTGAAAATTCGGCCCAGCTTCCATTTCCTTTCTCCTTTACCCAACGTATAACAGCTTCAACAAAAAAACCACCAATATCAATTCAAATTGGAATTTAAAATTTGTACTAGTTTACACAATTCTCTCTCAACCTTGTCCTTTTTTAAATTTGAATTTCAAAATCTATACTAGATTATCCAATTCCACCTCATCCTTGTCCTTTTTCCATTTTTGAAATTCAAAATTTGTACTAGATTGTACAATTCCAACTCACCTTATCCTCCAACAAACCTTTTTCTCAATTTCAAATTTTCAAAACACCCCTAAATTCCTTCTCCCACATTGGTGGATGGAAAGAATTGAATTCTCATCCGTTCATATAAATATTACCATTATTTTGGTAGAAAAGCAAGTCTCAAAGGGTGAAAAAAAATTTGAGCAAAGAGTTTTAATTTTTTTTAAGTAAAATTATTTAAGTGGTAGGCTAATCAGGGTTCTCGATAGATTGCTTTCCAGTGGTGATCAGGACTCTGAAGAAATCTTGAAGTCCTATTTTGCTACTCCAAAGAAGGTAAACACATCTGTCTTTTTTAGTTTTGTTATCATTTTCTTCTTCATCTATTTATTTGTGGTTTCGTAGTTGTAATTTTGTTTTCTAGGATTATTTGTTGTGGATGTCCTTGAAGGCTATAGGATGTTGTGATATCAATATTATAGTCATTTTTATGTTCATGGTATAAAATGAGCTAACAATAGTTGAACATATTTCTTTGGCTTTATTCTTTGATCATTATGATTAGATGGATAAAGTTTCGACCTTTGCTTGATTAAAATACATACTCATGCCGTTTTTAATCCGTTGTTGGTTGATATGTTCGCCTTTAGCATGTAAATTTGTTTATTTTATATTGAAAAGAATAGTTACTATTGTTTGTTTCGCTTTAGTAAATTAGATGGATAAAGTTTCGACCTTTGCTTGATTAAAATACATACTCAGGGCTTGTTTAAATTTGTTACTGACGGATATGTTTAATTTTAGTATGTAAATTTTCTTAATTTATTTCGAAAAAGAATAATTACTATTGTTAAGAGTGTTTGAAATTAATTTTTCAATTTGAAGTAGTGAGTTACCCATATCTAAGATTAAGTGTTATTTTTGAAAGGCATATCATAGTGTGTTATGTTTGCGGCCTAGAGATTTGCAAAATCATCGCTTAAGATTGAAGTTGACCACTTTGGCATACACATGATAGTTGGATAATTCACATGTAGAAATTGTAATTCAAGTGCTACTTTCAAGATTGAACTCCTTTATCGATCCTTTGATTCTTTTGATTAAAGTGTTATTTTTCTCTATGATTATATGCCATGATGAAATGCTAAGTTCTTTAGATATATGTTTGAAGTCATGATTTACTCATTTTTGTGGTCAGAAATGTCTTTGATTTTCTCTCATTTAAATTGAAAAGTTAATAGGGTTATAGATTTTGTTGAAATGGTGTAGAACTAAAATAGAATTTGACATAATTGGACACTTTTTTTATAATTAATCTTTTACTTTTTTTTCTATCTTGTCTTTGAATATCATTTCTCAAACATGTTTAATATATGCTATTTGCTTCACTTCACTTATTGATTTATTTCTTGATGTATTTTTGTACATTTAGACGTCCCATTATTATTCACATACTACCATGAGTTTTTCTTCAAATTTGTTGATTGACTCCATTCGGTATTACAAAAATTATTTTTGCATTAGTATGTCTTGTATTTCATATTTGAGATGTCACAAAAAGATCTCCTCATCTTATGCTCACTTTATTTTTCTTTTTTTAATTAAAATATGTTTTCGACTATATCATATCATAGTATTTGGTGCAAATATGTGTTAATCAATAGGAAATATTTGTTAAATTTGTAAGCAACTACACTTGTGGGTCAATGTCTTCTTTTCAAGAATTAGTTGATTATATTATGCTATGCTCGATTTTTTGTAAGATTTTTTGAGAACTAAGTTAATTTTCTTTTCGTGGAATAATTTGATTTATTTTTGATATCATAGTATACTATTTCTTTATGATTGAGAATACTAATTTTTCATCTCATCATTTATCTGTAAAGTGTAGAATTTTCGAACACATATTATATTTTTTAATCTTTTTGTTTGCATAAATTTGTTTTGGAGTCCAAATGGACTCTTTTTCTCTTGCATTTCGTAATGGGCAAATGAGTCCCACCTCTTCAAGTCAAGTTCGAAGTTTAAACCCAAAGTCGATTATATGATGTGTGGGTGCAAGAAGATGGAAGAAGAAGGAAAATGGATCAAAACTCATTGATGAAGTTGCTAAGAGACTTGAAAAGTCTCTATTTTTATTTATTTATTTATTTATTTATTTATATTTTTGTTTATACATCGCCTCGAAGTTAAATTTGTAATTTAATACAGGTGAAGCGAATTTTTAGGCCTTCAAGGTCCGAAAACTAGCGTAGGACAGGTTATGGGGGCAAAACTCAAATGATTAGATTAGGATAGGTTATGGGCAAAAAGTCCAAATGATTAGATTAGAACAGGTGGACATGGGCCAAAAATCCAAATTAGCTTAGGACATGATGTATGGATTTGGGCCTATTGGCTTAAGTCTTTTAGTCTCCCCTTTTCCCCTTTATATGCTAATTGTTTTTAGTTTTCTTAGACTTAGTTAGAAATTTCCGCTAAGTCGTCAAAATTTATTTTGCACAAATCTAGAAGATAAATTTTTTCTTAGTCAATTTCTTTCAAAAATCAATTTTCGCTTTTAAAGTTAGTCAAAAAGGTTATTTTCCAATAGTCCGGATTACCACAAGTTAGCGGAGACTCTTGGTTCCCTAACAACCTTCCAAGAGAATTAATAGGAACCATTTCTATGCTTAAAAGATTTTTTCTGTTTGGAATCTTTTAAGTAATATTTTTAGTTTTTCTTGATATTTTCTCAAAAATCAAGTGGCAACTCTGTGATTTCGTATATTGTTTAAAACTTTTCTTTAAAGTTTAAAATAGTTTAAAAAAATATTCCAACCCTTCGAAATTGGAAAAGGGGCAAAACAAAAATGACGACTCTGTTGGGGACTTTAGCTAGGTTCTAACCCAATATTTTAATTAGCTTCTTTGACTAACTATTTTAGTGTGTTTAAACTATTTATGTACTTATTTGTTTAAATTATTGCAATTATTAAATATTGTATTCATGAAATAATTTTGCATTTTTATTATTAAATTGTTTTGGGATTTGTGGATGTCCTAACCCCTATTGTTCAATTCCAAATCAAGTATTGAGAATACAATGATTTATCAGCACGTGAGGTGTCTGATAGTTGTTCGTATTTTCAAACCTAAGTCATCCACTTGGGAACCTGGTCACAGCCCATTCTAGACACCTAGGATAGAGAGAAACCAAAACCCTATTTAGGCATGAGCCTAGGACGATCCAATACCTTAGGGAGTATTAGGCCTATTAGAAACCTACCTTGCATCTATTGACCACGGGTCATAACATACGATCATCCCTATTGTGTTAAATTGAAAGATATAATGCCGGATTATGAAAACCATTGTCCTTAGGGTTTGAGGGTTTTATTTAGAAAATTTCTTTTAATCAAAATAAGATCTACATCGAAAGGATATTCAGGCGTTTCAAGAAGTTCAAGATCAAAAGACTTTCAAGGAGTCTTAGTTTAGATTTGCTCCCCCGCGTGGGATTGATATCATGTATTTCCCCTTTACCTCATTTTGTATCCCCATTTAATTTTTTCATAAAGTTTGTATAATATTTTGGGGACAATGGAATATCGTAGAAACGACATCTATATCCTTCAAGAGTTAGGCTTACCTTTGACTTGAAAGGTCCTATATATGATAGAATGCGTTAAAAATTATTTATGTGCTAAAGTGCTTCATTATTTTTCTTTATCCACATTTGTTTGATTTGTCTCATATATAACTTTGGTCACTTATTATAATTCATGAACTAACATTTTTACCTTTTGAGTGTTTTTCTTTTCTTTTTGAGTGAGACTGATTTGTGTTGGTAATCAATCTTGCTCGCTTCTCAATGAAAAATAAACTAATCATTGGCATTATTAGTCGAGAAGAAGATTGAAGCTGCCTCAAAGGCGCACTTTTGACATCCTTCCATCTTGCATGTTGAAGTTATTATTTTCTTTTCTTATTTTCGTTGTAATTGCACTTTGTTACTTTATTTCGTTGTAATCACACTTTATGGTTTGATTTTCTTATAAAAGAACTTTTTTTTTATGAACTACGTAGGGCCTGAATTTCCAAGAATGGAATACGTAGGCGGCCTATGTCGACTTCGGTCAATTCTTTATAAAATTTATTTTTTGATCTATTGGTGGAACTACATTTGATATGATTCGTACCACAATGGAATATGTGGACACTCCACTAGATTGATCATATTCTTCATAAGATTTTCAAAGAATCTGGGACAAATTTTTGAGAGGAACACAAAATTTTATCAAGAGAATCTTTTCTGAATTTACATGGAGAACATTGGAGCATGTAACTGAGGCACAAATTTTTAAGAAGGTCTCAAAAATTTCATAAAACTTGACATTTACTACAAAGGAGACCACCAGACATTGCTAATGGTGAAATCGGGGCATAGTTTTTCAGAAGTTCTCAAAATTCAAGCTACGCTACACCAGAAAGAACAAAAGTATTTAGCACTCTAGATTGAGGAAGAATTTTTGAGAAAATCTCAAAAATTTCATACTAAATAATGTCATAAATCACAAAAAAGTTCAAGAGTTCCTAAACTAGAGTAGAACTTTTTAGGAAGATCATCAAATATTCTACAACGATTGCACTTCAAGCTTGAAAATCGATGATCAACAAGAAGCATCAGGAGAGAAAGGGAATACCAACATAGTCAGTCTCTCAAAATTAAGATTTTTTCTTTAGATGTAGGAATAGTGAAGTCACAAAGTTGAAAATGCTAAGCATATCAAAGAAAATTATCAGAACCATCCTGGCCTTGCCATAATAAGCTGTAACGCCCCAAATTTGGTACCCGAAATGTTACACGGTGCTTATGACCCCGAGGGACCACAAGCGAACCCATGACTGATATCTATAACTGAGCACTGAATAATATACTATAAATATGCAAATTATAAGTTGTAAGGCCATAAGGTTCAAAACTGAACTAATACTGAATATAAAACAATGTCTGTAATGGGGTATAACAATACCCAAAACTAAAATAAATTGTCTGAAACATGCTGTAATATGAAAGCCTCTAAACTGTCTGAAAACTGTGGAGTTGATAGGACATGTCCTCAACTGACTCCAAACTACTGAAATAATAAAGTAATAAAATAATCATGCTATCCTCGAATGATGAGGACTCACTGCTAGTCTGGTCTCTGAACATCTGATCTACTAAGGATGCTCGGGAACTCGTGCTTCTAAACCTATGGTATAAAACACCATAGCACAAATGCGTCAGTACGTTGAATATACTGGTATGCAAGTGAGGTAGGCTAAATGCAAGGGTTCATATGCATGAACAATAATAACTGACTGTATAACATGAACGTGAGAATACATACATGAATACATAAATATAACTGAGATCGCGATAACGCTGACTCATGAATTCTGAAAACATGGATTTACTGATATCTGAGTACTAATACTGGGATACTGAATGACTGAGTCTACTGAATACTGAGAGACTGAGTTTATTTTACTAATAGAGGAAAGACTGTTTTTGATAGTTCTAATTATGAAGAACTTGTTTGATTGACTGCATCTGATAGTCCTGAGTCTGAATACTGATAACATGAGTTTCGTATAATTAATATACCATTAACTGAGTTTACGATAACATGATTACTGATTATGAGTACTGATAATATGAGTGACTATATCTGACAGTCCTGATACTGATAGAATTAGCTAAGTTCCATACTGTACTGAGTTGACTATGTCTGACAGTCCTGAAAACTGTAGAACTGAACTGAGTTCTATTTTGAGACTGGATTTGAAACTAAGACCGTGGGAGGTAATCATCCAACCGAAATACCCTGAAATTGAACTGGTGGGGTCTAACTTGTAACCCCAGCTGGAAGGGTGTCAGTACCGTGCCACGGGTAAAGACAAGCTATGAGTATACCCTCTTTGACAGGGAGCTCTTCCGTCAACCACTCCTGGTAGGTAACCAAAATAATATGTATAAATCCTTAAATGCGTAGGTTTCATCTCAACCTACGTTTTCTACTTAGTTCTGGAACACAAGGATTACTTCTAAGGATCGCACCCTCCACTGAGTAACAGATGAGTCCCCATCCTTGGGTTCACTCGGTGCTGATTCCTACTCCCAACTGAATAGACATTGAACTGATTAACTGAACTGAAGTGATACTAATGGTATTGTTTAGCAGAGCTAAACTGAGTTCACTGAGTTTCATTGACTGACGGAATGCTACTGAGATCTGAGGACTGACGGAGAGTACTGAAGTTACTGAGATTTCTGGGAATACTGAGATCACTGAGTAAGACTGGACTAATACTGAGTTTACTGAGTTTTCCTAAGTCATGTGACTGACTGAATTCTACTGATCATGGCTTGACTGAAAGTATTATGAAAACAGGACACTAGCTCTAGACACAGCTAAATTTTTAGGTACAAGTACCCCCAGGACTCAATAGCATGAAACTGACAGGACATGACACTTCTTGAACACATGACCAATATCTACAATTCATAATACATTAATTTGGGGATTTCATGAAGAACATGGTTATCATAGTTTTGTACATGAATGGAATTGCATATAAACATGTCATACTTTCATCACTCTAATATCATGGACATTCCCTCAACCATTCATAATGCACACAATATCATGGAAGTCATTCTTAGTCATAGGTAAAACAGTCATTCATCACTTGGGTCACAATTAAGCTATAATGCATAATTTCTATTCTCTTAGGCATTTTATCAAACTCCTAGGATGCATGACTTAGGGCATAGGCATAACCATCAAATTAATACAACAAAATGTCATATTTCAACTCAATCTCACATGCTTCAGACCACATACCGGCATAGGTTCATGAACAACACATAAGGATTCCAAATTGGGAATCATACAACCATAATCACATGAACATAATCAACCCACAATAAAATATTCACAATACAAGATTTAAAACTTGATTCTTGGGCTTCATGGATGAAAGGAATCCTTTAATGAAAATTATGCATACCTTAGTTCTTGATTCTATGATGATTGATAAAGAGATTCTTGAATTTGAGTCTTGGATTTAAATCTCCAATTGAAAACCCTAGCTTGTTCTTGAGAGAAACTTGAGAGAAACAATATATTTTGGGTGAATTATGGTTGAATAACGTGTTATTGGCTATATATAGGGGTGAGAAATTGACCTTTTTAACCTTTGGATGCGTATTTTAATTTTATGAAAATTTTCCGATTTTCATCCTTGGCGCAACGCGGTGCTATCGTGTCGTGTCTCTTCAAAGTGACAAATGGGAAATTTCATGGTGGCGCAACGTGGAGATTTCGCGTTTTCACTTTGTTTGCGACCTGGAAGTTTGACGCGATGTGCCAAAATCATGGGCCAACACTGGAAATTGACAATTGCCATTTAAGCTGGCTCCGCGATGCACTGATGGCTCAGGTGGCACACTGTCTTACTAAAATGGCTCTAACTCTTCGTTCGGGTGTCGGATTTGGGCAAATTTGGAATCGATGGAAATATTATTTAATTTCTCACATGATAAAAAGTGAAAATATTGAAAATAACATATGTATAAAAGTGGATTCATCTTTAAAACAAGTCTTTAACATTTTTGGGATGATTTTTAAGCTAGGTAGAAATATGGGGTATTACATAAGCTAGGACAACTTCTCTTCTCCCTTTTCCTCTTGATTTATGTTTCTATTACTTTGTTATGGTCTCTAACTCTTTATATGATTTTTAAGAGAAAAGATGGGGTGTAATAATTGAGATAAGAGATATTATTCAAAACAGTATCTCTAAATCATCATGAGTCAAATGACTTTGTCTTTAAACTCTATCTTTTGTTATATTTTTTGCTTAGTTTCAACAAATTGTTATGTTATTAATAAGTTTTGTTTGATTTATGCAAGTGACGTATACAAGACCGTCTCTAAGAACTGACACAGACCAATCCTCTAAAAGTTTGGGGATTCAATCCAGAAGATCAGGACATGCACAAGTCCTTTCAAAGATTCTCGTTTCAAAGAATGAAGTTCAATAAAACAACTTCTATATTTTCTTATATATTAGGATTTTATACCCTCCAAGAAACTTATTAGATTGTTAGCCTTTTCAAGGTGAAACATCTTGTTATATTTGGGTCATCCAACCTTTTGAAGAGGACATACCGAATCGTCACTTGTTCGAGGTAACACATCTTATTATATTTGGATCGTCCACCCTTTCAAAATGACACATATTTTTATATCTGGGTTTTCCATCCGTTAAGAGGATGCATTAGACCATTTCTTTATTAGAGATATATTATTATGTTATGGATTGTCACCTCCTTTAGCGTGATATATTATTATGACCGTCACCTCCTTCAGTGTGACATATTATTATGGATCATCACCTATTTCAGAGTGAAACATTATTAAGTTATGGACTGTCACCTCCTTCAACGTGACATGTTATTATGTTATTGATCATCACCTCTTTCAGAGTGACATGTTACTATGTTATGGACCGTCACCTACTTTAGAGCGACATATTATTATGCGATGGACCATTAACTCCTTCAGAGTGAAAAGTTATTATGTTATGGACCGTCACCTTCTTTAGAGTGACATATTATTATGGACCGTCGCCTCCTTCATAGTGACATGTTATTATATGGACTATCACATCCTTCAGAGTGATATGTAATCATGTTACAGAATGTTACCTCCTTCAGAGTTACATGTAGTCATGTTATGAAATGTCAACTCCTTCAGAGTAACATATTATTATGTTATGGACCATCATCTTCTTCAGGTGATATGTTATTTTGTTATAGACCATCACCTCCTTCAGAGTGACACGTTATTATGTTATGGACCATCACCTCCATCAGAGTGACATGTTATTGTATTAAGGACCATCACCTCCTATAGAGTGATATGTTATTATTTTATGGAGTGCCACCTCCTTTCAGAGTGACATGTCATTATGTTATGGACTGTTACCTACTTTAGAGTGACATTTTGTTATGTTATGGACCATCACCTCCTTCACAGTGACATATTACCATGTTATGGACCGTCACCTCCTTCAGTGTGACATATTATTATGTTATGAATTATTACCTCCTTCAGAGTAACACGTTATCATGCTATGGACTGTCACCTCCTTCTGAGTAACATATTATTATGTTATGGATTGTCACCTATTTTAGAATGACACGTTATCATGTTATGGACCTTTAACTCTTTTAGAGTGACATGTTAAAGACCATCACCTACTTCAGAGTGATACATTATTATGTTATCGACTTTCACCTCCTTTTAGAGTGACATGTCATTATGTTATGGACCATCACCTCCTTTAGAGTGACATATTATTATTTTATGGACCGTCACCTCCTTCACAGTGACATATTATTATGCTATGGAGTGTAACCTCCTTCAGATTGACATGTTATTATGTCATGGATCGTTACCTTCTTTAAAGTGACATATTATTATGTTATGGATTATCACCTTTTTCAAAGTGATACATCATTATATTATGGATTGTCACCTCCGTCAGAGCGATATATTACTATGTTATGGATTATCACCTCCTTCAATGTGGCATATCAAAACAAGGTTTTCATAATTGCCCTTATATTGCATTTGCTACTAATAAGTTTAGTGCATGTGATTAATAGACACATTCGATCATCACTACTGTAATGCCCCAAATCTAGTACCCGAAACGCTACACGGTGCTCATGACCCCGAAGGACCATAAGCTAACCCATGACTAATATTTGTGCCTGAATACTCATAATATATTGTATAAATGTGGAAATAGTAGACTGAAACATGCCATAAGTTTCAAAACTAATAAATATTTTATAAAACCATAGATGAATAATGTGGTACGACAATACCAAAACTAAAACAATGTATGAAAATATCTAGTCTAAAAGCACTGTAGTCTGAAAGCCTCTAAACTATCTGAATAAGGACTTGATGGGACATGTCCCAAAGTAACTCCAACTATTGAAATAAACTAAGTAACGAAGAAATAAAGTAATGGTCATGTCTTCGAAGGATAAGAACCTACTGCTAACTCTGACTGCTAAAGCTGGAATGCTACTGATGCTCTGGAGCTCCTACTTTTGAACTTAAAGTATAAAACACCATAGCAAAAATACGTCAGTACGATTGAATGTACCACTATGCATGTGAGGTAGGCTGAATGCAAAGGGTTCAAATACATGAACAATGCTAACTGACTGTATAACATAAATGTGAGAATACATGCATGTATAAGTGACTGTGACTGAATTTGTGATGGTACTGACTACTCAGTCTGATTACTGATAACATGAGTCACTGATAACTGATATAACTAATACTGAGTGAATGTATCTGACAGTCTAGGTTCTGATGGAACTAACTGAGTTTCGTACTATTCTGAGTTGACTAGATCTGACAGTCCTAAAATTCTAAAGAACTATTTGAGTTCTATTACTGAGACTGGTTCTGAAACTATAACTATGGGAAGTAGTCATCTAAACGACATGCCCCAAATAAATCAATATTGCTAGGTTGTGGTCCAATCTACAACCCCAATTGGAAGGGTGTCAATACTGCACCACTAGTAAAGACAAGCAGTGGGTGACCCTCATCTGACAGTGTCTCCAAAAGAGAACGATGGGACCCTTATCTGACAGTGTTTATCCACCTTATCAACCCTCATCTATCAGTGTTAATGTCTCAACCTATGCTGGCTACATAGTTCTGGAATGTAAGGATTGCTTCTAAGGATCAAACCCTCAACTGTCAGTGTGTGTCCTCATCCTTGGGTTTACTCGATGCTAAATCCTACTCCCATCTGCATAGACACTGAACATGATTAACTGAAATGAATTAGACTGAGTTCATTGAGTTTTGTTGACTGATGAAATACTAATGAGATTACTGAAGTACTGAGATTTCTGAGATTACTAGGATTACTGAGTTTTCCTGAGTCACATGACTGACTGAATTCAACTGAACATGGATTGACTGAGAATATTGTGAAAACATAAAATTGGCTCTAGGAACACAACTAAATTGTCAAGTAGGTGTATCCCCAAGACTCGATAGAAGGAAACTGACAAGGCATGACATTCTTGAATACACGACCCACATCAACAATCCATAATACAATAAGTTAGAGATTTCATGAAGTACATGGTTATCATAATCTTGTACATGTTAGGAATGCACATACTCAATGCCATAATTTCATACTCTAAGATCATGAGCATTCCAACAAACATCTATACTGCACATCAATAGCATGGGAGTCATTTGAACATAAGGGTAAAACATGAATCCTTCACTTAAGTCATAATTGAGTCATATTACATAATTTCTAGTCTCTTAGGCATTTTTTCAAACACTTAGGGTGCATGACTTAGGGAATGGCATAATCATCAAATTAACATGTAATAACCAACTAAAATTTATGGTTTTCAACTCACATGCTAACATATTTTCATAAAAACACATAAATATTCCAACTTGGGAATCATACAACAACAACAACCACATGAACATAATCGACACATAGCATGAATATCATAATTCATAGTTTAAAACTTGATTCTTAGGCTTCATGGATGAAAGGAATCTATGAATGAACACTATGCATACCTGATAAAGGAAACCTTGAAGGTTCTTGGAGTTTTTGGATGGATTTCTTGAGATTGACCTTGATTCTCAAGGTTTAGGGTTTTGTTTTCTTGAGAAAGAATGTTCTTGATATTGGGGAAAAAGTGAATAATAAGTAGCTAAGGACGTTTTTAGGGCTTAAATACCATATTTGGGTGGAATAAAGTCAAGGGAAAAGACCCATTTAACCCTGGACACATATTTTAATTTCTGTCAAAATTTTCTGAAATGGGCACCTAGCGCGACGCAGCGCTATCGTGCTGTGTCACTGGAATTTGACAACAGGAAAGTTGGGAGATGGAACAACGTAGATCTATCATGTTTCCACTTTATTTGTGACCTGGAAGTTTGGTGCGACGTGAAGACGTCGCGGAGATTCACTGGAAAAAGGACAATTGGGATTTCGGAGCCCTCCATGACGCGGTGTAATCACGGAGTCTCACTGGAAATTGACAAACGTCATTTTGGCTTATGGTGAGATGCGCCACTGGCTGAAATAATGGTGTTTTATAACTGAAACTTTAAATCGCCATGACTTCTTACCCAGTTATCGGATTTAGACGAATTTGGTATCAATGGAAAGGTTATTCAATTTTTCACACAACAAAAAGTGAAAATCTTGAAAATTCCACATATATAAAAGTGTATTTATCTTTAAAGGATGTATTTGATATCTTCGAGATGAATTTAAGCTAGGTAGAAGTACGGGGTATTACAATATCTCCCCCTTAGGAACATTCATCCTCGAATGAAACTGACTGAGATAGGAGAAATGATAGATTGAAGTACATGCTGAACATGAACAATTTAAACATGATTTCATGACTGCATGACTGAATTACAGATAAGATGAGTTTCTCATCAAACTAAACATGCATATCTAATGCATGAATACTTGACTGAACTGACACATGAAATGCATGAATGACTATGCAATGGTAATTGATACCAAGTTTATCATGGAATTCTGAACATGAACTGGACACCAAGTTATAACTGAAATCTGAACATGAAACTGAAAGGTTTAAGGAAAGATGTTACCTTGGGCTGAGTCTGAATTAGCGGAGAAGAGGTGAGGATACTTGGTACGCATGTCTACTTCTGCTTCCCAAGTAGCTCCCTCAACGGGCTAATTCTGCCAAAGGACTTTGACTAAAAGTACTCCTTTGTTCCTCAGTCTACGAGTTTGTTAGTCATGAATTTCGACCGAAATCTCTTTGAAAGAGAGGTTGTTCTGAATATCTATGCTCTGAGTAGGGACTACAACTATGGGGTCACCTATGCACTTCTGGAGAAAAGAGACATGGAAGACATGATGAACTGAGGCTAGATCTGAAGGCAATTTGAGCTCATAAGCTACTTTGCCGAAGTGACAGAGAATTTTAAAGAGATCGAAATATCGGGGACTGAGCTTTCCCTTCTTGCCAAATCTCTTCACTCCCTTTTATGGGAGAGATCTTTAGATAAACATAGTCACCAATATCGAACTTGAGATCCTTTATACGCACATCTACATAAGACTTTTGTCGTCTCTAAGCAACCTAGAGTCTTTCTCTGATCAACTATACTTTTTCTAAGGCATCGAATACTAAGTCAGGCCCTATAACTGAGGCCTCACTAACTTCGAATGAACCGATTGGAGATCTGCATCTCCTACCGTAGAGATCTTTGAATGGATCCATCCAAATGCTGGAATGATAGTTGTTGTTGTATGCAAACTCAATCAAAGTCAAGTGGTCATCCCAACTACCCTTAAAATCAATTGCAAACGTTCATAGCATATCTTCTAAAGTCTGAATGGTCCTTTCTGCTTGACCATCTGTCTGAGGATGGAAGGCTGTACTGAGATGAACTTGGGTACCAATACCATTTTGGAATACTTTCTAGAAATAAGAGATGAACTGGGTACTTCTATCTGAGATAATAGATAATGAAACACCGTGCAATCTTACCAACTCTCTGATGTAGAGTTTGGCATAATCCTCAGCTGAATAAGAGGTATGGACTGGAAAGAAATGAGCTGATTTGGTCATCCTGTCTACAATGACCCAACCTGAATCATGCTAATGATGAGTACAAGGCAAACCCATCACAAAGTCTATGTTCACTTCTTCCCACTTCCAAGTAGGAATATTGAACTCTTGCATGGACCCACTAGGCTTCTGATGCTCTATCTTAACATGCTGACATATAGAGCACTTAGCCACAAACTCTACAATATCTCTCGTCATCCCACTCTATCAATAGATCTCCCGTAAGACATTGTGCATCTTTATGGCCGCTGGATGAATAGAGTAGCGCGCACCATGCACTTCTGCAAGAATTCACTGCCTCATGTCATCTATACCAGGAACACACAGATGACCCTGACAATGCAATACACCATCTCCCCATTGGGAGAAAACCTCAACCTTCTGATCCTTGGCTGACACTTTCAACTTGACTAGACTGGGATCTCTATCTTGCTTTTCTTTCACCTTAGAAACTAGAGATGATTCTAAACTACTCTAAACCCATATATCACCCTCCTTTGTATCAACTAAAAGAACATCTAGCCTGGCAAGCTTATGGTCTTCCTTATCTAACTTCTTCTTACTATCCTCAATATGAGCAACAATACCCATAGATAGTCTACTGAGAGCGTCGGCCACTACGTTGGACTTGCCCGAATGATAAAGGACACTCATGTCATAATCTTTCAAGAGCTCTAACCACTTTCTTTGACAAATATTAAGATCTTTTTGAGAAAAGACATACTAAAGGCTTTTCTGATCTGTGAACATATCTACATAAACTCCGTATAGATAATGCCTCCAAATCTTTAAGGCAAATACTACGGATGCTAACTCAAGATCATGAGTAGGATAATTCTTCTCATGAGGTTTAAGCTGTCTAGAGACGTAGGCTATGACCTTACCATGCTTCATGATGACATAACCCAAACCTACTCTGGATGTATCACAATACACTATGAAACTATTTGAACCATCTAGAAGACCCAAAACTAGAGCTAAGGTGAGTCGAGTCTTCAACTCCAGAAAACTCTTCTCGCAAGGATATGACCATTGAAACTTGACTTTTTTTTGAGTCAATCTGGACATAAGGGATGCAATAGAGGAAAATACCTCAACAAACCATCTGTAATATCCAACCAAACCTAAGACACTATTGATATCTAATAGAGAGACAGGTCTGGGCCAATTTCTTACTGCTTTGGTCTTTTGAGGATCTACTCTAATTCCATCATCGGAAATGATATGACCAAGGAATGCTACTGAACTTAGCCAAAATTTGCACTTACTGAATTTGGTGAATAGCTGATAATCTCTGAGAGTCTGAAGTATGATTCTGAGATGGTATGCATAATCACGTTTACTGTAGGAATAGATAAGAATATCATCTATGAAGACTATGGAAAACATATCCAAGTACTGCTTCAACACACTGTTCATCAAGTCCATGAAAGCTGCAGGGCATTGGTAAGACCAAAGGATATGACTAGGAATTCAAAGTGACCATACCGAGTTAGGAAAATTATTTTTGAAATGTCACGTTCCCTGGCTCTGAGCTGATGATAGAATGATCTGAGGTCTATCTTAGAGAAATAGCTGACACCCTAAAGGTGGTCAAACAGGTCATTAATTTAGTGAAGTGGATACGTGTTCTTGACCGTGACTTTATTGAGCTGACGGTAATCAATGCACATTCTGAGAGAATCATCTTTCTTGCACACGAATAAGACTGGTTCGCCCTATGGGGACACACTGGGTCTGATGAATCCCTTATCTAAGAGATACTTCAACTGCTCTATCAGTTTTTTGAGTTTTGTTGGTGTCATTATGTATGTCATAATAGATATAGGCTAATTATCTAAAAGAAGATCAATGTCGAAGTCTATTTCCCTATCGGGAGGAATTCCTGGAAGATCTTCGGGAAAGACATCTGAATATTCACTCATGACTAGGACTGATTAAATAATGGGAGTCTCAGAACTAGAATCCCTAACATGAACAAGATGATAAAAACATCTCTTAGATATCATTTTTTGTGCCCGAAGGTAGGAAATAAGCTGACCTCTGAAAGCTGAAGTACTACCCCTCCACTCTAGGACAGGTTCATTCAGAAACTAGAACTGGACTATTCTATTTCTACAGTCAATTATGGCATAGCAGGAATGAAGCCAATCCATTTCGAGAATGACATCAAAATCAGTCATCTCTAATTCAACTAAGTCTGCTGAGGTGACTTTCTGAAATATCATAACCAGGCAGTTCCTGTATACCCATCGGGCTATGATGGTTTTACCTAATGGGGTAGATACTGAGAGGGCTCTGCTAGAATTTTGGAACTAACTTTGAAATCAACTGCTATATAAGGAGTAACAAAATACAAGGAAGTTCCTGGATCTAGCAAAGCATAAACATACAAGTGAAAAATCTGTAACGTACCAGTAACTACATCAGGAGAATTTTCTTGATCTTGCCCGGACTGGAGAGCATAAATTCTATTTGGGCATTGACCACTAGTAGCACTGGAAGTGGCACCCTACTGATTCGGGTGACCGAACTGGGCTGAGGAACAGTTCTGCTGACCCTGATAACCTAACTAGGGACAATCTCTTACTCTGTGGCCTGGCTGTCCACATCCTAAATATAAATCACTACCAACTCTGGAAGTACCTTTGTGGTTCTTACCACAAGTCTGACAAAAGAGATTAGTTCGGGCATTACTAACACTGCCCTGAGACTTAGAGCCTGGCGCCCTATCTCTATTGCCATCTATGAATTTTGGCACTGGAGCACTAGCTGATGAAGGAGAAGGAATGGATGACTTAGGATGGAATTGAGAACGATTCCCGCATTCTGATTTAGGCTGAGCAAAGTTGAAATTACCTGTCCTTGCTTTATTATTCTGGCTCTCTCTCATCTTAATCTTTTGTTTTTCTATCTGTTAAGCATGGGTCATAAGACAGGCTATGTTTATATCACTATCATTCACCCCAAAAACAAACTTACTCATCTTGGCCCTACTATCTGCAACCACATGAGAAACATATTTGGCTAATTGAGTAAACTTAAAAGAATACTCTTTCACCGTCATGTTTCCCTACCTGAGGTTGATAAATTATAACACCTTAGCTTCACTCAGCTCTTCGAGAAAGAATCTTTCTAAGAATGTAGTGACAAACTCCTTCCACTCAATAGGCCCTGTATCAACTGACCTCTCTCACTTCTACTGTTTGAACTAAGTGTGAGCAACATCCTGTAAATAATATGCATCTAGCTTAGCACTCTCACTTGAATTAACCCCAATGATGTCTATAACTTTTTGAACCTAGTCTAGGAACTCTTGAGGATCCTCTTCTGACTTAGACCCAAAAACAGATAGAGGATTCATTCGGGTGAAGTCCTACATATTGGCTGCAGCTGAATTGGCCACTGGGTTGGCCAGAATAATAGTTGTTCGTTCATTATGAGCAGCAACTGAATTAGCAAGAGTGATGAATACAGCTCTGAACTCTACATGAGAAATGTGTTCGTCCAAGCGATCTTCTTGGACGGGTTGAGGGGCTGACTAATTTCCATTTCTTCTTTTGGGAGGCATGTTCTGTTGAAGAAAGGGAGAATAAATTAGAATGAGATTTAAATTTGAGATCACACTCACTGGCATGACATGAATACTGAAAGAAGGGAAACTGGTCCTAAAACATCTTATTACCTCCTATACATAATGCGGCGCGTAACACACCCATGTACAAGACTCTACTAGATGTGGCTTTTAGACTTCCTAGTACTCTATTGAACATTAGGCTCTGATACTAAGTTTTTAATGCCTCAAATCTGGTACTCAAAATGCTACACGGTGCTTATGACCCAGAAGGACCATAAGCTAACCCATAACTGATATTTGTGCCTGAACACAACATAATATACTATATAAATATGGAAATACTAGGCTAAAACATGCCATAAGGTTCAAAACTGATAAAAATCTAATAAAACCAGATCAGAATAATGTGGTACGACAATACCAAAATTGAAACAATGTCTGAAAACATCTAGTCCGATAACACTGTAGTCTGAAAAGCCTCTAAACTGTCTAAATAAGGAGTTGATAGGACATGTCCTAAACTAACTCCAACTACTGAAATAAACTAAGTAATGAAGAAATAAAGTAATGATCATGTCCTCGAAGTATGAGAACTCACTGCTAACTCTGACTGCTGAAACTGGAATACTAATGCTACTCTAGAGCTCGTACTTCTGAACCTATGGTATAAAACACCATAACGTAAATGCATCAGTATGATTGAATGTAATGGTATGCATGTGAGGTAGGCTGAATACAAATGGGTCAAATGCATGAACAATGCTAATAGACTGTATAATATGAACATGAGAATACATGCATGAATAAGTGACTGTGACTAAATTCATGATGGTACTAACTATTGAGTCTGATTATTGTTAACATGAGTCACTGATAACTAATATTACTGATATTGAGTGATTGTATCTAACAGTCTAGGTTTGAATGGAACTAACTGAGTTTCGTACTGTTCTGAGTTGACTAGATCTGACAGTCCTAAAATTCTGAAGAACTATCTAAGTTTTATTACTGACACTGAGTTTGAAACTATAACTGTAGGAATAAGCCATCTCACCGACATGCCCCAAATAAATCAATATAGCTAGTTTGGGATCCAATTTGTAACCCCAATAGGAAGGGTGTCAATACCGCACTACTAGTAAAGACAAGCTATGGGTGAACCTCATCTGAATTGTCCCCAAAAAAGAACGGTGGGACCCTTATCTAACAGTGTTTATCCACCTCATTAACCCTCATCTGTCAGTTTTGATGTCTCAACCTATGCTGACTACATAGTTCTTTAACGCAAGGATTGCTTCTAAGGATCACACCTTCAACTGTCAGTGTGTGTCTTCATCCTTGGGTTCACTTGGTGCTAAATCCTACTCCCATCTGAATAGACACTGAACATGATTAACTGAACTAAATTGGACTGAGTTCATTGAGTTTTGTTGAATCACAAGATACTACTGAGATTACTGAAGTACTGAGCTTTCTGAGATTACTGGAATTACGGAGTTTTCCTGAGTCATATGACTGACTGAATTCTACTGAACATGGCTTGACTGAGGATATCGTTAGAACATGACATTGGCTCTAGGCACACAGCTAAATTTTCGGGTACAAGTACCCCCAAGACTCGACAGAAGGAAACTGACATGGTATGACATTCTTGAATATAGGACCAACATCAACAATCCATAATACAATAGCTTGGAGATTTCATGAAGTACATGGTTATCATAATCTTGTACATGGTAGGAATGTATGTACTCAATGCCATAATTTCAAACTCTAACATCATGATCATTCCAACAAACATCTACCTTGCACATCAATAGAATAGGAGTCATTTGAACATAAGGGTAAAACATGAATCCTTCACTTAAGTCACAATTGAGTCATATTACCTGATTTCTAGTCTCTTAGGTATTTTTTCAAACACTTAGGGTGCATGACTTAGGGAATGGCATAATCATCAACTTAACATATCATAACCAACTAAAATTCATGGTTTTCAGTTCACATGCTAACATATTTTCATAAAAACACATAAAGATTCTAACTTGGGAATCATACAACAACAACAACCAAATATACATAATCGACACATAGCATGAATATCATAATTCATAGTTTAAAACTAGATTCTTGGGCTTCATGGATGAAAGGAATCCATGAATGAACACTATGCATACCTGAGAAAGAAAACCTTGAAGGTTCTTGGAGTTCTTGGATGGATTTCTTGAGATTGACCTTGATTCTCAAGGGCTAGAGTTTTGTTTTCTTGAGAGAGAATGTTCTTGATATTAGGGAAAAAGTGAATAATAATTAGCTAAGGACATTTTTAAGGCTTAAATCCCACATCTCGGTGGAATAAAATCATGGAAAAAGACCCATTTAACCCTGGACGCATATTTTAATTTCTATCAAAATTTTCCGAAATGTGCACCTGGCGAGATGCAGCGCTATCGTGCCGTGTCAATGGAATTTGACTACTGGGAAGTTGGGAGATGGCACAATGCGGAGCTATTACGTTGCAACTTTGTTTGCAACCTGGAAGTTTGGCGCGATGCGGAGACATTGCAGAGATTCACTGGAAAAAAAGACAATTGGGATTTAAGAGCCCTCCGCGATGCGGTGTAATAGCAGAGTCTCACTGGAAACTGACAAACGTCATTTTGGCTTATGGAGCGACACGCCACTAGTTGAAATGACGATGTTTTATGATTGAAACTTTAAATCTCCATAGCTTTTTACCCGGCTATCGGATTTAGGCAAATTTGGTATCGATGGAAAGCTTATTCAATTTCCCATACAACAAAAAGTGAAAATCTTGAAAATTTCATATATATAAAAGTGTATTCATCTTTAAAGCATGTCTTTGACATCTTTGTAATTAATTTAAGCCAGGTAGAAGTACGGGGTATTATAACTATGTTTAAAGTGGCATGTTACATTTAAATATGTCATTCGCCCTCCAATAAGACACGTTGAACCGTCACTCCATTCAAAGTGGCATGTTACCTTCACATTGGATCTTCTGCCCTTTAATGAGACACATTGGACCGTCACTCCATTCAAAGTGGCATGTTACATTTAAATTTGGTCGTCCTCCCTTCAATAAGACACGTTCGACCGAATATTTAAATTGGGTCGTCCGCCCTTCAATGAGACATATTGGATCGTCAGTCCGTTCAAAGTGACATCTTATATTTTAAATAGGTTGTCTTCCTTTCAATGAGACACGTCGTACTGTCACTCTTTTCAAAGTGGCATGTAATATTTTAGTTGAGTCTTCCGCCCTTCAATGAGACATGTTGGACCGTCACTCCATTCCAAGTGGCATGTTATATTTAAATTGGGTCATCTTCCCTTTAATGAGACATGTTGGACCGTCACTCCATTCAAAGTGTCATGTTATATTTAAATTGGGTTATCTACCCTTTAATAAGAAACATTGGACCATCACTCCATTCAAAGTGGCATATTACATTTTAAATGGGACGTCTGTCTTTCAATGAGATACGTTGGACCGTCACATTGTTCAAAGTGGCATGTTATTTTCAAAATGGGTCATCCTCCCTTTATTGATACATGTTGGACCATCACTCTATTCAAAGTGGCATGTTACATTCAAATTGGGTCATCCACCTTTTAATGAGACACATTGGACCATCACTCCGTTCAAAGTGGCGTGTTATATTCAAATAGGTCGTCTGTCTTTCAATAAGACACGTTAGACCATAACTCCGTTCAAAATGACATATTACATTCAAGATAATTCATTTTCTTTTTACTTGTCCATGTTAGGTAGTCACTTCATTCAAAGTGGCATAATATTTTTAGAAAAGGTCATGGAAATTGGTTCATCAACTATCTCAGAACAACATGCTCAAACAGTCTTGCACCAATTTATGTTAGTGTAAATCTAAATTTTCAACTAACCATTTTGTTTGAGATATTGTCGAGAGCATCCGAAAGTATGAAATCTCACATCAAAACCACAGGTGCAGATGACTCCAAAGAGGATGCAGCACAACATGGAACTATTTCTTAGTAACAAAATGCAACATAGTCTAGAGAGGGGCGTCAAACTCTTTGGACGTGAGCTAAAGGATGATAGCCATCACCATTAATCCACACCCCTATTATAAGGCATGCGGGTATTTTGTGATATTTTGGTTTCAGCTTAACCTTCGGGATATCTCTAAACTCATGCCAGGGGTAACCTTCTTTTTCCTTTAAATTCAAGTGATAGGACATATAGAGTTGTGGAAATTATGTCTGGGTAAATTCTTACCTATGGATATGCAGAGCTCCACATTTATGGTTATCAGGTTACAAGCCTCTTTTCCGCAAATCAATCAACTTGTCACTCATCCTGAACAAAAGATCATCTAAAATAAAAGATTATTTTTTCTACCGATCGAGTCAAACTATAAGCAACTAGATTTCCTGAGTCTCGGGGATATGTAGGTTGGGATTTATGTTAAAAACTCGACTGCATTCTAACCTCTCCCCAAACCTCTTATTCCCTAGCTTTTTTATTTTACCAAAATTTGAAAACTGAGATAGCTTGTGAATTCCTTTAAAATCATACTTAAAATTAAGTTTTATGAACTACAAGTATCCTGAATTCTTATCCAAACTTAGATATATAGGAAACACGATACCAGGGTTCGGCTATAAATACATGAACTCATGTGCAAACCCATCTTTTCTAAAAGCAAATATGTGGTCGGATGAAAATAAGGAACGTCAAACTCCCATTGCTTTAGGTTACTTGCATCCACCCTACCCAAAGGGAGGGGGCAGTTGTTGAAACCTAATTTTTGGCCTCCACGACTAAATTTAATCTTGACTTTTTTTAATTTTTAATAAAATTAAAATATTTATTTCATCTGGATAAATGTGCTCTAAAATATTTATTTGAGTTAATTTGGTCATTTAAGTGACGATTATATATTTTTATATTTACATATACAAGATTGTATAAATTTTGTTACCTACATTAATATTTTTATTAAAATTGGACTTTTATTGATATTAAGCTTGAAAATTAATCCAAATGGATAAAGTATTGATTTAAATATAATTTGTTCTCAAAATTAATTTTTTTGGAGAAATATTTGTTTTATTTTATTAATCAAGAAGCTCGAGATTAAATGAGGTATTAATTCGTATCAAATTTCAATTTAATTTAGATGATCTATTAAATTTGACCATAATTGAAATTAAATTGACCATAATTGCGATGCAATTAGCCAATTGATTTTTAGTTTGACCAAATATTTAATGAATTGACTAAATCCTAAATTGATTGGGGATATTTTTAGAATAACCCCAATCTTAAATTCTACCCAACACCAGCCCAAAAATTTGGCCCATCTCTTATTTCCTTTCTCTTTTACCCAATGTTTTCACAAAAAAAAAAAACTGTCAACATCAATTCAAATCCCAAAATTCAAATGAGAATTTCAAATTAGTACCAGATTATATAATTCCCTCTCAACCATGTCCATTTTCCAAAATTAAATTTCAAAATTTGTACTAGATTGTACAATTCCACCTCAACCTTGTCCTTTTTCCAATTTTGAAATTCAAAATTTATACTAGATTGTACAATTCCACCTCACCTTATCCTCTAACAAACTTTTTCTTCAATTTTAAATTCTCAAAACACCCCTAAATTCTTTCTCCCACATTGGCGGATGAAAAGAATTGAATCCTCTTCATTTCCTATAAATACTACCATTAGTTTGGTAGAAAGCAAGTCTTAAAGGATGAAAAAAACTTTTGAGCAAAGAGTTTAAATTTTTTTTTTTAGTAAAATTTTTTAAGCGGTGACTAATTAGGATTCTCGAAAGATTGCTTTTCGGTAGTGATCAAGACTCCAAAGAAAGTTTGAAGTCCCATTTTGCTTCTCCAAAAAAGGTAAACCCACCTTTCTCTTTTAGTTTTGTTATCGTATTTTTCTTCATCTCCTTCTTTATAGTTTTGTAGTTGTAATTTTTTTTTGCTGGGATTGTTCATTGAACACGGTCTTGAATACCATACGATGTTGTGATATCAATATTATGACTATTTTTATGTTTAGCTAATAATAATTGAACGTGTTTCTTTGGCTTTATTATTTGATTATTACGATTAGATGGATAAATTTTTAACCTTTGCTTCCTTTGCTTGATTAAAATACGTACTCATGTCTTGTTTAAATCCGTTGTTGGTGGATATGTTCGCCTTTATCATGTAAAGTTATTTCCTTTATATTGAAATGAATAGTTACTATTGCTTGTTTCACCTTAGTAACTTAGATGGATAAAGTTTTGACCTTTGCTTGATTAAAATGTGTACTCATGCCTTGTTTAAATTCGTTATTGATGAATATGTTTGATTTTAGCATGTAAAGTTGTTTCTTTTATGTCGAAAAAGAATTGTTACTATTGTTAAGGGTATGTGAAATTATTTTTCAATTTGAAGTTATGAGTTACCCGTATATAGAAATTTGGTGTTATTTTTGAAAGACATATTATGGTGTGTTATGCTTGTGGCCTAGCAATTTGCAAAATCACCGCTTAAGGTTGAAGTTGAGAACTTTGGCATACACGTGATAGTTGGATCATTCATATGTAGAAATTGTAATTCAAGTACTACTTTTAAGATCTAACTCCTTTATCAATCCTTGATTCTTTTGATTAAAGAGTTATTTTTCTCCATTATTATATGCCATGATGAAATCTAAGTTCTTTTGATATATGTTTGCAGTCATGATTTACTCATTTTCATGGTCAAAACTGTCTTTGATTTTCTCTCATTTAGATTGAAAAATTGTTAGGATTATAAATTTTGTTGAAATGGTGTAGGACTAAAATAGGAGTTGGCATAATTGAACAGTTTTTTTAGAATTAATGTTTTACTATTTTTCCTATCTTGTCTTTGAATATCATTTTTCAAACATGTTTAATATATGTTATTTGCTTCACTTCTCTTATTGATATATTTCTTTAAGTAATTTTGTGCATTTAGATGTCCTATTGTTATTCACATTTTAACATGAGTTTTTCTTCAAATTTGTTGATTGACTCCATTCGGTATTCAAAAAAATAGATGTTGTATTAGTATGTATAGTATTTCATATTTGTGATGTCACAAAATGATTTCCTCATCTTATCCTCATTCCCTTTTTCTTTCTTTAATGAAAATATGTTTTAGACTATATCATATCATAATATTTGGTGCAAATATGTGTTAACCTATAGAAAATATTTGTCCAAATTTTAAGAAACTATACTTGTGGGTCAATGTGTTCCTTTCAAGGATTAGTTGATTATATAGTGCTAGGTTCGATTTTTTGGTAAGATTATTTGACAAGTAGGTTAATTTCCTTTTTATGGAATAATTTGATTTATTTTTGATATCGTAGTATACTATTTCTTTATGCTTGAGAATACTATTTTTTCATCTCATCATTATCTATTAAGTGTAGAATTTTCGAACACATATTAATTTTATTTTATCTTTTTCTTTTCATGAATCTGTTTTGGAGTCGAAATGGACTCCTTTCCTCATTCATATTGTAATGGGCCAATAAGGCCCACTTCTTCGAGTCAAGTCTGAAGTTTAAACCCAAAGTTGATTATATGATGAGCGGGTGTAATGAGATTGAAGAAGAATAAAATGGAGTCAAAACTCATTGATGAGGTCGCTAAGAGCCTTGAAAAGTCTCAATTTTTATTATTATTTTATTCTTTATTTGTTTATTTATTTATTTGTTCATTATTTGTGCCTCAAAGTCCGAAAACTAGCGTAGGATAGGTTATGTGTCAAAAGCTCAAATTATTAGATTAGGAAAGGTTATGAGCCAAAAGCCCAAATGATTAGATTAGGATAGGTGGAAATGGGCCAAAAGCCCAAACTAGCTTAGGATAGGATTTATGGATTTGGGCCTAATGGCCTAAGTCTTTCTGTCTTCCTCTCCCCCCTTTATATGCTAATTCTTTTTAGTTTTCTTACACTTAGCTAAAAATCTCCGCTAAGTCGTCAAAACTTGTTTTGCACAAATCTTGAAGACAATTTTTTTCTTAATCAATTTCTTTCAAAAATCAACTTTACCTTTTAAAGTTGTCAAAAAAGTTGTTTTGAAATAGTCTGTAGACATGTGATTTTTGACCCTGCCCGAGTTTAAACCTATTTTCGGTATTAAATATTTTTATTTTTTGCCCAATTTTTATTTTAGCTCTTATTTCATTTTTAATAAGTTTTAGTTGAAAATAAATAAAATTACATTTTTGAGATATTTTTTTATTTTTCTTTTTAAAATGATACAGAAAATTCAAAAATATATATTTTCCTTTTAATTTTTATAAGTAGGCTAGTAGTTTTATTATTATCTTAATTATATTTATTTTAGATTATTTATAAATTTTTATTATATTTTCGTAAAGTATAAAATTAATTAGTTAATAGTCTTTTACTTTTAGTATTATTATTTATTTTATATTTTAATTTGTTAAATAATAAAAATAAAAAGATGAGTGGTATTATCCTCATAAAACTACCCATGTGCATCCCAACTCTCTCAACTGTTCCTCCCAATATCCCTTTATCTAAGGGAATTCCACTAAGATGTACATGATCAGTAATACATTGACAGAGAGAAAAACAAAGATAGATCTGACAAAGAGAAAAAAAGAAAAAAAGCAAAAACAAAGAAGAAAAGAAAGAGGAGAAAGAATCATGATTTGAATTTCAGAGTTTCGCTAGGAATCTCTGATTACGACGCTCGAACTTCTGCTTTAGGTCAAACATGTTATTATTTAATCATGTATCATTTATTTTGTAGATTTTATTGTGAAAAGTATGAATGAAAATGCTTAAGTGATTTCATTACATTATTTAGCATGAGTAATTGATTAATTATGTCAAATTCCATTGTTACACGTAGTGCAATTAATATACTGTATTTTTGCATATTTGTAGATAGAAAAAGTTTTGTTCTCACACAATTCATTATGCACACAGGACATTCACACACAATTATAGTGAGCATGCATACAAAGACTAAACAAAAACCAGAGAATATACAGTCTTCCATTTTGTCCATTCATTAATGCATACACTGCACACACCATACATTATACACAGTAAAACAATTGACCAAAAACAAATGAAGAAAATATGAAAAGAAAAGAGAGAGTAATTAGATAAGGCAAGAGAAAATAGAAAGAGTAGAAAAAAATTGAGATGGGAGAAATGAGAGAGTGGGGGGGAAAAGAAGAGAGAAAATGAATGAAAACTTGATTTTTTCCAAAGAGTAAATCGCCGGAGAATATCGACGAACCAATTTTGGTTTCGATTGAACAACCGCTGAAGCACTGTGTCGAAGAAACACTGGAAAACCCATTAAATTTGACCAAGTGGTCGATTCTGGCGATAACCCATCAAAAAATCCACTACGTCAGTCTGGCCGACTCCTCCTCAGTGAATATCTACTGAAATACACCCCCTTCAACCTGCCAATCATCGGATCAATAAAGTACACTCACATGCACACTACATGTACACCAACCAGATCCTCTCGCCGAAAAACCTATTATCTCTGGCCAAACCCACCCTATTGCCGACCAATCAACTCAACAACCATATCATCACCCTTTTTTTCCCATTTTCAACCACCGAAATACCATTTTGCGTCACTTCCTCACCCCACCTACTACTTCTGTTGCATTTTCTGGTAGCAAGAGTAATCGTTGAAATTAGAAATTTCTTGAATATTGATTTCTAACTTTCTGTGTGTTTAAAAAATGGAATATCTATTTGACTTTCTTGATTTAGTACAAAGTATAACACTTCTTGTTAAAATTTGTCCATTGAGGTGGTTTTAGAGCTTGTTATCAGGTTTCTATTTGTAGACGTTTAAAAATAAATACTCTTGTATAACTTGCGTATTTTTATTTGTTGTTATTCATAAATCATGATAATTATATTGTTAAATTAATTAACCGCTTTAATTGAATATTGTTCAATTATATTGTTAAGGTTAAATGGCACTTTGAATAGACAAATCAATGCCTTTAACGCTAAGCAAATTTTAGACACGTTAAAATTTTTGTTTTAATTAAGAATGCGGTGTACACATATTTCTGAGGCATTTAAAAATTCAAGGATGCAATAATGCACCTTGGCAATTATTTTTCTAAAATTAACTTCCACCAATTTATTTAATATAAGATAATAGACAACTTTTACTATAATAAAAATGAGCGATTTTAGGCCTCAACATAATTTATCAAAAATAGTTTTAGCTAAGTATAAATCGATAAAGAGACCGTGCTAGAACCACGGGACATGAGGGGTGCCTCACACTATCCCCTCGGTCAACAAAATTTCTTACCCCATCTTCTATATTTACAGACCAATAAAGAGTTAGCTTCTTTTGACTAGGGATTCAAAAAGGTGACTTGGAACACCATAACACAATTACAAGTGGCGACTCTATAAATAAATTAACCCCTATTCAAAACTGTCACTTTAATTGAAAAAGCCCTTTGACCCTCGAGCAAAAAAGGGGTGTGATATTTCTGGTGACTCCACTGGGGAAATAACCACAATTCGAACTTTTAATATTGACTTTTACTTGCTTTAATTATTTTGATATTCTGTTTGTTGGCCTAATGTTCTACTTTTCCCTCATTTATTGCATTGATATTGTTGAACTGTATTATAAATTATCTTCTCTTGCTCACCTCCTTTGAGTCTCTGAAAACAGGATAGAAGGAATGTAGAGTATGAATCCTACCTTCTTTTTTAGATAGCCAGAGTTTTAAGGCACCTGGTGAAGGATTATTAGTCACACATGTTAGGCGGGGTTTGGATCAACAACGAAGTAGGAGTAGCACTGCTAACGAACAAGTTGTCCCTCCCCGACTCGAGTGTCCGCTCGGGTAAGCCATTCCAGTCACCTATCCCCAACAGGATGAACCTAGTAGAACTAAAACTCAAAATCTGATTATCCCTATTAGGTTCCGCTTTATTTGCATTATGTGTATTTGACTTAGCGGGACTCAGCACAGGGGTCGGGTCTGTCTAGGACAAATGTCCCTCTTTATAATAACTAACATGTGCATCATATGTGCTCTTTGAAATTTATTTAGAAGACTATTTGATTGTTGAGTGACTTTAGGCAACTTGGCAAAATACAAGAGAGTTTCTTGTCCTCCAAATTTAATTATCTTTTTCTAAAATAATAATAATAATAAAATTTTTGAAAATAAAAAATTAGTTTTTTTAGTTTTCATGAACTACGAGGTCTGATTCTCACTCTTTAGTGGATACGTAGGAAATCCTTTCCAGGATACGACCCTGTCTTTTAAAATATAAAATTCATTCACTAATTTATCAAGGGATATTTTTAAAAATATGATTATTTTTCACTAGTGGTATTATTTTATTTTATGTTCTCTTTCTTCTTTTTTTTTCCTTATTCTCAAATTTAACTTTTAATACAAATCCTAATAGTCCTGAACCTTTAGGGGTCGTGAGCTAAATTTTTATAAAATAATAAAATATGTGAGCATATAAATCTTAACAGTCCTAAACCTTTAGGGGTTGTGAGGCTTAATTTTACACAACAACATGTGTAATCATTTTTCTCTCTTTCTTTCTTTCTAAGTTATTTTATTTCTTTCTCTAGCATACTTAGTTGTATTTTCTTCCAAGCACATGGTTGATCTTGTATAGAGGTCTGTCGTTGTAAAATTCTCGGTAGAGTTGGTTTAAATAAGTGTCATCCCTTAAAAAAATATTTTATTAGTTTTATGAACTATGCACTCCTGATTCTTATCTTAGTGAGATACGTAGGCAGCCCTTCATGGGTTTTGTGATCTTTAAAAAAATTTATCTTTCCTTCTAAATAAAAAAGAAGAAATCTTTGATCCTTAGATGAAAAGAAATTAATTTGTTTTTGAAAATAAAAAAATGTGTTTTTTATCATTATTAATAAATTCAAAGAAAAAAAATTCTTTCTCATTAGTCAAATAAAAAAAAGTGTAATTCTTCATATCTCTAGTTTCACGAACTACGCACACCTTATTTTCACCTTGATGATATACGTAAGCAACCCATATCAGGTTGATTGATATTCTTAAGAAAATTTTTAAAAAATGTCAAGCCTTGACACATTTGTTATCTTCAAAGTCAAAATATAATAAGGTGGTTGGTTTGTGGTTAAGCCGACATATCATTCATACAACACCAGGTCCAAAGATAAGGCAAGATGACCACAAAAAGAATGCAAAATATGAGATGAGGTGGAATAGACTGTTAGAGATATGGACCAAGAAGAGATGACCAAGAAGGTGAGAAGTTACAGAAAATAAGAGAAACATGCTAGGATTGGGAGAGAAAAAGAGTGTAGCGTACAAGAATTTGTACATGTTTCCCAATGTTCACTTCTCTCTAGAATTCAAAATACCAAAGTTGGACAAATACAAAGGGGCATAGTCATCCTTTAGGTTATTTGAAAAGGTTTTGCAATTAACTAAGAGGAGCAAGGAAAGAAAAACTGATGATAGCTTACTTTGGTGAGTGTCTGGTGGGAATCAATACTTTCAAAATGGTTCAGGGTACTTTGGGGTCAGGAAGAAAAACTGAAGAGGTAGCAATGGTTGTGGAGACTCCATTAAGGCTGATATGCAAATCAGTGGCTAAGATGTCAAACTCGGCAATTCAAAATTCACGACGGTCCCTGCAAGAAGAGAACTTTGGTAGTCTGTTTTGTTTTCTTTTTCTGTTACCCAAATTATTTTAGAGTTATAGTTCGGGATATATCTTGTCTTATTTTTTTATTTATATTTTTATAATTTCTGTTCAAACCCTTTTTTTTCTATTAATAAAATATTGTGTCCCTTTAATTTTTTGATTTCATATATATAGTGTTTTTTCGTCTTTCCTTTTTTTACATAGTTCTTTCTATGGGGATTCTAGTGATATGATATCTGTGATGAATTTTCACTAGATTTTAAAACCTAATATAGTTTTGAAACATTTGACCAAGAAGATAGAGTTAAAAAAAACATATAAGGAAATAAGTGAAATGTTGAGATGTTTGGGGACCAGTTACAGCCTCACCTGAATATATTGAGGAAATCATTTTGCGAATAAAAAATGACTTAGTCTTCAATGAAAAGGTCCATCTTAAGCATTTTGAATGAGATAAACCAGAGGATATATAGTTTCTATTGTCCAGAAAAGAAAAAAGAAGTTAGCTCCAAAAAAAACATGAGTCATCTATTGTGAGGAAAATACAACACAAATGGGCCTATATATTTCACAAGTATGCAAAAAGTGACACGTGCACCTGCTCAGTCAAGCTCAATATTGAAAAGATGTGCATGATCTTTATGTTCCACTCTCTCATTGCATGTTATGTACTTGCATTTTTAAGGATTGGTATAACGAAGGCATTTCATTCTTCTATCCAAATGTTTTGTCATCCTTTGTTACCCCCTTTGAGATTTAATTTTTATTTTCTTTCATACACCTCTTTTGGAATCAAAATAGAGTCTGAAAAGGTCAAAGAAAAAAACGTGTCAAGAAAGAGAAATATAGTCAGAAAAAAAAATCTCCAAAAAAGAAAAAGCCGAAGAAAAAGAAAAGAAAAAAATGAGCCAAAGCTGAAGAAAAAAATCATCAAAGATCAAAATCAAGCAAAAGAATGACTTGTCTGAACTATGTTTGATCTGATTCTTGCTATAACAAGATACATAGGTAGCCCTACTCTAGAGTTCGGTCCAACCAAGTAAAAATTTAAGTTACCCAGTATAAAATAAAATTGGGGCAAAAGTTATTTTCTTTATAAGTAGATTCCAAAAGTTGTAAATCTCACCCTATGTAATATATATTTTGACCCTCATGCCACCCATTCTTTTTAACCCTATCCAAAAAATAAGTTACAACCAAAGAAAGACCTTTAGATAAATCTTTGAGAATATCAAGGCTAAACATGTTATGGGTACATGATATTTCTTATTTTGGGCATTGTTTTTCTTAAAAAAAAATAAAAAAACAGTTTTATTGGTGAAAACCCTTTTGAGCACCATAAGGAGACAGTGAGTTGTGAGATCAATAAAAAATGAGAGAGTCTATGGGTGAAAACCATCATTGACACCATAACGATGAGTTGAGAGAGAAATAAAAATAAGATAGGCTCATTGGAGAAAATCCATTGAGGTGCCACTAGCCTAAGAAGGATTGTAACTCAGAGGGAACAGGTTCAAGAATTGCTCCATTTCAAATTCAAATGAGTGGACAAAAGTTGATTTTGATTAGTATGGGTAGATCAGGTTTTTTAATTAAAAATTCATATCTGTAAGACCCCAAAAAATTCCTAGCTTAATTCAGTCCTTTAAGCTAGTCAAGGGGTCCAGGCTTAGAAGATTCTAGCTAAGTTTCTAGACATAGTTTATTTTTAGCCTTCGAAAGCTGACAATCTTATTTAGCAACCTTAATTTCCTTTAGTGGTCTATATTTTTATTAATTCATGATCAGGAAGGTCAATAGGTATTCTCAAATAAGTTTTGGATTTTTTGGACCGCGTTTAGACCACGTTTGAAATTCCAAAATAGTGGAACAACGTGATCTTAGTGCGCCGCGTCGCCTATCGCGTTATTTAATATTGTTGCAGGTTTCCAGAGTCAAACTCCTGAGACACGATGCGATTATAGTGAAACACATCAAGTATCGCGTCGATGGCATCGACGCGCCGCGTCGACACTGCATCGATGCCCAGTTTTCAATCATTAAATGACTGCATCCTTAAGGGTAATTAGGACTTTTTCCCCTGACCTTCAGCCCTCATAACACGAAACTTAGCCTCTTTTTTTCTAAATACATTCACTATTTCCCAATTTTTCATGAACAAGAAAACCCTAGGTGATTAATTTTAAATCAAGAATCAAGATTTCCTCCACTAATCTTCAAGAAATCATTAACCAAGGTATGTAAAGTGTTCATCCAAGGGTCCCTTCCACCATTGGATCTCAAGAAACCCTTTTCAAAATATGAATTTGGAATTCCATGTTGTGGGCTTGATTGTACACATGTTAATGTTGTGATATGACTTCCAAGATTGAAACTTTATTAAATTGTCATGAACTTATGTTAGTATGTGGATTGAAATCCTTAAATTTGAAGTGCTTGATATAGCCATGATGTGTTAGTTGTTAATTTATGCCCTAGAAAAGGTTATGCCTTCCATGTGTTTGTTAAAATACCTAAGTGAATAAAAATTGTGCATTACGACCCATTTGAGATCCAAATGATGAACTGATGATGTACCCACATGTTTAAAATGAATCCCATGCTTTAGTTGTATCTTGTAATGATTTGGTAAAATGCTCATAAGTATAGATTTTTGAAATTATGTTATATTAGCATGCATTCCTATTCATGTTAAAGCTTATGACTTACAAATGCTTCATGAAATCCCTCAATGGTTGTATAGCGAATTGTTGACTATGGTCATGTGTTCAAGAAGTTTCATGCCCTATTTATATTCATACTATCGAGTTTCGGGGTTATTTAATAATTGATAATTTAGCCGTGTGCCAAGAGCCAATGTCAGTTTTCAAGATAACCTCAGTCAATCCAAGATCAGTAGTACTCTCAGTCAAGTTTCAGAACTCAATAGAACTCAGTCAGTTATATGACTAAGGAAAGCTCAGTAGATCCAGTATCAGTTCAGTCCCATTCAGTATTCAGTTTATTTCTCAATAAATTCAGTCAGTTAATAGAACTCAGTAGTAATCTGTCAGTCAACGAAACTCAGTAAACTCAGTTCAGTTAAATAGTACAATCAGTAATAGCTCATTCAAGCCTAGTGTGAACTAGGAAATCAGTTCAGTATGTATTTAGTTAGGAGTAGGATTCAGCGCCGAGTGAACCCATGGATGAAGGATCACCTGTCAGTCAGTAGAGGGTGTGATCCTTAAAAGTAATCCTTGCGTTCCAGAACTATGTAGCCTGTGTAGGTTGACATATATCCCTACGATTCTAGGGTTAATACATCTCATTCGAGTTCCTCTACCATCGAGGGATTGACAGAAGATCTCCCTATCAACAGAGGGTTAACTCACAGCTTGTCTTTACCCGCGACACGATATTCACATCCTTCCAACTGGGGTCACAGGTTGGACCCTACGAGTTCAATTATGGGGCATGTCGGTTAGATGATTACCTCTCACATCTCAGTCTCAGTCTTCAGTAAGGAACTAAGATAGTTCTTCAAATTTTAGGACTATCATATACAGTCACTCAGCTTAGTACAGAACTCAGTTAGTTCCATCAAAATTAGGACTATCAGAAATAGTCATTCAGTTTACATCATATCAGTTATCAAAAATCTGTGTTATCAGTAAACTCAGTATAGTTCCACAGATTCAGAACTGTCAGGTACAGTCGTTCGGTTACCAGTTATACAGTATCCGTAGAATTAAACATCTGTTAATCAGTATTCAAATTCAGTATTTAGTATTATCACGACCTCAGTTACATTCCACGTATTCATGTACGTATTCTCACATAGTCATGTTCATGTTATGCAGTCAGTTATAGTTCATGCATATGAACCCTTGCATTCAGCCTACCTTACTTTGCATACCAGTACATTCTCACATATTGATGCATACTTTTCTCTTGCGATATGGTGTTTTATACAATAGGTTTGGACGCTCAGGTTCCCGATCGCACTTAGCAGTTTAGATTTCAGCAGTGAGAGTCAGTGGTGCGTCCTCATAGTTCGAGGACGTAATTATTTCATTATTTCAGTGCTTTAGTCCTTAGCTTATTTCAACAGTTGGATTTAGTTAGGGATATGTCCCATAAGCTTCTTATTCAGAAAGTTTAGAGGTTTTTTCAGACGAGTATTTTATATAGTTATTTTTTTAGTTTTGGTATTATTATACCTTTATCAGACATTGCTTATTTAAGTTTTGAACCTTATGGAAAGTATTTCACCAGATTTCCACATTTATTTAAGTTATATTGTTATTAAAGTATTACTATTATGTAGTGCTCATAGTAGGTACCATTCATGGGTTAGCTAGTGGTCCTTTGGGATTGTTAGCACCATATAGCGTCTGGGGTACCAGACTCAGGGCGTTACAAACTTGGTATCAGATCCTAAGGTTCAACAGTGTCCTAGGAAGTATGAAAAGCCATATCTAGTAGAGTCTTGTACATGGGTATGCTGTGCGCCACACTTATGTACATAAGGCTATGAGATATTTTAGGAACAATTTCCCTTCTTGTATTCATGTCATGTGAGTGAGCATGAGATACAGTTAAACTCTCCATCTAATCCACTTCTCTCTTTATTTTATAAAATATGCCTCGCTAAAGGGCTAACAAAAGAAGAACTGAAAAACAGTCAGAACCTTAACCCGTTCAGGAAGATCCCCTGGACGAGCATGTTTCCCATGCAAAATTCAGGACTGCATTCAGTACTCTTACTAATTTAGTTACAACTCAGAATGAATGCCCAACTGTTATTCCAACCAACCCAGTGGACAATATTACTACAGCCAGGATTCAGGACTTCACCCGAATGAATCCTCCCTTATTCTCAGGTTTTAAGTCTGAAGAGGATCCATAGGAGTTCTTCGACCAGGTCCAGAAAGTCATAGATATCATGGGAGTGACTTTCAGTGTGAGTGCTGAGTTATCTACCTATCATCTATAAGGTATAGACCACACGTGGTTTAAGCAATAAATGATAGACGGGGGTACGGATTCAGAGACCATAGAGTGGGAAAAGTTTGCTACTGCCTTCCTACATTGATTATTTCCCGTAGAGTTAAAAGAAGACAAAGTGTTAGAGTTCATCAGCCTCAGGCAAGGTTGCATGAGTGTGAAAGAGTATTCCCTTAAGTTCACCCAGATAGTCAGGTATTCCCTCTATGTAGTAGCAGATAGTAGATCCAGAATGAGCAAGTTTTTTTCTGGGGTATCGGGTAGAGTGGTTAAGAAATGCAGGACTATAATATTGATTAAGAAGATGGACATATCTAGGTTTATGGTCCATGCTAAATAGATTGAGGAGAAGAAGCTCAAGAAGAAGGAGAGAGAAAATAAGAGAGCCAGAATGAGTAGCTATAGTTTTACCCAGCTAAGGTCAGAGGGTGTTAACCATTCTCAGTATAGTCAGAAGTTTTCAGTTCCAGCTCTTTTCTAAGACAATGCACCAGTTCCTAAGTTTAGAAATGGAAATAAAGATAGGGAACCAGGCTCTAAGTCTTAGGGTAGTGTCAGTAGTGCCCAAACCCATCCTCTTTGTCAGACTTGTGGAAAGCACCATAAGGGTATGTGTAGAGATAGTAGTGATGTGTGTTTTAGATGTTGTGAGTTGGGTTACAGAGTCTAAGAGTATCCTAAGACTGGTCCACTAAGTCAGCATAGTCGTCCTTCAGCTCAGTTCGGTCGCCCGAATCCGTAGGGTGCCACTTCCAGTGCCACCAGTGGGCAATGCCCAAATAGTCTCTATGCACTTCAGTCCCGATAGGATAAGGAAAGTTCTCCTGATACAGTCACTGGTATGTTAAAAATCTCCCATTTATGTGTTTATGTCTCATCATATCTAGGAGATTCCATGTCTTTTTTAACTCTTTACATCACAGTCGAACTTTAAGGTCAGACCAAATATTAACAAAACCTTTCTCAAGCTCTACCATTGGGTTGGAATATTATAGCCCGCTGGGTATACAGGAACCGTCTGATTATGATATCTCAGAAATGTTAGGCCTTCAGATTCTAGTAGTACTACTAGTATGTGTAGGAAAACAATAAGAAAAGATGATTCCCAACCCATCCCTATCTATGTTTAAATTTTTAAACTACAGTCATCACGATACTTACGCATGTTTTACGTCTCAGTTCCATAAATAAAACTTATATTCACGCCCTTTCCATAGAATCATGTGCACTTCCAGTTCTTAGTATGAGGAGTTCTTATTTACTCAGAGTTACGAATTATGTTCCATGAGTACAGGAACTTCAGACTTAGGTCATGCATCTTATGAATTATGCACTCATGTCATGCTTTACAGTATGCTCAGCCCACATGACTCATGTTTCACTCTTAGTAATCAACCAAACTCAAACTATGTCACATATACCCTCAGTTTAGATTCCTCGGTGAATCGGTGGTGTTGATGCTCTATCCCTCCGGCCTCGATTACAGCATCAGTTCAGTAATTAATATTCAGTAAAGGACTCAGACAATCCTATAGGACCATTGCTTTTAGTTATCAGTTACTTAGCCATCAGAATTTAGTACTTCTGTACCAATCCAAACCTCAGTTATCAGAAACCAGAATTCAGTCTCAGTTATAGTCATAGTTACAGTTACAATCTCAATTACTGTCTTAGATACAATCTCAGTCCCTGTCCTAGTCTAGTAGTCAGATCAGAAATTTATTTAAGTTTCAGAATTTCCCAACCATAGCATATAGACATCAGTTACCCAGTTATTAGTATTTTAGTACCTCAGTCTATAAAATATTTTGGAACCATGTTATACGCATGGTCTTGCATTCAGTACCTCATGTTACCCAGTCAGTCAATACCTTCTATGCATAATACTCTATAGTTTCAGTCCAGTTATTCAGAATAAGTATAGTTCAGTCGTACAGACCCAGTATTCACTTATCAGTCATTCAGTTAATCACATGAGTAGTATATTTATGCATTCATGTTTAATACCCAGGTGAATATTTTTAGTAGTCTCAAGTGATGTGTTGTGCTAAGGCAGAGAGTATAGTTGAAAGGGTACTTGAGGGGTATGTCTAAGCTTTAAAATTCTAGATGCAGTGCATAAGGCTTTGTCACCCTACCCTAGATGAGGATATGTAGGCCTCGCCTCATATTACAGAATCTTAGCCAGGATGATATTTTCATATTCAGCTGTAGTATTCAAACCATACCAAAGTTTTCTCCCTTCCTACGACCGCTAGAGCTCTATGAAATAGTGTCAAATAAAATAGCCAGTTGAGAATAATTTTTTAGTATGAGTCAGTCCGTATAGTCGTAACCCAGTTTAGCAGTCAGACGGATGAGTTCGTATGGTTTTCCATCTTTCTATCTATTCGCATTATCTGAATTCTCGTCAATAGGAGTAAACATTTTAAGATGGACCAACCAGGTTCCAGATCCCAGATATGCAGTCGCGATTCAGTTCGTAGGTGACCTATGCAGCGTTCTAGTCCTCCCGCAGTAGCTCAGCCAAGTCAATATCTATCAGTGGACGTATTGCCCCAAGGGGGAGATACTCGATAATCCCCTGAACTTTTTTGACATAAAATATGCCATTCCCTCTTCATGTAATGAATCCAGCCTAGATCAAGGGGTACTCATAGATTGATCCTCAAATACAAATCTCAGTCGTAAGATATGTATTCAAAGACTCAGTTTAGTTCATGTTGTTCAGTTCATATGTCATATTTCAATCTCAAATATGTTCTCATGATTCTTCTCATGCATGTTTAGTAAATGATCATAGGTTCATCCATATTTTTAGTTTAAGGTAACAGTCTTCCTTGAACTCATTCTATTTTATGTCCATATTTCCATTATAAAGTTGGTATCAATTACCATTGCATGTTTACTCATCCATTCATGTGTCAATTCAGTCATGTATTTATCCATCAGATATGCATGTTCATCTTGATAAATTCAGCTTATCGGTAATCCCAGTCATGCATTCATGAGTTAGTTATTCATGCATTAGATGTGCATATTTAGTATAATAAACTTAGCTTAACAGTTATATCAATCATGAAATCATGTTTCAGTTGTTCATGTTCAGTATGTACTTCAGCTTATCTTTTCCCCATGTCAGTGAGTCTCATTCGAGTACGAATGTTTCCAAGGGGGATATATTGTAAGACCCCAAAAAATTCCTAGCTTAATTCAGTCCTTTAAGCTTGTCAAGGGGTCCCAGGCTTAGAATATTCTATCTAAGTTTCCAAACTTTGTTTATTTTTAACCTTTAAAAGTTGGCAATCTCATTTCTCGACCTTAATGTCCTTTAATGGTCTATATTTTTGTTAATTCATGATCAGGAAGGTCAATAGGTGTTCCCAAATAAGGTTATGATTTTTTGGACCGCGCTTAGACCACATTCGGAATCCCAAAATAGTGGAACAATGCGATCTTGGAGCACCGCGTCGCCTATCGTGTTGGTTAATATTATTGCAGGTTTCCATAGGCAAACTCCTGAGACATGGCACGATCATGGCATGACACGTCGAGTATCGCGTTGATGCCATTGATGTGCCGTGTCGACAACCGCATCGGTGCCCAGTTTTCAGTCATTAAATGACCGCGTCCTTATGGGTAATTAGGTCTTTTTCCCCCAACCTTCAGCCCTCATAACATGAAACTTAGCCCTTTTTTGGCTAAATACATTCAGTATTTCACAATTTCTCAAGAGTAAGAAAAACCTAAGTGATTAATTCCAAATCAAGAACTCAAGCTTTCCTCCACTAATCTTCATGAAATCATCAACCAAGGTATGTAAAGTGTTCATCCAAGGGTCCCTTCCACCCTTGGAGCTCAAGAAACCCTTTTCAAAATATGAATTTTGAATTTCATGTTGTGGGCTTGATTGTACACATGCTAATATTGTGATATGACTTCCAAGATTGAATCTTTATTAAATTTTGATGACTTTATGTTAGTATGTGGTTTGAAATCCTTAAATTTGAAGTGCTTGATATAGCCATAATGTATTAGTTGTTGATTTATTCCCTAGAAAAGGTTATGCCTTCCATGTGTTTGTTAAAATGCCAAGAATTATGAATTATGACCGATATGTGATCTAAATGATGAACTCAATAAGTACCCACATGTTAAAAATGACTCCCATTCTTAAGATATGTCTTATAATGATTTGGTAAAATACTCATAAGTATAGATTTGTGAAATTATGTTATGTTAGCATACATTCCTATTCATGTATAAGATTATGACTTGCAAATGCTTCATGAAATATCTCAATGTTTATATTGCAAATTGTTGACTAGGTCATGTGTTTAAGAAGTGTCATGTCCTATTTATATTCATACTATTGAGTCCTGGGGGTATTTAATACCCTAAAATTTAGCTGTGTGCCAAGATCCAGTGTCAGTTTTCAAGATAACCTCAGTCAAGCCATGATCAGTAGTACTCTCAGTCAAGTTTCAAAACTTAGTAGAACTCAGTCAGTTACATAACTCAAGAATGCTCAGTAGATCTAGTATCAGTTTAGTCCCATTCAGTATTCAGTTCAGTTCTCAGTAAATTCAGTCAGTTAATAAAACTCAGTAGTATTACGTCAGTCAATGGAACTCAGTAAACTCAGTTCAGTTAAACAGTACAATCAGTAACAGCTCAGTCAAGCCTAGTGTGAACTAGGAAATCAGCTCAGTGTCTATTCAATTGGGAGTAGGATTTAACACCGACTGAACCCAGGGATGAGGGCTAACCTGTCAGTCAGTAGAGGGTGTGATCCTTAGAAGAAATCCTTGCTTTCCAAAACTATGTAGGCAATGTAGGTTGAGATATATCCCTATGAGTCTAGGGTTAATAAATCTCATTCGAGTTATCCTACCAACGAGAGATTGACGGAAGATCTCTCTTTCAGCTAGGGTTAAGTCACAACTTATCTTTACCCATGGCACGGTATTGACACCCTTCTAACTGGTGTCACAGGTTGAACCCCACCAGTTCAGTTATTGGGCATGTCTGTTAGATGATTACCTCACATAGTCTCAGTCTCATTTTTTAGTAAGGAACTCAGATAGTTTCTCAGATTTCAAGACTGTCATATACATACACTCAGCTCAGTACAAAACTTAGCTAGTTCCATTAGAATTAGGGCTATCATAGATAGTAATTCAGTTAACAGTACATCAGTTATAAGTAATCCATGTTATCAGTAAACTCCGTATAGTTCCACAGATTCAGAACTATCAGATACAGTCATTCAGTTACCAGTTATATAGTATCCATAGACTTAAACATATGTTAATCAGTATTCAGATTTAGTATTCAGCATTATCACGACCTTAGTTACAGTCTACGTATTCATGCACGTATTCTTACACAGTTATGTTCATGTTATGCAGTCAGTTATAGTTAATGCATATGAACCCTGGCATTCAGCCTACCTTACCTTGTATACCAGTACATTCTCACATACTGACGCATACGTTTCTCTTATGCTATGGTGTTTTATACCATAGGTTTTGATGCTCAGGTTCTCGATTGCACTTAGCAGTTCAGTTTTGGGCAGTCAAAGTCAGTGGTGAGTCCTCATAGTTTGAGGACACGATTTACTTCATTATTTTAGTTCTTCAATACTTAGCTTATTTCAGCAGTTGGAGTTAGTTGGGGACATGTTCCATCAACTCCTTATTCAGATAGTTTAGAGGTTTTTTCAGATTAGAGTATTTTAGACGGTTATTTTTTTTAGTTTTGGAATTATTATACCTTGATCAGACATTGCTTATTTTAGTTTTGAACCTTATGTCAAGTTTTCCGCCAGATTTCAACATTTATTTTAGTTATATTTTTATTACAGTATTACTATTATACAGTGCTCACAGCTAGTACCAGTCATGGGTTAGCTAGTGGTCTTTCAGGATTGTTACCACCGTATAGTGTCTGGGGTACCAGACTTGGGGTGTTACAATATCATAATCACTGGAATCAGATGCCACAACCAGATAAGTTTTCTCTTGACATTGTTGAAAACGATATGTCTATTGTCTTTTCATTTTCTTTTAAATCTTTTGATTTTTGATTTTTGTGTCTTTGTTGTCAGAAGAAAGATCACTATCACCATCTTTCGCATATTTTTGAGTCAAATTTATGTCAAGATAAGAGAGGAAGGACTTCTAAACCCGCTACCAACTCCTTCAATTGTACAAAGTAAAATAAAAGGTCGGCGCATGAAGATAACATGTTTAAAAAATAAAGAAATGTACTAAAAAATGCTTGTCATCCAATAATTTTTGGACTTATGAAAAGATTAAAGGTATACTAGATGTTAAACCCAGAGGCATCATGCAAGAGAAATATGATTTGAGTCAAGAATTTTAGTAACTCTATACCCCTAGGAGTCACACTTTCTTGTGTGGGTATTCAAGTTTAATTTTTTAGGTAAAGCAGTTCCTAACTTGAACCATTACTCCTAGAAGATGCACTTTCTTGTCGAGTCATTTAATTTAACACCCAGAAGACACACTTCCTTGTCTGGGTATTTTAGGTTTCATTGGTTTGGTAAAACACTTCCTAACTTGAACCATTAATCCTAGAATATGCACTTTCTAGTCGAGTCATTTTATTTAACACCTAGGAGACACACTTCCTTGTTTGGGTATTTCAAGTTTCATTTATTAGGTAACTATAATACCCTGAGAATTTTAACTAATAGTAGAACCCTGTTTCAAGATCGTTAGAAATAAATTTAGTGATTTGGTAGCTACATGATCTATCTTGATGAGTATTAGGGCCTCAAAAGTGTCCTAGCTATTAAACGAATCAAAATATTCCTTGTCGATTGAATTCTTGAGATGGATATTGGTATGGTCAATTTCAAACGAGCATATCTCTTATTATACTATGAATTTCTGAGCTCATTAATAACCAAAAGATATATAATCGAATTTTGTTTCCAACAATACCAATTTTTCCAAAATCCGTTATCGGAGCAAAGAGTTATGCCCATTTTACTCTAGCATATCAGCCTGGAAATTTCGTGATGAGATTTTGTGACGACTTGTCACAAGCCTGATGGATTGTTACAAATGTCATAAACATAAGCAGAAAGTCACAAAATCTAACATTTTTTATGACATTTTGCGACGACTTGTCACAAGCCTGACGGCTTGTCACAAATGTCATCACCATAAGCAGAAGTTCACACAATCCAATATTTTGTGATGACTTGTCACAAGTTTGACGGCTTGTCACAAGTTTGACGGCTTGTCACAAGTTTGATGGCTTGTCACAAAATGTCGTCAACCTTAAGCTAAAAATCATAAAATCCACCTTTTTGTGATGACATTCGTGACGACTTGTCACAATTTTGACGACTTATCACGAATGTCGTCAGCTATTTTTTTCAGTAATTTAATGATGTTTTTGCAAGGGTATTTTGGTCCTTTTCCTGCACTTCCCATGACTTATAACCCTCATTGAACATATTTTATTCTATTTATCTTTAGTTAAACATCTCAAAATTCTCTGCACACCTTCAACTACTAGGTTAGGGTTTCAACATAAAAACCCAATTATCTAGAGATTCAACCGTGAGAAGTCAATAATTCTTGCATATTTGAATTCCCTATTAAGAGGGCTACGAGGGACACCTAATAGTTCATGAATAACCTTCCAAAATTTTTGAAGTCATCCAAAAGCTCCAAGTTTAAGGTATGTGGTTTTGAACAAGAACACCCTTTTGTTCTTGTGCCCAAAAGTTACATATTTTCGTAAAGTATTTCGTAAATTCATGGAGAATTCCTATCATGCAATTATATTGTGAGTTTTATGAAACTATGTCTTACCCAAGCTTTGAGTTGTAATATTATTATGCATATTAATGGTTTTAAATTGTCAATTTATGGTTTAAGTTGCATAATTCAACGTCTATGTCATGTTTTGAGAATTTCAAGTCCTATTGTTGTGTATTGAACCTTATGGTTAAAGCATGAGTTTGAGAATGAGATGTTAGCAATTTTTAAAGAATATCAAGAAGTGAGTTTTGATTGTAAGTTATGATAGAAATCCGCATTCTTAAGTTTGAAGTAAAGGGGATACATTGTGGCTCCTATTATATATATCTATATATTGTTGAATTATTTTAAGGTGGATTTTCTAAGGTTCTAAGCTAAGTAAGGGAGTAGTATTTAGCACCGAGTTGGGCTTGATTCTGAGGTCTCATACCCCAGAACTACGTGCCCCTGTAGGTTCTTGATATACCCCAATTGGGTTAAGATAGTGATCACTAAAGTTAAGGTTTTATCCGATGATAAGGATATAACAGCTCTCCCCAACGTGGGTAAGACGTTGGACTCCATGTAGCTCACATGGTTTATGTCGGTTAAGATAAACTCCCTAAGTTCCTAAAGTTCCCTAAGTTCTAAAGTCTTCCAAGTTTGAAAGAGTTTTAGTCTTAAAGTTACAAAGTTTTGAAAATATAACATTCCGGGACCCGGTTGTGGGGTGTTACAAACTTGGTATCAGAGGCTAAGTTTTAGAGAGTCCTAGGGAGTCTGATAAACCGCGTTAAGTAGAGTCTTGATCATTGGTGTGTAGTGCTCTACATCTATGAGAAAAAGGCTACGAAATGTTTTAGGAACAAGTAGTTTCTTCCTCTCAAGTCCATCGTGCTCAAGTTATCTCTCTCAGCTATTAATTCGTGCCCTCTTATTTCAGAATATGCCTCCCCACCGAGATTAAAGAAATAACAATGATCAGCAACCTCAGCCCGCTGATCCTCTTAATGAAAATATATCCCACGCTGAATTCAGGTCAGCCTTCCAGGCACTGGCCCAAGATGTCACTGTCCAGGAAAATCAGCCCGCAACTCCTCAGCAACATAGAGGTGACTTAGCTACTGCCAGAATTCATGACTTTATGCGGAAGAGTCCGCCAGAGTTTTATGGGTCAAAGGCAGGGAGAAGACCCGTAATTATATCTAAAGGAGATAAGGAAGATCACATAGGTAATGCGTGTGTCTGAAAAATATTGTGTAGAGTTAGCATCTTATAGGTTGAAGGAAATTACGTATGACTGGGTGGTTTCTTAGAGGAAGAGTAGAGGGGAGAACGATTCTCCCATTACCTGGCAGATGTTCCAAGATGCATTCTTGCATAGGTTCTTTCCTTTGGAGTTAACAGAGGCAAAGATTGAAAAGTTTATGAACTTGAGACAGGGCTCCATGACTGTTAAGGAGTACTGCTTAAAGTTTAATCAGCTAGCAAAATATGCGCAAGACTTGATCTTCGATGCCCGAACTAGTATGAGAAAGTTTGTGACAGGTGTGTCGGGCTTAGTACTGAAAGAATGCTGCACTACTATGTTGAACAAGGAGTTGGATTTGTCTAGGCTAATGATCTATGCACAAAAAATAGATGATGATAAGATAAGGGAAAAAGATAGAGCAAGAGGTAACAAGAGAGCCAGGTCTGAACAACACGAGTACGGTCAGGCTAGAATCCAGGGAGGGAACCGCCCTCAGTTCTAGAGTCATTCTTCTATACCATTACCCTCATCCTTTAGTTCCCCAGTTCTTAGAGGTAGGACAGAGTAGGGAAACAGGTCTTCTATGTCCAGGCCTCAGAAAAGTGTGAGCATCAAGCCCAACTTCCTTCCTTGTGCCAAGTGTGATAGGACTCATCCGGGTGAGCGTTTGTATGAATAGTCAGGGTGTTTTAGGTATGGAAAGATAGGCCACAGGTTTAGAAAGTACCCATATGATAGGCAGGGAAGAAGAGACACCCGACCCCAGACCCAGGCCACTAGTGCATCAGCTTCCGCAGCCCGTCCAGCTCCTCCTCAGGGCACTTCTTCTAGTATTGCTGGTGGTCAGCACCAAAATTTGTTCTATGCCCTACCTTCCCATCATGAGCACGAGGACTCTCCCGATGTTGTTACTGGTATGCTCCGTGTTTTTTATTTTGATGTATATGTGTTATTGGACCCTGGGTCAAGTTTTTCTTATGTGACCCCACTTGTTTCTGTGAAGTTTGTGAAGAGTCCCGAAAGTATTTCTGAGCCTATTCTAGTTTCTACCCTAGTAGGGGAGTCTTTTTTTGCTAAGAAAGTATACAAGAATTATTCTGTTACCGCACTTCATAGAGTCACACTTGCTGATTTGATAGAGTTAGAGATGGTTGATTTTGATGTTATCCTGGGTATGGACTGGCTTCACTCCAGCTATGCGTCTATAAATTGTCGTACTCATGTAGTCAAATTCTAGTTACCTGATGAACCAGTTTTTGAGTGGTCAGGGAGTTCAGTACCTCCCAAGAGTCATTTTATTTCTTATCTCAAAGCCGGGAAGATTATATCTAAGGGTTGCTTTTATCACTTAGTTAGAGTTATGGACACTAAGTTTGAAACCCCAAGTATCCATTCAGTCAACATTGTCAATGAGTTTCCTGATGTCTTTCCAGAAGATCTCCCAGGGGTACCTCCCGATAGAGAGATAGAATCCAAGATCGATCTTCTTCTCGACACTCATCCTATTTCCATTCCTCCCTACCATATGTCACCTGAAGATCTTAAGGAGTTGAAATAACAACTCAAAGATCTCTTAGAAAAAGGTTTTATAAGGCCCAGTGTATCTCCTTGGGGCACACCTGTCCTTTTCATGTGAAAGAAAGATGGTTCTTTGCATAGGTGCATTCACTATCATCATCTTAATAAGGTCATAGTCAAGAACAAGTACCCTCTTTCGAGAATAGATGATTTGTTTGATCAGTTCCAAGGTGTGAGTTATTTCTCCAAGATAGACCTTAGATCCGGCTATCACTAACTTAAAGTAAGGGGGTGTGATGTCCCGAAGACAGCCTTCTGAACCTTCTATGGTCATTTTGAGTTTCTTGTCATGTCTTTCGGGCTAACTAACTCCCCAACAGCTTTCATGGACCTCATGAATCGAGTGTTTAAGCCATATCTTGATATGTTCGTTATTGTGTTTATCGATGACATCTTTGTGTATTCTCAAAGTAAGGATGATCACGCAGACCATCTTATAATCGTGTTGCAAACTCTTAGAGATCATAAGTTGCTAAGAAAATTAAGTAAGTATGAGTTTTTGCTAAGGTTCATAGCGTTTCTGAGTCATACTATTTCAGCTGAAGGTATTAGAGTTGATCCCCAAAAGACAGAGGCTGTAAGAAATTGGCCTAGGCCTATCTCTCCATATGATATTATAAATTTCTTGGGTCTAGCTGGCTATTACTACTATTTTGTTGAAGGGTTCTCTTCTATTGTATCTCCCATGACTCGGTTGACCCAAAAGAAAGTTAAGTTTCTACGGTTGGATTCCTAAGAGAAGAGTTTCCAGGAGTTGAAGATTCAACTTACTTCCGCCCCTATGTTGACTTTGCCTGATGGTGTAGATGGTTTTTTGGTATACTATGATGCTTCGAGAGTTGGTTTGGGTTGTGTGTTGATGCAGAGGGGTAAAGTTATAGCCTATGCTTCTAGATAGTTGAAACCTCATGAGAAGAATTACCCAACCTATGACTTAGAGTTGGCTGCTGTAGTGTTTTCTCGGAAAATCTGGAGACATTATTTGTATGGTGTGCATGTTGATATTTTAACTGATCATAAAAGCCTGCAGTATCTGTTTACTCAAAAGGAGTTGAATCTTAGGCAGCGGATATGGTTAGAATTGTTAAAAGACTATGATATGAGTGCTTTGTATCATCTGGGTAAGGCCAATATTATGGCAGATTCCCTTAGCAGGATGTCTATGGGTAGTATTTCGCATGTGGAGGAAGGTAATAAAGAGTTGGCTCGTGATGTGCATCGTCTGGCTAGACTGGGTGTTAAGTTTCTTGATTCCACTGAGGGAAATATTTTGGTGCAGTGTAGTGATAACGCCCAAACTACAACTCTCGTTAGAAAGTGTAAGCGGTCGCTGTCAAATATAGAACCCAACTGGGTTGGGTGTCGAATCCCACAGGGAATACTTGGTCACTAAGTGTTGCAATTCTTAGTAGACTGTTGGTCGAAAATTCCACGGAAAAGGGGGTTTTTGATTTAGGCGTGAATTAATAATATCAAAGTAACGAATGAATGATTTGTTTAGTAAAGGTTAATCACAGAGAATAATAAGTTAGGGTTATGTCCACCTTATAGTTTCTACTTCTCTATTAACTATGAGTAACGCGGAATTTAGACATGCATGCACTTATAAAGAATCGTATTCTAATTCTAAATCCAAGTGTTTCCCAACCATCAAGGATTTATTTCACTTTAGCTCTCCCGAGCCTAAAGTGTATAACAAATGGTACAAATTCTCCAAGAATTTAATCCGGTTAAGGCATTAACGTGTAAATAGAGGTTAGAAGCCCTATTTCCTTGTCACACTCTCTTTTCCAAACATGTAACTTTTCTCCCGAACAATCTAATGCTATAATGACATGTTCTCTATGTTTGCATCCATGAGAATTTAATTAAAACGAAGAGAGTAATGATATAAGTAGCATACACATCAAGAATTCACAAACTCATAGCAACAAATAGTATCTTACAAGGTTTCCATAACCCTAACAGAGAAGTTTAGCTACTCATGAGTACAACTTAAATCAAAGAAGACATCATCATCATAACAAAGTTAGAATAATATCACGATGGGGATGAGTTTGGCGTCAAACAAGAGGTTGACGTTTTTCTTCCCTTTAGCCGTTCGTGTAGCCTTAGCATTTTTCTCTGTCCTAAACTTACAGAATCTGTAAACTGAATAATGACTAATGATCGAATGAATCAATCAATGCTGAAAAATTCAGAAAATAAGGTTTTTATAACATCCTTGTCCTACTAAGTTACTGCTGCATCCCTAAGTATTTTGAAATACTGATTTTGCCCGGGACAAGTTCTCCATGCATCACATTCAGTCCACAAGCTTCCAAAAGCTACCTTCCCTCTTATATGAAATTTGCCTTTGCTGCCCAAAGGTCCACAAAGTGCTGAAATCTTCATCATTAATACCTGAAAACATGCTAATCACATAGGTGAGCTCACTTAAAGGAAAATGGACTAAAAGTGCAGGAATTATATATTTTATCCTCAAAACTTAGCTAAAATATGGGTAAATTATGGTTCTTAGGGGTATAAATACGCCCAACATCACCACCCCACACTTAAAGCTTTGTTCGCCCTCGAACAAAATATTACGTCCATGCAAACATCTAACTAGAATTTCACAGTAGCAACAAAAAATGTTCAACAAGACATGCACGACAATCATTAACAAAGAGTAGGTTTCTTGATCACTCCTAGAAACAATTCAACCTCCAACATAGACTCGTGAGGATGGTTAATTCGTATCCACAAGTTAAGCCACAAAGAATCATATAACACTACCCATATATCATCAACCATGTGTGTCTCACACAAGATATCACCCATAATCACTCAAAAGTTTTGCATTATTCGAAACATGGGTATAAGACTCTCCTTGCTCTCACTCTCACAAAGAATTCTTATGTTGCAACTGATGACCATAGGCTTGCCCTTAGTGTAATGCTCTACTAATATCAGACTACCAAGTTTAGGATCAAATAGGTCTTTACAGGTTGTAATGTAGGCTAAGGGACAGGTAGGACTATTTTGGCCAGAAATAGTGACTATGTTCCCTAAGCGCTTTAATACACTACAATATGCCATTTACACTATCTTTTAACAACCACTCTACCTATCTTTCATCTACCAACCCCTTTTCACCCATTTTGTTATTTAATCATAAACACAACTATCTTTTTGTTTTTCTAAATTTTTTATTTTATTTTATATATATTTTTTTTTTCTTTTTTTTTTTTAATATTAAGCAAGCACCCCTATAATAGACACTCTTTTTCACAAAAATTTCAAGTACCAATACACCCTGAGTCATCACTTTCACCATTCTCCTTTTATTTTCCACATGATTCTACAATTTTAAAGCGCTTAGGAGTTTGGATCAAATTATGGTCTTGAAAAAAAATGGATTAGGCTACATATGAGGCTGCCAAAGAAAATAGCTAAATGCCCAAAGGGGGTTCACTAGGATAATGTACAAAGGTAGGTAAAAAGAAGGTAAACAATTATAAGCTGCCAAAGAAATGCCTAAATCATCTCCTAAACTCACACTCTTTATTTCGCTTTACACACACACCAGGAAAGTTCTAGCATCAGTCACAACACAGAATATACTATAACCTCACACACACAAGGCACATGGTCAACTTTATTGGGAGCAGTATAGACTCTTGACCCAACAGATGAATGAATTAAACCACACAATTATCACACAGTGAGTCACACTTAGAGCCTAAATGTCTCAATAGTAATGATTTAGCACAAACTCTTGTTATAATACCATGCCGTCTATCAGAACAATTTCATGCAAAATCTAAAAAAAATTCAAAAATTTAACTAACTAATTACGACTAATTAGCAAAAACAAGAATAAATGTAGGCAAAGAAGTACCAGTACCCCACACTTAGACTGGACACACTGCCCTCAGTGGAAAATAAATAAGGAGAACCTGAGTAGTCGGACTCTTCCTCTATGTCTGAGGTCATACCCCCTGCGTCGGAATCATCATCAGAGTCGTCGTCATCAGATTTGTCCTCCACGTCTGAGTCTGGCAGTTGGCGATTGTTGTTAGTCGGCACGTCATCATCGAGAGGTTCCTCAAAATGTACCCCTACTCCACACATAGCCCACACATGCTCATTCATCGGATAGTCATAATCCAACTGCTGAAGCTCTGCATCAGTCGGAACCCGACCCCCACTCATCATGGTAAACCAAGTCATGCCATATAGATGGCGAAAGAAACTTTCATCCCGAGCATGTCTTTCTGCAGTGGTAAGGTTGATGCCATGACCAGTTTCAGGCTCTTTAACTTTCGTAAGATCAACCTTCTTTGGGTTGTGTGGAAGCTTATGATCTGCAGGTTGCTCTTTAATGTGCTCTTTCCTTAAGATCGCAGTCACCAAATTGCCAAAGCTGAAATGGGACCTTTTGTGCGGCCTAGCCTTACGCATTGACGATCGTATAATCGCACCAATGTTGATGGGAATATTATTCATCAGAGCGTAAACCAAGCATACTCTATCACGTGTGATCTTTGTGTGCTGTGTCCCAGGAATCAGGAAAGAGTTGACTATCCTTAACCATATACGAGCTTCTCTGTTCAAGGAAGCATACGGGAAGGTATTGTGCCGACCGTTATCCTTGTGACGAATCCACCGGGCCATGGACCTTGTTCCGCACAGTATGTGTCTGATTGCCCTGTAGGGAGGTCTGTGATAAAGCTCCTTGAGCGGTGATGGATCCACATATGGAAGACCCAGAAAAGAGTTGAAAAACTCCGTATTCAGTTGCAAGACTTGGCCCCGAATCTTCACTTCACTTCCGGTAGTCTTTGGGGACCAATTGGCATAGAACTCTCGTGTTAGATAAAGATTTCATTCCCCCATATCTTGTAAAATGAAATCAAGATTTAGTGCTATGATTTTCGCCAAAATGCGGGGCTCTCTCTTTGCTAGATTCTCTTTCTGCATCAAATCCACGTGAACATATTTTTTCACTTTGTTGTTCTTGTACCACTCCTTTCCTTCCTCCTCTAGGACCCACTTTATCTCGAAAGTGCATCGAGGTATTTGTAGAGAGGAGGAATCAGCTTGATCTTTTCTTCCCCTTTTCTGACCTTTCTGTGAGGTGGACACTTTTTCTTTTCCTTGTCGTCCTTTTGGGGACATTCTACCTGAGATTAAAATAGAGTCATGTTAGCTTCATCTCGGAAGATTCAATCAAAAAACAAATAGTAATGGCACCACCCCACACTTAATTTGTTAGCACAGACTAATTAAGTGAGTGATGTAGATTACTCAGACTTCATCGACATACATTTAGGAGATATGTTCCAACAACATGTTTAGCACAGTCACACTTTCATGTAATCTTTGAATATCCTTTCCAACTTTGTTTCATGTAATCTTAACTATACTTTCATGTTTGGATTAATGCACTTCTTGAATAAGACAACCACATAGAGATCGTATCAAGTTATTGCAGAGAAATAATCACAACATCATATGCTCATGGTCAATTATGATCGTTATCTCGATGAACGAGTCATTCAAACATTCAAGCTTTCAACTTTCACGATTATGCATTAACTTCACCATTTCGACTCCATAAAAATATGATAGTGTATAACAATAAAGTACAAGTCGGAACAAAGTCAAGAACACCCACACGTATTCTTTTACTCAATCTAGATGCATCATAACAAACCAATCATATTCTTATCACCAAACACCACTTTAAAATCTAAAATACCATTATAAACGTAGTATTTCAACAACTACGGAATATAAAAGAATAACTTACTTGGTGATGGTTCGGGAAGATGATCTTGCAAGATTAGATGAGCAAAAAGAAAAATTTTGAGAGATTTGGGAAGCTTAGGCGGCACCTAGGTTGAGAAAACAAGTGCATTTTGTTCTAAGGTTGAAGATCTATTTATAGACTAAGCCATGGGACGGGTTTGATCCATGTAAAATCAGGTTAGGAGACAAAAAGGCATAAGTAGGCGGCGCCTAATGCTTTGCCTATGCTTAGCATAGGCGGTGCCTTTGTCAATGCCTAGTTGGGCATAGGCGGTGCCTTTGTCAATGCCTAGTTGGGCATAGGAGGCGCCTTTGTCAATGCCTAGTTGGGTATAGGCGGTGCCTTTTCCAATGTCTTTTTGGATTTTTATTTAACAAAAACAAACTCCTAGTAAAACAAAACTATTAAAAATGATGGGTTGCCTCCTATGTAGCGCTTGATTAATTATCGTGGCACGACATAGTTATCTCGATTACTTTAGACTTCATCGAGATAGACGGTGGCTATACATTTTATCGAGTCAAGTGGACCGATATATGGCTTCACTCGTTGGCCATTCACCTTAAAGACACCACCATCATTGTTTTCTAGCTCTACTACTCCAGACGAGTAGACTTGGCTAATTTTAAATGGACCAGACCATCTAGACTTCAACTTACCTGGAAATAGCTTCAGTCTGGAGTTGAAAAGAAGTACCAAATCACCCTTCTGTAAGTTTCGTTGGATAATCCTCCGATCATGGTACTTTTTCATCTGTTCCTTGTAGAGGTCTGCTCTTTCATACGCGTGTAGACGGAATTCATCCATCTCATTCAGCTGATCCAATCTCAGATTAATAGCATCATCCCAATTCAAATTAAGCCGTTTCAATGCCCACAGCGCTTTATGTTCGAGCTCAATTGGCAAGTGACAAGCCTTCCCATAAACTAGTTGGTAAGGTGACATACCAATTGGTGTCTTGAACGCAGTCCTATAAGCCCATAAGGCATCATCCAGCTTTTGGGACCAATCCTTCCTACTAGCATTTACAGTCTTAGCAAGGATCAGCTGGATCTCCCGATTAGAAACCTCTACCTGCCCACTAGTTTGTGGGTGGTAAGGTGTAGCTACCTTATGTTTCTTGACCCTATATTTCACCAACACGACTCTGAAAATCTTGTTGCAAAAGTGTGATCCTCCATCGATTATGATGGTACGTGGTACCCCAAAGAAAGAGAAGATATTTCTCTTTAAGAATGCTACAACACGCTTACCTTCATTATCAGCCAGCGCTACCGCTTCGACCCATTTGGATACATAATCCACAGCAACTAGGATATATTTCATCCCAAACGAATTCACAAATGGGCCCATGAAATCAATACCCCATACATCAAATAGTTCTACTTCAAGAGTTTTAGACATGGGCATCTCATGGAGCTTCGAGATAGAGCCTTGCCTCTAACACTGATCACATCTTATCACAAAATCGTAAGCATCCTTGAATAATGAAGGCCAATAATAGCCGCTTTGCAATACCTTCCTGGTTGTCCGATCACCTGCATGGTGACCCCCAACTTGGGAAGCATGACTTGCTTCCAAGATGCTAGGCACCTCCACATCAGAGATGCATCGCCTAATAACACCATCAGCACATCGTCGAAAAAGATACGGTTCATCCCAGAAGTAGTGTTTCACATCATGCATGAACTTTCTCTTTTGATGAAATGAGCGATTCTCAGGCATCACTTTACTTACCACGTAGTTCGCAAAGTCTGCATAACACGGTAAGTCTTCCACCATAGTGGCTAGGATCTCTTCGTCGAGAAATGCATCATCAATCTCAAGGTCGGGTTGCGCTATGAGCTCACTCTCAAGTCAGGATAGATGATCAGCTACTTGGTTTTCGCAACCTTTTCTATCCTTTACCTCGAAATCAAATTCTTGAAGAAATAATACCCACCAAATTAGCCTTGGCTTAGCATCCTTCTTTGCCATTAAATATCTCAGATCCACATGATCTGTGTGAACCACCACTTTGGTTCCCAACAAGTAAGCACGAAACTTTTCAAAAGCATAAACAACTGCTAGAAGCTCTTATTCCGTGACGGTATAGTTCTTCTGGGATCCATTCAAGGCCTTGATCACATAGTATATTGGATGAAATATCCTTTCTCTTTTCTGACCAAATACAGCACCCAAAGCTACCCCACTTGCATCACACATCACTTCAAATGGTAGAGACCAATCTGGTGCTACAATAATAGGAGCTTCAACTAGCTTCCCTTTGAGGCATTCAAATGCCTTCAAGCAATCTTCACCGAAGTCGAACTTTGCATCCTTCTCCTAAAGTTTGCATAATGGACTAGCAATCTTGGAGAAGTCTTTAATAAACCTCCGATAAAAACCTGCATGACCGAGGAAACTACGAACTCGCTTTACAGAAATTGGTGGTGGTAGTTTCTCGATAACTTCAATCTTGGATCGATCCACCTCAATTCCTCTTTCAAAGACTTTATGCCCAAGAACAATGCCTTCCTTCACCATAAAATGGCACTTCTCCCAGTTTAGCACCAAGTTGAATTCAACACATCTCTGCAATGCCATACTCAGATTTGGCAAGCATGATTCAAACGACTCACCTACTACTGAAAAATCATCCATGAACACCTCCAAGGTGTCTTCAACCATATCAGAAAAAATGGACATCATACAACGCTGAAAAGTGGCAGGTGCGTTACATAAACCAAATGGCATAAGTTTGAAAGCAAACGTACCATACGGGCATGTAAAAATTGTCTTCTCTTGATCTTCAGGAGAAATACAGATCTGATTATAGACGAAATAACCATCTAAGAAACAAAACCATCCCTTCCCTGCCAATCGATCAAGCATTTGGTCCATGAATGGCATTGGGAAGTGATTCTTTAGCGTCCACGAATTCAACTTTTGGTAGTCCATGCACACTCTCCACCCTGTGGTAGGTCTGAGTGGAATTAGCTCATTCTTTTCGTTTGCGACTACCATCATGCCCCCTTTCTTGGGCACACATTATACCGGACTCACCCATTTACTGTCAGAGATTGGATACACCACCCCAACATCTAACCACTTAATAATTTCTTTCTTCACCAGATCTTGCATAGGTGGATTCAAACGACGTTGATGCTCAATTGTGGGCACGCAATCTTCTTTGAGCTGAATCTTATGCATACATATCCCAGGAGGGATACCAATTATATCACCAATAGTCCAACCGATGGCTCTCTTGTATTTTTTAGAACAGAGATAAGAGCCGCTACTTGTTGTTCACCTAAATCAGCCGCAACAATAACAGGAAGTGTATCACTACTTCCCAAAAATGCATACTTCAGGTGGCTGGGCAGCTCTTTCAATTCTAGCACTGGTGGTTCTTCAATGGATGGCTTTGCTGGTGGTGAAGGTCGATTCTTAAGATCAAGGTCCAGCTTCTTAGGAGCATGAGAATATGACCCTTTTCCTGTTAGAGCACAAATAGTTTCTTCATACTCTTCAATATCCTCACGCTCAAAATTTATAAGCACATCAGCCAATGGATCAACAATAAGCTGCTTCTCTACAGATAATTCTTTCTCATCTTCATAATAAACATCAGCTACAGAGAACACATTCATATCTTTGGGCTGCTTCATTGATTTGCATACATCAAAATGGACCACTTCGTCATTCATCCGAAATAAAAGCTCATTAGCTCTTAAATCAATAAGCACACTTCCTGTGGCAAGGAAAGGATGCCCCAAGATTATGGGAACTTCAGAATCCACCTTACAATCCAAAATAACAAAGTCTGCAGAAAAAATAAAGGTGGAAACCTTCACCAATACATCATATAAGATACCAACAGGTCATTTTACCGACCTATCTGCCATCAGGAGCCGCATATTGGTTGGTGTAGGATCACCCAACCCCAACTTTCTATAAATAGATAGAGGCATCAAATTGATGCTAGCTCCCAAATCGCACAATGCCTTAGCAAAATCCAAAGATCCAACCGTTCAAGGAATAGTGAAAGCACCCGGATCTGCCTTCTTCTTAACTAACGATCTTGTAGCGATTGCACTGCAATGATGAACATTATCTGCCATCTCATAGATTGCTTCCCGCTTCTTTGTCAAAAGGTCCTTCATGAATTTAGCGTACCCAGGCATCTATTCCAGCGCCTCCACCAAAGGAACATTAATAGTCAGCTGCTTCAACATAGTCATGAATTTACTGAACCTGGTGTCATCAGCTTTCTTCTTCAGTCTCTGAGGGAAAGGTGGTGGTGGAAGGGGAATAGTTTTCTCCACCACTTCATTTTTATCTTGCTTCTGATTATCAATCTTTTCAGGCTGGTGACGTCTAGGTGTGGTGTCATGAACCTTCTCATTCTGATTTTCAGCTTCTACAGAATCATCACAATCTACTTCAATCACATTATTTTCTGTATTATCAACCACCTGCTTGCCTTTGGATGGATTTTCCAACACCTTACCACTCCTGGTAGTAATAGCCATACATGATCCATCATTCCTTAGATTTTGCACGGTGTCGCTAGGTAGGGTGCCATCTTTTCTTTGATTGAGTACCACTGATAGTTGACTCAATTTTTGTTCCAACTGTTTTATTGAAGTGGAATGTGAATCAACCAATTGATTTATTGAGGACAAATCATTTTTTACCTCCGTTACTCCCGTGTTGGTTGCCTCTACTTCTTTCAATAGCTTAGCCATCATATCTTCCATGGACATCTTCCCAGAGCCAGATGCCGCAGCCTCACGATTTCTAGGAGGAACATACAAACCACTCCTGTCAGTCTTAATCTTGTATCCAGATTTATCATAATAGTTTCGACCTTAGTTTCCTTGGGCATTGCCTCGGAAACCCCCCTGATTATTCAAATAATTTGTTTCCTCCTCAGAATCGGATTCATCTCTTCCCTGTGATACAACGGCCTTAACCTTTTTGGTCTTCCCTGATAATAAATGCTTGGTAAGAAGATCCATATGCGTTTTCATGTGAGCCATATCTTGGTCACGTTCCACTTCTTTTCGCCTTTGTTCTGCCGTCAAGCCAATAGATACAATAGAGCTTGCTACCTCAGAATCCCTGGTATGCCAAGCTCTACTCTGCTTTGTCATACAATATAGCATATCACTTGCCTCAATAAAAGTAAGGTCCATGAAGGACCCACCTACAGCATTATCAACCACTGGCTTAGTCACCGAATTCAAAGACCTGTATAATATCTCCATCAAGTGGATATTAGTCATCTGATGGTTTGGGCGCCGCATAAGCTTCTTCTTAAACCTCTCCCATGTTTCGTGGAGAGCTTCAGTTGGAAGCTGTCGAAAATTGCTGATCTCATCTCTTAATTATGCTCTCTTGGATGACGGAAAGAATCTTTCTAGGAAAGCGCCTTTCAGTTGCCTCCAATTAGTAATAGAATCAGGAGTTAGCCCGTTCAACCATAGAGTTGCCTCTCCAGATAGAGACAATGGAAATAAGCGCAGTCGAATTTCATTCTGTCCAACTCCTGGATTGTCAAACGACTTGCATGTTGATATAAAGTTGATCAGATGTATATTCGGATCATCGCCTGTAAGTCCACCAAATAACCCTTTAAGTTGCAATAGCTGAATTATGGTCCTAGTGATATTGAACTTGGATCCGGGTGCCAAGGGCGGAGGAATAATAGCCCCTGTGGCACCAGCCCCATCCAGATCGTCATCATCATCATCTAAAGGAGCCTGCACAGCTCGGCGTTCAGGTCTCATTCTAGCTTGACAATCTCTCCTGTTCACAGGTGCTGCCACCTCATCTGCACGCCGTGGATTAAGTAACTCATCATCACCCAGGTCCTCATCATCAAGATTTGTTGCCCGGCCTGGGTTATTAATATTCTGTTGATTCACTTGAGCAGCTGCCAACACAGCTAACCTAGCCTTCTCCTGTTGAGCAGCCCTTCTTTCAATATCACGTTGTGCATCCATTCTGCCAATAAGTTGTGGTTCAGGATTTATGGGTAATAACGGCTGACCAGATCTTCATGTATTTGGCATGCACTCCAACAAACCTGAACAAAACAAAAACAACAAACAAAAAGTAAAATTCTAGAATCTTTGACCAAAGGGTCTAGTAACTATCACAAACTTAGTTGACAACCGTATTACCCGGCAGCGGAGCCAAAATTTGATAACGCCCAAACTACAGCTCTCGTTAGAAAGTGTAAGCAGTCGCTGTCAAATATAGAACCCAACTGGGTTGGGTGTCGAATCCCACAGGGAATACTTGGTCACTAAGTGTTGCAATTGTTAGTAGAATGTTGGTCGAAAATTCCACGAAAAAGGGGGTTTTTGATTTAGGCGTGAATTAATAATATCAAAGTAACGAATGAATGATTTGTTTAGTAAAGGTTAATCATAGAGAATAATAAGTTAGGGTTATGTCCACCTTGTAGTTTCTACTTCTCTATTAACTATGAGTAACGCGGAATTTAGACATGCATGCACTTATAGAGAATCGTATTCTAATTCTAAATCCAAGTGTTTCCCAACCATCAAGTATTTATTTCACTTTAGATCTCCCGAGCCTAAAGTGTATAACAAATGGTACAAATTCTCCAAGAAGTTAATCTGGTTAAGGCATTAACGTGTAAATAGAGGTTAGAAGCCCTATTTCCTTGTCACACTCTCTTTTCTAAACGTGTAACTTTTCTCCCGAACAAGCTAATTCTATAATGGCATGTTCTCTATGTTTGCAACCATGAGAATTTAATTAAAACGAAGAGAGTAATGATATAAGTAGCATACACATCAAGAATTCACAAACTCATAGCAACAAATAGTATCTTACAAGGTTTCCATAACCCTAACAGAGAAGTTTAGCTACTCATGAGTACAACTGAAATCAAAGAAGACATCATCATCATACCAAAGTTAGAATAATATCACGATGGGGATGAGTTTGGCGTCAAACATGAGGTTGACGTTTTTCTTCCCTTTAGCCGTTCGTGTAGCCTTAGCGTTTTTCTCTGTCCTAAACTTACAGAATCTGTAAACTGAATGATGACTAATGATCGAATGAATCAATCAATGCTGAAAAATTCAGCAAATAAGGTTTTTATAACATCCTTGTCCTACTAAGTTACTGCTGCATCCCTAAGTATTTAGAAATACTGATTTTGCCCGGGACAAGTTCTCCATGCATCACATTCAGTCCACAAGCTTCCAAAAGATGCCTTCCCTCTTATATGAAGTTTTCCTTTGCTGACCAAAGGTCCACAAAGTGCTGAAATCTTCATCATTAATACCTGAAAACATTCTAATCACATAGGTTAGCTCACTTAAAGGAAAATGGACTAAAAGTGCAGGAATTATATATTTTATCCTCAAAACTGTGCTAAAATATGGGTAAATTATGGTTCTTAGGGGTATAAATACGCCCAACATCACCAACCTACTATTGCCAACCTCAAACCACCCAATTGGGGACCTACACCTCCTAAAATACAAAGCTTTAAATGGATCCACCTCAATACTCGAGTGATAACTATTATTATAAGCAACTCGATGAGAGGCAAATGGTCAATCCAACTACCACCAAAATCAATCACACAAGATCATATCATATCATCAAAAGTCTGTATCGTTCTTTCTACTTTTCCATCCATCTGCGGGTGAAAGGTGGTGCTAAGGTTCACTTTAGTCTCCAAACCCTTCTGAAAGAAATGCCAGAGGTGAGATAAGAACTGAGTACCTCGATCAGATATTATAAAAACTGGAGCACCATACAACTTTACGATCTCTTTAATGTAAAGATTAGCATAATCTTCGGCCAAATAGTTAGTCTTCACTGGCAAGAAATAATAGGACTTAGTCATCCTATCCACGATGACCCAAATGGAATCAAACTGATGGCAAGACCGTGGATGACCAGTAACGAAATCCATATTAATCACTTTCTATTTCCATCCGGGCAACTGAATCTCTTGAGACAAACCAGCAGGCCTCAACTACTCAACCTTCACTTGCTGACAGACCAAACACTTAGCCACAAAATTTGTCATATTCCTCTTCAAGTCATTACACTAATATATCTCTTTCAAATCATGGTACATTTTCATCAAAGAAGGATGGACAGTGTACCTTGACTCATGAACCTCAACCAAGATTCTCTCATGCAGCTCATCAACATTGGGAACACACAACCTACCTTGGTACCTCAAGATACTATCACCACTAATCTCAATGGCCATCACCTTCTGGTGACCCATATTATCCTTGATCCGCATAAAAATGGGATCCAAAACCAATTTCTCTTTCACCTCAGCACAAAGAGATGACTTCACCATCTCTTGAACTATTACACCACCATCCTTAAAGACTAAGAGACGAACTCTAAAATTTGCCAATCGATGAATTTACTTCACCAATTCTTGCTTCTCTTCCTCCACATGAGCTAAGCTCCCCATAGATAACCTGCTAAGAGTATCATCCACCACGTTAGTTTTACCTGGATAATAGTGAAGACTCATACATAGTCCTTGTGCAACTCAAACCATCTCATCTACCTGAGATTCAACTCCTTCTGGGTGAACACATATTGCAAACTCTTATGGTCTAAGAAGATATCAACATGAACTCCATACAAGTAATGGAACCAAATCTTCAAAGAAAAAACCACAACCAATAATTCCAAATCAAGCGACGATAGTTCTTCTTGTGCGCCTTTAACTTCATGGAAGCATTAGCAACCACTTTACCATGTTGCATCAACACACAACCCAGTCCCACCCAGGATGCATCATAATAAACAAGAAAACCATCGGTACCCTTGGGTGGGGTCAGAACCAGAGCCAAAGTTAACTTATCTTTTAACTTCTCAAAACTACCTTCATAAGCATCAAACCATATAAACTTCACCTTCTTCTAAGTAAACTTAGTTAATAGGGCATAAATAGAAGCAAAACTTTCCACAAACCTTCTAGAATATATGGCCAAACCCAAAAAACTCAGAATAACGGTTGGAGTCATGGGACTAGGCCACTTCTTAATCACCACAACTTTTTATGGATCCACTGTGATCCTTTCACTTGAAATAACATGACCCAGATAGGTTATAATATTTAACCAAAACTCACATTTAGATAACATCACATACAATTAATGCACTTTTAAGGTTTGTAACACAAATTGAATGTGATCGGTATGATCCTCCTCACTCTTGAAATACACCAAATTATCATCAATAAACACAATGATAAACAAATCCAATAACTGACAGAACACCCGATTTATAAGATCCATGAATGTCTCTGGGGAATTAGTCAAACTAAAGAACATCACCAAAAACTCAAAATGACCATACCAGGTTCAAAAAGTAGTCTTAAGGATATATACTTCTCTAATCTTCAACTAATGATATCCATAATGAAGATCAATCTTAGAAAAGTACTTAGCTCCCTAAAGCTGGTTGATGATAGGCGAATTTACGCACCTAGATCAATATATTTTGCCCATATTTTAGCCTAGTTTTGAGAACAAATTATATATTTCATGCACTTTTAGTCCTTTTTCCTGTAAATGAGCTAACGAACATGATTAGTAAAGTTTCAGGTATAAATGATGCATAATTCAGCATTTTATGGCTTACTTGACGCTAAAGAAAGCTCACGAAGGAAGGGAAGGGAGTTTTCACGCCTAAGGACCAAAACTGCTGCATGGAAAATCTGTCCCGGGCTAAAACAGCATTTCTGAAGACTTTGGGGGACCAAAACTGCTGCATGGAAAATCTGTCCCGGGCTAAAACAGCAATTCTGAAGACTTTGGGGACTTACAGACACAAAGCTGGATTTTGACAATGATACATTAACCTAGTACAATTAGGTTATGTATTTCATTATTTTATTTGGATTATGATAATGTTACCTTAACCTAGTACATTTGGGTTAAGGATTTCATTAGTCTACTAGGATTTGGTTATTTATTTCATTAGCTTAGTAGGATTAGGATATGGGTATTATAAATACCCTATCATGCTAGAGATTTTAGAGAACAAGGAGGGAGGAAGGAGGGAGAACACAATACTTCCTTCCATCCCTCACATCTTCTACTCCTCTATTATTCTACACTACAAACAATTCTACAACTCTTCTAATCTTTCTATTAATTCTAGTTTTTTTCTATTCATCTATTCTTAATTTCCGCAACAAGAGAATCGTTGTCTTGCTAAGGAATTCACGCCTCACGCCTACCACTTACGCTGCACGAAATTAATCAATCTTGTGGTATAACAACAATGTCAAGCGTGATCTCCTTCGCATTCATGGGTAACTAAACTTCTCTGTTGGGGTTATGGAAGCCGAATGAGTTACTATCTATTGCTGTGAGTTTGTGAGTTCGAGGCACGTATATTGCTTATATCATTATTCTCTTCATCTTAATCTACATTCTTTGCGGTTGCAAACGCAAGAATACGCCAGTCTAACATTTAACTTGTTCGAGAGAAAAGTTATTTGTCTGGAAAAGAGATAATGTCAAGGTAGTAGGACACCCTTTCCTATTAAAAAGCTAGTGCCGTAACTGGACTAACCTCTTGGAGAATTCGTACCGTTAGATACGCTTTAAGCTCGAGAGAGTTAAAGTGAAATAGTCCTTGTTTAGGTCGAGAGACGCTTGGATTTACCATCGACTACAATCCTCTATAAGCAATTGCATGTCAGAATTCTACACACTCATAGCCAATAGAGACGTATACCTCAGAAGGTGGACATAACCCCAACTTCTCAATTCTCATTGTTTACATCTCACTAAAACATTCTTTCTCTTTTTACTTTGCTATTGCCATTTTTAGATCTTATTTTGGTTACATTACTTGCACGACAAGACTCCCCCCTTTTTACGAGACTTGCACTAAAAGTCTAGTAATCTTTACTTACTTGTTGACCAAGCTATTCCCTGTGGGATCGATACCCAACCCAGTTGGGTTCTATATTTGCTAACGACCGCTTTACACTCCTACGAGAGCTGTAGATTGAGCGTTATCAAAAATTGGCGCCGCTGCCGGGGAATACAAGTGTCAATTAAGTTCGTAATAATTACTAGACCCTTTGATCGAAGACTCTCGTACTTTTACTTTTAGTTTTTGTTTTTGTTTATTGCAAGTTTTTGTTCAGTGCATCAATGGATGCACAACGTGAGATACCGTTCGATGATGATGATGATGATCTTGATGGAGCCGGAGCCACAGGAGCCATTATTCTTCCACCATTAGAGCCCGGAGCCAAGTTCAACATCACAAGCACCATGATTCAGTTATTGCAACTCAAGGGATTATTTGGTGGACTAGCAGGCGATGATCCGAATATGCATCTCATCAACTTTATTTCTACATGCAAGTCGTTTGACAATCCTGGAGTTGGTCAGAATGCAATTCGATTACGTCTATTTCCATTGTCTCTGTCTGGGGAGGCAACACTATGGTTGAATGGGCTGACTCCTGATTCTATTACAAATTGGAGGCAATTGAGAGACGTTTTCCTAGAAAGATTCTTTCCGCCATCCAAAAGAGCACAATTGAGAGATGAAATCAGCAACTTTCGTCAGCTTCCCACTGAAGCTCTTCATGAAACATGGGAGAGGTTTAAGACAAAGCTAGCGAGGTGTCCAAACCATCATATGACTAACGTTCACCTAATGGAGATACTATACAGAGCCTTGAATTCAATAACTAAACCAGTGGTGGATAACGCAGCTGGAGGATCTTTTATGGACCTCACCTTTGGTCAAGCAAGCAATATGTTAGATCGCATGACGAAACAAAGTAGAGCTTGGCATACCAGGTATTCTGAGGTAGCAAGCTCCACTTTATCTATTGGCATGACCACAGAGCAGAGGCGTAGACAAGAAGAACGTGATCAAGATATGACGCACATGAAAACACAAATGGATCTTCTTACAAAGCATTTATTATCAGGGAAGACCAAAAAAGTGAAAGTTGTGGCGCTAAAAGGAAGAGACGAATCTGATTCGGAAGAGGAGGCCAACTACTTGAACAATCAGGGGGGTTTCCGAGGCAATGCCCAAGGAAACCAAGGTCGGAACTACTATGAGAAATCTGTAAACAAGGACCAAGGTAGTTGGAAGAACAAGAATGACAATAGTGGTGTGTATGTTCCCCCTGGAAGACGTGACACCACCACATCTAGTTCTGGATGTATGGAAGACATGATGGCTAAATTACTGAAAGGAGTGGAAGCAAATAGCGCGGGAGTAACGGAGGTAATAAATGATTTGTCCTCTATGAAGCAATTAGTTGATTCACATTCCACTTCAATCAAGAAAATAGAGCAGCAATTGAGCCAACTTTCAGCAGCACTCAATCAAAGAAAGGCTGGCACTTTACCTAGCGACACCGTGCAAAACCCAAGGAATGATGGGTCATGCATGGCCATTACTACCAGAAGTGGTAAGGTGCTGGAAACTTCAGAAAAAGGCAAGCAAGTGGCTGACGAAGAGGCGAAAATTGATGATAAGGCAAAAGGGGAAGATGCCGCAGCAGCCGATCCTAATGTCCTTAACGTCACTCCTCACGACGTGCAACCTGGAAAAGCTGAAAAATGGAAGCAAGAGGAGAAGAAAGCCGTGGAGAGAACAATGCCATACCCACCACCACCTTTTCCCCAAAGATTGAAGAAGGTGGCGGATGATACAAAGTTCAGCAAATTCATGACCATGTTGAAGCAGCTGACCATTAATGTTCCGTTGGTAGAGGCGCTAGAAAAAATGCCTGGGTACGCTAAATTCATGAAGGACCTGTTGACAAAGAAGAGGGCAGTAAGCTATGAGCCGGCAGATAATATTCATCATTGCAGTGCAATTGCCACAAGGTCCTTAGTACAGAAGAAGGCAGACCCTGGTGCCTTCACTATTCCTTGCACGGTTGGATCTATGAATTTTGCCAAGGCATTGTGCGATCTGGGTGCTAGCATCAATTTGATGCCACTATCCGTCTACAAGAAGTTGGGGCTAGGAGATCCAACACCAACCAATATGAGGCTCGTGATGGCTGATAGGACGGTAAAACGACCTGTGGGTATCTTGAATGATGTGTTGGTGAAGGTATCTTCATTTATCTTTCCTGCAGACTTCGTTATTCTGGATTGTGAGGTGGATTCTGACGTTCCCATAATCTTGGGACGCCCCTTCCTCGCAACTGGAAGTGTGCTTATTGACATGAAAGATAATGAGCTTTTGTTTCGAATTAATGACGAAGTGGTCCGCTTTGATATATGCAAAGCCATGAAGCAGCCCAGCGATATGAATGAGTTATCTGTAGCTGATGTTCATCATGAGGATATGAAAGCATTATCTATAGAGAAACAACCTACTGTTGATCCATTGTCTGCTGCGCCACTGAAAGTTGAACATGAGGATAATGAAGATTATGGAGAACTTATGGGTGCTCTAACAGAAATAGAGTCCTATTCCCATACTCCTAAGCAACCGGACCATGATCTTAAGAATCAACCTTCACCTACAGCGAAGACTTCCCTTGAAGAGCCACCAATGCAAGAATCGAAAGAGCTCCCCGATTATCTAAGGTATGTGTTCTTGGAAAGTATAAAGATACTTCCGGTGAGTGCGGATGATTTAAGTAAACAACACGTAGAGGCTATCATCTCTGCTCTGAAGAGATACATGAGAGCTATGGGTTGGACTATTGATGATATAATTGGTACCCCTCCTACAAGTAAGCCTCATTGTCGTCTGAATCCATTCAGAAAACGATCCACCATCTATCTCGACGAAGTCTGAGTACTCGAGGTAACCATGTCGTTCCACGATAATAAATAAGGCGCTAGATGGGAGGCAACCCATCGTTTATCATTTTTCATTTATCGTTTATCGTTTTCTTTCATTCTAGTACTTGATTTGTTTTTAATTAATGAAAATCCAAAAATAAGAGTCGTGCCACGACCAAAACTAAGGCGCTTGGTGGGAGGCAACCCATCGTACTAATCGTTTTCATTTGTTTGAGCGAATATAGGTGCAAGAAGTAGTCAACGAGGAGATTGATTTCAATTGACGATTTGGACGCATTGTATGGTAAAGTTGGTAAGTTAGGAAGGGTGATGCATAAGGCTATGGATTGAGCCTTTCTCACGCCAAAATAGGCTTCGAGGAAGGCTAGGCCTTGGTAAAACTAGGCCACGAATGATGCACAACCTATCCTATAGCCTAAGGTCTCGGAATCTAGTGTGCTATACACTATGCGCCGCCTATTCCTAGGTATGCTTTTGACTACGCGCCGCCTATGCTATGGCATTTGGTCTCAGTATCTCATATGCCATAGACTATGCGGCGCATATGTCTACAAATGCCATAGACTATGCGGCGCATATGTCTCATTATGCCATAGACAATGCGCCGCATATACCATGACTATGCCAAGCATTATGCGCCGCATATGTAGCATTTTTGTCTCCAAAACCGATTGTAAATGGGTCAAAACCCGACCCATTCTCTTCCTATATAAAGGAGACTTAGTCTTGAAACACAAACACATTGAAAACTTGACCTAGGCGCCGCATATACTCTCCAAATCATCTCAAAACTTTTCTTTTTGCTCTCCCACTTCACAAGAACATCTCCAAAGGCTTCAATCACGTAAGTACTCTCTTGTTCTTCATCTATTTTTCGTAAGTGCTACGTTGCTATGTCTATTACGAATTGCTACATCTTGAAGAAATATTGGTGATATTAATGTGTTTGAATTGTTGATACAAAACCAAGTGAGTGAACATGAACGTTAGGATACTCTTAACTTGTTTCCAACTAGAAATTGATTTTGATGCATTGTTATACTACTTGCGGAATTGCTATAGTCATGAACATTGCATGCTCTTGTCACTTGAATACTTACATGTTGGGATGTCTCGCTCATCGGAATAAGACTTATAGTTGCCTACCGACATAGGAGATTGTGATTATTGATAGAAACTATACCATGATGTAATCCCTATGAAGAAGTCTTGATATACCTAACATGAAAGTATTGCAAAGATTGCAAGAAGTGTTACATATCTGAATTTCTTGTTGGAATATAGCCCCTAAAACGTATGTCGATGAAGTCTGAGTAATTGACCACTTTCACTTCACTAGTCTGTACCAACAAACTAAGTGTGGGGTGGTGCCACTACTGCTTGTTTATAGATTGTATCCATCGAGATGATGCTAACATGAACATTTTTTTTAAGTCTCAGGTACAATGGCACCCAAAGCAAGACCACTTCACGAAAAGGCAAGAAAAGAGGCCGAAAAGAGCAAGGAGAACCCTCCTCGCTGCAAATACCTTGACTCACGCTTGGAATTAAGTGGGATACTTATGAGGAACTTCTGAGGATGACGACTCTAATGATGATTCCGATGCAAAGGGTATGACCCCCGACATTGAGGACGAGTCTGACTGACCAGGTTCTTCGTATTTATTCTCCACTGAGGACAGTGTCCCGACTAAGTGTGGGGTGGTGGTATTGCATGCTATACTTCTCTACTCGCATCTATGTTTGTTTGCTTTGTTTTTGTTTCATTTTTTTAGTAGTAAATTTTTTTCTAGCTTCGCATGAAATTATTTTGATAGGCAGCATGAGATTATAACAAGAGTATGTGCTACAATTGTGACTATTGAGACGTTTAGGCTCTAGTTGTGACTCATTATGTGATATTGTGTGGTTCAATTCCTTCACTTGTTGGGTCGAGAGTCTATATTACCTCCAAGCAAGTCGACCATGTGCCTTGTGTGTGTGAGATAATAGTATATTCTATGTTTGTGGCTGATGCTAGAACTTGCCTGGTATGTATGCAAAGCGAAAATAAGGAGTGTAAGTTTAGGATATGATTTAGGCATTTCTTTGGCAACCTATACATGTTTACCTTCAGTTTTACCTACCCATGGACATCATCCTAGTTAACCCTTTTGAGCCTTTAGCCTATTTCTTTGACAACCTTGTATGTAAGCCTAATCCATTTCTTTCAAGACCGTAATTTGATCCCAAAATCCCTAAGTGCTTTAAAGTGAAAAAGTCATGTGACAACATAAAAGGAAATTGGGTGAGTATAATGCTATAAATTGGAATGGTTCTTGAATGTGTTATGAAAAAGAAAAAAAATGCTATCATAAGAGGTATGTTGTGAAAAGAAAAAGGAAAAGAAAGCTGAAAAGTGAGTTGTGCTTAAAATTGAAAAAAAAGGAGAACAAGGGTGGTAAAAAAAAAAAAAAAAAAAAAAAAAAAGAAAGAAGAAAGGTTGAAAGAAAAAAGTGTCAATGATACAAAGTGATGTATTAAAGCGCTTAGGAACCTAGTCACTATTCTTGGCCAAAATAGTCCTACCCGTCCCTTAGCCTACATTACAACCATCAAAAGACCTACTTGATCCTAATCTTAACATTCCAACATTTAGTAGAGTATTACATTAAGGGCAAGCCTATGGTCATCAGTCGCTACATATGAATTCTTTGTGAGAGTGAGAGCAAGGCCATTTTGATACCCATGTTTGAAAAATATGCTATATTTGTGAGTGATTATGGGTACTATATGGTGAGACACACATGGTTGATGAGTTTTGGGTAGTTATATATGATTCCTTGTACCTTAACGTTTGCATGCGAGTTGATCACCATCACGAGTCTATACTTGAGGTTAAATTGTTTCTACTTATAATCGGAAAGCTACTCTTGGTTGATAATCGTTGTGCTTGTCTTAATAAATGTTTTGTGTTGATTCTGTAAAAACCTTAAGTTGATGCTTAGAAGGACATGATATGTTGTTCGAGGACGAACAAAGCTCTAAGTGTGGGGTGTTGATGATAGGCGAATTTACGCACCTAGATCAATATATTTTGCCCATATTTTAGCCTAGTTTTGAGAACAAATTATATATTTCATGCACTTTTAGTCCTTTTTCCTGTAAATGAGCTAACGAACATGATTAGTAAAGTTTCAGGTATAAATGATGCATAATTCAGCATTTTATGGCTTACTTGACGCTAAAGAAAGCTCACGAAGGAAGGGAAGGGAGTTTTCACGCCTAAGGACCAAAACTGCTGCATGGAAAATCTGTCCCGGGCTAAAACAGCATTTCTGAAGACTTTGGGGGACCAAAACTGCTGCATGGAAAATCTGTCCCGGGCTAAAACAGCAATTCTGAAGACTTTGGGGACTTACAGACACAAAGCTGGATTTTGACAATGATACATTAACCTAGTACAATTAGGTTATGTATTTCATTATTTTATTTGGATTATGATAATGTTACCTTAACCTAGTACATTTGGGTTAAGGATTTCATTAGTCTACTAGGATTTGGTTATTTATTTCATTAGCTTAGTAGGATTAGGATATGGGTATTATAAATACCCTATCATGCTAGAGATTTTAGAGAACAAGGAGGGAGGAAGGAGGGAGAACACAATACTTCCTTCCATCCCTCACATCTTCTACTCCTCTATTATTCTACACTACAAACAATTCTACAACTCTTCTAATCTTTCTATTAATTCTAGTTTTTTTCTATTCATCTATTCTTAATTTCCGCAACAAGAGAATCGTTGTCTTGCTAAGGAATTCACGCCTCACGCCTACCACTTACGCTGCACGAAATTAATCAATCTTGTGGTATAACAACAATGTCAAGCGTGATCTCCTTCGCATTCATGGGTAACTAAACTTCTCTGTTGGGGTTATGGAAGCCGAATGAGTTACTATCTATTGCTGTGAGTTTGTGAGTTCGAGGCACGTATATTGCTTATATCATTATTCTCTTCATCTTAATCTACATTCTTTGCGGTTGCAAACGCAAGAATACGCCAGTCTAACATTTAACTTGTTCGAGAGAAAAGTTATTTGTCTGGAAAAGAGATAATGTCAAGGTAGTAGGACACCCTTTCCTATTATTCAAAGTGATCCTATTCAATTGGCGGTAATCTATACACATCCAAAGGGACCAATCTTCTTACGCATGAAAAGAACCAAAGAACCACACGGAGAAACACTAGGGCAAATAAAACCCATATCTAAAATATCTTTCAACTGCTCCTTAAGTTCTTTCAACTCAGATATACCAATTTTATAGGGAGGGATAGAGATAGGTCAAGTGTTTGAAAGAAGATTAATCCCAAAATCAATTTTCGTATTGAAAGGAACACTAGGAATATCATCAGGAAACTTATAAACCACAGGACCTATTGCCAAGAAGGACTTTTGGATGTAGAATACTTAATATGCACTAAATGGTAGAGACACCCCTTGGAAACCAATTTTTATCCTCTAAGATAAGAAATAAAGCTTCCCTTAAGAACTAGTGAACTACCTTCACACACAACCACCAGCTCATTCGAGAATTAAAAACTAACCCTTAGGGTCTGAAAATCAAGAGATGCATAGTACAAGTGCAACCAATCCCATCCATAAAATCACATCAAAGTCTAACAAGTGTAATTCAATTAGGTCTGCTAACATTTTCCTAACACAGCTAGATACCACACAAACCCTATAGACTTTTCTAGCCACAGTAGAGTCACCCACAAGGTTAGATATAGAAAAAAGTAATTAGGAATACACTCAGGATTAAAACCAAAATGAATAGCCACATAAGTGGTCACATAAAATAAAGTAGACCCGGGATCAAGTAGACAACATATATCATAAGAGAAGAGTTTTAGCATACCAATACCAACATCTGGAGATTCCTTACAATCCTCATGAGTGGCAAGAACATATTGATGGTCCGACTAGTACCAAAGATAAAAGTAGCACCCTTTGGTGCTGGAGCAAAAGAAGAAGCATTTGGGACCTTATTAGCCCCCGTAGCAACATTCCCCGAAGGATAGTTCCTCTGAATGTGGATAGGCTGACTATATATAAAACACTTATTCCTCCCCCCGTCACAAAAAAACATGATGCACCTGACTTCAGAAATGACAAGGAGGTCATGATGGAGCCAACTGAGCCCCACTAGATTGAGATTTGTCACCTTATGCCTAAATCCATAGTAGCTCTAAAAATAGCGGTCATTAAATGTCTTGGATAAGAAGAAATAGCCATAGAATAGGAACCATAAGTACCCCACTTTTTCTTACACCACTGCCTTTTATCCTTGCCACTATGTTGCTGACCTCCACCCTGATATGAATACCATAACTTTTTCCTCTTTTTTTCTCTCACCTTCACATGCTTTATCTTTTCATCCTCCACTTATTGCATATACACCATAAGCCTAGAGATATCCATATCACTATTTAACAAAGCGGCCTTACACTCCAACACCAAGTATCGAGACATGCTCAAAGCAACCTTCCTTATCTTAGCCCTCATATTAGATACTAGCTCAGGAGCATAATGGGAAAACTGATGAAACTTTAAGGCATACTCCTACATAGTCATCACGACTTGCTTCAAATTCACAAACTCCTTAGCCTTCACCTCCTTCAACTCCTGAGGAAAGAATTTGTCATGGAAAGCACCAGAGAAATCATTCTATAAAACCAACTCCATATCATCTCCCCTACACTGATTACATTCCTCATACCACTGATACATTATATCCTTTAGCTAGTATGCAGTGAATTCCACACCTTCAAAATTAGAAGCATGCATCATATGGAGAATCTTCTCTATCTCCTCTATGAACCCTTGAGGATCTTCCTCAACCTTAGAATAATTAAAGGTTGGAGAATTTAGTCTAGCCAACTCTAGTGGCCTCAGTAGAACTCATGCAGCACCAACAGGACCCGACTAACGTGAATAAAATGTCACTAATTACGTCAACAAATGAATAGAATGGCTAAACTCAACATTGGTAATATCTCTTGGAGGTGGCTGGGCAGGAGTATTACTAGTGGGAGAAGGATTGGTGAGGACCAGTGGGACTCCACTAGGGCAGTCAGAAGCTACGACCTTAGACCAGGTCTGTACTCTTTGAGTAGGATGAGCTTCATCTATATTGTCCTCAAGCGGGATAGAGGAGTTTCCACGGATATTAGATCTTTTGAGAGGCAAGATCTAAAAAGTGAACAAATGGAAATTAGAGAATATTTCAAGACCTTAGACTCTACAACCCAAAAGTAGATCACAAGAAAGGAAAACATTCCTAAATGCCTCATAGCCTCTCCCTTATAAATATGGAACGCTACACACCCATAAAAGAGACTTTACTTGGCATGGATTTGTGGAAACCCAATGACACCAAACCTAGGCTCTGATACTAACTTTTTCATGATTCAAACCAAGGTCTAGCCGTGATGGGTAACTCAAATTCAACAAGGACTAGAGACCACCCATGCACCTAAACAAATAGAATTCTATACCATCAATGTTGGATGAATTCTAAACATATAAAAATATAGCATAAGATAAAATCAAGAAATTTAATACAAGTCTATAACCGATAAGCAATAACCAACCAACATTACCTAAGTCCACAAAAATTCATAAAGCCTTGTAATAAAACCAAAATTAATAAACTCTCGGTACATGCCCCCGACTTTGACAATGACAATGAAAATGACAGTGTTATTATGAACTCTTCAATTCTAGTAAATGAAAGGAAACTTATGAAATGACAAAGCATTACTAAGAATGAAAGTTCACTATTTCACCTCCAATGAGCGATGAATCAAGCCGATCCACCAAAGACTATGCAGGAAAAGTAAAAGTATCTCTAGTGCTTGCATCACATAGGGATACGACATCCAAATATGGTTAGTGGGATGAACACTGGCATATAACTTAGGGGTAGGAGATAAAATAGTTCTATGAACCATATTTTAAAAACCATTGAAGCCAACACACATAATCATATATATACATATAAACATGTTATGCTGGGAAAGGGAACAAGGCTAAGCATAAAGTAAAACTTTATCCTGGACTCTGTAGCTCAAACATCATAAAGAAGCACCCATCGGCTATATGGATTCAACTCCCCCTGTTGAAAGGTCCCCAGTATGTGTTAGCTGCTTGAACTGGAGGTACCAAGAAAGACCAGGGAATGCCCTGACCCCACGTCAATCTAAGATACAAATATATCAATAGTGTTAGCTATGCACATAGGTAATCAAGACCAAAATTCATGTCAGCACACATAAGTTTCCAGTACAAGTCATCTAAGACCCACACCTTCACGACCTCGCTACATAACCCCCCCTATTAAGCCTAATTTAAAGTAATTTTCACTTAACCCATTTATTAACCAATGAACCAACAATTAAGTCACACCATGGGTATCATCATACCCTTATATTTTCAAGCTTATCTCTATGCTATAACAATCATAGTATCTTGGGGGAATGCCTCGACCCCCTTTATTCATTAAATCAAATCATAGCCAACAAGGCTTTAAAAATCCATTTTCATTATTTAATCATTAATGCAATGCTATAACATAGATGAGTGAGTCAAACCAAGTGAAAATTTCCCAATTCAAAGCCAATTACACAAGTGAATTGAGGGATCACAATTATTCAAAACCAATTTCAATTTCAAACACCAATTTATGGAAAACCATGACCCATTTGTTCATTGACCATACACATGTACCCCATAAGTTCAAAACCATAAATAAAGCATGAACAATGCGTAATAAATCATGCTAAAACAATTTATGAATCAACCATGTTATAACCCATAACCACATCAAAACCCACATTCAAAACCATCCAATTAAACTATTTAAATATATTATTTTCATAAAGTAATAATTGGAGAAGAGTAACATGCCTGAAATATCTATGTTTATGGAGATAAATCAACCCTTGATCCCTTGGATGAATTCCTTCTTGAGAATCTTAATTATCTTAACCTTGGGGAGTTTGAAGAGAAGAGAGCCTTTTTTTATTGTGTTATAAATGAGAAATAACCCCTTAAAGTGCTTTATAGTCGTGGGGTCTAAGTAAGGGAAAAAGAGAATTGACCAGAATGCCTTAATTAAAAGAATGAAAAATCACCACCAGTCGTTAGAGGTGCCCTTACGACTTTTAAGGTCACCCTACGACTCTTATTTTCTAGTCGTAGGCTGGAAAGTGTCTAGGATCCCCAACACTATATAGTATTTGAGTCATACCATACAACTCATACATAGTCATTATGAATCACTTGGACCAATTATTGTAAAGCAGAAATAATTTGGGCATCACACTGGTTTGGTTACGGAAGATACCATACGGCTCATTATGAGACCCTAAGACTCATAGGGTCCAAGTTGTAGTCAAGAAAAAAACTCCAGGACAACATACTAGACAGGCTATGATTTGGTCCATAAGACCGGTCAAGACTACCTATGACTCGTATAGTCTAATCGTAGTCTGGGTAGTGAGGATTAAATTTTAGAATTTTTCAAGGACCAAAAATCCAACGTGTTACAATAATCCAATTGATCTAAGGGTATTCTAGATTGCATCATCTATTTCTGCAACCATATAGTGTGATTGTACACCTAGATGTGCAATTGTAACACCTGATAACCTGGTATGGGTATAAATAACCCTTTTTTGCCCTTTTTTCTTATTTTTCATCCATTTCTTGAGAGCAGAAAATCCTAAAGGGTGAGATATCTTAAAATTGAGACTTGTGGGTGACTTTGGATCTTGATTAACATCTATTTTTTCAATTATCTTTAGATTTGTTATAAGATTACTGCCTTTTCATGCTGAATTTTAGTGATTTCTTAACCAAACTCCCAAAAAGCTTGAGGTCTTATTTTAGCCCCAAATTAGCTTGGTTTTTACATATTTTTGAGTGTTATGATTCCTTGATCATCTATGAACATCGATTTGACCTTGGAAACATACTTTCCATAAGTGGAACCCATTTGGGGTTTTGGATGTTATTTTTGGACCCAAAGTATAATGGTGCAATATGGGTATCGTTATTCTCGTATTAATAATAGATTATGATTTAAATAGCATGATGGAATTTTTTTATTATAAAGTAAAAATGGACATTTGGTGAATGATTCAAGGATTTTCGATTTGGCTTTGAGGTAGGCTTCCCTCTCCTTTTTTTCATAAGATGATGAGTGCTATATATTCCATGTGATGAGAATTTTAAGATTGAATATGGGTAAAATGACTTAGTATTGATTGTACTTAGTCTTGATTATTGATGTTTGGGGACTGGATGAGAGTTTTTGACCAGTAAGGTGAAATGTTTATTAGACTTTTAGAATCCTATTGCCTTCTCCCTAGATTGAACTACTTCATGGAATGAGTATGATATGATTCTACATTTGGGATGTTTTTTAAGTATTAGAAGCATTGTTAGTATGATTAACTTTACTTGGGCTATTATAGTTATCTTGAAATCATAGTTTAGATGGAGTTGACTAAATTTGTCATGTTTCTAGGTGGAATTACTTTCTTAAGATTGATTATGGATTATGTACCATAAAGAAGTGAATTTAGATACCTTATCCTAATTTGGGGTATAAATTGCCTAAATATGGAATTCAAGGATTAGAAGTGGGTTCTTCCATCCCACCTTACGTCAAGACTTGTGTTACCCCATCTGGATATATTTACGGATGTTAGGTATAGTTGAGACTAGAAAACCTTTAGCGTAAGGTTACTTCATGACTTAGTGAATCATGATGGTATTTTTCCCGAATAATGATTAGTGGCTCATGGCCATGATATAGTAATAGATGTGATATTGGGCCTATAGAGATGATATTTCTTATAGATGTGATATTTGGCCTCTAGAGATGATATTCCTCATATTCATGATATGAGATGCCTTAAAGATGTGGTATGCCTCATAGTCATGGATTATGCTTATTGATATGTTATGCCTCCTAAATGAAAGATGATTATTGATATTATGCCTCCTATATGTGAGATGTTTATTAATATTATGTCTCCTAGATGAGAGATGATTAAAAATATGCATTATATATTATAAATATGTTATGCCTCATAGATATGCTACTACTTGTAAAAATGATCATTGATATGAGTTCTGAATACATATATGGGCGTAAGGCCATGATTATGATGTTATAGTTATTTTAGATGTATTATTGGGACAAAGGCCATATTATGGTAAAGGATGGACACCCATGAAGTGTTTATACTTGTAAAGGATATGGTGGTAGTTTATGAACATTTATGCTGATGGTTCGATTATTTGAACACCGGTGATGGCATGCATAGATTGGTACATTCATGATCATTATATTGGTTAATGATGTGATTCTAGTTAAAATATGATCTTATTATTATTTTTCCTAATTAAGGGTTAAAGACCACTTTTAACTTTAAAAATGGATTTCCTCATAATCATAACTTCCTGTCTTAATGGATAACTTACATATATGTAAAAGAGATTGATAATGTAGTTTTAAGGATTTAACTGAGACAGATTCAGGTCTATGATTTGATACTTCTAATTACTCCGAGTGTGAGAGATTCCAACCCTTTCTACACTTTTATAACAATTTAGTCCTGAAATTCACTCCAGGCACTGGATTTATGGTATGGTTGTATCTATATATTCATTTAGTATCTCTTTTTTTATCCTTGTTATGTTAGAAGATTAGGTACTGATACCACCAGGTTTTAGGACTATATTATGTATTTGATCTTTTATTACCTCTATTTCGCATTCTTTCCTTTATCTTTTTGGGTAGTCCATTACTAGCTGTTTTGGACTACGGGTTTGGCTTGCCTACTGGTAGATTATAGTAGGATCCATCATGACCTGAGAAATTGGGTAGTGATAGGGTGAAACCTCAAAATTAAAACAAAGTGCATAAGTCCAAAGCAAGGGACTATAACATCAAAAAATATCCATGGTATCCCAGAAGATGCTACTCACCCTTGATCTAAATCACATGCTAGAATCACAACTGAGGTCTTTAATGAGCCATTGGAATATGCACTTCACTCAATAAAAGTAAGAGCAGGTGTAGTATCAGTAATAAAAAAAATAACAATTTACTGGTAGGGTCATTTGGCTAACACAAAATTAGATATATGAACACTTAACCTTACCACAGTACACAATGTTAATACATACTCACCTCTACTACTACTTAATGCAACATATAGAACTAAGAGCACTTTTAGTAACATTAGCAACAAATCAAAAGTTTCCAAATAGACATGTTAGTAAAGTCAAGTCAAATCACTAAAATACAATGACATGTATAGTCTCGGTTTGCTCCTGGAACCGTCAAACTCACTTTTACCTACATACACGCCAAGGGTCTTATAGTTTCCTACTAGTCAAGACCTGTAGGAGACAAGTTCTATCTATATACTAAATCCCTAAAATAAGTGCCTACTAACCTTATTTCACCAAAATTCCATGAGAATTTTGAAATATCAAAATATTTCATAATCAATAATGAAATATAAGGACAATCACATAACATGATGCTAACAGCCAATATTTGTAATATCCACAAACTTTGCATACAAGTTTTGTGAAATATGATCATACTTGAACAACATGCATCCATAAGAAATACTAAGAAGTAGTTAACATGCACATATAATACAATGTGGATTAAACACGTATTTATTACCTACCTCAATCCAAGCTTACACACAACTAACTACGCCTCTTTACCTTTCCAAGCAATTCCTACTTGATTTCTGTATAAAAATACATACAAAACATATAATCAATGCAATGAACTACCATGTTGGAGATTATAACTATTCCCAACCCCTAAGCAATTATTCATGACATTTTATTCCCATTCTAGGGCTTTTAAATAATAATTCACCTAAAATTACCAATTTCATGAATAATTTAGTCAATTACCAACATGCAAGGGTAATTTTACAATTATTAACTAAAACACAATGATCTTATTCCTAAATTACTCTCATGCACCAGAAAACCAACTATGACAAGCCTTAACCTTTCTTAAAATATATAAACTAGCAATTCTATGGATAGATTATCAATTTACTAGTCGACAAGGATGAATTCCTTACCTTAACGAAGAAGAATGATGAACAAACAAGTATTTATACCCAAATTTCCACTGTTGAAGCGCCAAAACATTATTAGAAGAATTAACTATTTTGGGGGTTTCGAAATAAAACAATGATTTACGTTGCTAAGGCAGCCCTTGACCGCATTGAAATCTCTATAGAGGGATTTGGATCATGTCATTATAGCAACACAGACATTGCTATAGAAACACAAATAAGACAAAAATTCCCATTTTCTCTAAAATAACCCTTTTTCACAACACAATCCAAGACTTCATGAACAATGTTCTTTATGTCAAGATCAATTCCAGTAGTTCTACTTGCTCGAATTAAATTTTGAAGATTTCTATGTTTTCCTTATCATCCTAGCTAACTAGAAATCAAGCTAAACACTATCAAATTTATCCAATCGATTCTAGTATTTCCATAGACCACACCTCACTTATATTTTTTTAGACTAGACAAGCCTGAAAATTATAACTTTAAATATGGGGAAAATCTTAAACTAAATTTGTAGATGTTGTAATTACCTATAACAATGGAAAGAGTAATTACAAAAGTTACCAATTTCCCCATAGTTCATCCCCAAATGATCAAATAAGAATAAAAGGAAATAAGAAAAGAAGAGAGTACCTGCATCCTTAAACAAATGAGAGTACTTGTCCCATATGTCCTTTTGGTTTCTAAGTTTCTCTTTAAATAGGATTATATTTTCATTGAACATTGACCACATGAATTTGCTTCATCCTTAACTTTCAAAAATCCTAATCTAGAATTGTCGGAGGATCCTTCACATAAGTAAAATCCGTATTTAATAAGTCTGAATACCACTTAATAATGTAATCTCTATTCCTATGGTATTTTTGAGCATAGACATATGAAACACTATATGAACTCCCAAACCTCAGTGGCAATGCTAGTCTATATACAACCGAACCACATCATCAAGAACCCTAAAGGGGATAGTATTTTGAGGGTTGAGTTTTCCCTTCTTAGCTAACCTCATGACTTTCTTTGTAGGGGACACTTTGAGAAACACTTATTCACTAACCTTAAAAGCCATGTATCTTACCTTATGGTCTCCATACTTTTTTTAATACTTTGTCCATCCAACAACTTAATTTAAATGAAACTTACCTTTTATTGAGCCTTATTCACTAAGTCAGTGTCCAAAGGTTTCACATCTCTAGTCTCAAACCACCCAATAGGTAACCTACATCTACTTTAATAGAGTGCCATAAATGGTTCCATATTGATTCTGAAGTGATAACTATTGTTGTATAAAAACTCACACAATAGTAGGAACTAGTTCTAATGATCAGCAAAATCAAGTCTTAATATATCCTTTAATACTTGTATCATCCTCTCTAGTTTCCCGTCTGAGGATGAAAGGTTGTGTTAAGGTGTCTTAATTCCCAACTACTTGTGTAACCTATCCCAAAACATATAAGTATAAGTCATCTCTCTATCAAAAATAATGGTAAGGGGAACCCTATGAAGCATCACTATCTACAGCACCCCATGAAGCATCACTATCTCCTTGCTATAGATTTTAGCTAGCTGCTTGGAGCAGCAGTCCACCTGAACTGGAAAGAAGTAAGATTATTTCATCAACCAATCCACTATAAATAGAATAGAATCATATTTCCCTAAGGTCTTAGGAATAACCATTATGAAATCCATAGAAATATTCTCCCATTTTTATTTAGGTATAGGTATTCTCTAAAGTAACCCTGCAGGACTTTGATTTTTATATTTCACCTGTTGATAATTAAGACACTTAGAATATATCCACTATGTCTCTCTACATCCCAGGCCATCAATAGAGCTACCTCAAGTAATGGCACATTTTATTTGCATCTGGATAAATAGTGTAATGGAAATTTTGGGTTTCATAAAGCACACCACGAATCAAGTCATCAACTCGAGGAACACATATTTTTTCCATGAACCACAATACCCAACCCATATCAAGAGTGATGTCTAACACCTTTCCATGCACCGCCATATTTTAGATTGTATTCAATTTCTTATGTTTAAACTTTTAGGCCTTAATCTAGTCTAAAAATGTTGACTTCTCCTCGACACTAGACAATACTCTACCCCCTTATAAAACACCAAACCGCATGCACTATGATGCTAGAGTTTTAAACTCTCTAGAGAAAGGTCACTTAGACACCATTAAAAAGAAAAAACTACCCTTACTTACAGCCTTCTAAATTAATGCATCTACCACCACATTGGCCTTTCCCCAATCACACTCAATAGTTACATTATAGTCTTTTAACAAAATATCATCCACCTCCAATGCCTTAGATGAAAATCTCTTTGGGTAAACATATATTGCAGCCTATGGTGATCTATGAAGACCTCACATTTGACACAATAAAATATTTCCTCAAAATTATTAGTGTAAATATCACCACTGTCAACTCAAAATCATGGGTTGAGTAGTCCTTTACATGGGGCTTCAATTTCCACAAAGCATAGGCAATTGCATAACTACATTAACATATCGCCCAATATAACTGTAAGGAATCATAATGTACTATACAATATGTGCCTTCAACTAGAAGAGAAAGAATGAGAGTCATGGTAAATAGTGTCTTGAGCATTTGAAAGCTCTCCTTATAATTATCCAACCAAACAAAAAGTACTTCTTTTTTAGTTAAGCTCTCCCAATGCATTATTATGGATGAAATTTTTTTGACAAATCTACGATAGTAGATGACAAGAACCTCAAAACTCCTTACCTCCTTCACTAATCTAGGCCTAACTGATGTTCCAGCTTTTGATGGAACATTTTTTATCTTTTTCTTGGGAAAACTACATGTTTTCAAGAAACCAAAGTTGCATTTAATGATGGTTTTTAGTGTTTTAGAGTAAGGAGCCAGTTGAGGGAAAAGACTCAGAAAATTTGAAAAAAAACACTACTGACTGTCCACCATTTTGACCGTCAGAAGTGAAATTGATTGTCAACTGCTTAAGCATGGCCATAAGCTTACCAAACTTTGTGTTGTCGAAATTTTTTTCCAACTAATAGAGAAATAGATGAGGTGGTTTTGGGAGAATAGTAATCACCACTTCATTCTCCTTTCCCTTGCTCTTCTCCAACTCATCACCCTGCTAATGGGTGGATGGTGTATTATCAATAACTTCAACCAGTTTCTTAGACTCAACTGGATAACTTTCTTAATACTCAATATCCTCTCCAATTATGTCTTCAATCATAGCTTTGCCCATAGATGGGCCTAGTAATACCTTACCACTCCGTGTGGTAATTTCCATGTAGGAAGGATTGGTCTAGGAAGCTGGACGATGCCTTGTGGGCATATCAAACGGCTTTCAAAACACCTAATGGCATGTCACCATACCAATTGGTGTATGTCAAGACATGTCATTTACTGATTAAGATAGAGCATAAAGAATTGTGGGCACTGAAGCGGCTTAACTTGAATTGAAATGAGGCAGCGAATATGAGACTGGGGCAGCTGAATGAGATAGATGAGTTCCTTCTTGGAGCTTATGATTGGGCTGATCTATACAAGGAAAGAATGAAGAAGTACCACAACCGCAGGATTGAAAAGTTGTATTTCCAAAAAGGTCACTTAATGCTTCTATTCAACTCCAGAGTCAAACTATTTCCATGTAAGCTCAAATCCAAATGGTCCGGCCCATTTAAAGTGAGTCAAGTCTACTCATCTGGAGTAGTGGAACTTGAAAATGAAGATGAAAGTGTCTTTAAGGTAAATGGTCATTGTATGAATCTGTATATCGGTCCAATGGACTAGATAAGAAGTATTGATACTATCTATCTCGATGAAGTCTGAGTAATTGAGATAACTGAGTCGTCTCATGATGATAAATCAAGTGCTAGTGGGAGGCAACCCACAGTGTATTGTCGTAAAGCATTAGTTAGATTATTTTGTTATTTTAGTGCATTTTTGATATGTTTGTGAAGTGTGAAGGATGTAAAATACAGCAAAAAGAAGGCAAATTTTTTGGAAAAAGGGGTGAAAATCTAAGCTACTAGAACAAAAATGATGGACGAATTGGTGGACCACCAGTCACCAGACAGACCACCATTTCAACCGTCGCAAAGAAGATGAAAATTTTATTCATTGGAGAAAGTTGATGGCCAAAGTGGTGGACCATCACTAAATTGGTGGACCACCACACTGACCGTCAAAATCAAGCTGAGTTGCCGAGGTTCTGATAAGGTGCGACATCCAAAGTGGTGGACTATCAAAAATTTGGTCGACCATCACTTGGACCATTAAAATCAAGCTGAAGTAACCATGTTATGGTAAGGAGCGACGACCTAAATGGTGGTCCATCGCATTTTTGATGGACTGTTGTAGCATCCGTCGTTGTTACCCAAGCACTGGGCCAGGTCGAGTTGAAATTAAGATTTATTTAAGTGACCCATTTTTTGATAAGTTATTTTAAAAAGGTAAAAGAGACGCTACATACATTGTACCCTTTTCAACTTCTTCAATTGATAAAATACCATTGGATTCAAAGAATCTGAGGGCATTTGATCTTCCTAGGACTCTCCATCTACTTCTTTTTTCTCTATTTAAGAAAAGATTTTTCCTTTCATTATCTTCAGCTCAAACATTCTTGAAAGCAATTATAGAGTTGTAAGTTAAGTTTGTTTTTAGTATTTCCAAGCAAGTAAAAGAGAAACTTCTGCAAAACCAAGGTATGAAAACCACCCTATTCTCCTCTTTTAGAACTGCTACAATATGAAATGAATAATTGGTTAGTTGATAAAAGTTCATCTTGTGCTTTAACTTGTTTTGAGTTCAGAATGATAATATACACTATGTGGGTGTACTCTGAGTAACCCGTATGCTCAAAAGTGTGAAATTATGTGCATAAATGTGAAATTGGTGTCATTTTTTGCTAAAAAAATTAGGATTGTATACTAAATGTTTGACAAAATACTAGATTGAGTCCTGAATCTGAAGAAGGGGGTGAGACAATTGAAATTTTAGACCGTCAACTTTTCAACCGACCACCAAATGGACCATAGAAAGATCTCCAGAAATGACACCCACTAGTTAAGATGCGATAGCCAAAGTGGTAGACCGTTAACATTGTGATGGACCACCAAATTAACCATTGCAACTCTATGAACTTTTAGGTCTTTTGGATATTGTATGACCCCGCAAAGTTCCCTCATAGTTCGAGCCTTAGAGCGTGTCAAGTGAAATGTAATTTTGGCCCTAAAATATTAAAAAGAGACTTCCCAAGTTATTGGTATTTAAAACATATAGAGTTTTCTTAAATTTGACTGTTTTTCATGAAAAGAATTGAATTAACTTTCCAACGATACCAATTTCTGCCAAATTCGGCATTGGGGTAAGAAGTTATGGTCATTTTACAAAGAGTTATCGGAACCGCCCAGGTGCAACGGACGATCCGACGGACCGTAGAGTCTATGATGGAATATCGCTCAGACCATCACGACCATGGAAGAAACTCCCCTTCCTGGCCCAAGTGCGACGGCCAAGACGACGGACCGTCAAGGCTGAGATAGATCATCGCTGAGACCATCGCCACTAAGGGAGTGTGGTCTCATCCTTGCCATCGTGTGATGGACAATCCAACTGACTGTTGGACCTGCGACAGACCATTAATTCAACCATTGCATTGAGGTGGTTTGTCCCTTTTCTAGTCATCGTGGGATGGATGACACGACGCACTGTCGGACTTGCGATGCACCATCGCTTCAACCTTCGCATCCTCTGTTCAGTGTTTTTAACTCATTTTAACAAAGAGATTTTTGGTGTTTCCACTCTTTTATCAACCAGATATATTCCAAACGAACTTGATAGCCTCATTATCTCCCAAAATATCAAAAGGATAGGGTTTCTCCCTCAATAGCAAATCTGAAACCCTTCTTCAAGAAATCCAAGAACTCACCATGGATTCTAAAATTGAGTTGAGATTTAAGTTTCCCAAGTTCAAGGGTTGAAAGAACCCTCTCTCAAGAGTAAAAAGAAGATTTGAAGCAAGCTTGTTCATCCAATTTCATAATCCAAGGTATGTAGGGTTTTGAACAAGGGAAATTCTTTCATCCTTGTGCACAAAGGATTATTTAAACTATGATTTTCTATAATCTATGAGATTTTAAATGAATTTAAATTAGGGTTTTTCACACATTATTATTGATTGCAATATTTTGAAGTTTCCCATGAATTGTGAGTCTAATGGCATAATTTTCACATATTTTCTTGAGAAATTGCAACTGGGTCTATACTCTATGATTTTAATCCTTGAGAAATTATTAGTTGAAATGTTTGAGATATTGAAATATATGAGTATGTTAAGATTTTGAGATAAATTGCTGAAATTTCTAGATTTCTACATGAGTTATGAATCTATATGCTATCTATTATGCTTTTGATGAGTTTTAACTTGAGAGTTAATTATGGGTTATTGATCCCTACTTGAGATTTGAAATTTTATGAACTCTTATTCTATAAGAACCCATGATTTGAAGTATTCTTAGATTATTGAGAAATGTTTGACCTAATTGTCATGGAGTTTTGAAATCCACATCACTACATGAGATTACAGATTTGATTATTGGGTTCTTGATGAACCATGAGATTATTTTAAAATTAATTTCCATGAGATGAGCGAGATAAACTAAAGAGAGTAGTATTTAGCTCCGAGTTGGGTAAGTTACTATAGTTTCTTACACCAGAACTACGTGCCACCGTAAGTTTGAGATTTTGGGCCTAAGGCCGAGATATTGGGCACGATGCCGAGATAAGTGATCACTGAATTGAGTTTATACTCCCTAGAAAGAGTATGACGCTCCTCCCCAACATGGGGTCTCTTTCTTAGGAGGACAAAATATTGGAATCCATGTATCTCGCATGGTTTATGTCGGTTAAGAGAACCTCCCTTGATACAAGTTATTTTCTTAATAGTAAAGTTGCAGATTTGCTCCTTAAGACTAAAGTATTTTCCCTTGATATAAGTATTTTCTCTAAAGCTATGAGATAAGTTAGTTCCTAAACTAGAGTATCTTTCCAGTGAGATAGAATGATTTTCCTAAATCTTGAAATAAGATATTTTCCTAAAGTGAATGAAATTCCTTCAAGTATGTTTCAATGTTAAACTATGATGAATCACGAGATTTGTGTTACATGCTTTATTCTACATGATTCATGAGATTTACATTTTATACTTATTTAAGAAATGTGAGTCATTTCTTATTGCATGTATAATTTGATTAAAGAGTATTGAAGTTGTTTTATATAAATGTATGCACCCCCACTTACTCAGTACATTCCCAAGTGCTGATCCATATATACATCTATGTGCTACATTGTTTTATAATGTAGGTTCAGGTGCTTAGTTCCAGCCTCGTCAGTGACTTCTGAGTACCTCTGTCTATATTCTTACAGTGGTGAGTCTTCATGGTTTGAGGACCTATCTTCAGATATTTCCGCATTACTTTCAGTTCATTTTGAGTCAATTGGGGACCTGTCCCAATGGCTCTCTTATTTATTGATTAGTAGAGGCTTTGTCACACTAGTTACCAGATTGTGATTGTGTTGAGAATTCCAGTATTGGGGTCATTTGGACTGAGTACTTTCTCTGTATCTCCCTTCATATGATATGACTATGCTAGTGTGTGAATTATTTCATCTTAAAATGAGTATTATTAGTAGAAACAGGCTCAAATGGTTTGCTTGGGGCTACTTGTATCCTTAAGCACCGTGTGACATCCTGGGAGGCGATTTCAGGTTGTTACAAACTTAGTATCAGAGCCTAAAGTTTTAAGGAGTCCTAAGGAGTTTGAAAAGTCGTGTTAAGTAGAGTCTTGATCATCGTTATGTAGCGCGCCACATCTATTAGCAAGAGGCTACGAGACGTTTTAGGAAAAAGTTATTACTTCTTTCAGATTCTATCGTGCCTATAGTTGTCTCTCTCATCTAATAATTCATGCTCTTCTATTTCAAAAAATGCCTCTCTAAAGAGCGAATGCTTGCAAGAACGATGATGATCAACCCCTACCTATTTATCCTTTGAATGAGACTGTGTCTCATGCCGAGTTTTGGGCTTCCTTTCAGGCGTTAGCCTAAGCGGTCACTGCTAATTTTTGGGCTAATAACCAAGCCACGGATGTAAATCAGCAGGAGGTGATGTAGCTGCGGCTAAGATTCATGATTTTATGCGGATGAATCTGCTAGAGTTTTATGGGTCTAAGGAAGATAAGGACCTACAATTGTACCTTTAGGAGGTGAGAAAGATCACACAAGTGATTCATGTTTCTAAGGAATAAAGTATTGAGTTGGCATCCTATAGGAGGAAGGACATTTCTTATGAATGGGTTGTATCATAGAGGAAGGGTAGAGTGGATAATGCTGCTCCTATGACTCGACAAGTATTCTAAGATGCATTCTTGGATAGGTTCTATCCGCTTGAGATGAGAGAGGCAAATATTGAGGAGTTTATAAACTTGAGGCAGGGCTCTATGACTGTGAAGGAGTACTGCTTAAAGTTCAAGTATGCTCCGGATTTGATTTCTGACACCCGAGCTAGTATGAGCAAGTTCGTGACCGGTGTTTTTGGGTTGGTACTGAAAGATTGTAGGACTGCGATACTGCATAGAGATATAGATCTGTCTAGGTTGATGACACATGCCCAGCAGAAAAAGGCGGATAAGATTAGAAAGAGAGATAGAGTAAAGGGTAATAAGAGGGATATATTTGAGCAGCATGACTTTATCCAGCCTAGGTTCCATGGAGGGAACCGCCCTCAGTTTCAAAGACATCCGTCTATGCCAGTGCCTTTATCAGCTAGTGCTTTCATGCCTAGAGGCAGGCAGGAGCAAGAGGGAAGGTCTTTTATGTATAGGTTGCAGAATAGTGTTGGTAATAGGCCCTGTTATCCTCCTTGTTCTAAGTGTGGTAAGGATCATCCCTGTGAGTGTTTCGCAGATTTAAGGGGCTATTTCTATTGTGGAAAATAGGGCCACAGACTTAGAGATTGTCCTCAAGATAGACAGGGGAATAGAGATGCCCGACCTCAGGCACAGGGTACTAGTGCACCAGTTCTTGTACCCTGTCCTGCCCTTGCTCAAGGTACTTTATCTATCACTGCTGGAAGTCATCTCTAGAATAGATTCTATACCTTACCATCCTATCAGGAGCAGGAGGACTCTCCCAATGTTTTTACCGGCATGCTCCGTGTCTTTTAATTTGATTTCTATGTGTTGTTGGACCTCAGGTCAAGTCTCTCTTATGTGACCCCATTTGTAGCTGTGAATTTCAAAATAAGTCCTGAAAAGATTTCTGAGCCCTTCCCAGTTTCTACACCAGTAGGGGAGTCAGTTGTTGCTAAACAAGTGTATAGAGATTGTCCTGTTACTGTTCTTCATAGATTCATACTTACTGGTTTGATAGAGTTAGACATGGTGGATTTTGACCTTATTCTGGGTATGGATTGGCTTCATTCTTATCATGTATCTATAGACTGTCGTCCCCGTGTGGTCAAGTTTCAGTTTCCCGATGAACTAGATTTTGAGTGGTCCGGGAGTTCGGTATCTCCCAAGAGTCATTTTATTTCCTATCTCAAAGACAAAAAGCTAATATCCAAGGGTCACATTTATCACCTAGTTAGAGTCAAAGACACTAAGTCTGAGGCTCTAACTATTCAGTCAGTCGATATTATCAATAAGTTTCTAGATGTTTTTCTGAAAGATCTCCCAGGGGTACCTCCCGATAGAGAGATAGAATTCCAGATTGACCTTCTTCTCGAAACTCATCCCATTTCTATTTTGCCATGATGTATGGCACCTACAAAGCTTAAGGAGTTGAAATAGCAACTCAAATATCTTTTAGACAAAGGTTTCATTAGGCCCAGTATTTCTCCTTGGGGTGCACCTGTCTTATTCGTGCAAAAGAAAGATGGTTCTTTGCATATATACATTAACTATCGTCAGCTTAACAAGGTCACAGTCAAAAATAAGTATCCTCTTACGAGAATTGATGGCTTGTTTGATCAGTTGCAAGGTACAAGTTATTTCTCCAAGATTGTCCTTAGATCTGGATATCATCAAGTACACCAAATTACCCACTTCAAACTCAAGATTCGTGTTGATCCGTGTTGACAAAGTAGCCTATGAGGTTGAGTTATCTGCATAGTTGTAAATCGTTCATCCTATTTTTCATGTCTCCATGCTTAAAAAGCATATTGGTGATTCCATTGTGGTAGATCCTTCAGAGAGTGCTGATATTCAGAACAGTCTTTCATTCGATGAGGTTCCCATTGAGATCCTAGATTTTCAGATTCGTAGACTGAGGAACAAAGAGGTTCCCTTTGTCAAAGTGTTGTAGTGGAACCAGTTAGTTGAGGGTGCTACTTGGGAGGCAGAAGCTGACATGCGAGCCAAGTACCCGCACCTCTTTTCCACGAGTTCAGATTGATCCGAAGGTATTATTCTTCCTTAATTCAACCCTTCTAATCTGAAGTTCAACTATAAATTTATTCTTGCATGAGTTCTTGCAATTTTTGAGGTATTCAAGAGTTTAGAGAGATTTTTAGCTGTTTCGTAAATTGCTTCAGCTATGTGTACTCTTTTTTTCCAGTGTTTCTATTCTAACTAGCGACATTTGAGGACGAATGTTTCCAAGGGGGAGATATTGTAAGACCCCACAAAGTTCCCTCGTAGTTCGGGCCTTAGAGAGTGTTAAGTGAAATGTAATTCCGACCCTAAAAGATTGAGAAGAGACTTCCCAAGTGATTGGTATTTAAAACATATAGAACTTTCTTCCAAATCTGGCATCGGGGTGAGAAGTTATGGTCGTTTTACTGAGAGTTGTTGGAACCGCCCAGGTGCGATGGATGATCCAACGGACTATCGATTCTGCGCTGGACCTTCACGACCAAGGAAGAAACTCCCCTTCCTAGACCAAGTGAGATGGCTAGGATGATAGACCATCAAAGCTGCGCCTGACCATCGCTGAGACCGTTGCCACTAAGGCAGTGTGGTCTTATCCTGGCCATCGTACGATAGATGATCCGACGGACTATAGAATCTGTGAAGGACTGTTGATCCAACCGTTGCATCCAGGTAGTGTGTCTCTTTTCTGTTCATCATGCGATAGATGACCTGACGGGCCGTCAAACTTGCGATGGACCATCGTTTCGACCGTCGTAACACCCGTTCAGTGTTTTTAACTCAATTTAACAAGGGGATTAATGGTCTGTCCACTCTTTTATCAACCAGATATATTCCAAATGAGCTTGATAGCCTCATTATCTCCCAAAACATCCAAAGGCTAGGGTTTCTCCCTCAAGAGCAAATCTAAAACCCTTCTCCAAGAAATCCAAGAACTCATCAAGGATTCTACAAGTTGAGTTGAGATTTAAGTTTCCTATGTTCAAGGGTTACAAGAACCCTCTCTCAAGAGTAAGAAAAAGAGTTGAAGCAAACTTGTTCATCCAATTTCATAATCTAAGGTATGTGGGATTTTGAACAAGGGTAATCCTTTCATCCTTGTGCCCAAAGGCTTATTTAAACTATGATTTTCTGCAATCTATGAGTTTTTACATGAATTTTAATTAGGGTTTTTCATCCATTATTATTGATTGCAATATTTTGATGTTTTCCATGAATTGAAAGTCTAATGGCATGATTTTCACATGTTTTATTGCGAAATTGCAGCTGGGTCTATACCCCATAATTTTAATCCTTGATAAATTAATAGTTGAAATGTTTGAAATATTGAAGTATATGAATATGTAGAGATTTTGAGACAAATTGCTGATATTTCCAGATTTCTACATGAGTTATGAATCTATATGTTATCTATTATGCTTTTGATGAGTTTTAACTTGAGAGTTAATTATGGGTTATTGAGCCCTACTTGAAATTTTCAATTTTATGAACTCTTATGCTATAAGCACCCATGATTTGAAGTATTCTGTGATTATTGAGAAATGTTTTTACCTAATGGTCATGGAGTTTTGAAATTCACTTCACTACATGAGATTACAGATTTGCATATTGGGTTCTTGATGAACCATGAGATTATTATAAAGTGGATTTTCATGAGATGAGCGAGATAAACTAAAGGGATTAGTATTTAGCACCGAGTTGGGTAAGTTACAACTGTTTCTTACCCTAGAACTACGTGCCATAGTAGGTTTGAGATTTTGGGCCTAAGACCGAGATATTGGGCACGAGACCGAGATAAGTGATCACTGAATTGAGGTAATACTCCTTGGAAAGAGTATGACATTCCCCCCCCAACGTGGGGTCTCTTCCTTAGGTGGAAAAAATGTTGGACTCCATGTTACTCATATGGTTTATGTCGGTTAAGAGAACCTCCCTTGATACAAGTTATTTTCCTAATAGTAAAGTTGCAGATTTTCTCCTTAAGACTAAAGTATTTTCCCTTGATATAAGTATTTTCTCTAAAGCTATGAGATAAGTTAGTTCCCTAAACTAGAGTATCTTTCCAGTGAGATAGAATGATTTCCCTAAAGCTTGAAACAAGATATTTTCCTAAACTGAATGAAATGCCTTCAAGAATATTTCAAAGTTAAACTATGATGACTCACAAGATTTGTGTTACATACTTCATTCTACATAATTCATGAGCTTTACATTTTATATTTATCCAAGCCATGTGAGTCATTTCGTATTGCATGCATAATTTAAATAAAGAGTATTGATGTTGTTTTATATAAATGCATGCACGCCCACATACTTATTACATTCCTAAGTGTTGATCTACATATACGCCTATGTGCTACATCATCTTTTAATGTAGGTTCGGGTTCTCAGTCTCGGCCTCGTCAGTGACTTCTGAGTACCTCTTTCTTCATTCCTACAGTGGTGAGTCCTCATGGTTCGAGGACCTATCTTCAGACATTTCTGCATTTGAGAGACTATGTTATTACTTTCAGTTCATTTCGAGTCAGTTGGGGACCTGTCCCAACGGCTCTCTAGTTCATGGATTAGTAGAGGCTTTGCCAAACTAGTTACCAGATTGTGATTGTGTTGAGAATTCCAGTATTATGGTTGTTTGGACCGAGTACTTTCTTCATATGTCCCTACATATGATATGACTATGCTATTGTTTGAGTTATTTTATCTTAAAATATGTATTATTAGTAGAAACAGTCTCAAAGGATTAGCTTGGGTCTACTTGTAGCCTTAAGTACCGTGTGACATTTTTGAGAGGCAATTTCGGGTCTTTACAACCTGATGACCCACCTGGTGGACCACCAGTTACCCTTTTTTTCTGTGAACTAATTCCTTTCTTCTTTTTCTGGCGTTATGGCTAGTAAACTTCCACCAAATAGAGGAGGAAGATCCTAAAAGGGTAGAGGTGAATCTACACTTGCTTACAACACCAGGCAATTCAAAAGGGAAACACCCATGGTCTCCCAGTTAGACGAGGAGAGAGACAGTAGCATAAGCATTACCAGCTCAAGCTAGTTGAGGCAACGGTTGCTACAAATCAACCTGAGCTTGTCGAGGGTAAAACTGAAGCTACTAAAATGGTAGAACAAATAGAAGTGACATATGTAGATACTGAAACTGAGAATGCTAATATTATCAAGCGTAAGTATCCTCAAGTTTGAGAGGGGATTAGATGGAATATTGAGGGAGCAAGAGAGAAATTATATGATGAATTGACACCTACAACAAGAGGGATAAAAAGGCTATTCACGGAGGAACATCAGATTGTGACAACAGAAATACATGAATATACTGAGTTGGAATGTCGTTTCAACAAGTATGAACTAGCATGGATGAGCAGGCCACTAGGAGCATATCAACCGAATTGGATAAGAGAATTCTTTACCAATTATCTTGCACTAATAGAAAAGGACTTTCCAAAGGGGATGTCAGTTTCAAGCTTTCCGAACAGAGAGTCAGTACCTGTCCGAGGAGTCACTATCAATATTTCAGCCCGAACAATCAATAGGATGTTGTTCGGTCTAGAGTACGAGGCTCCACCTGTTATACCTGATCTTGAGTATAGGTTGAGAACTGCATCTACTCAGAAGCCTTGGTTGTATTCATTATTGACTAATGATGGTAACCTCTCTTGGTTGACTAATCCATGAGAGCGTATTGCAAAATATTCTATTAGCTTTAAGGCTAAGTTCTGGTGGGATGTTGTTCGCTTAAGGCTGATGCCAATAAAAGATGATCGAAACTTAGATAAACACAGAGCCGTATTGGTGGCAAGTTTGGTTTCAGGGATGCAAGATAACTTCGGCCAAATTATTGTGGATGAGATGTTCGTAAGGGCATATAAAACAACTCGTACATTGCTAATCCCATGCTTAATCACTGAGTTATGCAAATAGGCCGGTGTGCCCCTAATTCGTGGAGTTGATAATGAAATCCCAGCTACACATAAATAGTACATTAAGAAGTCAAAAGAAAACTAAAAGTTTGAGATGCGTGTCACCAAGCCTCAAACTTACCAGACTCAGACTGCACCAGCTCCCAATGCTACAGAAATTCCTGCAGGTATGCCTTTGCGCATCACCACTTATGTGTCTCCCGAGTATGCACCTCTAAGTACTACTGCAGGGTTGGGTTCTTCACAATCTATGGGTGGAGCAGACTTTGCTGAAAAAAAGTTAGCGCAAGAGAATTTTGCAAAATCAGTGAAGTTGAAAAAGAGGTTTCAAAGACAGTTAGATAAATGGACGTCAGAATTTAAGCCTTTTCTTGACAGAATAGTAGCTGAGGCAATTCGTCCATTCCAAACTATTCAATATAGTATGTAAATCATGGAGAACTTAGGTACTTAAACTTAGGTAAAACACCTAAGTTGAGGTTGGCTATTGTACGACTGTTAACTGCCTAATGGAAAGTTGGACTAGAATTTTAATTTGAGCATTTAGCCTTGGTCTAGACAGGACAATATGCACCTTGACTTATGGCATCAACCTAAGTTAAGGGTTGTTGATGCTTGTGTATATATATAAAAAAAGGGTTTATCGTGGTAAGCCGTGAGTGAATGAGAAAAGGGTAAGTGAGCTAGATAAGCAATGGCCTTGGTAAGAAGAATTTGAAGGTAAAGAGAGTTAAAGCCTAGTTCTTAGTAACTTTTGCCCAAAATTCCTTCCTAACCTAGACTGAGACCTCATTACTAGACTAGAAATGACCTGCTTGATCTTGGAACTCATCTATAAGGGGGGCATTGGATGATAAATGCAAGCTTATGGGTGCATGTTCTATGTTGGTTAATTCTTTGATGAGTGAGATGGTTTTGATTTTTATCCATAAAATCTACTGAGTGGTGGATCTCCTTGTCTGTGAGGGCAACCTGAGTCATACATAATTTGGCTGATCTCTGTAGATTCTTGTATCCATGTTATGTAGATAAATTGAATTTGAATGAATGTCGGTTATAAAATCTGACATGTTAAACCATAAGATTTGGATGACAAATGAATGGTTGTGTGAGAAGTCAACATGGTGGACCGTCAACCTTGCAACAAACCACCACTTTGACCGTCAGTCTTATCCAAAAAATGACCTACCAAGATCAGCAACAACACACCAAATGGTGGCCTTTCATCCTTGCGATGGACCGCCACTTTGACCGCCAGTCTTATCCAGAAAGTGACCTACCAAGATCAGTAGCGACAGACCAAATTGTAGACCATTAACCTTGCGATGGACCACTACTTTGGCCGTCACTTTGGGCGCGGGTTTTATAATTTCGAATTATAAATCCCTTTTGACAGGGAACTTATAAATAGTTAGTTTTAGGTTTTATTGATTATATTTTATCTTTTATTAGGTTTTCTATGCTAGAAACATATTGTTACATAGTTTTTCTCTAAGATTCATTGGAGATTTGTGGATCTAGATTCCTTTATCATATTTTCTATTGAAGATTGAAGAACAACAATTGTGACTTTTGTAAGTAAACTTTGACTTAATTTATGAATAACACAATGGCTTCTTCTTTTTCTTGGGTGGAAATATGTGGCTAAGCTCCAATAACTAGGGTTATGGGAGCCTTGATGTGCAAAGATGATTTTGGGTTGTGAATCCAGTAGATTCCCATGAGTAATTGATATTGCATAAACTCTTCTTTAATTTAATGACTTTTCTTAGTTGCAAACTTGAAAAGTGAGCCCAAGAACAATACTTGTTCTAATAGAAAAGTGCTTGTTGGGAAAATAAAGGGTTTACATAAATCTAATGTCTTTAACCTTTGGATAGAGGGTAGATGCCTTAACCCGATCAACCCATATGAGATTATAGTTGAATTAATACTATGTTCCTTAAGTTTGAAAGAATTAAGGGATAAGTTACTCATTTAGGTTGAGAAACTAATAGGTAAAACCATAGAATTCAGTTACTCTTGCAATAAGAATTGTTCATTGGGGAATCCAAAATAGTTCACAACCTTAGCTGCTTAAGCATCTTGGTAACCATAACTTTAGTTTGACTTCTCTTATTGAATTAATATTAGAAATATGACCTACAGTTTGATTACTTTATGTGAAAAACATTTGAAAATAATTGATAAATCAAAATTCCCCTCTATTCTGGAACCTTTGATCAATAGTCTAGTAACAACCACAACACTTAGTGAACACAGTATTCCCTGTGGGATTTGACACCCAACCCAGTTGGGTTCTATATTTGACAGCGATCGCTTACACTTTCTAACGAGAGTTGTAATTTAGGCATATCACTAACCCAACTCTTAATTGATGCAATCTTCTGGGGATCCACCTTCACACCATTTTCTAAAGCAACATGCCTGAACAAAGCAACCAAATACAACTAGAATTCACACTTTGAAAACTTGGCATACAACTTTTTCTCTTTTAGAATCCATATGATAATGCAAAGATGGCCTGCATTGTCCTTCTTATTCTTGGATCAAACTAAAATATCATCAATAAACATAATAACAAAAAATACAAAAATGACTTAGAGTACCATTTATCAAGATCAAAAGTTATCGGTGTATTGGTCAATCCAAAGGACATCACGAAAAACTCGTAATGGCCATAGAAGGTTTGAAATATTATCTTTGGTTTATCCTTTGAACTAATTTTTAGCCGATGATAACCTGTCCACAAGTCAATTTTGGTGAATACCATCGCACTGTAACTGGTCAAACAAATTACCTATGTAAGGCAAAAGATATTTATTCCTGATGGTAACTTTATATAATTGTCTATAATCAATACACATCCTCATACTACCATCTTTCTTCATAACAAATAGAAATGAGGCACCCCAAGGTGATGTACTTGGATGAATAAAACCTCACTTTATTAGCTCCTATAATTGTGTTTTAGGTCCCCTCAACTCTACTGGAGACATTCGATATGGAGGAATAGAAATAGGGCGAGCGCCCGGCTCTAACTCAATGAAAAAATAAATAGCCCTATCTAAAGGCATATATAATAAATCTAAAGAAAACACTTCTTGAAATTCAAAAACAAACAGAATTGACACTATCATAGGATACCCCACACTCGTATCGTGAAGGAGAGAAAAAAATGCTGAACATCCATTTCCCACTAACTTCCTTTCCTGTAAAATTGATATAAGTTTCACTAGTTTGGCCTTTACGGCTTTCTCACTCTAGTTTATCTATCACAGGCATATCTAGAGTCGCTATCTTAGCATTATAATTTAAGACAATATGATATGGAGATAACTAGTCATACCCAAATTACATTAATGCCCAACATATGCAGAATAATAAAGTCTACCCAAGTCTTAAAACTTATAAAAAACATGGAACAAGAATGATAAACATGGTTACCACCACAGACTCCCCAATCAGAGTAGACACATATACGGGATAATTAAGTATATCAGAAACCAAGTTTCAACCCATAGTGGACTTGATAGATACATAAGAATAGGTTGACATCAGAACAAATAAAATCAAAGCCACCCGTTCATAAGCTAAAATTATACATGTGATAACCACATCAAAAGCCTCAACATCAGTCTTTGTCGAGAAGCCATAATAGTGAAATCGATCATCAATCTAGAGTAACTCTCTAGATAGTATAGATAGATTCACTCCTTCCCTACACTACGATTTTCTCAACCATCTTGACTATCTGACTAATTTTCTAATCCACATATGGACGATCCCTATCATTACCTCCCCCCCTTTACCTGCTAGAACTATAGACTGAGTCTGCTACTGCACCTGGCTACTTGCTTATGTATAAGGTAACTCCCTTATAAAATAACAAACAACACCATAATAATAGCATTCTCGGTAAACAAAAAACTGCCTGATAAAAGATTAGAAAGACCGTTGTCTCTTCATAACTTGTGGTGGAGAAGAGATCTTAGCTGGACCTACAGTAGAAGTTGGCAATGCTGACTAAATATGGTGGTTGGGTAGGCCTGCTAACTATGGCCCTTGGAATAGGACTTTTTGAAATTCCCAACATCGTGGGACTTCTTAGCTAACATCTTAGACTAACCCAGTTGCATGACCCCTTTCAACTTCTTCACATAATCTGAAACCTCATTGAACCCTTTCCTTGTAGAAGTCATATGAACAGACAAAACCTAAAGATCATAATTTAAACCTTTAATGAAATGTCAAAAACTCTGCTCTTTGATAGTCAATAGTTAAGTATCATAGCAAGATAAGGCATGAAACTTAGTCTCATAGTTGCAAATGATATGTCACCCTACTCCAAGGCGAAGAACTTATTCTTCTTGTAATTACGAAGGGCCCGATGCACATACTTTTCTAAGAATAAAACATGAAATGATCCTATGTCAATGGAGGTAAGGACAGTAATCGATATTCAATATATTCCTTCTATCATTGTTTCACAACCATCTCTAATAAAAAGGTCACAAACTCAATCTCATACCACTGCACAATGCCCATTGCGTAATCTCTTGTAACAATCAATAATGAACTCAAAAGTTTCCTCAAACTCTGTACCATGGAATGATGTAGGTTTCATCTTCAAAAACTTAATGAGCAGCTCATGTTCAGTACCAATTATCACAGAACACAAAACTAAACAAGGGGAAAAATTCATTCCTAAAGTCTCATCCATTCTAGAAGCCATAGCAATAACAGGATAAGAACTTGAAGCATGAACAACTGGTACAGGAGCCCAGTTCAATCTATTCTACTAAAAAATGCAAACACCTATTGAACTACCTCTGCAGACATAGGTGTTAAGACTGCACTCCCAACTACTTCCACCACATCCAGCTTCATTCTTTGTTTCTTCACTGCTTCTATTTCCTCCAAATAATCCTAGGGTGTGGAAAGTGATACTGGGCTTTTACAAGCCTTGACCACAACTTCTTGACGTCTACCCCTAGTGGGTATCATTCTTACTCTTCTTCATCTCCTTACCATCAAGGATGGCTATTCTACTGGAGTTTCCAGTACAGGGGTTATTGCTTGAGTTTCATTTAACCTAGTAGTCAAAGAATGAAGAAGATTAAACACCAATTTGGATCGCCATATACTAATTGGAATCAAGTTATAGCATGGATGAAGCAAAAATGATAGTTTTCCTAAAGTATTATAACCTCTTAAATACAAATATAAACATCTCTGTAGCATTCCGTAAGCCTCTACTCGACTCATTTTGGTACAACAAGATCGATGAACCTAGGCTCTGATACCAACTCTGTCACGACCCAATTTGGATGTGAGTGGCACCCACCCAATTTCTTGAACAACATTCATCAACAAGCAATACTAAGAAAAAATTAACGCAAACATATAATACAAAATAAATTAAACTGCATAAACATTACCTACTTCAAAATAGCTTGCATAACTCAACTAAAGCCTGAGCATTGCCTTTTGATGTAATTTACTCTTGATTTTGGCTAAGAAATACATACAAAACATATAATAAATGAAATGGCATACCACGTTGGGTATTATAACTCATTCCAACCCCTACATCTAGGTTCATGATCATTTCCTCCCCATTCTTGGGCTTTTCTATCATAATTCACCTAAAACTACAAATTCATAAATAAATTAGTGAATTAACAACATACAAGGGTAATTTAATGATCATTAAAAAATACCAGTGATCTTATACCTAAGTTACTCGCTTGCACTCGAAAACCAACTAAGACAATCCTTAACCTTTTCCAAAATACGTAAACTAGCAATTCTAGGGCTAGATTATCAATTTACTAGTTAATGGGGATAAATTTCTTACCTTACTAGAGAAAAATGATGAACAACTAAGAATTTTCATCCAAATCCTCAAAATATTTTTAAAAGAATACACAATTTTTTGGGATTTTTGGAATAAAATAGAGATTCACATTGCAATAGCAACGTACATCGCTTTAGCAACATCGCTATAGCTGTCGTTGACCACTTTTATTGATTGCTATACTAGAATTATTTCTCTTTTAAGCATGTCGTTATAGGAAAGTGCGACACAAATGAGGTAGAAAGTCTTATTTTCTCCAAAATTCCCCTTTTTCATAACACACCTTAAATCCAAGACATCACGAACAATCCCTTTTATATGAAGATCAATTATAGGAGTTCTAGTTACCCAAATTTCAAAAAGTTCTAGGGGTTCCTTATCGTCCTAGTTAACTAGAAATCAAGAAAAACACTACCATATTTACCTAATTTATTCTTGAATTTCCCTGTACCACACCTTGCTCATTTTATCCGAGACTATCCTAGCCTAAAAATAACTTCAAATTTGAGGAAAATCTTAACTCAAATTTTAAATGAAAGAATTACCCTTAATAATGAAAAGGTCCATTACAAAGGCAATTGAAGCCTCATGAAAAAATTACCCAACCTATGATTTGGAGTTGTAACGGTGGTGTTTGCACTTAGACTTGGAGAAACTATCTTTATAGTGTCAAGTGTGAGGTACTCATAGACCATCATATCCTGTATCATATGTTCACATAAAGGTATTTGAATTTGATATAGAGGAGATAGATACAATTATTAAAAGACTATGATGTGACCATCTAGTATAATTTGGGTAAGGATAATATGATGGTAGATACATTGAGTCAAAAAGCAATAAGTATGGGCAGTTTGGCCTATTTGAGGGTGTCCATGCAATCCTTGGCTAAGAATTTTCAAGATCTAGCATCTCAATTCAAGTAGTTTAGTATTTCAAAAAAAGTGGAGTCTTTGATAGTGTTGAGGTAAAGTTGACATTCCTTGATGAAATCAAGGCCAAATAATTTAAGAATGGAAAATTGAATAAACTTCAAAACAAGTTGGTGGTTGGGGAGATTTCAGTTGCCATACTTGACATGTGTGGAGTATTATGGTATAGAGAATGGGTATGTTTTTTTTAGGTTGGTGAGTTAATTTAGAATATGCATACTAAAGCTCATAGTTTGTGATATTCTATTTAACCATGTACAACCAATATGTACCATGATTTGAGGCAACTTAATTGGTGGCATAGAATGAATAGGGACATAGTGGAGTATGTCTCCAAATGTCACAACTATCAGTAGGTAAAGTATGAGAATCAAATGACTGCAAGATTGCTCCAAAGGTTACCAATTCTCGAGTAGAAGTAGTAGAGGACAACTATGGATTTAGTGGTATGTTTTCCTAATACCTTGGGAAAGCATGAATCTATTTGCGTCATAGTGGTCAGGTTGATCAAATCACCTCACTTTTTTCTGGTTGAAGTGGATTTCTTCTCTAAACATTTATCCAATTCTACGTCAAGGAGATAATAAGGTTGTATTTGATGCCCCTTTCCATTATTTCAGACAGAGGTACACAATTTACTTCTAAATTTTGGGATACGATGCATGAAGAGTTGCACAACCAACTTACTTTTAGCATAACTTTTTGTCCTCAAACAAACACACAGTCAAAGAGGACGATTCAGATGCTTGAGAACATAGTAAGAGCATATGTGGTTGACTTTTGCCATTAGGACTTGTGTTTGCCATTGTATGGGTTTTTATATAATAACAACTATTATTCGAGCATTGTCGTGGCCCCATATGAGGCACTCTATGGGAGGAGATGTATATCACCCATAGAATGTGTAAGTCTGGTGATATGAAGACTTTAGGCACTAATTTGGTGATGAAAGCTTAGAAAAAGTGAGATATCAAAGCCAAGTTGTTGGAAATCCTGAGTAGAAAAAAGTAGTATGCAGACCGTAAGGTCAAGACATGTCATTGACGGTTGGTGAGCAAGTTTTGTTAAAAATGTCTCCTATGAAGAGAGTCATGAGGTTGGGCAATAAGGAAAATGTCACAACCCGAACCAAGTCCTAGTCGTGATGGGTATCTCAAGCCCTCTGTAAATCGGACACCACCCCCTTATCCTTTTATCCAGAACATAATAAAACAATATAGTAAAATATAACCAAATAATGATAAGAAGGATAGATAATCAAACATAAACTCTATGAATCAAACAAACATTCATCCCATACTTTTACATAAAAGCCTCTATATAAAATATCAAATTAGGTTAGGACATGCCCCCCACCATGACATAGAGAGTTCACAATTCCAAAAATTTTAAAAAAAACTAATGAAATGGCAAGGCTTTCCAAAAGATGGAGGATCACAACTTTATAGGCAACTCGACCAATGCATCACACTACCTAGCCTTGCACAAGAGTAACAAAAAAACCCTCAAACCCTATATCATGAAATAATGTAGCATCAAACGACAGTTAGTGTGATAAATATTGATATGTAACTTATGGAAAGTGATAAAGTAATGACATTTCAAAAATCTGTCAAAACCATATACACACATTCATATATACATATATAGGATATCGAGATAGGGGCAAGGGTCATGAACATGAGATTTTAAAAAATTAACCTATGTGGGCTATATGGGTTCAGCTTCACCTGTAGAAAGGGGCCCAGTATGTGTTAGTTGCACAAACTGAGGAAATCCAATGAAGAGATAGAGACACGAAGGCTTCATCCATCCTAAAATTATAATGTGTGAACCAAGAACAGGGTCATATAGACCCCCATATTGGTATATGTGGTTTCCATTGTTGGTCCCCCTGGGAACTCCACTATCACGGTGAGCTACACAACCCCTTTAAGCCCAAATTAAAACTATTTTGCGCATAATCTCAAGCATAAACCAAGGAGTCTTATATTAAGGTATTTACCACTTGGTATCGTCATACCAATTATGCTTGCAAGCTAATATAATCATGCTAGTCCATTCTATTTAACTAATTGATTCCCAAATTACTTTAATAATCAAAAACCATGGCTAGCAAGTCCTTCCAAATCCATTTTTATCCATTTGTCCATTAATGTAGTGCAATAATTTGAAAAGTGAGTTAAATCGTGCAAATTCCATATTTAAAACCAAAATCAGGTAGGTTGGTTGAGGTTAATGCCATTACAAAGCCAAAATCCATCAATTTGGGGAAACCCATGTTCCCCATTAAGAATTCCACAGTAATGCACCTATTTAGGCCAAAATTCATCAATTTAAATATACACAAGACATTTAAACCATGGGAAATATAATTCAAGTGATAATCATCAAAAGCCTTCAACCCAATTTCAAACCCAATAATTAAATCACATAAAAATGATTAAAACACATGTCATCATATAAAATTCAAGTTAGGAAGGAGAGAAATACCTAAAATAATAAGAAATTGAATGGAATCCAAAGTTGGGATCTTGAAGGAAGAGTTCCTTATGAATCCTAGTTTTCTCTTGCTTTAGGAGTTTAAGATGAAGAGAGAAAGTATGATTTTGATTCACTGAAGGAAAAGAGGCTATTTGAGTGTTTTTAAGTCATCGGATAATAGCTGGATGGGAGGAAAAGACCACAGTGACCTTAATTAAAACATGCAGGAAAATTGAGTACAGTCATTGTCGGTTAGGTAACGACTCATGAGGTCTTACCCTGAGCGTTGCCTAGACTCATTACCTAGGATAAAAATCCTAGTACACTACTATTATGATCACAAGTCCCTTATCATGACTTGCTGTCCTGCAACATGGGTCATGACAAAGACTCGTGATCAAGGTAGAATCCTAAGGCCACCTCATTGTTAAGACAATGAACCCCTTCCAACAACTTGTTATGTCTCCTAACGAGTCATACCTTGGACTCACTTTTAAGAGACCAAAATTTTCCTAACTCACTGTCGTGGTCATGAGTCTGTCCCAATGACTCATTACATAAGGTCATGACTTGTGACCTGGATCGTTACCACTGGCAGTGCGGACATTATTTAAGAAATATGGAAATTAAATTACTTACTCTTGGTGAGTATAGAGTTTAAGAACCTGGGGTGTCACATTACCCCATCCTTCTTAGGATCATTTGTCCTTGAATGAGGAGTTAGGGCACCCTTTGCACAAAAATAAGAAATATTAGAAAAAGAACCAAATGACAAATTTGAAATGCCACAACAATGAGAATGAAAATCATACCTCAAGCATTTTCATCCAAGGTTGGGAACAAGAATAGATACTTGGCCTTCATATCTACCTTAACTTCCCAAGTATCTTCTTCTACCTTTTAAATGCTCTAAAGCACCTTTACAAATCTATATCATTTGTCTTTAATCTACAAACTTGCCTATTCAATATTTCAATCAAGATTTTCTCATAAGATAAGGAATCCGAAACACCCACATCCTCAATAGGCACTATCAAAGAAGGATCAACCACACATTTTTTCAACATGAACACATGAAACACGGGATGAATTAAAGTCAAGCTTGCTGGCAAATCCAACTCATAAGAGACATTCCCAATTCTCCTTAAATTTGATATGGACCAATATAGAGGGGACTAAACTTCCCTTTCTTTCCAAATCTCATTACTGCTTTCATAGGAGAAACCTTCAGGAACACCCAATAACTAACTTCAAACTCTAACTCCCTTTGCCTCACATCCGCATAAGACTTTTGGTGACTCTGAGCAGCCTTAAGTCTTTCTCTAATCACTTTCACCTTCTCTATGGATTGGTGAACCAAGTATGGACCAAATAACCTAGTCTCACCAACCTCGAACCATCTGATAGGAGACCTATAACTTCTGCCATAAAGAGCCTCAAAAGGAGCCATCTAAAACCTAAAATGTTAATTGTTGTCGTAAGTAAACTCATTAATGGATAAATGATCAACAAAAATGTGAGTGCATTCCTTCTGTGTAAATACATATTGCAAGATATTATGATTTAAATAGATATCCACATGCACCCTGCATAAATAATAGAGTTAAATCTTCATATAAAAAACCATAGTCGCCAACTCTAGACCGTGATTCGAGTAATTCCTCTCATGAACGATAAGTTACCTGGAAGCATAGGAAAAAACCTTACCATGTTTCTTCAAAACATAACCCAGTCCAACATGGGATGCATCACAATACACAACAAACCCATCAGTACCCTTGGTCAGGGTGAAAATTGGCGCAGAAGTCAACTTTTCCTTTAACTTCTCAAAACTACCTTTACAAGATTCAGACTACAAGAACTTAACCTTTTTCTAAGTTAGCTTCATCAACAAAGAAAAATAGATGAGAAATTATCCACAAAACTCCTATAATACCCATCAAAGCCTAAGAAGCTCCTAAGGACGACTAGAGTCGGGGTCTAGGCCATTTCTTAATAGTATCAACTTTCTTTGAATACACTTTGATCCCTTCATTAGAAGCAACATGCCCAAAAAAAGTCACATCACTTAACCAAAACTCACACTTAAAATATTTTGCATACAATTCCTTGCCCTTGAGATTTTCCAACATAATTAAGAAGTGATTTACATGATCCTCCGTATTTTTGGAGTACACCAAGATGTCATCAATGAAGACAATAACAAACAAATCCAAAAACTACCTAAACACTATTCATAAGACCCATGAATGCAGTTGGAGCATTAGTCAACCCAAATGATAACCAAAAACACATAGGGACCATACCTTGTTCGAAAAGAAGTCTTGGGAATATCAATTTTTCCTAATTTGTAACTAGTGATAGCCCAAATGGAAAACTATCTCATTGAAACATCTAGAACCCTAAAGTTGATCGAAAAGGTCATTAATCCTAGGAAAAAGGTACTTATTCTTCACATTCACCCTATTCAACTGGCGATATTCTATACACATTCGAAGAGACCCATCTTTCTTTTGCACAAAATTATAGGATCACCCCACTGAGAAACACTTGGATGAATGAACTTTTTTTCAAGAAGATCTTTTAACTACTTCTTAAGTTTCTTTAGTTCAGCTGAAGCCATTCTATAAGGAGAAATGTAAATAGGATGGGTATCTGATAGAAGATCAGTCCTAAAGTCTATTTCCTTATTGGGAGGAATCCTAGAAAAATCATGGCAAATAACTTAAGGAAATTCATTAACCACAGGGACAGATTGCAAAAAAGGACTTTCAGAGCTAAAATCATTAACCCAAACTAGATGATATTGACACGCTTTAGAAATCTATTTCTAAGCTCTAATATATGAGGTAAACTTTTATTTAGGTACTAAGGAACCCCCTCCCATTTTAATATGGTTTATTAGAAAAGTGAAAACTGACCTTTTAGGTCCTATAATCCAGAGAAGTATAGCACAAATGAAGCCAATCCATCCCTAAGATCATATCAATATCCAGCATATCAAGCTCTATCAAATCCACCAATGTCTTCTTATGAAAGATGTATACCACAGAACCCTTATAGATTTTTCTAGAAACTATAGAATCACCCACCGGAGTAGACACAAAAAATGGGTCAAAAATATTCTCAGGACCAAAACTAAAGTGCACAACCATATTAAGGGTTACATAATATAGGGTATAACCTAGATTAATTAAACAATAAGAATCACGAGAGAAGAGCTATAACATGCCAGTAACAACATCTGGGGATGCCTTAGATTCCTGATGAGTAGTAAGTGCATAAAGATGATTCAGGCTAATGTCGGTACCTGAGGTAGTGCCTTTTGATACAGGAGCTGAAGAAGTGGCGACCAAAACCTTATTAGCTCCAATGGAAACCCTGGCTGAAGGATAATCTTGCTGCATATGACCAAGCTAACCACAATTATAGCATCAGTATCCTTCCTCCTCATAATTATTATGGTAAAGCTGCCTACAAAATGGCAAAAAGGATAAGGTAGGGTTAACTGAGCTCTACTAGCCTGAGACTGGACACCCTGTGCCTTAGGACCACTGTTTGTCTGAAAATGACAATCATCAGAAGGCTTATGGTAAGAAGCACTAGCTGTCGAATAAGAATATCCCAAATTCTTCTTCTTAGTCCACTATCTACTATCTCTCCTACTATTTTGTTAACATGTACCCTGATCTGAATATTTAAACTTCTTGTTTTTCCTCTCCCTCATTGATACCTACTTCTTTTTTTTATTCTGTACCTATTATATATAAACCACTAGCATAAATATATCCATATCATCATTCAACATCACATCCTTACACTCTAATACTAAGTCATGGAGTAAACCAAGAGCAAACTTTCTTATTTTGGACCTCATATTAGACACCAAAAAAGGAGCATATCGAGACAACTCCTGGAACTCATAGCATACTCCTTAACACTCACCTTACCTTGCTTCAAATTCACAAACTCTTCTACCTAAGATTACCTTAAATCCTAAAGAAAAAATGATTAACAAAGGAACCTAAAAACTCATCACATGCTGATGGCTCAACATTATTACCTCTCTAGTGTTCCATTCCTCACACTGATACTCTACATCATTCAATTGATAGGAAAAAAACTCCAATCCCTCTTATTCTATAGCATGTATTACCCTAAAAATATTTTCTACCTCGTAAATAAACCCTAGAGGATCCTCATCAACCTTGGAGCCTATAAAGCTTAGGGGATTCAACCTCATAAACTAGACAACCCGAGTGACCTCGGATGAACTCACTGTTGAACCAACATGATTAGACTGACGAGACTCTGATGCCACTAATTGATTAAGTATATGAATAGACTAATGGAACCTTGCTTTAGAGATGTATCCCTGAGATGGCTGATCATATGTATCATCATCCTGAAAAGCCTAAGGAAGACTAGTAGAGAGTGGTAGGACACCACGTGGTGCAGTATAATAAAGTGAAGGGACACTAGACTGGGTATGCACTTCATAAGTAGGATGAGTTCTCTCCACATAATCCTAGGGTAGGACAGTGGTCCCAACAGAGTTCGTTTAGGGAGGTATGATTTTGAAAGCGAGTAAACCAGGATGTATAGAAGTGTTGAGACAAAGAAAGGTAAATATTCTTAAATTACTTGTAGCCACCCCCTTATAAGTGTGGCATTCCACAAACCCATAAAAGAGACTCTACTTGACTCAGCTTTGTGGACACCCAAATACCCTAAATCATGCTCAAATACCAAACTTGTCAAATCCCAAGCCAAGGACTAGTCGTGATGCGTATCTGAATCCTACTATTATCCAAAACCTTTCCTCATCCAAACATCCAGAACATAATAAAAAAATATAGTGGAAGCTAACCTAATAGTAATAAGAAGGATAGATAATAAAACGTAAACTCTATGAATCAAGCAAACAATTATCCCATACTTATCCATAAAAGCCTCTAAACCAGAATACCAAACTAGGTTGGGACATTCCCCCGACCATGATAAAGAGACTTCACAATTCCCAAAATTTGAAAAGAAACCTAACAATATGGCAAGGCTTTCCAAAAAATAAAGGCTCACCACTTCACAACAACTCGACCAATGCACCACATAACCTAAAGTTGCACAAGAGTAACAGAAAAACCCTCAGTCCCTACATCATGAAATGATGCAGCATCCAGAGATAGTTAGTAGGATAAACACAAGAATGTAACTTAGGAAAATTGATAAGGTAATTCCATTTCCCAAATCAGACAAAACCATATGCACACATTCATATATACATATATAGGATGTTGAGATGGGGTAAAGGTCATGAACATGAGAGTTTAAAATATTAACCTAGATTTTATAGCTCTATCTATCCTAAGGGCACCCACGGGCTATGTAGGTTCAACTTTCCCCGTTGAAGGGCTCCAACATGTGTTACTCGCACCAAATCGAGGAAATTCGAAGAAAATACAGAGACAACAAGGCTCCAGCAAACCCAAGAATATAATGTTTGAACTAAGCACATAGACATACAGATCCCTATGTCGGTAAAGATGGTTTCCAGTAGGGGTATCCCCTCCACCCTGGGACCTCCACTTTCATGGTGAGATACATAACCATTTTTAAGTCCAAATTAAAAAAAATTGCACATAATCCCAACCACAAACCAAGGAGTCTTATATTAAGGCATTTACCACTTGGTATCATAATACCAATTATGCTTGCAAGCTTATGTAATCATGACAATCCATTCCAATTAAGAAATTGACACTCAAGTTCCTTTAAAATATAAAATCATGTCCACCAAAGCCTTTTAAATCCATTTTTATCAATTTTTTAGTTAATGTAGTGTAATAGTTTCAAAAGTGAGTTAAATCATACAAATTCCACATTTAAAATCAAAATCATGCAGGTGGGTTGAGGTTAATGACATTATCAAGCCAAAATCTATCAATTTAGGGAAACCCATGTTCCCCATTCCAAATTCCATACTAATGCACATATTCAGTTCCCAAAAAACATCAATTTAAGTATACACAAGACATTTAAACCATGGAAAATATAATTCAAGTGATAATCATTAAAAATCCTCAACCCAATTTTAAACCCAATAATTAAATCATATGAACAAAGATTAAAACACGCAACATAGTAAAAAATTCAAGTTAGAGGGGAGTGACATGCTTAAAATACACAGAAATTGAAAGAAATCCAAGGTCGGAGCATAAAGGATGAATTCCATATGAACCCTAGTTTTCTCTTACTTTAGGAGTTTAAGATGAAGAGTGAAAGTTTAATTATTAGTCACTGAAGGAAAAGAGACTATTTGAGTGGGATAATAGTTGGATGGAAGGAAAATACCAAAATGACCTTAATTAAAATGTGCAGGAAAACTATGTACAATCATCATGGGTTAGGTAACGACTTGTGAGGCCTAACCACGACTCATTACCTAGACTTGTTACCTAGGGATAAAAATCTTGGTACCCAATAATTATGATCATGAGTCCCTCATAAAGACTCGTTGACCCCTAACACGAGTCATGACAAAAACTCATGATCAAGGAAGAATCCTCGAGCCACTTCACTATTAAGACACTGAGTCTTTCCTATTAAATCATTATGTATCCTAATAATTCATACCTTGTACTTGTTTTCAAGGTACTAAACTTGGCCAAAATCACTACCATGGTGATGAGTTAATCTCAACGACTCATTACGTGAGGTCACAACTCGTGACCTAAACCGTTACTACTGCCAGTGTTGACATTATTGCAGAAACTTAGAAATTCAATTACTTACTCTTGGAGGGTCTAAAGTTTAAGATGATGGGGTGTCACAGGAAAACTTAGCCCTCAGTATATATGTAATGACTTAAAAATTTGATAAAGTATGTGAAATATGTATTTTGTGTGATTTAACTATTTTTTCCGTCCCTATAGTTGTGATGTGGTATTTTTTTAGTGTGGGGGTGATTAGCATGGTTCCTAATGCATTTTGGTGCCTAATATATGAAATTGTGGTTTTTGGTGGCTTCGAGAGTCTTATTATACACTTTTATGGTTATACTATCATCCGTGCAATGGATGGCCAAACAGACTGTGCCAGGATATTCAAAATGGTGATATTATAGTGGTGACATATTTGGTCTAGTTTTTAAGCTTTTAAATCTCGTTTTGAGCCTTGGTTTAAAAATTAAAATTTTGAGTTTTGGGGGTCAACTTTGTGAAAACAACATCTTTTCAAAAATTTGATATCTCTATTGAGTCAGGAACATCAAATTTAGTGTGGTTACATAGTTTGTTTTTGTAGATCATATTTCAAATGAACCTTGATGCCTTAGCAGAAACTTGGAAAGTTTCCAAAGTTTTAGTTGTCATCTAGTTCCTCTGTGATCACACCTCCTTGGATGGTGATCGCACCTTGTGCTAAAGAGATAGTCCAATCACACTAAGGGTGTAGTGATTTCCATACCCTTTTCTAAGGTTAGGATGTGCGATTGCACACTTGGGTGTGTGATTGCACACTTGGATGTGCGATTGCAATACCTGATGACTTGGAAAGGGTTAAAAAGACCTCTTAGGTCACGAATTAGGCCATTTTTCATCTTTTCTCTTGAGAGTTAAATCCTAAAATAGTGTGAGATCTTAAAAGTGAAGCTTGTGGGTTGTTGGGAAGATATAGTAACATTTATTTCTTGATTCTCTTACGGATTTAAGGTAAGAATTCATCCTTTTCTTAGTTTATATTTCTTGATAAATTATTCAAAACCCCAAAACCTTAGGTCTTGATTTTAAACTCCAATTTTACTCCTTTTCACTCGAATAATGTCCATAATCCTAAAATTACTTGTTTTTCCTTGATTTCATCTTCAAAATATCTTCGATTCTTAATTTTAAAACATACTTCAAAGCTTTCACCCGGTATAGTTTAAAAATGGGTTTTCTCTAATTTGGACCACATTTTTAACTTGATTTGACTTGAGTTTTCAGCTATAGATTCCTTATAGTATGGGGAACACATTTTTGCAATAAATTTACAATTTTCCCTTTCTTTTTTGAAAACCCATTTTGGGGGGTTCGTCTTGTCCCCGAACTAAAAGTAGGCAATATGGGTATCATTGGATTTGTTTTGATGTGTAGATTCTATATTTCTTTGTTTTAGTTGATTTTGGGATTATTCATGAAAATTAAGGCTATGGTGTGAAGTATTGCAAACTGATTCGATCATCGAGGTAAGATATGGCTTAACTCTTTCAGAATGGGTTGGGTAGTCAATTTCTATACAAAATGCATGTTAAGAGGATGGAAAATAATCATAAAATTGGCTATCTTAATGTGTTGTGCCTATGTGGGGGCATATATGTGATTTGATTCTTGGTTATGAGATATTGTGTGATATATGTGGCTGTCTAGGGTCCTATGTGATGTTGATAGCCTGAAATACATATGAATAATGGTATTTTTCTATTGGAATGCCTATTGGGGTACCATTGATGTATTGTGTATTATTCATACTTTATTGGCATATGAATCATTTGAGAATTTATGAATTATTTGAAATAATGAGTGGATAATTGGCACACGTAATTAGTATATTAGTTGGTTGTAAAAATACGTATTTTAGTTTGTTGTGAACATTGTATCATCATCCTTATGGCATTACATTCATAATTTCACTTGTTTACTTTATGCTTTATATATATGTTTGTTGTTGCTGAATATGCTCTTGATTTATGTCTTATGTTATGTATGTGCTCTGGAATCATTGGAAATATTGGAAATATTAGAGACTCTAGAAATACTGGGAACATCGGATTTTATAGACCTTCACTGAGAGAGATTCTAGAAAGAAGTCATGGATATTGGTATCGGATATAAGATCTTATAGACTTTCTCCAAATGTTATGTCGGAGAATAGTCATGGATATTGGTTGTATATAGGTTGATGAAATCTCCATGGGTCCTCCATCTGGAGACTTTCCTTCTTAGATGTCTGCGGGGTAGTATATGAGTTGTCGAACCCTCCATAGATCCTATGTCGGAGGGCTTGCCTCCTTAGGTGTATACGGAGGTTGTGCAACAAACTCATGCTTTACCCTCATTATCATTATCATATTTTTCATCATCATGATCATCATTCTTATTGTGTTTACTTCATTATGGTTGTGATGTGATTGTACTTCTATTTGGACTTAATACCTGTCTAATTATTCTATCTTCTTATACTGGTGTGTAATGATCTTGTATGTATATTGTCCTTCATTTTCCCTACTTATATGTGATATAATATATACGTAATCTCTATGTGGTTGTGATATTACAATATATGAGATATGTATATTAGAACTGTTAGTGTAAGCTAAGTGGGTTACCATTGTGGGACATTTTTTTATTGTAGATGATATTCCCTTCATGTGTATTTTGTATATTTTATTATCTATTTTTATTGGTCTATGTAATGCCCCAAATCTGGTACCCGGAATGCTACACGGTGCTCATGACCTCGAAGGATCACAAGCTAACCCATGACTTATATCTCTAATTGGGCACTATATAATATACTGTATAAATGCGGAAATAGTAAGCTGAAACATGTCATAAGGTTCAAAACTAAATAAAAAATTTGATAAAACCATATCCGAATAGTGTGGTATCACATTACAAAAACTAAATTAAATATCAAAAAATACTGAAGTCTGAATCTAGTCCGGAAGCCTCTAAATGACTGAATTTTCTGAATAAGGAGTTGATTGGATATGTCCCTATTTAACTCCATCTACTGAAAACTAAGCTAAAATAATGAAATAAATAATCATATTATCCTCGAGTGATGAGGACTCACTGCTAAATCTGGCTGCTGAAATCAGGAATGCTACTGATGCTCGAGAGCTCATGCTTCTAAACCTATGGTATAAAACACCATAGCGCAAATGTGTCAGTACGATTGAATGTACTGGTATGTAGGTGAGGTAGGCTGAATGCAAGGGGTTTATATGCTTGAACAAAACTAACTGACTGAATAACATAAACGTGAGGATGTATGTATGAATAAGTGACTATAACTGAGTTTGTGAGATTACTGACTACTTAGTCTGAATACTGATAACATAAGTTACTGATAACTGATATAACTGATACTGAGCGACTGTGTCTAATAGTCTAGGGTCTGATGGAAATAGCTGAGTTATGTACTGTTCTAAGTTGACTGTATCTGACAGTCCTGAAGGCTGTAGAACTATCTGAGTTCTATTACTGAGACTGAGACTAAAACTGTAACTTTGGGAAGTAGTCATCTAACAGACATGCCCCAAATAAAGCTATAGACCTGAGTTGGGGTCCAATCTGTAACCCTAATTGGAAAATTGTCAATACCGCACCACTAGTAAAGACAAGTTGTTGGTGACCCTCATCTGACAGGGTCCCCAAAAAAGAACGGTGGGACCCTCATTTGATAGTGTTTATCTACCTCATCAACCCTCATCTTTTAGTGTTGATGTCTCAACCTATGTTAGCTACATAGTTCTAGAACGTAGGGATCACTTCTAAGAAGAACACCCTCATCTGTCTGTGTGTGTCCTCATCCTTGGGTTCACTCGGTGCTAAGTTTACACCGATCTGAATAGACACTAAATATGATTAACTGATCTGATCTAGACTGAGTTCATTGAGTTCCGTTGTATGATGGAATACTACTAAGACTACTGAATTACTGAGCTTTTTGAGATTACTGGAATTACTGAGTTTTTCTGAGTTTTCCTGAGTCACATGACTAACTGAGTTCTATGGATCGTGGCTTGACTAAGAATATCTTAAAACCATGACACTGGCTCTAGGCACACATCTAAATTTTTGGGTACAAGTACCCCCATGACTCGATAGTATGAAACTAACAAGACATGACACTTTTTGACATATGACCATAGTCAACAATTCATATTACAATCATCGGGGATTTTCATGAAGTATTCGCATGCTATAAGATTACACATGAATAGGAATGCATGTAAACATATCATAATTTCATAAGCCTAATCTCATGAGCATTACATCAATCCATTACAAAGCATAACAATAACGTGGAATTCATAGAGAATATAAGGGGGAAACATGGATTCATCAATTTTGGTCACAAATGAGTCATAAGGATAATTCTTATTCTCTTAGGCATTTTATCAAACACCTTGCATGCATATTTTTAGGCTTAGGCATGAATATTGAAATAATACATCATGGCAATGTTTTACACTTCCAATGCAAGAACTTCAACCACATGCTAACATATTTTCATGATAGTCATTAAAGACTTCAACTTGGAAATCAAAACACAACATAAACATGGATATATATCAATTCATACCATGGAATCCAAAGTTTATATTTCAAATAGGGTTTCTTGAGCTTCATAGGCGAAAGGAATCCATGAATCAACACTTGACATACCTGGGCGGATGATTTCTTGATGATTGGTAGAGGAAATCTTAAATTCTTGACTTGGAATTAGACACCTAGGGTTTCTTGTTCTTGGGGATTGATCTTTGAGAGAAACCCTAATTTGATGTTATGTAAGAATAATGATGTTATGAACTTTGGTCTGATATAATTAGGGGTTAAAATGATTGGAAAATACCCAAATACCCTATTAAAAATTACTTAAAATTAGTGATTAGAAGTGGTGACGGTTTGGGCGATGGTCCGTAGCTGGCTTGACGATCCGTCGGTCCTGACCGTCGCACTTTTCTAGAACCTGAACTTTCTGCCTCGTCTGCGATTGTTTGGGTGACGGTCCTTCTCTAGCTCAATGGTCCATCAATCTTATCCATCACACTTGACTAGAAGTCAGGTTCACTGATTTAGTCACGACGGCTTGGGCAACAGTCCGACGCTAGCTCGACGGTCCGTCGGCTTGACTGTCACTTCTGGGCAGTTCTGACAGGTCTCTGTAAAACATCCATAACTTTTTATTATGATATCATATTTGGACAAAATTAGTATCGTTGGAAAGATATTTCAATTTCCCACATGATAAAATTTCTAAATAGGGGAAATTCTATCTGATTTAACATTAATCATTTAGGAAATTATCACTAACTGTTCTGGAGACTATATTTGACTTAAAGAAAGTTTGGGGTATTACAATATCTCCCCCTGCATCCTCGAATGGCACTAACTAGACTAGGAAAGCTAATAGAGTTATCATACTTAAGGGACGTGAACATTTGAGCATGTCTATGTGACTGGAACTTCTGATATACTAAAATTTCATACTGAATATGCATGTCTGATACATGGATATATGATTGATAGTCTTCATGAATGTATGACTAAAATCACTGAGAAGCTAAGTTTCTTGTAATGAGAATGCATATCTGATGTATAAATATGTGACTGACATGATATATGAACATATGACTGGATATGTAAAGCTATTTGATACCAAGTTTATAACAGAAATCTGAACCTGAAACTGAATAAGCTTGAGGAAAGCTATTACCTTGGGTTGAGTCTGAGTTTGTGGAGAAGAGGTAAGGATACTTGGTCCGCATTTCTAATTATTCTTCCCAAGTAGCTCCCTCAATGGACTAATTCTGCCAAAGAACTTTGACTAGAGGGACTTCTTTGCTCCTCAGTCTACGAGTCTGGTAGTCAAGAATTTCGACTGGGATATCTTTGAAAGAAAGGTTTTTCTGAATATCTAAGCCCTCTACTGGGACTACAACTGTTGGGTCACCTATGAACTTCTTTATTAAAGAGACATGGAACACTAGATGAACTGAGGCTAGATCTGAAGGCAATTCGAGCTCATAAGCTACCTTGCTGAAATGATTGAGAATTTTGAAGGGGCTGACATATCGGGGATTGAGCTTTCCATTCTTGCCAAACCGCTTCACTCCCTTCATCGGAGAGATCTTTAGATATACATAATCACCAATCTCAAACTCGAGATCCTTTGTGAGTACATCCACATAAGACTTTTGTTAGCTCTGAGTAGCCCAGAGTCTTTCTCTAATCAACTGGACTTTTAATAAGGCATCAAATACTAAGTTAGGCCCTATAATTGAGGCCACACTAACTTCGAACCAACCGACTGGAGATCTGCACCTCCTATAATAAAGATCTTTGAATGGATCCATTCGAATGCTGGAATGATAGTTGTTGCTGTATGCAAACTCAATCAAAGGCAAGTGATCATCCCAATTACCCTTGAAATCAATAGCACATGTTTGCAGCATATCTTCTAAAGTTTGAATAGTCCTTTTTTCTTGACCATATGTCTGAGGATGGAAGGTTGTACTGAGATGAACTTGGGTACCAAGACCTTTTTGGAATGCTTTCTAGAAGTGAGAGGTGAACTGGGTACCTCTGTCTGAGATGATAAACAATGGAACACCGTGCAATCTGACCAACTCCTTGATATAGAGTCTGGCATAATCCTTGGCTGAATAAGAGGTATGCACTGGATGGAAATGAGCTAATTTGGTCATCCTATCTACAATGACCCATACTAAATCATGATGGCAATGAGTACGAGGCAAACCCATCACAAAGTCCATGTTCACTTCTTCCCACTTCCAAGTAGGAATATAGAACTCCTGCATAGACCCACTAGGCTTCCGATGCTTTATCTTAACCTACTGACATATAGAGTATTTATTCAAAAACTGTACAATATCTCTATTCATCCCACTCTACCAATAGATCTCTCACAAATCGCGGTACATGTTAGTGGCCCCTGGATGAATCGAGTAGCATGCACCATGCGCTTCTGCAAGAATTCATTGCCTTAAGTCATCTGCACCTGGAACACACAGATGCCCATGACAACGGAGAACACCATCTCCTCGTTGGGATAAAATCTCTACTTTCTGTTCTTTGATTAATTCTTTCAACTTGACTAAATTGGGATCTCCATCTGGATTTTCTTTTACCTCGGATACTAGAGATGATTCAGAACTGTTCTAAACACATATACTACCTTCTACTGAATCGACTAAGCAGACACCTAGTCAGGAAAACTGATAGACTTCCTGATCTAACTTCTTCTTACTGTCCACAACATGAGCAACACTACCTATAGATAGTCTACTGAGAGCGTCGGCCACTATATTGGCCTTGCTCAGATGATAAAAGATAATCATGTCGTAATATTTCAAGAGCTCTAACCACCTTCTCTAGATAAGATTAAGGTCTTTAAGAGAAAAGACATGTTGAAGGCTCTTATTATCTATGAACACATCTACATGAACACCGTACAAGTAATGCCTCCACATTTTTAAGGAAAATACTACAACTGCGAACTCAAGATCATAAGTTGGATAATTCTTATCATGGGGTTTAAGTTGTCTGGATACGTAGGCTATGAACTTACCATGGTGCATAAGGACATAACCCAAATCTTCTCTAGATGTATTACAATACACTACAAACCCCTCTAAACCATCTGGAAGAGGCAAAATTGGAGTTGAGGTGAGTCGAGCCTTCAACTCCTGAAAACTCTTCTCACAAGGATCTGACCACTGAAACTTGACTTTCTTCTAAGTCAATTTGGACATTGGGGATGCAATAGAAGAAAATCTCTTAAACAACCATCTATAATAGCCAACCAAATCCAAGAAACTCCTGATATCTAATGGAGATATAGGTATGGGCCATTTCCTTACCGCTTTGGTCTTCTGAGGATATACTCTAATGCCATCACCAGAAATGATATGACCAAGGAATGCTGTTGAACTTATCCAAAATTCACACTTACTGAATTTGGCAAACAATTGATGATCTCTAAGGGACAGAAGTATGATTCTGAGGTGCTCTACATGATCCGGCTCACTGTGGAAGTAAACAAGGATATCATCTATGAAGACTATGAAGAACATGTCCAAGTACTACTTGCACAAGTGGTTTATCAAGTCCATGAAAGCTGCAGGGGCATTGGTAATACCAAAGGACATGACTAAGAAGTCAAAGTGACCATTCCAAGTACGGAAAGCTATTTTTGGAATGTCACATTCTCAAACTCTGAGATGATGGTAGACTGATCTGATGTCTATCTTTGAGAAATAACTGGCACCCTGAAATTGGTCAAACAAGTCATCGATTCTAGGAAGTGGATACTTGTTCTTGACGGTGACTTTATTGAGCTGACAGTAATCAATGTACATTCTGAGAGAACCATCTTTCTTACGTACGAATAAGACTGGTGCACCCCACGGGGACACTGGATCTGATGAATCCCTTTTCTAAGAGATGCTTCAATTTCACTTTCAATTCTCTGAGTTCTGTTGGTGCCATTCTGTATGGCAGAATAAATATAGGTTGAGTATATAGAAGAAGATCGATGTTGAAGTATATTTCCCTTTCGGGAGGAACTCCTGGAAGATCTTCGGGAAAGACATCTGAATATTTATTCACGACTAGGACTGATTAAAGACTAGGAGTTTCAGAACTAGTGTCATTGTCACGACCCGAACCGGAGCCCTAGACGTGACGAGCATTCCCGAACCCGAAGGCCCGGAACGCCCTCTGTCTATCTGGTAATCATGCACAATATTCATAAAATAAAAGATAATTCAAAAATTAAAATCTGAAATGGAAACATGGTCATAATACTGAAACTGAAAAATACATCTGAATAACAATGTCTGACTCAGTCAGTAAAATCTCTACTCTGAACTAAACAAGCTGTCTGAAAATTGGGAAAATGCCCCCAGTTGACCAAAACATAACCAATAATAAAAGATTGACATGAATAGGCCTTCTGAATAATAGAAGGCTCACCACTGCAGGATCCGGTCTACAATCTGAAAATATCTACTGAATAGTTGGACCCCTAGACTGTGCCTCTAATCCTGGAAGGAGGGGGGTCATCACAATTGTACTGGCACGTGAAGCAATCCAAAATAGAGTAATTGAACATATATATATATATATATATATAATACGTGAGAGCAAATTTTCATCAAACATTATGCATAAAACAGTTTCTGAAAACACATGGGCATCTTCTGAAAATATGTAATCTGTTTGTAAATCTCAAACTCTGTTCTGTGTATTACTTCTGAGTTAGGTGGTATCCCCTACAAGACTGATATTCCACGGGCGATATGGAATCCGCCATTGACTCGGCGGGGAAGACTCCAACCCGAGTGTGCCACAAGGGTTGGAGTTCTAGAATCTGATACATCACACAACACTTAAGTTAGTGTATAATAATATACCCCGGTCGGCAAACCACGGTTTTAGGAAAAGAGTTTTCTGAACTCACGCCTTCTTCGGGGAACCACCTAATCTCTCTTTATGCCCTATTTTAGCCTTTTCTGAACATGCATCATTCTGAAGTTCTAAAATGCAAATCTGATAAAGTCTGATTTTTGTATTCGTCTGTGTCTGTTATGGCATTTTCTGAGTTTGGTATCGTCATACCAAGACTTGTAAGTCATGATTTCTGAGCCATAATACATTAAGATAAATCTTTCATTTAAAGCCAAGCTTAGACCACCCAAAAACATGAAACTGATATAGAAGATTTCGTGTTCCAAAACTCAAGTCAAAATCATGCAAAAACTTCATCAAACATATGGTGGTCTAGTACCTTTAGCAAATCATGCACTCTTTCATTACATGCATTATGAACATTAAACATTCATGCTAAATTCCCTCTTTAGTGATTTAAAAACACCTTTAAATCATAACAAGAGTTCAACCATTTCATATAGTGCTTTTCAAGAAGGCATTGCAAAACAATTCATATGCTATGAAAAATCTGAAAATTCATAATAATAGGGAATTCACCAAAAGTCATGCTCTCAACAAGAATTCATTCTTAAATACATGTTTTCATGCATACATATTCTCAACTTACTTTGGGGAAAGTCAAAAGACCAAAACAATGATATTAGAACATCTAATACATGAATATATACATAGTTTCAAAAACCCATTCTAAAACATGATTTTTCTATGCCCATGAGAATTTATGAAAACCCCGCGTCCTCTAATTCGGAAAATAATGGGTGCTTCTTGAAGCCTGGGGATTGGGGATTCCTAATCTCTAATCAATTTTGAAAACCCACGGTTGAATCTTGATTTATTAAGGTTTTTAGTTTGAAACCCTTGGGAGCGTTCTTGAGAATTTTCAGCTGAATGTGGATGTATTTTGGAGAATTGGGGACTGAATTTCGTGTTTTATGGCTGAATAAGGGTGGGAAAAGGACCATTTTGCCCCAAAAACGGAGTGTTTAAGTCACTTAAAACCTTTACATAGGCGCCGCCTATGCTATCGCCTATATTTTCATAGGCTCCTCCTATGCTATCGTGTATATTTACATAGGCTCTACCTATGCTATCGCATATGCTTTCCAGTTGCCATGTGCGATTGGTTAGGCGACGCATTCTACTTTGAAAGACCATAACTTCTTGCTCGGGTGTTGGATTTTAGCCAAATTGGTATCGTTGGAAATATAACTCGACGACCTATAATTTGACACATAGTAGGCTCTCTAATTCGACATATACAAAGATTTATGGCCGATGGAAGCTGACACAAATTACAACATCCACTAAAACTGAATCGATCGAAATAGTTTCAACTCATCCTTGAGTTGAAAGACCTCTGTGGTCTAGATTCAAGACTGAATGGATTCACATACTTTGAAAATAATTAAAATGACATATTGGAATTGGATTTATGGCTTCGAGATTATCAACGCATCAAAATCATGGTCTATATTGTAGCCCGAAATGCGGGGCATTACATTATCTCCCCCTTGGGATCATTCATCCCCGAATGATGGATACAATGTCGAAGTCTTAAGGGTATGGGATGACGCGGACATGATATGTTCCCTAAGAAAGAATACACTGATTGGAAACATGGCTATAAGATTGGAACTACTGATGTTTTAAATGCTTATGCCGGACAGGCATATCCGAGGCATGGAATACACAACTGAAGCTACTCATAGGCTGAATTCTCATAATGAATCATGCATATCTGATGCATGGATTTGTTACTGAGTTGTTCTCATGAATGCAGAACTGAATACACTGATAAGCTGAACTTTTTCTATTGGACATGTATTTCTAATGCATGCATATCTGACTGAACTGACGTATGATGTATAATTGAATACGTAATGATAACTAGTGCGAAGCTTGTAATAAGAATCTATGCATGCATCTGAATGGGGTATCCCCCCCTTGGGACCCTATGTCCCTCTATGAATGCTCAATTCACTAAGATACTCGGAAAACTGAGGCCATGCACAGGGCACCTACGAATTGAATCATAACTGAACATCTGGAATCTGAATTTAATGCATGATGCATGAACTGGGATATACTCGTAACTACTGGTAAACTCTATCTTGGAATAGTAGCATGTATTAGAATTTGAGTAACATGAATAAGTGCAAAGATGAGAAAACAAGTCATGCAAATCTGACTGCTAAACTGACTTATTGGCCATACAGACTGAATTATACTACACCCTCATACTTAACTGAAGTATCTCTTCAGCACAATTCTCTAAGGAAATTCTAGCGGTAATAGGGAGCCATGAATCTTGGGTATGGATTACACAAGACATCCAACAAAGGAAATCACAACATTGACACTACTCTGCAGTCAGGAATATAGACATATAACTCCTAAATTTGGATAGAATTTTCAGACCTTTGGCAATACAACTTCTTACTTTCAAGCTTAGCGCACTTCCTGAATATCCCTTAACTATACTATTCCTTATAAATATGATATTCATTCAATTCAGCTTAAATTTCTTATATGAGCATTGACAAATTTTTCTACTAATGTCTAAAATAGCTTAATCCTTACTCCGCGATCAAGCCTAACTCTAAGTCACAAAAATACAACATTCTACACCACGCTATTATTCTAAACCATATGATGCCACCTTCTATACCTCTTTTAAAGATCATATTCTAAGCATAACATGTCTTACCACTTCAATGACTATTCTGAACTCTTAATATGAAGTCGCTAGCGTATATAGCGTTCCATTACAACAATCTCAACATGTTATTCATGCCTTTCTTTATAACCACATATGAACTTCAAAGCAAACATTCATAAAGGCATACTTCACATATTCTCTAAACCACTATCAATATCACTCCCACGAGCTACCCCAAGAAATACACATACAAAATTCCACTAACCATTACATAAATAAAAACTTGGCCCCAAATCTTACTTCATACTTATGGCCTTATCTAAACAAGCGTACTATGATCTTCCATCAACAAGGAATAATTACTCACCACCACTATCATTGCATAAGGAGGAGTCACAAAAAGGTTACAACATAAGATCTGAAGGCTTGGAATGATACTTTATGAAGCTTGACACTCATCTAAGGCCTGAGGAATAGAAAAACAACAACAGGGACTCACCAACGCGCTCCGAATTTAGGGTATTCATGGCTATAAGATGAATCTCGCCAATTATTTGACGCAAAACATGAGTTGTGGAAACGGACAATATTATAAAGCGTGAGTACATGACTCTCTATCATATGTATGAACGTGAACTGATCATGGAACTAAATCGTAAAGCATGAGTAGATATTAGGATCACTGAGAAATACTGAGATAGGAATGGGTTGAGATTCACCCTTACTTTTTGATGTTCTATATCATCATGACATCACTACAAGAATCAGAGAGTCTTACTTGGTTATTCGTTTAGTCATCTCCCCCTTAGCTTCAAGCCATCGTCTTAAGTTTTTTTTGGGGAGATACCTTACTACACTTTAAACTTAACTTCACTCACTGCACTCTGGATTCTGAAATATGAAAATACACAAAATTAATAAAACTTAACCCGAAAGACCACATATGAGATTGGAACGCCCATTGCTAATATAATACTACCTCCTGAGGCACACTCTATCATTATGTAACCCCAATAGTCATTATCTATTACTCGAACACTTACTAACTTGGAATCTTCATGAGTATCCCCAAGTTGAAGTGCCTACCTTCTAGTGCCTCTACTCTTATTTCTATTAGCATGACTTTCAAAAACTCGAGCTTAGATTATAACACTTAACATGGGTATCACCAAGTCTTCAATGATCCACTATATTTCTATCGTAGTCTACCAATATAGAAACTTAAACTTATTTTTCTCTACCATGAGAATCAAGTTCATATCAAAAGGCTCAACGCTATCAATTAAAGGTCCTTAACTTGGCTATTTAGAACACCATATACCATCTAGCTAGTCTTGTTTCACCTAGCAACTCAACGATACCAGTAGCCACACACAACATGTAATAGCCTTAGAAAAATACTACATCTTCATACCACCTTGGGCATACTTCTACATCACATATACAACGTCATACTTCATTATGAATCAAATAAACTTAGGCACTTCCATACACTGTTCAAGCCTATAGATCACTTCCATATAACTAGTGTTAATCACCAAGAAATCATCACATCCACCTCTATGTCCATCAATTGTTTCAAACTTAATGTCTAGTGCTAAACATGATTTACAACCAACCTTACACACAATCCTCACTTAGAAACTATGAAATAAATATCAAGAAACACTAGTACACTAGAAATTCATAACCACAATAATCGATCATGACCTTAAGGTTTTCCCTATCGTAATCCATTAGCACATACTATTTCAACACATCAAGCTTACAAATCTAATCCCATGAAAGATGTATCATCAATTTCTTTCCACTATTCACCACCACACTATTTAAATTCAAGCCTATAGTCTAGCATCAATCATTTACAACCAATGAAGAGTGCAACATAATATGTTAGTCTATAAAATTGACACGTTTTATTCAAAACACCTTAAAATCCACTACCTACCTTCTCACAAGTTGTACTAGTTTAGAACTACCAACGAAAAGAAGGTCAAGGGGTAAAGTCATATAATAGACATGATCAACCTTAATCTTATATTATAACCCCATATAATCTTCTCTACTTATGCGGATTTCTCACCTCATACTTACTTACTTAAGCATACATTTAGACTTCCTTCAAATTCCTCAAACAACCATAAGTCTATAATCATAACTTACTCGCTAATATAGCCATTTTCACATTCAAGCAACCAACAAATCACCCTGACTAACAACTCCTTCTCTACCTTCTACTAATAACACACAAGGATGAATCATCTTTTTACCTGCTCAATCTCATGCAACCAGATTCGGCTATACATACATTGAACCTACATAAGAACAACAAGTTGGACAACAAGTTGCTAGTGAATCGAAATAGGCCTCACACGGCTTCACTAGACTTTGATTTTGTATTATGAAAAAGAAAATGGGATGAATGAAAAGTCAACTATGCTAGTGAATTGAAAGAGCCCCACACGGATTCACTAGACTTTATTTTTCAACAACACTTTGATGACAATATTTCATGAGATAGAGATTTAATACGCAATATTCAGTGAACTAAGAATACGCATCTTACTCTGTAGAAATAAAATCAAAGTCAAAAACTTCCTCCATGGACTACCATACTTTCCATACATGCTGCTAGCTACCAAATTAGTTTATCACTATAAAGGGGTAAATCATCCTCACTCTGACTTCTAACTTTGTGACTTCACGTCACCAACTTCTTGGTCTAATTTCATTACCAATAGGTCATGACAAAAACACTTTAACACACACTACTATTTGGGTGGAAATACAGTTCCAACATTCTGCTACACCTTATTACCTATGAAGCATGACACTGGTAACATAAGTTCTGAAAAGAACTGAATACACTTAATGGTATAGGCTGAAAAGCACGATTTCATCAAAATAAAGGTTCACACTAGAACCAACATACTCTGAAGCACTAATGGACTCTTCTCAAGTCCTTGCAAAAATCTTATATGATTCGATCAGAACGAACCATACCATTTAGACTCTAAACTTCTGTACTTGAATTGGCCCAATAATGAGACATGTCTGAGAATGTCTGAGTAAGGAAAGAATTGGGATGACTATTAATTTCGTATGGGCGACACCATAGCACGAATTTGAGTATGAAAGAGGAACATTCTGACTCTATTGCATTAACTAGAACATTAAGAAAGAGAGACATTCCTAAATGCCTTGTAGCCTTCTATTTATAAGTATGGTGCGCTACACACCCATAAACAAGACTCTACCCAACGCAATTTCGTTGAGACCCTGGGACCATGAACCGTGCTTTGATACCAAGTTTGTCACGACCTGAACCGGGGCCCTGGACGTGATGAGCATTCTCAAAACCGAAGGCCCAGAATGCCTTCTGTCTATCTGGTAATCATGCACAATATTCATAAAATAAAAGATAATACAGAAATTAAAATCTAAAATGGAAACATAGTCATAATACTGAAACTGAAAAATGCATCTGAATAATAATGTTTGACTCAGTCTGTGAAATCTCTACTCTGAACTAAACAAGTTGTCTGAAAACTGGGACAAGGTCCCCAGTAGACCAAAACATAACCAAAAATAAAAATCTGACATGACTAGGACTTTTGAATAATAGAAGTCTTACCACTGCAGGATCCGGTCTGTAATCTGAAAATACCTACTGAGTAGCTGGACCCCTAGACTGTGCCTCTAAACCTGGAAGGAGGGGGGTCAACACAATTGTACTAGCACGTGAAGCAATCCAAAATAGAGTAATTGAACATATATATATATATATAATACGTGATAGCAAATTTTCATCAAACATTATGCATAAAATAGTTTATGAAAACACATGGGAATCTTCTAAAAATATGTAATCTGTCTGTAAATCTCAAACTCTGATATGTGTATTATTTCTAAGTTAGGTGGTATCCCCTACAAGTCTGATATTCCATGGGAGATATGGAATCCACCATTGACTCAACGGGGAAGCCTCCAACCCGAGTGTGCCGCAAGGGTTGGAGTTCCTAAATCTGATATACCACACGACACTTAAGTCAGCGTATAATAATATACCCGGGTTGGTAAACCATGATTTTGGGCAAAGAATTGTCTGAACTCATACCTTCTTCAGGGAACCACCTAAGCTCTCTTTATTCCCTATTTTAGCCTTTTCTGAACATGCATCATTTTGAAGTTCTAAAACATAAATTTGATAAAGTTTGACTTTTGTATTCGTCTGTGTCTGTTCTGGCAGTTTTTGAGTTTGGTATCGTCATACCAAGACTTGAAAGTCATGATTTCTGAGCCATAATACATTAATATAAATCTTTCATTTAAAGCCAATCTTAGACCACCCAAAAACATGCAACTAATATAGAAGATTTTGTGTTCCGAAACTCAAGTCAAAATTATGCAAAAACATCATCAAACATATGGTGGTCTAGTGCCTTTTGCAAATCATGTACTCTTTCATTACATGCATTATGAACATTAAACATTCATGCTAAATTCCCTCTTTAGTAATTTAAAACCACCTTTAAATCATAACAAGAGTTCAACCATTTCATATAGTGCTTTTCAAGAAGGCATTGCAAAATAATTCATATGCTATGAAAAATCTGAAAATTCATAATAAGAGAGAATTCTCCAAAAGTCATGCTCTCAATAAGAATTCATTCTTAAATACATGTTTTCATACATACATATTCTGAAATCACTTTAGAGAAGGTCAAAAGACCAAAACAATGATATTACAACTTCTAATACGTGAATATATACATAGTTTCAAAAACCCCATTCTAAAATATGATTTTTCTATGCCCATGAGAATTTAGGAAAACCCCACATACCTCTATTTCAGAAAATAATGGGTGTTTCTTGAAGCCTGTGGATTGGGGATTCCGAATCTCTAATCAATTTTGAAAACCCACGGTTAAATCTTGATTTATTTAGGTTTTTAGTTTGAAACCCTTGGGAGTGTTATTGAGAATTTTTAGATGAATGTGGATGTATTTTGGAGAATTGGGAAATGAATTTCGTGTTTTATGGCTGAATAAGGGTGGGAAAATGATCATTTTTCCCCAAAAACAGAGTGTTTAAGTCACTTGAAACCTTTACATAGGCGCCTCCTGTGCTATCTCCTATATTTACATAGGTGACGCCTATGCTATCGCCTATATTTACATAGTCTCTGCCTATGCTATCGCATATGCTTTCCAATTGCCATGGGCGATTGGTTAGGCGACACATTCTACTTTGAAAGGCCATAACTTCTTGCTCGGGTGTCAGATTTTAGCAAAATTGGTATCGTCGGAAATCTAACTCGAAGACCTATCATTTGACACATAATAGGATCTCTAATTCGACATATACAGAGAGTTCTTGTCGATCAAATCATACATAAATTACAACATCTACTAAAACTTAATCGATCGAAATAGTTTCAACTCGTCCTTGAGTTGAATGACCTCTATGCTATAAATTCAAGCTTGAATGGATTAACGTACTACACAAATAATTAACATGACATATTTGCATTGGATTTATGGCTTCGGGATTATCAATGCATCGAAATCATGGTCTATATTGTAGCCCAAAATGTGGGGTGTTACAGTCATTAACTCAAAAAAGATGGTAGACACATTCTCTAGATATTAATTTACTTTCCTGGAGGTAGGAAACAACTTGGCCTATGAAAAATAAAGTACCACCCCTCTATTCTAGGCTAGTTTTATTCGAAAACTGAAACTGGACAACTCTGTTTCTGTAGTCGACTATGGCATAGCAGGAATGAAGCCAATCCATGTAGATAATGACATCAAAATTAGTCATATCTAATTAAACTAAGGCTGCTGAGGTGAATTTTTGAAATATCATAATCAAAAAGTTTTTGTATACCTATCGGGCTGTAATAGTTTTACCCACTGGGTAGAGACTAAAAAGGGCCCTACTAGAATTTCGAGACTGACTCCGAAATCCACTACTATGTAAGGAGTAACAAAAGACAAAGAAGCTCCTAGATCTAGCAAGGCATAAACATGCAAGTGAAAGATCTGTAACATACCAGTAACCATATCAGGAGAATTTTTCTGATCCTGTCAGGATTGGAGAGCATAAAGTCTATTTGGGCATTGCCCACTAGTGGTACTGGAAGTGGCACCCTACTGATTTGGGAGATCGTACTGAGCTGAGGAACAGTTCTGCTAACCCTGATAACCTGACTGGGGACAATCTCTAACTCTGTGGCCTGGTTTTCCATATCTAAAATAGACATCGCTGCCAGCTCTACAAATACCCTTGTGGTTCTTACCACAAATCTGACAAAGGGGATTAGTTCAGACATTGCTAACACTGCCCTAAGACTTAGAGCCCGGTGCCCTATCACTATTACTATCCCTAAACTTAGAAGCTGGAGCACTAGCTGAAGAAGGATATGGAACTGATGATTTAGGACAGAATTGAGAATGGTTTCCTCCCTCTGACTTAGGCTGAGCAAAGTTGAAACTACCTATCCTTGCTCTCTTATTTTGTTTCTCTCTCATCTTAATCTTTTGCTCTTTTATCTACTGAGAATGGGTATAAGCCTGACTATGTTCATGTCACTATTTAACATAGCGAACCTACACTCATTGACCACGCTATCATTCACCCCAGAAATAAACTTACTCATCTTGGCCATGCTATCTATAACCACATAAGGAGAATATATGGATAATTGAGTAAACTTAAGAGAATACTCTTTCACCATAATGTTTCCCTGCCTAAGGTTCATAAATTCTAACACCTTAGCTTCTCTCAGCTCTTAGGGTAATAATCTATCTAAGAATGCAGTGACAAAACTCCTCCCACTCTATGGATCCTACATCAACTGACCTCTCTGACTTCCACTATTTGAACCAAGTGTGTGCAACATCCTTCAAATGATATGCAGATAGCTCAACACCCTCACTAGCGGTAACCCCCATAATATTTGTAACCTTCTGAACATAATCAAGGAATTCCTGAGGGCCCTTATCTGACTTGGACCCAAAAAGGAATGGAGGATTCATTCGGGTGAAGTCCCAAATCCAGGCTGCAACTGAATTGGCCACTGGGTTGGCTGTAACAATAGCTGGTCGATCATTCTGGGAAGCAACAGAATTAGCAAGTGTAGTGAATATAGCTCTGAACTCTGCATAAGACACACATTCGTCCAATGGATCTTCTTGGAAGGACTGGGGGGCTGACTGATTTCCGTTTCTTCTTGTGGGAGGCATGTTCTAAAAATGAAAGAGATAAACGGATTAGATCGAGGGTTAAATTTCATCTCATGCTCACTGGCACGACATGAATACTGAAAGAAGGGAAACTGCTCCTAAAACATCTTATAGCCTCTTATACATAAATGTGGCGCGCAACACACCCATGCACAAGACTATACTAGGTGTGGCTTTCAGACTTCAAACTATTGAACCTGGCTTTGATACCAAGTTTTTAACACCACGAATTTGGTACTTGAAATGCTACACGATGTTCATGACCCCGAAGGACCACAAGCTAACCCATTAATGATATCTATAATTGGGACCTGCATAATATACTGTATAAATGCATAAATAGTAAGATGAAACATGCCATAAGGTTCAAAACTAAATAAAACTTCTAAGAAAACCATATCCGAATAGTGTGGTATCACAATATAAAAACTAAATTAAATATCTAAAAATACTGAAGTCTGAATCTAGTTCGAAAGCCTCTAATTGACTGAACTGTCTGAATAAGGAGTTGATGAGACATGTCCCCAACTAACTCCATCTACTGAAAATTAATATGAAATAATGAAATAAATAATCATATCATCCTTGAGTGATGAGGACTCACTGCTAAATCTGGCTGTAGAAATCTTGAATACTACTGATGCTCGGGAGATCGTGCTTTTGAACCTATGGTTTAAAACAACATATCATAAATGTGTCAGTACGATTGAATGCACTGGTATGCAAGTGACGTAGGCTGAATACAAGGGGTTTATATGCATGAACAATACTAACTGACAAAATAACATGAACGTGAGGATGCATGCATGTATAAGTAATTGTAACTAAGTTCTTGAGATTACTGACTACTTAGTCTGAATACTGATAAAAAGAATTATAGATAACTTTTATAATTGATACAGAGCGACTGTATCTAACATTCTAGGGTCTGATAGAACTAGCTGAGTTTCGTACTATTTTGAGTTGTTTGTATCTGACAGTCTTAAAGGCTGTAGAACTATCTGAGTTCTATTACTGACACTGAAACTGAAATTGTAACTTTGGGAAGTAGTTATCTAACCGACATGCCCCAAATAAAGCAATATAGTTGAGTTGGGGTCCAATCTGTAACCCTAATTGGAAGGGTGTCAATACCGTACCATTTGTAAGGACAAGCTGTGGGTGACCTCATCTAACAGTGTCCCCAAAAGAGAATGGTGGGACCCTCATCTGACAGTGTTTATCCACCTCATCCATTATCATCTATTAGTATTAATGTCTCAACCTATACTGGCTAAATAGTTCTGGAATGCAAGGATTTCTTCTAAGGAGGACACCCTCATCTGTCAGTGTGTGTCCTCATCCTTGGGTTCACTCGGTTCTAAATCCTATGCCCATCTAAATAAAAACTAAACATGATTAACTGAACTAATTTGGAATGAGTTCATTGTGTTTCGTTGACTGATGGAATACTACTGAGACTACTGAATTACTGAGATTTTTGAGATTACTAAAATTACTCAGTTTTCCTGAGTCACATGACTGACTAAGTTCTATGGATCGTGGATTGACTGAGAGTATCTTGAAACCATGACACTAGATCTAGGCACACATCTAAATTTTTGGGTACAAGTACCTGCAGGACTCGATAGCATGAAACTGACAGGACATGACACTTCTTGACACATGACCATAGTCAATAATTCATTGTACAATCATTGGGGATTTTCATGAAGTATGCACATGTTATAAGCTTACTCATGAATAGGAATGCATGTAAACATTTTATAATTTCATAATCCTAATATCATGAGCATTACGTTAATCCATTACAAAGCATAATAATAATGTGTGAGTCATATCGAACATAAGGAAGAAACATGGATTCATTAATTTTGATCATAAATGAGTCATAAGGAATAATTCCTATTCTCTTAGGCATTTTATCAAACACCTTGCATGCATATCTTTAGGCTTAGACATGAATATTGAAATAATACATCATGTCAATGTTTTACACTTCCAATGTAAGAACTTCAACCACATGCTACATATTTTCATGATAGTCATTAAAAACTTCAACTTGGAAATCAAACAACAACATAAACATGGATATATTTTAATTCACACCATGGAATCCAAAGTTTATATTTCAAATAGGGTTTCTTGAGCTTTATGGGTGAAAGAAATCCATGAATCAACACTTGACATACCTGGGTGGATGATTTCTTGAAGATTGGTAGAGAAAATCTTGAATTCTTGTCTTGGAATTAGACACCTAGGGTTTCTTGTTCTTGGGGATTGATCTTTGAGAGAAACCCTAATTTGATATTGTGAATGAGTAGTGAAGTTATGAGCTCGGGTCTAGTATAATTAGAGGTTAAAATGGGTGGAAAAAGACCCAAATACCCTTTTAATAACATCTTAAAATTGTTGATCGGAAGTGGCGATGGTCTGTCACTTGCTCGACGGTCCGTCGGTCCTGACCGTCGCACTGGGACAGAACCTAAACTTTTTTCCTCGTCTACGATGGTTTGGGTGACGGTCCATTGCTAGCTCGATTGTCCGTTAGTCCTATCCATCGCACTTGACCAGAAGTTGGGTTCACTGCCTTAGTCACGACGGCTTGGACAATGGTCCATCGCAAGCTCAACGGTCCGTCAGCCTGACCGTCGCTTCTGGGATGTTCTGACAGCTCTCTGGAAAACGTCCATAACTTTTTATTCTGATACTGGATTTGGAAAAAATTGGTATAGTTGGAAAGCTAATTTAATTTCCCACATGATTAAAATTAAAAATAGGGTAAATTCTATTTGATTTAATCATTAATAATTTAGGAAGTCATCACTAACTCTTCTGGTGACTAGATTTGACTTAAAGAAAGTTTGGGGTATTATAGTCTGCCTATGATACCTACTATGTACAAGTGGATTTAAATCACGCCTACTGTACCCTTTTGGTGTAGGTCCTAAGTCAATTGATTCAGGCAATATTTGGTGCTTTCAAGGTAGTGGTTGACTTTCAGGTGTCCGGACGTATTCTACTACCTTTCTTATAGATTATGTCTTTGCTTTTATTTTAATGATATAGTTTCTCTTGTATTTGGACACCTTATGTACTTTCTTTGGATTCAAGTTGTACTAAATACGTACTTATACTGTTGATATCAAGTTTTGAGAATTTTGGTTGTATGGTTGATTATATTTTTTTGCTTTATTATATTTATATGGTTTGGCTTTATTCTAGAAGCCTCACTTTGGTGGTATTTCTATCTTTTTCCCTTTTAGCATATCAATTTAGGTGATAGGATTACTTGTCAAGGTACGTCGTGACAAGTGTCATCATGACCCTTAATTTTGGTTTAACAAATTGGTATCAGATCTAGGTTTTATTAATCTTAAAGGTGTAAGAACGGTATGTCTAATAGAGTTTTGTAGATCAATACGTAGACGTCCGTATCTATCTTTGAGAGGATATAAAATGTTTGTAGGAAACTTACCTCATTTTATTCCTTATCATGCGAACTTCTTGGAAACTTTTTATTCAGAGTTATGTTCCACTCTTTCTAAATAGATGGTGTTGACTAGATCCAGCATGATCAGAGATGTAAAGCCTTTACCCAAATGGCGAGCCTCAAGTTATGGATGGACTGAAGAAAGTGGATGGGCCCATGGATCAGCCTTGTCTAGGAGGAGTGCTAGGGAACCTTTCCTTGAGACTCGTGTTGAGAATGATGGAGGTATGGGTTCCACTCCAGTTCCTTAAAGCTCTTCTACCACAAGCTTAGAAGGATTATTGATACGTCTATTGACCTATTTAGAGGGTGCTCCTTTGAGTTTGTTTGGCATTCCCTTAGCTCTGATAACGCCCAAGTTACACCTTCACTCTGAATATTGTGAGTTCACTACCAAATAAAGTAAACCAACAAAGGTTAGGGTCGAATATTAAGGAAATACATGGAATCATGGCTCTCAGCTATCTTAATCAATAAGAAAAACTGTAAAAGTAAATGGGGGATCTCAGTAACAATATCGAACTAGTAGTTAATATCAACTTCGAATGTAATGTCATTGGTGAACACTAGGATTGTGTTCCCTCTTGTTTCTCAACTTTGTATGATTATCATGCTTTGCTGAACCAACCCAATACCTTGCATGCAAAATCTGATAAGTTATGTAACGTTAACTGTCTTTTGGACTAGCTAACAGATTTTACCCTTTACCTTTTGAGTCTCAGGATGTCTCCTTACTAACCCTTATCCTATAGCCAAGTTAACTATTACCTTTTGAGTCTCTATTTATTAGATGATATCTAACCATCTTACTTAGATAATACCTAGTAGTGTTGATCGACAGTTAAACTTCAAATTACTATTGTAAATATCATATCCTATTCACTACTCCTCTTTTGGAGTAAGTATCAATAATCTAAGTAGGATCCTAACGTTTGCAACCGCTAATATAACTATTAAAGTAAAGATAATATAATGCATGCATGGTTATCAGTTCAAAAAACAATAATACTTCCCCTACTTCGTCAATCTTCTAGGGTTTCCACAACCCTAGCTAAGGGTTTTTAGCTACTCCTGCTTGTGAAAGAATCAACAACATTCATGATTGAAACCATAGGATGTAATCACAATAATAACAACTGAAAACCCCAAAACTTTAACTGAATTAATCAACCAAAATCAATACTAGAGAATTCCAAGACTAAACTCGAATCTCATAATCAAAATATGTTTGTATGTATCAAGAGTGCAAAACTTCTACTGAAAAATACATAAAGGGTATTTATAGTACATGAGGAAACCCTAAAATCAAAGCCCGAACAAAAAAGGGTCGGTGTCCATTTACCTGTGTCTACATGCATAAAGGGTATTTATAGCATATGAGGAATCGCTAAAATCAAAGCCCGAACAAAAAAGGATAAAAAAGGGTCGGTGTCCACTTACTTGTGTCAACAAGTGGCTTGGCCTTGGGCGCATGTGCCACATACGGCCTGACCCTGGGATCATGTAGACACATATAAGTTCTAACAAAATTTCTTTAATTTTCAGCTTTCGGGATTTGGGACTTCTAACACTTACCCTACCCACATGTGGTACACATGCACTACATGCGGTGCACATGTTAACATAGGTAAGTGCTGGAAGTTCTTTTTCAGATCTTTCACTCTCTGGATATTCAATTCTGGTACTTACCTTAGTCTCATATAGAACACATGTGCTACATGTGGTCCACATGTATACTTAGGTAAGTTCCAGTCCTTCCATTACTTGAGACCAAACTTCAAATCTGTAACTTTCATCACATGTTTTGGTCACGTACATCTGAAATGTGTCACGAATACATAAAACTGATCAAGTGAGTAGCCAAAAACTCCATTTTTGAGCTTTTTCATGAACTTAGCATCCAAAACCTAGTTTCCTGCAAAACATACTCGAAACACATCATAAATAACAAAAAAACCTAAGAAACTTGCATATTTTCATCATTTTAAGCAACGAAGGTGCTATATTTCTATAGCACATCAACACCCTCAACTTAGAATGTTTTCACGTCCTCAAGCTACAAAACACAACAAAAAAAAACACGAAACACGATGCTTAACTAGGAGAGTCTAAGTTATTCAACGTAGTCAATCAACACTTTAAGGTCAAACCAAAATATCCCCTCTTATCACAATTTTCCAAAACCAACGGTGTATAAACATTAAACACAACAATGAGATATAATATGATTAAGGTATGTCATTACATTAGCAATAGACAACCATGCATATATAGACAAGTTACATACCCAAAAGAAGTAAGCAACTAGCAATATGACTCAGGTGCCCTCACAACAAAGAAGTCCCACTCACTCATACGAAATAATGCATGTCAATTTAGGGTCAGTCAAGAGACACTCACACTCAAAGGAGAAGTTCCAATCAATGTGCATCAAATATCATAGGCTTTCCCTTATTTTCTTTACCTTATTTTTTATAAAGTCAGATTAGGATCACTATAGGACTTTATTTGGCTTGTAATATAGGCTTGAGGGTGGCATGTCTACTGGCGGAGGTGGTGTCGGTGTTGTTCCACTACTAAAAAATGCACCCGCATCTCTACACCTCTGTCTCTCAACAACTACAGAATCCATCAAATCATGTCTGGGTTTTTTAAAGTCCTGGTCATATGGCATATTGGAATCCTGCAGATCCCCCATATGTCCTTCCTTGGTCCCACCTACTGGACCTCTTCATAATCCTCCACAAATAAATCAAAATAATTAGGTACACGTAGAGGTGGTGTCTGGACCACTAGGGTATGACTGATGGAGTGGCTGCCACATGGCTCTCTATGAGAGAGTGTACTCTGTTTGCAATATATCTATCTCTTCCCTCATATAGCATAGATCTAGCATCTCTAACTCTGTAATTCTAATTGTAAAACTTCTCTCAAAAGCATCAAGATGTGCCTATAAATTAGTACATAGCTCACATATATCAACTCTCTATGCAACCTCCCATCTAGCCTCTTCAATATCGAATCTAGTCTGGATGCCTGACCAAATTTGGCCATGTAGAGTAGTCATATCTATCTCAACAACCCATAACCGAGCATTAGTGGCACTCTAATTTTCCATTAAGCTCTATAAGTACTCTCGAGATTCCATAAGCATGCCTATAGTAGGAGCTATAGTGGATGGGAGAGTGGGCTCTGAAGATACACCAACTGACTCTGCCGTTGAAGTCTGGGCTGATGAAAAAGTGGTTGGTGTCCCCTTACCCTGAGTACTCAAATCTAGGGCCTCTCTCTGCTCCCCATCTCAAAAACAAATCTGACTCCCACATACCTCTATGTACATCACCGGTCTATGGAAATTCAAGGGCCCTCGGTCTAGGACTAAGGTATTACGGAAAGTTAACTAGGTCTCCTGAGAAGTGTCGGGCATACCGAATCATTCATAGTCTTCATCTGTGCAGTAGATATCATAAGTACTCTCTCATCAACCCCTGATATCGCTGATACACCAAACTCATAACATAATCTCTGAATCAAGCAAAGTAATGGAAAATTTATTGCCTCCCCAAAAGGTCTATCATGAATCTCATGTCAAAGGTTGGCTCCAAAGTCAATAGCATACCAGCAATCATAATAGCGATCAAAGAGATTTCTTCCCAAGTTAAGACATTATCTAAAGAAGTTAGGAATAGCCGATATTTGATAACCAACCCCCAAAACATTGTAGAAAAAGTCAATTAACCCTTCTTTATCATACCATGTCCCTCGATCCATGAGGTCTCATCACTTAAAAGTGAAATGTAGTTGGCTATCCACCTAGCCATCTCAAATCTCTCTCATTTATGCTCAGTCTCCCTCATACTGTGTCTATCATGTGTGACTCTCAATATATGGTCACACTCTACTATGGATGTAGGAGTTACATAGTCCAGACCAAAAATAACCTGACAGATAATGTCTGCTGAAGGATCAATCCTGACCCCTCTAAAAAGGGTCTTCTCAAGCTATGGCTACTCCATATATCTCGCTAGTCCTATAAATCTACACATCAGAAGAACTATTGTGGAATGATATGATGCATAAAACTCTCATTCCAAGGCCAGGATGTAAGAACTGAGTGGTCTAGTCATCCACTCTAACTGGTAACAATAAAAAAAGTCCGCGATATTGTACTCTACTCAGCTCAGATATATCAATAATGTTCTCCTAAAAAATAATCCTTATAGGGATTCTATTTTCTAAGATATAACTTTCTATATCATAGATCATCTGCATTCCTCTATACACCATCTTGGTTTATCCTTATTGATAGGTGTATCCGAGGCATATGTTGGAGAACCAGAACTATATCCCTATTGTGATGGTGACTCCTCATCTGGAACAAGCACCTCATGAGAATCCTTCTTTGTACACTCCTCATACTAGGGTATGCTTGATGGTTGTGTATGAGTTTTATTACCCTTCACATACTGGGGTACCATGGATGACTCCTCCTAATCTACAGCCTCTAATGAATCCTAGGACCCCTTCTCAGACTGGGGGTCCTGAGCTACACTTTGTGAATCTGGATTAGATTCTACCTTATTATTATCATCATCATCATCACTCAACGGATGATAATGTGGAGGTGATCTTTATTATGACATTATCCTTGGTCGAGCTAGAGCTGCTTGGGTAACCTGGATAGCCTGGATAGCCTCTATTCGAAACCTAGGTAGGGTAAAGGTTGGACTTTTTTCTCACCATGAGTTCTCAGGAAGTGGTTGTCCTAAAGTGCCCAAAATAATAGTCTTAGTTACCTGGATCACTTGGCCTCTCGTCATTCTGCATGTTGCCCCTACCGCAACTTATCTAATCCATGCAAGAGGGTACTCCTCCACCGATCCACTTTGATGGGGGGGACTTATCCCATATTCTCAAGGAATCAATCTTCTTCTTATCAGATTTTCATGTCATGTGTACCTGAAAAACTAGTTGTTAGTTTCCAACAAAAACTGAGGGATTGCAAAAGTTGAAGAAAAACTCAAAATTTGAAAAGTTTGATTTTTTCCTCAACTTTCACGCCATGATAACTTATTTGAAGTCCCAACACGTCCAATGTGCACACATATATCAAGAATCATGATTTTCAATTCAAACAAACATTTCCAACCTTTGGTATTCCTCTACTTGTTCGAGTTCAACTTTCGTTTGGGCCTAACCTTAGAATTTAATTCGGAACAAATCCCTACATCAAGATTTTTTTAGGCTTCTTCAAGGATCCTACTCATAAGCATGATTATTTCTATATATTTAGCATGGAATACACATATCAACTTATTTGTTAAATAATTAAATCAAGATATAACCATTAGGAGCTTAGAAAGTTACCTCTTTTATGATAATCTAGAAGTGAACAATGAATAACTAAAGCAACACCCAAGTTTGAACTTGTTTATAGAGTGGTAGGAAAAGTTGGAACCTCAAATAAGTTTCAATTGAACCTCTTTTGATGTATGGGATTAGCTTATGATTTGAGAGAAAAGTTTGGATTTAAACAGAAAAATGAGATTTTGAGGATTAGAATGGGTTAGAATGAGGCAATATATGTTTAAATAATAGGGGCCCAAATAAGGTATTAAATAAGAATTGGAGGGCCTAAAGTTTTAATTAAAATTTGGGCCCCAAATATACCACTTGTGGCAGCCACATGCTGCCACACTTGTGGCCGCATGTCCCATATGTTGTCCGTATTTGTTGGGCGCACATAGGCCTAATTTTCCTTTTCCATCCCAACTTTCTACTTCCTGGACTTTGTGTTTTTATGTTTTTCTAGCTACTTATGGTTCTGTAACTTAAATTTATGGTTCCAAAAGTATGATTATGTTTCATAGTCCAAAACTTTCCATTCTCATCCTCAAAATTTCATCTTTCCAATTATTGCTCCCCTTACCTAGCTCGAGTGGGACTCGTGACCCTGATAGGTTGGTCACACAGTCCCCTTAGCTGAAAATTTATGCATGTAATGATCCTACTTTATTTTGCGTAATTTCATAAGTTATAGACCTACAAAAGAAAAACAAACAAAAAGTGAACATTAAATAGTGGGTTGCCTCCCACCCAGCACTTGATTTAACATTGCGGCACAATATGGCTGAGTTGGTTACTCAGATTTTGCCAACAACCCCATGCATTACATCCCACACAACACTTAATTTACCATCATGGTACGATGTAGGTACCTTAATTACTCATAATTTATGAAGATACCCATAAGAGTTCCCTCCTAGGTCATTAATACAATCAATCACCGACCCTACCCTCATGTTGGTTAGATGCATCATTGATTTTTAAATGTTGAATATGGACTCCTCACCATTGAATCTAAACATCATCTCTCCCTTTTCTATGTCAACTATCGCTCTACTCGTGGATATAAATAATCTCTCTAATATGATGGGCATCACGGTGTCAACCTCATAGTTCAGAATGACAAAGTCAGCTGGGAAGATAACCTTATCCATTCTCACAATCACATCAAGAGAAATTCTCACAGGTTTTTTCATAGTGTGGTCAGACATCAACAAACGCATTACAATTGGCTCAGGAGGTATCAAGACTAATTGTTTGAATACAACCTGCGGCATTAAATTTATGTTGGATCCTAAGTTCGATAAAGCTTCGGAAAATTAAGATGACCCAATAGTGCATGGTATAATGAATGCTCCGGTGTCACCCTTTTTCTGGGTCAGATACCTAGTAGTGACTGCACTATAGTGGTGCAATCCCTTAACATCCTCAATTCTATCCTATTTCTTCTTTGTAACCAATTTCTTCGTAAACCTAGAATATCCAGGCATCTACCCCAATGCCTCAAAAAGAGGGATTTCAAGCTCAACTTTTTTTTACATCTTAATAAATCTCTTGAACTTTTCTTCCTCTCTCTTCTACTTTAGTCATTGAGGAAAAGGTGGGGGTGGCTTTGGAATTTGTCTTATTTCTCACTAGATAACCTGACCCAAACCTTTGTCCTTACAAACTTAATCATCAACACCTATTACCTTTTTTGACTCAATTAAATGTGTCTCATCAACAATAGCATCATTATGCCTTGGTGCTTCAGTAGTGGGTAATAAGGGGTCCATAGTAGCCATACCACTCATTGTGGTAATAGAAATAACATGATCATTATATTTTGGATTTTTCACAGTGTTGCTCGAAAGGATACTTAGCTATCTCTGGTTCAATATTGTTGATATCTGCCCAAACTGGTGCTCTAACTGCTTGATGGAAGTGGCATGGGATTCAACCTTTTGGGTCAACCCTTAAATGTCAGCCTTAATTTCCTTAAGGTTTTTCTCCTTATTTTCTTAGCCCTTTACCAGCTTAGTCAGCATCTCATCTATTCTTGATTCTGCATCTCATCTTTCGGGTGGAATGTACCTATCTCCCTTCTCTCTGTAGTTACTTTTCTTTCTCCAGTCACCATCTTGCTCTGTACTATGGTCTCTGCATCTATCATAATAGTTCCGACCTTGTTTTCTTTTCCCTTGGGATTAAAAACTCACAAATTAATAATCTAGAGAGTTTTCTTCCTCTTCTAGTTTGGACTCATATGATTTGGAAGCTGAACCCTGTTCTCCTACTGTGTTCACTTTCTCAAAACTTTCTACTTCAAATTACTTTGCCAGTAACCTAAGATCAGTTCTTAGTAGCATAATATCTTGTTCTACTATAGAATCAGCTACTTTTTGGTCGTAGGAGGCACCAATAGCATACGTGTTATATCCCTTCTCAGCCTGTTGAGTCTTTCACCCTCGGTTAGTGAGTGAGATCTGATATAGCATTTCTGAAGCTACCTCCAAGTGTAGTCTCATAAAATCTACTTCAGAGATGGTAAATTCCATGGCTTTAGAACTAATGGTCAAGGCTCTATAGCATATCTCCAATAGGCTTATCCCTAACGTTCGATGATTCGGCACCATACTTAGCTTGTTCTTGAACTTAAACCATGCCTCATACATAGATTCTGACTGGAGCTACCTAAAATTATAGATCTCATCCTTAAGCTGCAACATCCTGGATGGTGGAAAGAACCTATTCAAAAATTTCTTGCACAACTCATTCCATGTAGTGATAGATCCTCTTGACAATTCCCCTAGCTATAAAGATGTTTCTTCTATAAGAGAGAAAGGGAACAACCTCAGTCTATGCACTTCTTGATCAACCATAGATTTGTATATAAACTTCAAATCCCAATGAAATTTGCAAGGTGCATATTTACATCATCTGTAGATAAACCCGTAAATGCACCTTTAAGATTTTGAAGCTGGATCATTGCACTTGTTATGTAAAACTTAATGCCTGGGGTAAAACAGAAAGGATAATGTCTCCAGCCTCTATTGGATCAACATACCCCAGATCCTCTTCATTAGCCTCATATGGTTGTACATAGTGATATGTTGGGATCTATTAAGGACGGCCTCCTCTAACTCTGTTCATATTTCCACCAAGTATTGCTTAGTGGTTTGCTTCTTATCTCTACTCAGCTAGCTCTGCCCCCTAGCTATCTACTGAGCTTCTTCTTCTTCCCTCCTTTCATTAGAAGTTTTTGCTAAAAGCACCCCTATCTACTGATTAATAGTATCCTAAATGCTTTCAGGAGGAGGGGGAGGCACCAGGTGTACATCATCATGAACTCTTTTAGGAAGATTGTCTCTCTTTGATTCTATCATCCTACTAGTTATTTACAGGATTCTCTTTGGATTCAGATTAATTAGGAGTAAGGGATTGCCTCTACTCTGTGTTCTAGGCATACACTAGTGTATACCCAACATAGAACAAAAATAAGAAGACTCAAAAACTGCAACAACCTCAATTCACAACTCAACACCGTAGTCCTCGGCAATGGCACCAAAATTTGATAAAGCCCTAAGATATACCTTCACATTGAAGATTATGTGGTCATTTCCAAATATAGTAACCCAACAAAGGTTGTGTTCGAATCCCAAGGGAATATGTGGAACCGTGGCTCTCATCTATTTTAATCGATGCGAAAATTGGAAAAGTAAATGGGGGAATTTGAGTAGCAATATCAAACTATTAGCTAATATCAAATTCTAATGTAATCATTATTTATGAACACTAGGATTGTGTTCCCCCTGGCTTCTCAACTCTATAGGCTTATCGTTCTTTGCTGAACCAACCTGATACCTTGCAAGCAAAATCTAATAAGTTATGTGCTATTAGCAATCATTTGGAATACCAAACAGATTTCACCTTTCACCTATTGAGTCTCAGGATATCTCCTTACTAACCTTTATCCTAGATCCCAGTTAACTATTACCTTTTGAGTCTCTAGTTATTTGATGATAGCTAACTATCTTTGTTAGATAATACCTAGTAGCATGGATGGACAGTTAAACTTAAAATTACTGATGTAATTATCTTTTCCAAGTCACTACTCCTCTTTTGGAGTAAGTAGCAATAATCTAGCTGGGTTCCTAACATTTGCAACTACTAAGACAACTATTAAAGTAAAGATAATGCAATGCATGCATGGGTATCGATTCAGAACAACAATAACACTTCCCCTACTTTGTTAATTCACCAAGATTTCCACAACCCTAGCTAATGGATTTTAGACAATCATGATTGTGAAAGAATCAACAACATTCATGATTGAAAGAACAAGATGTAATCACAATAATAACAACAGAAAATCCCAAAACTTTAACAAAATTAATCATCCAAAATCAATACAAGAGAATTCCAAGACTAAAATTGAATCTCAGAATCAAAATATGTTTGTAAGTATAAAGAGTACATAACTTCTACTAAAAATACATAAAGGGTATTTATAGTACATGAGGAAATCCTAAAATCAAAGCCTGGATAAAAAAAGACTAAAAAAGGTTGTGGCCACTTACCTGTGTCTACATATGGCCTAGCCTTAGTCATATGTTCCACATGCGGCCTGACCCTAGGATCATGTAGACATATATAAGTGCCAAAAAAATTTCCTACACCTTCATCTCTCAAGATTTTAGAATTCTAACACTTACCCTACCTACATGCAGTCCATATGTACTACATGTGGTCCGCATGTTGACAAGAGGCTTTTTTAGCTCTTTCACTCACTAGATGTTCAACTCTGGTACTTGCCTTAGTCTTTTAGAGACCACATGTACTATATGTAGTCTAGATGTACATAGGTAAGTGAAAGGCCTTCCAATACTTGCAATCAAACTTCAAATCTTCAACTTTCATCACATGATTTGGTCACGTATATTGGGAAAGTGTCACGAGTGACAAAAATTGATCGAGTACGTAGACAAAAACTCCATTTTTCATATTTTTCATGAACTTTGCATCCAAAACCTATTTTCTTGAAAAACATACCCGAAACACATCATATTTAACAAAATAATCTAAGAAACTTCCATGTTTTCATCATTTTAAGCATTAGAAGTACAATATTTCTAAAGAACATTAAGCTTTGAGTGTTGTATCTCATCCTATGCCAGAGTATGGTTATGGAATTCCTCAAATCACAAGTGTGTGTCCTCCAGTTGTACCTACTTCTATTTTGGGTACTCCTCACATCCTGAGTACTATTTATCCTTTAGTGTTGGCATTTGAGTATGGTGTTCTGAGATTAGGAGTTCAGCCTTTGTCTATGTTTTCTCCTCGGGTAGGGTCTCTGCTAGTTGGGCTCACTATGGCTCCTGCTCTCTAGTAAGCCACAACACAGAAGGTAGTATTTGGGGCATTTTTTCAAAGTATAGGGAGTATGTAAAGGATGCATAGACCTACCCCTCAAGCATCTCAGAGAGGCACCAAAAGGGTGCACTATCAAGATAAGTTCAAAGGTTGCTTTGTGTATGATAAGTTTGGCCATGTGGCTAAGGACTGTCCCTTCTATGTGATTTGAGTTACTCCTATTTTAGCTATGAGAGGTAGGGGTTTTACCATAGGTGATAGAGACAGAGGTAGTGGAACCCATGGTGGTGGGAACGGGGCTACTCAGCTAGTTGGTGGTCATGGTCAGTGTTATGTAATACCAGCTAGGCCTGAGGCAGAGGCTTTAGATATTGCGATCATAGGTATCGTCCCTATTTGGTTTAGATCTACATCTATGTTATTTGATCCTGCATTGACTTTTTCCTATACATCTGTATATTTTTCTTTGGATTTATTTTGGTAATGAGACTCTTGTCATGCCTATTAATGTATCTACCCCTATAGAAGATTTTTTAGTGGTGGATAGGGGGTACCAATCTTGTATTGTGACTTTCTATGGACGTAAGACTTGGGTAAATTTAGTTGTGTTAGATGGTTGATTTTGATTTTATTTTGTTATGTATTGATTGAATCTTTATTATGTTGTCTTATATTATTTTGCAATGATTGTGACTTTAGCCTCATCGGGTATACCAAGGATAGCTTGGAAGGGTGCACTTCATTCGGGTCCTAAAAGTATTATATCCTATGTTCAACCTTGTAGATTGGTTAAGAGGGGATGTTTATCTTATTTGGCTTATATTCGTGATACTAGTGTCATTTCACCTTCTTTCTTATATTTTACTTATGTTTTTCATCAGTTTATAGATATGTTCCCTTTAAATTTTCTTGGTATGCCTAAAGATCGTGATATTAATTTTTTTATTAATGTTGAGTCGGGCACCAAACCCATTTCTATTCCTTCTTATAGGATAGCCCCAGTCGAGTTGTAGGAATTGAAGGATCAATTGCAGAAGTTGTTGGATAAGGTATTTATCTGACCTAGTGTCTCACCTTGTAGTGCACCTATCTTTTTTGTAAAGAAAAAAAATGGGTCTATGTGTATGTGTACTGATTATCGGCAATTGACAAAGGTGAGGTTTCAGAACAAGTATCCTTTTTACTCGTATTGATAATTTATTTGATTAGTTTTAGGGTGTTACAATGTTTGTGAAGATTGATTTGAGATCCGGCTATCACCAGTGAGGATTAGAGATTTGTATATTCCAAAGCCTCATACTTATTATCGGCACTATGAGTTCTTGGTCATGTCCTTTGGGTTGACCAATGCCACAAATGCATTTATGGAGTTGATGAACTGGGTATTTTGACCGTATGTTGACTTCTTTGTTATTGTATTTATAGACAATATCGTTGTTTATTCCAAGAGTGAGGTTGAGCATGGGGATCATTTGCATATTATTCTTTAGATATTAAGGTATGAGAAGTTGATTGCCAATTTCTCCAAGTGTAAGTTTTTGTTAGAGTCTATTTCTTTCTTAGGTCATAGGTGACCAATAAGGGTATTATGGTTGATCCAGCCAAGGTTATAGTGGTTCATGATGGGGCTAGACCTACTTTACCCACCGAGATTTAAAGTTTTGTTGGCTTGGTAGGTTATTATCAATGTTTTGTTAAGTGTTTCTCATCCATTACAGTTTCATTGATCAAGTTGACCTAGAAGAAGATTTCCTTTTAGTGGTTCAATGCATGTGAGCAAAGATTTCAAAAGCTCAAGGATTTGTTGACTTTAGCTTCTATGATGACTTTTTCTTAAGGAGGGTGTTGGTTTCACCCTTAAGGTCACCAATTTTTGTACGAACGTCAAGAATCCTTGGATAGAGCTCAGTTCATTCAGGATAGACTTTAAGCATCTCTGCATAGACAGAAGTGCTATGCTGATTGTAGACTTCATGCCTTGAGATTTGGTATGGGTTACCCTTCTTTCCTTTGAGTTTCACCCATGAAGGGTGTGATGATGTTTGGGAAGAAGTGAAAGCTTAACCCCATGCATATTGGTTTATTTAAGATTCTTAGGACTGTTGGTGATATGTCTTGTGAGTTGGCCCTGCCCTAGATTTGATGACTGTTCATCTAGTTTTTGATGTTTCTATGCTTCGTTGTTATATTCCTAAAGATTCTCATGTCATTCGTAGGGAGTTGGTTCAGTTAGATGAGTGGTTGTCTTTCATTAAGGAATTGGTCTCCATTTTGGCTAGAGATGTTAGATGGTTGCATTCTAGAGTTATCCCTATGGTTAAAGTCCAATGGTGACATCAACCTATAGATGAGTCTATGTGGGAGGTCAAGTCTGATATGCATAGTTCTTATCCCCAGCTCTTCGTTGTTTTAGGGATTTCTTTGCCTTAGTTCAGGGAAGAACTAGATTTTTAGTAGTAGATGATGTAACGACCTAAAAATTTGATGAAATATATGTTCTATGTGATTTGACTATTTACCCAGCCCCATAATAGTATTGTTATATTTATGGGGTGTGGGAGTGGTCGGCATGGTTCTCAATGTATTTTTGTGCCTTATATGCAATATTATGGTTTTTGATGGCTTCGAGAACCTTATTATGGACTTCTGTGGTTATCTTTTGATCTATGCAATGGATAGCCAAACGAACTGTGCTAGTAGATTTGGAAAGTTGATTTTAGGGTGGTAATTTTTTTGGTCTGGTTTTATGTCTTTTAAATCTCATTTCAACCTTCAGTTTAGAAAATTGAGATTTTGAGTTTCAAGGGTCAACTTTGTGAAAACAATGTATTTTTAAAAATATGATGTCACCGTTGAGTTCGGAGCATCAAATTTTGTGTGGTTACATAGTTCATTTACACAGATTGAATTCCAAATGAACTTGAGGCCTTGGCGGAAACTTGGAAAGTTTCCAAAGTTCCAGCTGTCATCTGGTACCTCTGTTATCGCACCTCTTTGGATGTCAATCACACCTAGTGCAAAAAAGATAGAGCGATCGCACTAAGGGTATGGTGATTGTCATACCCTCTTCTGAGATCAGGGTGTGTGATTGCACACATGGGTGTGCGATTGCCATACCAGATGACCTAGAAGGGGTATAAAAAGACCCCTTAGGTCACGAATTAGGCCATTTTTAATCTTGCCTCTTAAGAGTTAAACTCTAAAATAGTGTAAGAGCTTAAAAATGAAGCTTGTAGGTTCTTGGGAAGCTAGAGTAACATCCATGTCTCGATTCTATTACAGATTCAATGTAAGAATTCACCCTTTTCTTAGTTTAAATTTCTTGATAAATTATTCAAAACCCCTAAACCTTAGGACTTGATTTTAAACCCTAATTTCACTTGTTTTCACTTGAAGAATGTCCCTGATCCTGTAATTATAAATTTTTCCTCTATTTCATCTTCAAAACATCTTCAATTCTTAATTTTAAAATGGATTTCAATGGTTTGACTCAGTATAATTTAAAATGGTTTTCTTTAGTTGGACCTCATTTTTAACTCGATTTCACTTGGGCTTTCAGTTGTATATTCCTTAAAGTATGGGGATTATATTTTTGTAATAAAGTTATGATTTTACCCTTTCTTTTTAAAAACCCCATTTTGGTAGTGTTGCAAGCCCTTAAGGATCAGCAGTTGTATGCTAAGTTCTCAAAGTACGAGTTTTAGTTGAATATTGTTACTTTTCTAGGTCATGTTGTTTCTAGTGAAGGGATCATAGTGGACCACAGAAAGTTACGGTGGTTAAGAAGTGGCCTAGACCCATGACTCCAACTGATATTTAGAGTTTCTTAGGTTTAGCCAGTTATTGATTTGTGGAGAACTTCTTGTCTATTGCTTCTCTATTGACTATGTTGACACAGAAGAATGTTAATTTCTATGGTCCAATGCCTGTGAAGGAAGCTTTGAGAAGTTGAAAAACAAGTTGACTTCTTCTCCTAGTTTGACCCTGCCCGAGGGTACTGATGGCTTTATGGTTTATGTGATGCATCCTGTGTGGGATTTGGTTGTGTTCTAATGCAGCATGGTAAGGTGGTGGCGTATGCTTCTCGATAGTTGTAGGTCCATGAGAAGAATTATTTGACTCTTGATTCAGAGATGTTAGTTTTTGTATTTGCCTTGAAAATTTGGCGCCCTTACTTACATGGAGGCTCATAAGTTGAGGTATGTGGTTCACCTCAGTTCGACAAAGATGTACCATGACATTAAAGAAATCTATTGGTGGAATAACATAAAATGGCATGTGGCCAATTTTATGGCTAAGTGTTTGGTGTGTTAACAAGTGAAGGTAGATCACTTGAGGCATAGTGGATTATTTTAAGAAATTTAGTTTCCTGTGTAGAAGTGGGAGGTGATTAAGATGGATTTTGTTATCGGTCTTCTACGGTGGTATAGTTAGTTTGATTCGATTTAGGTCATCGTGGATAAGATGACTAAGTTTAATCATTTCTTACCTGTAAGGACTAATTACTCTGTTAAGGATTATGCAAGGTTGTTTATTCAAGAAATTGTAAAGTTGCATTGTGCGCTTGTTTCTATTACTTTAGATTGAGGTACGTACCTTTCTATCCATTCACCATTTTTGACCTTTAAGAAGAGAGGACCATTTAGACGTTGGAGGATATACTTTAGGCTTGTGTAATTGACTTTGGTGGCATCTAGTTTGATCATCTACCTCTTATCAAATTTTATTATAATAATACTTATTACTCTAGCATTGAGATGGCTCCATTTGAGGATTTGTATGGTAGGACATGTCATTCTCCTATTAGATGGTTTGAGGTTGGCGAGGCTAGGTTCTCCGGTCCTAATTTGGTTCATCGTTCTATGGAGAAGGTGAAGGTGATTTTGGATAGGCTTAAGACCGCCTAAAGTCTCCAAATTCCTTTACAAAAATAAGTCTAAGGGAGTTAGAATTTGAAGTTGGCGATTAGGTATTCTTAAAGGTGTCTTCCATGAAGGGAGTGAGGGGGTTTGGAAAGAAACAAAAGCTCAATCACTGTTATATGGGTCCTTATTTGATTTTGAAGAGAGTTGGTAATGTGGCATATGAGTTAAAGTTGCCTCCTTATTTTGGTTTCGTTCACCTATTTTTTCATGTATCGATATTGAGGAAGTGTATGGGTGATCCTTTCTTGGTGGTTCTATTTGAAAGTGTTAGTTTTTTGGACTCCTCATTGTATGAGGTGTCCCTATTGAGATCTTAGATTGGCAAGTATGTCGGTAATAGACAAAGAAGGTGGCTTCAATGAAGGTTCTATGGAGGAACCAAAAGTTTGAAGAAGCTACTTGGAATGCTAAAAAGGACATGAAGTCCAAATACCCTTTCTTGTTCCCCGTTCCAGATAATCGTGCTTAAGGTATGTGTTAATCTTAGCATCTTTGTTTTCTGACTTTCTTAAAGAAAATTGTGAGTTCCTTAACATCTTTGTTTTCTATCTTTGTTAAAGGTAAGTGTGGTTGTATTCCATGTTAAATCGTGCTAAGGGATGTCTTGTCTCATCATTCGAGGACGAATGATCCTAAGGGGGGAGAATGAAATACCCCAGATTTTGGTTTGAAAAAAGTTTTGAGATTTTAAACTCACTGCCAAGACTGTAACTCTCCCTACGAGTTGTAACATGTCATTGCGGGTCTTAAGGACCTAATCATAGCCAAAATAGTGTGCTAGCCTAATGTTACTGCCTTGACTACGACTGGTGGTTACGAGTCGTAAAGACTTAAAACGTCATATGGTCCTATCTGTAGCCAAACCAGTGTGTGCTCCAGATGTTTCTTTCTTGACTATGACTTGGACCCTAAGAGTCATAGGGTCACCTGACGAGTCGTATTGTGTGAATAGTAGGGTCACTAGAGAAGGATCCTTCAACTACTTTCTGCGACTCATGGTGACGAGCCGCAACATGTCCTTATGAGTCGTATAGTGACTCTAGTCACTGGTAACAATTTTTTCAGCTTTTAATTAAGGGAACTTTGTCCATTTTCCCTTTTCCCTAAATAATGACCCACGACTTAAAAACCCTTTAGGGTGTCACTATCACTCCAAAGCAAATTGAAATAACTTCAAAAACACTCTCAATTTTCCAATGTCAAGATACTTAGGGTTTCCAAGAAGTTGATCAATTAGAGCTTCCAAGGGCTAATTCTCTCCATAACTCTTGATGTTTCAGGCATGTGACACTACCCTTAAATTTGTTTTACTTAGAGAATGAAATGATATGATCTTTTATGTGGATTTGAACATGGGATTTGATATGGGTTGAGGGTTTTGGAATGAATGTTTCTTAAATAGTTTACCCATGATTTATTATGCCTCATTCATGCTTTATATATGGTTTTAAACTTATGGGGTGCATATGCATGGTGAATAATCTAAGGGATTGTGATTTCCCTTAATTTTGTGAATATTGACAATTGAATTGGTAATAACCCCAACCCAATTTTGTGAAAGTGGATTTGAGTATGAGTGAAATTACATTATACTACTTTCAAAACAATTGCATAATATAAAGAGGTTATTAAAACATAACGGTTTGATTTAATGAACAAAGAGAGTCGGTGTTCCTCCTCCTAGTATTAATGAACAAAGGGAGTTATTTTCCCCAAATTATTTGAATTTGTAATGGAATAATGATATTACCTTGCAAGTGTAGTTGGTATAACGATACCAATAGTATATGCCTAAATGTCTATTATGGTTCAACGAATAGGAATGTGTGATAAATGTTTTTAATGGGGCTTAAAAAATGGTTTTGTATCTAGGTCGTGAAAGAGGAGGTCCCGAGGGACCAATACAGAAAATTGCATTTTCTGGTGCATAGTTCTAAATAGCCTGGGGTTTGAGTCCCCTTGCTTATGACCGGGTAGTTCAAGTCCCCTTACTATATGATTGGGAGATTTGAGTACCCCATATTACATTACATGATCGGGTGCTTAATCCACCTTAGTATATGATTGGGAGGTTTGAGTCCCCCATGCACATATATAAGATTGTTCTTTGGTTCGTGTGGCTACACACACTAGGGATCGACCAGGAGGTGAGAGTTAGGGACCATATAGCTCGTGGGTATTGTTATATAACTATTAAGATGCACAATCTAGGCTAATGTTTTAAAGTGCATGTTAAGCTTTGTTCTTTATCCCAGCATTTTATATAAGTATATATGTATACATATATGTATGTAAATATGTTTAAGTTGAACTGGACTTTTAAATAGTCATTAATTTATCGTTTTCACTAAGTTACATGCTAGTGCTCAACTAACCATCTCCGGACGTGTATCCTCATGCGATATAGGGTCCAAAGGCAATCTTACTTTTCTTATGCGGTGTTAGGTAGATCAGCTCGGTTCGTCGATCATTTGTGGTGAAGTGATGAGCTTTTATTCTCCAAAAGTCCTGATCTTTCCATCCATTTCACTTCTCTTAATAGAAGTAAAGACTATACATTAACATTATCATGGTCATTGTCATTGTTAGAGTCAGGGGCACATATGGACATAGGTTACTTTTATAGTATAGAGGCTTTGTGGATTACTTTGGATGGGTTTTGGCTGTTGATATTCATAGACCTATGAGTCACTATTTACTTTTTCTTGTAATATGTTTGGAATTCAGCCGATGCTAGGTGTGTTATGTTCTGTTTGGTTAGGCAATGGGGGTGGTCTCTGGTCCTCGGTGTACTTGATATACCCGTCATGGCCAGGCCCTGGTTAGGGTCGTGACACAATTAGTATCAGAGCCTAGGTTTGGTATCATTGGGTGTCCATAATTATATGTTAAGTAGAGTCTCTTTTATGGGTGTAGTTCTCCACACTTATAAGGGAGACATTTAGGAATATTTCTGTTTCATGTTGTTCTATTTTGGGATATAGAGTCTTAAGGTCTTAAATCTTTGCTAATCCCCATATGTTCACATTTTACATCATGCCGCCAAGAAGATCTGATGCTCGTGGAAACTCTTCAGTACCTCTTGAAGATAATATGGACGGAGATCGTCCTGCTTACGAAGTTCAGACCTGATCATAGGTCCAGCTCTTGATTTCCCTCATAGAGTTCCACCGATTCCCCCTAGCTCTCCTCGGATACCTTGGGCTAATTTATCCAATGCTAAGACTCTTCAGTCGATCCAATTTCTTACCAAGTTGGTGGCCTCGCATATTGAGCGTGTTGCTTTTGTTGCTCCATCTTTTGAGATTACTAAAGTTGGCAAATTTATGAGGTTGAGTCCTATGAATTTCACTGGTTTGAAGGTTGACAAGGATTCTCAAAATTTCAATGATGATTTAGATAAGATTTTTATGTGATGTATGTTTCTTACTCTGAGGGTATTGTGTTTGCCGCATACCAGCTAAAGGATGTGGCATATCAGTGGTATGAGGAGTGGGATTAGTCTAGGGGTGATGATACGGAGTTAGCACTATGTCATGAGTTTTTAGGTGCCTTTTTGGATCATTTCTTTCCTTAGGAGTTGAAGGAGGCTAAAGCTGAGGAGTTTATGAATCTGAAATAGGGTAGGGTGACTGTGAAATAGTATGCCCTGAAATTTTACCAATTATCCATTTATGCTCTTGAGCTAGGGTCTAGCATGAGGGCAATAATGTGTAAATTTACTTTTGGGTTGTCCCGCGATCCAATTTTAGAGAGCAAGGTCGCCTTGTTGAACAAAAATATAAATATATCTTGACTTGTGGTGTATATGCAATAGGCTGAAGAGGAAAAAACCAGCAGAGATGGGGGAAAGGCAGAGTAAGAAGTTTTAGTAATCAGATTAGGGTGGAGGTCAGCGGCAGAGTGGTAGAGATAGTGGAAAATGGTCTAAAAAGAAGTGGTGCAATTTAAGTTCTTATTCTACGGCTAGTGATCCATATCCTAAGACTTTCGATGATCATCATTTTAAGAACTATGATGGTCCCAAGGCACGGGGTGTCCAGTTTCAGGCTAGTGAAGCTAAGTCATCCCCATATTATCCCCTTGCTAATTATGTGCGCAGGTGCATCTTGGATTTTGTGAGGAAGGGAGAAAAAAGTGATATAAGTGTGGTCAATTAGGCCATATACAGAGGAACTATCCTTCAAGTGATGTTGTTACTAGGCTAATAAGGTTCCAATTGCTGCTGCTTCAGCTCCTGCATCAAAGGGTGCTACTTCTAGTTCCGACACTGGTCAAAATTGCTTTTATGCTCTTGCCCCTTGCCAGGAATCTGAGGCATATACGGATGATATCATTGGTACATTACAACTCTTTTTCTGCGATGTGTATTATTTTCTTGATTTGAGGTCTACATTTTTTATGTGACCCCACATGTGGCTATTCATTTTAGTTTTGGTCCTAAGAGTATTTTGGACCCTTTTTTTGTGTCCATTCTCGTGGGTGATTCTGTGGTTGGTAGAAGAGTTTACAGGGATTGTGAGATATATATCTGTGGTAGAGATACTTTGGTAGACTTGATAGAATTGGATATGGTTAACTTTGAGATAATCTTTGGGATGGATTGGCTTTATTAGTGTTATTCCTTTTTCAATTGTCGAACCTGAATGGTCAGTTTCCAATTTTTGAATTAACCGGTTATTGAGTGGGAAGGTAGTTCCTTAGTTCCTAAAGGAAGGTTCATATCTTATCTTAGAGCCAGGAAGTTGATTTCCAGGGTGTGTCTCTATCACTTGGTCCAAGTTAAAGATTCTAATTCGTAGGATCCTTTATTGTAATCTATCCCAGTGGTTTGTTAGTTTCCCAAAGTATTCCCTGATCATCTTCCTAGTGTTCCTCCCAATAGGTAGATTGATTTCGGGATTGATCTTCTTTCGAACACTTATCTTATCTCTATCCCTCCTTATAGAATAGCTCCAGCTGAGTTGAAAGAACTTAAGAAGCAGTTTAAAGACCTTCTTAATAAGGGTTTTATTTGTCCCAGTATTTCCCCGTGGGGTGCTCCTGTGCTCTTCATGCGTAAAAAGGATGGGTCCCTTCGAATATGTATAGATTACCGCCAGTTGCATAAGGTGATGGTGAAGAATAAGTATCCTCTTCCTAGTATTAAAAACCTATTCGATCAGTTTCAGGGTGCTAAATACTTCTCTAAGATCGACCTTCGGTGGGGTTATCATCAGTTTAAGATTAGGGAGGAGGATATCCCTAAGATTGATTTTCGAACCCAATATGGTCATTTTGAGTTTTTAGTGATGTTGTTTGATTTGACTAATGTGCCGGTAGCACTTATAGACCTTATAAATTGGGTATTCCATCAGTTTCTGGACTTGTTTGTCATTATGTTCATTGGTGATATTCTTGTATACTCAAAGAGTGAGGTAGATCATGTTGATCACCTCTGTATAGTGTTGCAAACCATTAAGGATCAACGGTTGTATGCTATGTTCTCAAAGTGTAAGTTATGGTTGAATATGGTTACTTTTCTAGGTCATGTTGTTTCTAGTAAAGGGATCATGAAGGATCCACAGAATGTTGTGGTGGTTATGAAGTGGCCAAGACCCGTGACTTTAATAGATATTTGGAACTTCTTGGGTTTAGATGGTTATTATAGTAGCTTTGTGGAGAGCTTCTCATCTATTACTGCTCCATTGACTAAATTAAACCATAAGAAGGTGAAGTTTCTGCGGTACAATGCCTATGAGGGAAGCTTTGAGAATTCAAAAGACAAGTTGACTTATGATCCTATTTTGACCCTGCCTGAAGGTATTGATGGCTTCGTGGTTTATTATGATGCATTTTGTGTGGGAATGGGTTATGTTCTAATACAGCATGATAAGATGGTGGCGTATGCTTCTAGACAATTGAAAGTCCATGAGCATAATTATTCGACTCATGATTTGGATTTGTTAGTTGAGGTATTTGCCTTGAAGATTTGGTGACATTACTTTTATGCAGTTCATGTTGACATTTATTCTTATCATAAGAGCTTGCATTATGTGTTCATCCAAAAAGAGTTGATCTCAGGTAGAGGAGATGGCTTGAGTTGCTTAAGCATTATGATATAAGTCTGCACTATCACCCAGGTAAAGCTAATGTGGTTGTTGATGCTCTTAGTAGGTTTTCCATGGGAGCTTATCTTATGTTGATGAGAAAAAGTAAGGTATGGTAAAGGATATTCACAATTTGGTAAATCTTGGGTTCATCTTTTAGACTCCGAGGATGGAGGTGTAATTGTGCAAGAAGTGGTGAATTCATCTCTTAATACTGAGGTAAAAGAGAAATAGGTTTTGGATCTTATCTTGATGCGGATTAAGGATAATGTAAGTCAGCAAAAAGTAATGGCTTTTGAGATTGGTGGTGATGGTATCTTAAGGTAATAAGGATGGTTGTGTGTTTTTAATTTTGATAGGATGGGAGAGAGGATCTTTCTAGAAGTTCATGAGTCAAGGTATACGGTTCATCCAAATTTGACAAAGACGTACCATAACTTGAAAGAAATCTATTAGTGGAATAACATGAAATGGTATGTGGTTATATTTGTGGCTAAGTGCTTAGTGTGTCATCTAGTGAAGGAGGAGCACTTGAGGCCTGGTGGATTATTTCAAGAAATTGAGTCACCTCTGTGGAAGTGGGAGGTGATTAATATGGTTTTCCATTACCAATCTTACGCAGTCATGTAGTCAGTTTGATTTGATTTGCATCTTCGTGGATAGGATGACTAAGTCTGCTTATTTTTACCCGTGAGGACTAATTACTCTATTGAGGATTATGTAAGGTTGTTCACTCAAGATTCGTCAAGTTTCATGGTGAGCCTATTTTTATTATTTCAGATCGAGTTACACAGTTCTCATCTCACTTTTGGTGTTACTTTCAAATAGGTTTGGGAACAAAGGTGAGCCTTAGAATCACTTTCCATCATCAAGTGAATGGACAAGTGGAGAGTACCATTCAGATGTTGGAGAATATGCTATGGGATTGTGTGGTTGATTTTTGTGGTAGCTGGATTGATCATCTACTTCTCATTGAGTTTGCTTATAATAATAAGTGTCAATCTAGTATTGGGATAGCTCATTTTGAGGCTTTGTATGGATGAAGATGTCATTCTCTTATTGGGTGGTTTGAGGCTGGAGAGGTTAGGTTGTTCGCTCCTGATTTGGTTCATCGGGTTATGAAGAAGGTGAAGGTGATTTGAGATAGGCTTAAGATCACCAAAATCCGCTAAAAGTCCTATGTGGATGTGAGGTGAAAGGAGGTGGAATTTGAAGTTGGAATTTAGTGTTCTTGAACGTGTCTCCCAGGAAGGGAGTGATGCGGTTTGGAAATATGGGGAATCTCAGTCCCTATTATGTGGGTCCTTATTTAATTTTTAAGAGAGTGGGTAATGTGGCTTATGAATTAGAGTTTCCTCCTTGTTTGGGTTCAGTTCCCCTGGTTTTTGATGTATTGATGTTGAGGAAGGGTGTGTGTAATGCTTCCTTAGTGGTACTACTGGAAAGTGTAGGTGTTCTGGCGTCCTTGTCATATGAGGAGGTCCCAATCTAGATCTTAGATCGGCAAGTCCGTCGGTAACGGACAATAGAAATGGCTTTGGTGAAGGTTTTATGGAGGAACCAAAAGTTTGAAGAAGCTACTTGGGAAGCTGAAGAGGACATGAAGTCCAAATACCCCATTCTTCTTCCCCATTCCAGATAATCATTCTTAAGGTATGTGTTGATCTTAGCATTCTTGTATTCTAACTTTTTTAAAGGAAACTGTGATTTCCTTGACATCTTTGTTTTTTGTCTTTCTTAAAGGTAAGTGTGGGGGTATTCCGTGTTACATCGTGTTAAGGGATGCCTTGTCTCATTTTTTAGGACGATTGATTGTAAGGCGGGGAGAATGAAACACCTCGGATTTTGGTCCTTGAAAATTTTCTAATTTCCTAAGGTCACTGCCCAGACCACGACTCGCCGTACGAGTCGTAACATATCCTTACGAGTCTTAAGGACCAAGTCATAGCCAGACCAGTATGCTAACCTAATGTTACTTCCTTGACTACGACTGGTGGTTATGAGTCATAAATACTAAAAATGAGTCATATGGTCCTATCCGTGGCCAAACTAGTGTGTGCTCCATGTGTTTCTACCTTGACTATGACTTGGACGCTACGAGTCGTAGGTTCACCTCACGAGTCGCATGGTGTGAATCCTAGGGTGAGAAGAGAAGGGTCCTTCAACTAGTGTCTTGACTATGACTCATGGTGACAAGCCGTAACATGTCCTTACTAGTTGTATAGCGACTCGTAGTCACTGGGGACAATTTTGCAGCTTATAATTAAGGGCACTTTGGAAATTTTCCTTTTTTTCCTTAAATCATGACCCACGTCTAGGGTGTCAGTATTACTCCAAAACAAATTGAAATAACTTCTGAAACACTTTCATTTCTCCAAGGTCAAGATACTTAGGGTTTCCAAGAAGTTTATCAATAGAGCTTTCAAGGACAATTTCTCTCCATAACTCTTGATATTTAAGGCATGTGACTCTTCCCTTAAATTTGTTTTACTTAGAGGAAGAAATTATATGATTGTTTCTGTATATTTGAAAATGAGTTTTGATATGGGTTGAGGGTTTTGAAATGAATGTTTCTCAAAATAGTTTTCCCATGATTTATTATGCACTTTTCATGCTTTATATATGGTTTTAAACTTGTGGGGTGCATGGGCGTAGTGAATAAACTATGGGATTGTGATTTCCCTAAATTTTGTGAATATTGACAATTGAATTGGTAATAACCCTAGCCAATTTTTTGAAAGTGAATTTGCGTTTGAGTAAAATTGCATCGAACTACTTTCAGAACAATTACATGATATAAAGAGGTTACTAAAACATGACGGTTTGATTTAATGAACAAAATAGTTGATGTTACCTCACCTTGTATTAATGAACCAAGGGAGTTTTTTCCCCTAAGGTAAAGTAATTTGTAATGGCATGATGATTTCACCTTGCAAGTGTAGTTGGTATGACGATACCAATAGTGTATGTCTAAATGTGTATTATGGTTCAATAAAAGAGAATGTGTGATAAAAAATTTTAATGGTGTTTAAAAGAGGGTTGTGTAGCAAGGCCATGAAAGTGGAGGTCCCGAGGGACCAATACTGGAATGTGTTTGTGGTGCAGTGGTGTAAATGGTCGGGGTTTGAGTCTCCTTGCTTATGATAGGTGGTTCAAGTCCCCCTTATTATATGATTGGCAGATTTGAGTCCCCCATATGACATTACATGATCGGGTGCTTAAGTCACCTTAGTATGTGATTGGTAGATTTAAGTCGCCCACGCATATATATAATATTATTCTCCAGTTCATTTAGCTACACACACTGGGGCCTAACTAGGGGGTAAGAGCTAGTGCCCATATAGCCCATGGGTACTGTTATATGACAGTTAAGATACACAATCCATGCTAAAGTTTTAAAGTGCATGTTAAGCCTTGTTCCCTATCCAAGAATTTTATATAAGTATATATATATATACACAAATGAATGTGAACATGTACATTGAGTTGAATGGAAATTTAAAATTATCATTATTTTATCTTTATCCATAATTTACATGCTAGTGATCAACCCACTATCCATTTTTGGATGTTGTATCTCCACGCGATACAGGGTCCGAAGGCAATCTTACTTTTTCTGTGAAGTGTTAGGTGGGTTGACTTGGTTCGTCAGTCATTTATGGTAAAGTGGTGAGCTTTCATTCTCCAGAAGACTTGATAATTCCATTGGTTTCCCTTCCCTAAATTAGAAATGAAGACTCTACATTAATATTATCATGGTCATTGCAGTGTCATCGTTGAGGGTATGTCCCGACGTAGGTTGCTTTTATGGTACAGAGGCTTTGTGGATTATGGTGGATGAGTTTTGGTTGTTGAAAATTATATACTTTTGAGTCACTATTTACTCTATCTTATATGTTTGGAATTCAATCATTGCTAGGTGTTTTATGTTCTGTTTAGTTAGCCAAAGGGGGTGGTCTCCGATCCTCGGTGGACTTGTGATGCCCATCACGGCCGGGCCCTATTTTAGGTCATGACAGTTATGGGATATTTTTTGATTGAAGGTGATGTGCCCTTAGTGTGTATTTTGTATGTTCTATTATTTACTTTGCTTGGTCGGCCTACGATACCTACTAAGTACAAGTGGACCGTACCCACGCCTACTGCGCCTTTTTGGTGCAGGTCCTAGTTTGAGTGCATCCCAGCTTGGTTGATTCGGGTGATATTTGGTGCGGTGCTTTCAATGTAGTGGTTGATTTTCAGGCGTTCGGATGTATTCTACTAGCTTTCATATAAACTATGTCTTTACTTTCATTTCAGAGACAAAGTTTCTCTTGTATTTGGACACCATATGTGCTTTTTTTGGATTCAAGTTGTACTAGATATGTTCTTATACTGTTGACATCAGGTTTTGAGAATTATGGCTATATGTTTAATTATATTCTTTCTGCATTGTTATACTTTTATGGTTTAACTTCGTTCTAGAAGCTTTACCTTAAGGGTATTTCAATCTTTTTCCTTTTTTGTGTTTCAATTTGGGTTGTAGGCTTATTTGTTAAAGTATGTCGCAACACGTGCTATCATGAACATTAATTTTGGGTTGTGACAATATCGGTCCATTTGAGGTTCTTGATGATGTAGGTCTGATTGCGTAGAAGTTGGCCTTGCCACCAAGATTATCGAAGGCTCATCCAGTGTTCCATGTATCCATGATTAAGAGATACCATGGAGATGGGGATTATATTATCAAGTGCAATTCAGATTTATTGGATAAGTGTATTAACTATAAGGAGGAGCCGATTGTTATTCTTGATCGGGATGTCCAAAAACTAAGGACAAAAGAAATTATATCGATAAATATCCAGTGGAAACATCATCCAATTCAAGAAGCCACTTGACAAATTGAAAAAGGCATGTGGGACAAGTACCCTCATTTATTTGAGTAAAAATAGGACAATAAATAGAGCCTCAGCTAAAAATTAGACCATCTGTAGATGGAACTTCAGTCTTCGGCTCATTTTTCCTTATTTGATCATTTGGGGACGAATAATGAGTAAATTGGTATTTTTTCTAACAACTCTTTCCATCATAATGGGTGAGTTAATCATGAAAAAATATTGGTCTATGTTGTTCCCCAAATTAAAAGTTCAAAATTTTAGGGTAGGCTAGCTTCAGATGAAATTGGAGGGAGGTATGGTCTTGGAAAATTTAGGAATAATTTAGATAAATATGATTAAGTTTAGCTTGATTTTATTTTAAGCCAATATGTAAGGAATCTATAGTACTTTTGAAAGTGAATTTTGAGTGAGTAGAACTCCCGATATCATACTTGACACAATGGTTTATTGCAGAATGTCATGGTTTGATTGTGTGTTGCAAAAAAGACAATATTGGAAAGATTTTTGAGTTTATGCCTTACCACTCTCTATATAGCGGGTTGCATTTCTCTACGTGACTTCCACTATAGAAGAAAAATTCTGGTTATAGCGAAAGTCAAGGTTAGTAATTCCTACTATAGTGGGTGATCCTTCTATAGTGGGATCGGGTCACTATAGCGGGGTAATCACTGTAAATGCACAAATTTCCCCAAAATGGTTTATTATTCTAAACTTTTATTTTTGGGAAGGGCTTAGGCAATCTTGGTGTTTTTCAATAGGTTTTCATTAATTTTCTTCACAAAGGTACGTATTTCATCCCTACTAACTACTTTTTTGGGTTAATTAACCTTAGAATCACTAGTTTACAGATTCTAGGGAGGTTTTATTCTTGAATTAGTATATTTTTGGTGCAAGAGGGTAAATTAGATGTAAAATATTTTGGGTTTTAGTTTCTCATTATTAATTTACTCTTCCATGACATTAATCCACTATGGTAACCATGAAATTGGTAGGTTTAAAGTGAATTATAGTAGAAAACTCGTAGAGTGCGGGAATGATCACGAAATTGGCCTTAGGGTTTGGAATTAAGTTATAATCCTAGACATGGTAGGTCATTTCGTTGATTATATATTTTTTTCATGTTATTATACTATAACCAAGTGGAAATTGCATGAAAGAAAAAGTCTTGGGCTTAATAGACTGGTGCAAGCATGGATTGAGGTAGGTGATGGTTTTAATGTCGTTTAAACCCCATTTGTGTTATGTATGCATGTTAAATAATTCTTATTATTGATTGTACAATGCAGGTTCAAGGGAAAGTGAAGACTGTTTTATATTCTAAGTGTTTATCATATGTAATGAACTTCTATGAAAGTTTGTTAGATATTACAAGTGATGTTCTGATATCATTATAGTTGTGTTTGTTGTGATATTTGTCATTATTGTGTAATTTACCAGTATTTGGATATCTCCATGGGATTGGTTGACATAAGATTGGCAGACAGATGATGTCTAGGATTTGCTACATGGATAAGATCTCATCCCCAACAGGTCATGACTAGTAGGCACACACATAACACCATTAGCATGTATGTACAAGGTATAGGTGAGCATAATGATTCCTTGAGTGAATAGTATATTATGTGTTTTGTTGATTATTTTGGTTACTTGAGTGAACTAACTTAAGTGTTGTCATTATGTGTGGGTTCCTTAAGTGAATCGAGCTTATCTACTTAATTTCTGAAGGTGGTTTCTATTGTAAATCGAGATGTATCATATTTTCCATTGTTGTTGTCCTTGGGGATCCTTGAGTGATCCTGTTTTATTGTGAGTTGTGACTTAACATGGTGTTGTCTTTTACTTTGGTACTTAGAACATATTATATGATAGTTGTGTCATGGTTGTTGACTTGGAGTCTTATTGGTTGTCATGGTTGACTTGATTTGTTATTCTTATTGACTCATATTGACTAAACTTCATGTTGTTTTTGTTACAAGGTCAAGGGTAATTAACTTTCATATAGTTTAATGATAGGGTTCATGATTTTCTTATTACACTATGTTTTGGTTATGTGGTCGTATTTCTCATTTGGGTTAGCCAATGACCCTACTAGCACACCATTATTTCTTGTGTATTGATACTATCATACTCTTATTTTTGTGGAGTGCAGAGCATATTTTGGTGATTATTTAGAGACCACATCTGTGATTCAGAGTGTATCCAAACTCAAGAGTGAGCTGCATCTTTCAGACTACCATGGGTTCATATACTATTTTCTCGTCCATTTATTTTGGATTTAGATATTACATTAGTTTTTGGGGTTGCATCCCCACTTTTTGACATTTATTAGAGTTTTGATTTGAGGACTTTCAGGTACTAGGGGATTATTTCAATTTTGTATTTCTCGCATTTATTTTGTTTGAGATATTGAACAACGGTTATTTAATGATATTGATTTAGTTATATATTCTCTCTAAGTATTGGGTTGATGGTTTGAGTTAGTCGTTTCTCCCGTCGAAAAGTTAGAGGAGGTGCTACTCATAGCGGGTTTGAGGTCGTGACAAAAAATTTTCACATAAACACAATTAATACAACCACCAAAGTAATTAGATTTAAAATAGTAACACCAATACTTTCATGGAGAAAATACAATCTTTCTTCCAGAGAAACGTAGTAAAAATAGTCGTTCCTTAATTTTTAGAATCAACAAAATTCTAACAAAAGCAATAAAAAAAATTTGAGATAGAAAGGAAAACAATAACAAAAGATAACAAACTAGTGAACTCATTGCAGGAGTAACTCATCGACAGTACAAGATGAAAAACTAGAGAATTCACATCTCCATGAATAAAAACTGAAATATTAAAATCAGAGGAATCCATTTTTTATTTAATAAAAAAAACTATTTACAAAGGCTCAAAAAATGAACAAACTAACAAGAAGGGGAGTATGTAAGGCTAGAACCCTAGGATCGTTATTTTTGGACCCCTATCTGTCAATTTCTTTTCTCTCCATTATGCTTTCTTCTAAACTGTCCTCCCCGCAGATGAAGGCAAGCTCTTAAGGGGTCAATTTTGGGGCTCTTTCAATAAATCCATTGAGAGGGATGCCTAAAGATTATTTTCAACAACGACAAAGTTAGCTTAAATTCTCCCCAGGGTTTAGAGGCTAGCATCCCATACCTCCAAGGCCAAATGGGACAACATATTCCTGGACGTCTAGGAGCTCCAAACTTTGTTGGACCCAATTTTGTCAAAAAGTTTTCTTACTACCTCAGACAATGAATGTGCTCTAGTTATATCTAGATGAAGTGAATCTACTTTTTGTCTTTAGTTCACTATCTCCTTTTCCTGGCCTTTGACATTTTTCCTCAAAATTGAGATCTCTTAGATAAATCTTTTATTCTATCTGAATAGGGTGCTGGAGCTTCTCCAACCACATAACTTTCTTATCTCAAAGTCTAGATAGCTTATAAAATAGCCATTTATTCTCTAAGATGAGGCAATGTTTCTCATAGGAGCAGAAACTCATTATGAAAAGCATATCCCTAGAGGAATGTGAATGTTAGAAAAGAAAGAGAGAGAAATATAGAGGATAAAATAGCCAAAGAGGACAATGTATGAAGGTAACTCACCTAAGAATAAATGAGGAATCTTATTAAAGAAGACTTAATGTGAATTCCCCTTGAATACAACATCTTCATTCTTCATGTATAAGAGACTTAGAATATAGATTAGTTTTCGCAACTCCTAGGGAAAGAGGAGCCAGATCTTAAGCGTCAGCAGCTGAGAAAATAGCGATCAATCTCTCAGGCCAAAGGTTTTTTCCAGTCCACCACTTTGGCTGTCAAACCTTATCCAGTGTCCTGGATTTTCATAGCCCTGTGATGGTTAGTTTGGTAGTCCGTCACAAATCTAACAGTCCACCATTTAAACCATAGCACCCCCTTCTTTGGGATCAACTTTCAACTAGGCATATTTTCAAGCATTTGTTTAGCAACATTATTTATTTAGCAACAATTGACAACCATGTCACAGTTAAGCAAACTTTTCATGTGTTAATCATGTAGGTTACTCAGCCTTCAACTAAATAGATTATTCTCAAACTTCTATTTAGAAACTTTTAGAAATTCAAATCAATAGGACTATAACAATATGTTAATTCGTAAAACAACTCGCCAAACACAACCCACAACTGAATGCGTCATTTAGACCAAGAAAAATAGAATTACGCACATACCTTGATTCTGCAGAGAGACAAGCTTGCAATTTTATAGAATAAGGCTAATTGGAACAACTCTTCAATGGTAATGTCACTTGATTGTGTTTAAATAGGAAAGAAGGGAGAAGATGTGGGGTCCTACAATAAGTTCCTGCGGATTCTTTGAACCCAAAGGAAGTTGAACAATTTAAGGATGTGAAGAGGTTACAACATATGTAACCACATTATTTAATCATTTTAAAATCTTTTGGGTCAAATATGGGCCATTTAACAAGGCTTCAGAGTCAACTCGACCCAACCCAGGCTTAGGGATAAAACGACTCCAGACCTGATGGTCCGTCAGACTTTCGACGGACCACTAGGATGACCGACGAAAGTTACCAAGACTTAAGCACTTCTTCTTTCTAGTGACGGTCAACGGGATGTCCCACTGAATTTTTTACGATCCACCAAAGTCGCACCTTATCAGAACCCAGGATATCTTGGTTGTTTTTTACGGCCGATTAGATGGTTCACCAACTTTGGGACTGTTCACTAATTTAACCATTAACTTGATCCAGTGAATGAACTTTCTTGACTTTCTTCGACGATCAAAATGGTGGTCCATCATATGACTAGCGTTCTGCCAAATCAACCGTCTATTTTGTTCCAGTAGCGCAATTTTGTGTCCTATTTTTAACTGTATCCCTCTTTCCCCCTTTTTACAGCATTTTTGGTCCTGCACACTCCACAAACACATCAAAAATGCACAAACACATAACATGAACTCTAACTATGGTTACAACAATGAGTTGTGGGTTGCCTCCCACTAGTGCCTGATTTATCATCGCAGCACGACTCAGATATCTCGATTACTCAGACTTCATTGAGATAGAAGGTATCAATACTTTTTATCAAATCTTTTAGACTGATATAAAGTTTGATTCGTTGACCATTAACTTTGAAGACGCTTCCGTCCTCATTTTCAAGTTCCACTACTCCAGATGAGTAGACTTGATTGCCTTTAAATGGTCTTGACCACTTGGACATGAGTTTACCTGGAAACAATTTGAGTCTGGAGTTGAATAGAAGCACTAAATCGCCTTTCCGGAAATCTCTACTTTCAATCCTTTGATCATGGTACTTCTTCATCTTCTCCTTGTATAAGTCTTCTCTTTATAAGCCCCGAGACGGAATTCATCCATCTCATTCAATTTCCCTAGTCTTAGCTCTGATGCCTCCTTCCAGTTTAAATTCAACCTTTTGAGGGCCCACAGAGCCTTCTGCTCAAGCTCGATCGGTAAATCACATGCTTTTCCATAAACTAGCTGATACGGTAACATACCAATTGGTGTCTTAAAAGCAGTCCGATACGCCCACAAAGCATCATCAAGCTTTCGAGACCAATCTTGCCTACTAGTGTTCACCAGTTTAGCTAAGATGGCCTTAATTTCCCAATTCGAGACCTCTACTTGCCTACTGGTTTGTGGGTGGTATGGGGTCAACACTCTATGTTGTTTCACCCCACATTTTTCCAAAGCCGCTCGAAACATTCTGTTACAAAAATGAGATCCTCCGTCGCTTCTAATAGTACGTGGTACTCTAAATCGAGAGAAGATGTTCTTTTTGAGAAACACAACAACTCTCTTTCCTTTATTATGAGACAAAGAAACGGCTTTGACCCATTTTGATACATAATCAACAACAACTAGAATGTACTTCATTCCGTATGATCTTACAAAAGGGCCCATGAAATCGATGCTCCAGACATCAAACAATTCTACTTCAAGCATCTTCGTCAAAGGCATCTCATGCCTCTTGAGATCGACCCATGCCTCTGACATTGGTCACACTTTATCACAAACTCATGATCATCCATAAATAACGTTGGCCAATAGTATCCACTTTGCAATACCTTTCTAGTCATTTGGTCACCTGCATGGTGACCTCCAACTGGGGAAGCATGACATGCTTCCAATATGAACAATACATCCACTTCTGGTACATATCTCTTTATAATATTGTCAGCACATCTTCGAAAAAGATACGGCTCATCCCAGAAGTAGCGTGTCATATCATGAAGGAATTTCTTTATTTGATGGAAAAAAAGATTTTCTTGAATGACCTCACTCACCACATAGTTTGCAAAATCAGCATACGAAGGAACTTTCTCCATAGCAGCAGCTAAGATCTCCTCGTCAGGAAATGCATCATTTATCTTAACTTCCTTACCAACTACTTGCTTACCTTCTCTCCTAGACAGATAATCTGCAACTTGGTTTTCGCAACCCTTCCTATCTTTAACTTCAAAGTCAAATTCTTAGAGTAGCAACACCCACCTAATTAACCTTGGTTTTATGTCCTTTTTAGCCATCAAATACCTCAAGGTTGTGTGGTCAGTGTGGACCACCACATTGGTCCCTAGCAGATTAGCTCAAACTTTCTCAAAAGCATAGACTACAGCAAGGAGTTCCTGTTCGGTGATGGTGTAGTTCTTTTGAGCTCCATTCAGTGTTTTTTTGGCATAATAAATCAGGTGAAAAAATTTGTCCTTCTTATATCCCAACACTGCTCCAAGGGCAACACCAATTGCATCACATATGATCTCAAACGGTTTTGACTAGTCTGGTGCAATAATTATAGTTTGCAAAGTGGATTTGCAACTTTTGCTTTGAGAAGTGTCTTATAAACCTCCGGTAAAAATCAGCATGCCCAAGGAAACTACACACGCCCTTTACTGAGATAGGAGGTGGTAGTTTCTCTATAACTTCAACCTTGGATCTATCAACCTCTATCCCTTTTTTCTGAAATTTTGTGCCCGAGAACAATGCCTTCTTTCACCATGAAGTGGCATTTTTCCCAATTAAGCTCCAAATTGAATTCCATGCACCGTTGCAGAGCTCTACTCAAATTCTCCAAACACAGCTCAAAAGAATCTCCAACCACAAAAAAATAATCCTTGAACACCTCCAGGGTGTCCTCCACTCTATCTAAGAAAATAGACATCATACACTTTTGAAAGGTGGCTGGTGCATTACATAACCCAAATGGAATCCTCTTGAAAGCAAAGGTACCATACGGGAATGTAAATGTCATCTTCTCCTGATCTTTAAGAGAAATACAGATTTGGTTGTAGCCGGAATAACCATCCAAGAAGCAATACCACCCCCTTCCTGCCAACCGATCAAGCATTTGATCCATGAAAGGCATAGGGAACTGGTCTTTTAAGGTCTATAAGTTTAGTTTTCGATAGTCCATACAAACTCTCCACCCAGTCACAGGCCTAAGTCGAATCAACTCATTCCGTTCATTTGCAACAACAGTCATGCCCCCTTTCTTGGGCACACATTGAACTGGGCTTACCCATTTACTGTCGAAAATAGGATAAACCACCCCTTCGTCCAACCACTTAATAATTTCCTTCTTGACCACTTCTTGTATTGGTGGGTTAAGACGGCATTGGTGCTCGATGGTCAGAGAACAATCATCATCAAGTTGTATCTTATGAGTGCAGATGCCAGGGGGAATGCCAATAATATTTGCAATAGTCCACGCTATTGCTTTCTTGTATCTCTGAAGTACCAAAATAAGAGCTTTCACCTACTGCTCGTCTAAATCAGCTACAATAATAATGGGTTGCATTTTTCCATTACCCAGAAACACGTACCTCAGATACCCTGGTAGTTTTTTTAATTCCAACATTGGTGGCTCTTCAACAGATGGCTTAGTCGGTGGTGTTGGTCGATTAGCAAGATCAAGATCCAATTTATTAGGAGCAATGATAACACTCAAATTACACTCTTAAATGGGTGTAAGTGATCATTGTCAATATAAAACCCAACTAGGGTGGGGTCGAATCCCACAAGGAATAATGTGAGTGGCAATTAAACTAGTTTGAAACTAAAGCTACAAGTTAAATTCAAACAATCAATATAAAAATATAAAATGGAGGTTTTCGAGATTAGCAAATAATTTTTTTTAGTCACTTTAATTCCAATATTTGAAATCAGTCTAAATGGGAAACCAGAGTTATGTTCACCATGGGTTTTGGGAATTGACAGATACTAGGTAATGCTTGGTATTCTTGAAGTAAGTAGAAACAGCAGAATATCCCTAACTACGATACTATTTGACTTATCTCTTGACCTCACCAGACAATTTATCATCTAATTCTCTCGAACTTAGATAACTTATCTATTTCCAATAGGATTTTATCTCAGGTAGATCAATCCAGTTACGGCATTGATCATTAAACAGAAGGTTGGTAGCTTTTGAGTCCCTGTTGATAATTCACGACCTCTAGTCTATTTCTTCGTTAAAAGCAAATAAAACCTAAGGCATAACATAATGTTTGCAACCAGTAGATTTCAGTTAAAATAATAGAATTTCAAGACGTCCCACTACTCTTTGAATCTGTTAAATACCTAGTAACCTATCAAACCCTAGTCCATGGATTCCATAACTCCGGCTAATGGAATTAGCCGCTCATGATTTGATGAACGAAATACAAAGTTGAATTTATGATAATAAGGATAAACTTACGAACGGATGAAAAACAACAAGTAGTTTCTTCAATTTAATCCCGAAAATAGGAATCCACAAATAGTTGATAAATGTTGTAGAAAATAAAACTCTCCAAAACTAAAAAAAAAAAAAGAACTCCCAGAATAAACCCTAAAAGATGCTATTTATACTAAAGCCTAATTAAGGAAATAAAATAGCAAATTTAATTAATTCTCAAATTAGGTGACGCACAAGCTGACGCCGCGTCAAGAGTCTGACGCCCTATCACTGATGGCGTCAGACTTGCTCCAGTTTCTTCAATTCTCTGCCCTAGGATGACGATGAATCTAACGCCGCATCAAGGATCTAACGGTGTATCACCAACATCGTCAGATGTCTTATCCTATCGCTGATTTTCTGCTTAAGGCTGACGCCATTCTTGATGCCTTATCACCCACTTGACGCCACATCACAAACGTCGTCATAACTGCTTCTCAGTTCTAATTCCCTGGTTAAGGCTGATGCTACTTCTAATCATCTATCACAAGGCTGACGACTTATCACGGATGTCGTCAGCCATGTTTTCTTCTCTTTTTCTCAGATTTTCAACTCTTTTGCTCCATTGTCATTTATTTCCATTCCTTCAGCCTTTTACTACAATATCATGAGCAAACACATCAAAACAACAAGAGTTGCTTCAGAATTCACAATTATTTTGAGCTAAAAAGCATTAAATGTGTTAGCTTTTGCTCACATATCAACACCCTCAACTTAAAACAATTGCTTGATCTCAAGCAACAAACTAACTAAGAGTATACAAAGTACAAGTTGGCAGCTAACTATTCATATCAGTTCAGAATATATGCAGCATGTCCAAGGTCAGTCAAATTAAGAGCAATTGTGTCTATTATTGTAAACACCCATGCAACTCACGAGGATCAAGATATGGCAAGAATTTTAGCAATAATAACCCAGCGCATACCCAAATCACACTATCCGAATAAAGCAGTGATTAGCAACATACCTAGTGTGCCCTCACAACAAAGAAATCCCTTTTTCACTCATGTCAGAATTTACATACATAAAGACAGGGATAAACACAAAACACACTCTCAGAACGAAGTTCCAACATTCCGCATCAAATGCCATAGGCCTTCCCTTATAGTCAGTACCCAAGTCGTCAGACAGGTCAGTTAGGATCACTATAGGGCTTTTCTTAAGCTTGTAACATAGGCTAGGGGATGGTATGATATTCATGGATATTTCAGAGTGACGATGCCCCCTTGACACTACACTAAACTCTTGGGGTTTCAACTCCCAACTTTCTTTTCTTCCTCTCTTTTATTAATCACGCATGTTCAAGATGGATGCGGTCTTTTCAATTATCACATTATCTTTTTATCATCTTTTACACAACTTTCTCATTTCTTATTCCTTTTTCACCGCACCCAACTTTTTATTCTTTTCTTTTATTCTTCCTCTCTTCATACTTATTTTGTATCACGCACCCCTATGATAGCCACCCTCAACTTAGGTTATTTGCCTAAGTCAAGGTGCACAGTGTCCAAGGAGGACCAGGGCAAAAATAGGTTCATTGTGATGTAAACGGGGAGGTGAGAGGTGTCGTAGAAAGAAATAGGCTAATTAGACTCAAAATAGGGATCAAGAGATATTATGCACATAGGGAAGATCATTTTGGATAAAGTGGGCTAAAATAAAAATGTCCTATGATCCTTTCCTAACTCCTATCCTATGACCATGGCAAGACTAACAGGGCAAGTTCTAGATTCAACATACAACGGGAACTGAGTAAGACATTACACACATAAGGCACACAAGTATCTTACATATCACTACATATCCAGTTCATGCACTTGTTTAACAAAAGTTATTCAGTTGCCAAACTAATGCCACAAAAAGATACACCGTGGACATAAATGGATGCAATTCACATAGTAATATATCAGACCAATGGAGAGGTGCTCAAAAATCTCAAAAACAAGTTAACTGCCTTAGTTACTTGTATTTCTCCTAGTCAACTACATCACAAAACAAGCGCAATATGACTAAACATACTAGCTCTACTAGGAACAAGACTCCGGAGAAAAGAGGCACGGCAACAAAAACCCCAGGAGGACATCAACACCCACAAGTAGCCCCAATACCCTCAACTTAAAATCATGCAATGTCCCCAATGCGTCAAACCAAAACAAGAGAGTTAGAAACATACCTGTGGCACCATGGGTGCGAAGATCTGATGTCAATCACATAATACGAATACAAACAACAAAATATCTTGGGTTGCCTCCCAAGAAGCGCCTAATTTAGTGTCGCGGTACGACAATATCCAGTCATCCTTTATCCCTCCAATTTGAGGATTTAAATTATCGGCCATCTTTTGATTTTTACGTCTTTTAGGTTCGTTGGGCAAATGTGAAGGCATGATAAGGAATGTTCTATCATGTCACTTCGAAAACTTGAACTGCTTGCCCAATTTTGCATCAAACTTTCGTATGGGATCATTGAACAATGATGAGGATCTTAAAAAGCCACTAAATGGATATCGATCTTTAAGATTTTTGGACTTTAAGACTGGGGTTGTAGTATACCCTTTTGGAAAGATAAACTCCAAAATGTAAAAAATTTCCTTCTTATTTTCAAAATTCATCATTTGCTTGGGTGGTTCGACTTTCTTCACATCCACCAAACATAATGTTGAAAAGTGGTTCGAATGAGGACTGACTGTCAATTCTGGAGTAGCGTCTCTATTAGTATCTTTACCCCAAAATGGACTAGAGTCTTCACAAGGATTGTTCTTGATTTCTTCTTTCAATTCTAGTACCATTTCCTCATCTTTGGCATCTTTGTTCATGAATGGTTTGGTTGGTTGGGAAATATCCAATGGAAGATCAACATCAAGCTCATCATCAGTAGAGAATTCTTGCTCCTCATCTTCACACTCTTTCATTATGTTAAATGATTTCACAGACAAGATATCATCTAAACATAATATAGAAGAATGCTTTGAATAATTGACCTCTATATCTATCTCCTCATGAATGATCGGCTTCATATCTTGATGTATATCATATACGATATAATATGTTTATTTTTGGAGATCTAAAATTTGTTGAAACATAGCTTCAATGCCACTCTTACCGGTCCTTCATTCTTTCTTTTCTTTACCATAACACCTATCAAACTCATAAGAAGAACTAGAATTTGGGTTAGCGCAATAGGGGGAGGGGGCATTTGGGCAATAACTCCAATGTCCATCTTGACCACCACATAAAGAACAATTATACTCCTAGTAGGATGGAGATGGTGCACACATCTCTCTTCAGAGAACATATCTACAATCTTGCCAAAAGTGAGGTCCATCACAATATGGACGTGGATCATCAAGATAAGATTTCCAACCACCAAGCTCCTGTTCATTCCACGATGCCATAGTAATAAGTAAACTAAAATAAAAATCTACCTAACACAAGAAATAAAAGAAAACTAAATACAAATATTTACAAGTTTGAATTCAAACTAGTAGGCTAAAATTCTAAACCAACTCAATACGCCAAATTATTCCCCAGCAACGGCGTAATTTTTGATAACACTTAAATTACACTCTTGAATGGGTATACGTGATCGTTTTCAATATTAAACCCAACTAGGTTGGGGTCGAATCCCACAAGGAACAATGTGAGTGGCGATTAAACTAGTTTGAAACTAAAGCTACAAGTTAAATTCAAACAATCGATATAAAAAGATAAAATGGGGTTTTTGGAGATTAGCAAATAATTTTTTTGGTCACTTTCATATCAGTGATTAAAATTAGTCTAAATGGGAAACCAGAGTTATGTTCACCATGGGTTTTGGGAATTGACAGATACTAGGTAATGTTTTGGATTCTTGAAGTAAGTAGAAACAGCAGAATATACCTGATGACGATACTATTTGACTTATCTCACAACCTCACCAGACAATTCATCATCTAATTCTCTCAAACTTAGATAACTTATCTATTTCCAATAGGATTTTATCTCAGGTAGATCAATCTAGTTACGGCATTGATCATTAAACAGAAGGTTGGTAGCTTCCGAGTCCCTGTTGATAATTCATGACCTCTAGTCTATTTCACCGTTATAGGCAAATAAAACCTAAGGCATAACCTAATGTTTGCAACCAGTAGATTTCAGTTAAAACAATAGAATTTCAAAACGTCCTACTACTCTTTGAATCTGTTAAATACCTAGTAACCTATCAAACCCTAGTCCTGGGATCCCATAACATCGGCTAATGGAATTATCCGCTCATAATTTGATGAACGAAATACAAAGTTGAATTCATGATAATAAGGATAAACTTACAAACGGATGAAAAGCAACAAGTAGTTTCTTTAATTTAATCCCGAAAATAGGACTCCATAAATAGTTGATAAGTGTTGCAGAAAATAAAACTCTCCAAAACTTAAAAAAAAACAACTCCCTGAATAAACCCTAAAATATGCTATTTATACTAAAGCCTAATTAAGGAAATAAAATAGCAAATTCAATTAATTCTCAAATTAGGTAACGCCCAAGCTGATGCCACGTCAAGAATCTGACGCCCTATCATGGATGGCGTCAGACTTGTCCCAGTTTCTTCAATTCTCTGCCTTAGGCTGACGATAACTCGGATACCGTGTCAAGGATCTGACGGCGTATCACCAACGTCATCAGATGTCTTCTCCTATCGCTGATTTTCTGCTTAAGGCTGATGCTATTCTTGATGCCTTATCACCTACTTGATGCCACATCACAAACGTCGTCAGAACTGCTTCACAACTTCAAATCCCTAGTTAAGGCTGACGCTACTTCTGTTAGTCTATCACAAGGCTGACGATTTATCACGGATGTCGTCAGCCATATTTTATTCTCTTTTGCTAAGATTTTCCACTCTTTTGCTCCATTGTCATTTATTTTCATTCCTTCGGCCTTTTACTGCAATATCATGAGCAAACACATCAAAACAACAAGAGTTGCTTCAGAATTCACAATTATTTTGAGCTAAAAAGCATTAAATGTGTTAGCTTTTTCTCACACATCAACGGCGGCATTTTTGATAACACTCAAATTACACTCTTGAATGGGTGTAAACGATCGTTGTCAATATAAACCCAACTAGGTTGGGGTCGAATTCCACAAGGAATAATGTAAGTGGTGATTAAACTTGTTTGAAACTAAAGCTACAAGTTAAATTAAAACAATCGATATAAAAAGATAAAATGGGGGTTTTAGATATTAGCAAATAATTTTTTTGGTCACTTTCATTTTAGTGTTTGAAATCACTCTAAATGGAAAGCCAGAGTTATGTTCACCATGGGTTTTGGGAATTGGCAGATACAAGGTAATACTTGGGATTCTTGAAGTAAGTAGAAACAGCAGAATATCCCTGATGAAGATACTATATAACTTATCTCTCAACCTCACCAGATAATTTATCATGTAATTCTCCCGAACTTAGATAACTTATCTATTTCCAATTAGATTTTATCTCAGGTAGATCAATCCAGTTATGGCATTGATCATTAAATAGAAGGTTGGTAGATTCCGAGTCCCTATTGATAACTCACGACCTCTAGTCTATTTCTCTTTTAGAAGAAAATAAAACCTATGGCATAACCTAATGTTTGCAACCAGTAGATTTCAGTTAAAATAACAGAATTTCAAGATGTCCTACTACTCTTTGAATCTATTAAATACCTAGTAACCTATCAAACCCTAGTCCATGGATCCTATAACTTCGACTAATGGAATTAGCCGCTCATGATTTGATGAACGAAATACAAAGTTGAATTCATGATAATAAGAATAAACTTACAAATTGATGAAAAGCAACAAGTAGTTTCTTCAATTTAATCCTGAAAATAGGAATCCACAAATAGTTGATAAGTGTTGCAGAAAATAAAACTCTCTAAAACTAAAAAAATGAACTCCCTGAATAAACCCTAAATGATGCTATTTATACTAAAGCCTAATTAGAGAAATAAAATAGCAAATTCATTTAATTCTCGGATTAGGTGACGCCCAAGCTGATGTCGCGTCAAGAGTCTGATGCCCTATCATGGATGGCGTCAGACTTGCTCCAGTTTCTTCAATTCTCTGCCTTAGGCTGACGATGACTCTGACGCCGCGTCAAGGATCTGACGGAGTATCACTAACGTCCTCAAATGTCTTCTCCTATCGCTGAATTTTTGCTTAAGGCTAACGCCATTATTGATGCCTTATCACCCACTTGACACCATATCATAGACGTCGTCAGAACTACTTCTCATCTCCAATTCCTTGGTTAAGGCTGATGCTACTTCTGATAGGCTATAACAAGGATGACGACTTATCACGAATGTCGTCAGCCAAGTTTTATTCTCTTTTGCTCAGATTTTCAACTGTTTTGCTCCATTGTCGTTTATTTCCATTCCTTCAGCCTTTTACTACAATATCATGAGCAAACATATCAAAACAATAAGAGTTGCTTCAGAATTAACAATTATTTTGAGCTAAAAAGCATTAAATGTGTTAGCTTTTGCTCACATATCAAGCATAAGAGTATGAACCCATTCCTGTCAAAGCACAAACAGTCTCTTCGTACTCTTCAATGCCTTCACGATCAAAATTCATCAGCACTGCAGCTAGAGGCTCTACAACAATTTTCTCCTCTATTGGCATCTCCTGCTCATCCTCCTAATATACATGAACAATTGAAAACACACTCATTTTTTTATGTTGCTTCATTGATTTGCATACATCATATTGCACAACTTTATCATTCAGCCTAAATAAGAGCTCATTAGCTCACTGATCAATCAACACACTTCCTGTTGCGAGGAAAGGTCTACCTAAGATTATGGGCACCTCAAAATCCACCTCACAATCTAGAATAATGAAAGCTGCCAAAAATTTAAAGCTAGCTACCTTCACCAGCACATCATACAAAATACCAATAGGTTGTTTTACCGATCTGTCCGCCATCACAAGTCACATGTTGAAGGGTGTGGGGTCTCTCAAACCTAATTTTTTATAAACAGCTAACGGCATCAAATTAATGCTCGCTCCCAGATCACATAAGGCTTTTGCAAAGTCAATAGGTCCAATAGTGCATGGGATAGTAAATGCTCTCGGATCAGCCTTCTTCTCTACCAAGGATCTTATGGAAATAGCACTACAATAATAGAGATTATCCACCGGTTCATAGTTGACTGCTCTTTTCTTCATCACCAGATCCTTTATAAATTTAGCATATCCTGGCATTTGCTCAAGTGCCTCTACCAAGGGCGTATTGCAGTCAACTGCTTTAACATTTCCATGAACTTACTAAACTTTATTTCATCAACCTTCTTTTTCAATCTCTGAGGAAATAGAGGTGGTGGTTTTGGGAGAGTATTCACCACTACTTACTTTTCCCTCTCTTTCCCTTTTTTACAACTCATCAACCTGTTGATGATTAGAAGGGATATCAATGTCATCCATTTTCTCAGACTCCGTTGGATTACCTTTTTAAAACTCAACAGCTTCTTTGATCACCTCATCATTCACAGCTTTGCCCAAAGAAGGTCCTGATAAAACTTACCACTCTGTGTCGTAATAGCCATGCACGAACCATCATTCTGAGGGTTCTGAACTATATCACTCAGTAATGTTCCACTCTTTTTCTGATTTAACGCTGCAGAAAGTTGGCTCATTTATTATTCCAACTATTTGATCGAAGTGGAATGAGAGTTTACTAACTTCTCAAAGAAGACAAATCGGTCTTCATGGTAGTCACCCCAGAGTTGGTAGCATCAACTCCCTTTAATAATTTATCCATCATATTCTCTATAGACATCTTGCCAGAGCTAGTTGTCGCATTATCTCTACTTCTAGGAGGTACATACAACCCACTTCTATTATTCTTGCTCTTCCAGTTTCCTTGATCCCGATCCTTATATCCAGCCTTGTTATAAAAAGTTTGACCTTGATTTTCTTAGGTATTGCCTTGAAAACACCCTGGTTATTCTAATAATTTGCCTTTTCTTCTGAATCAGAATCATCTCTATCGTAGGATGCAACAACCTTCACTTTTTCAGTCTTTGCAGATAATAAGTGCTTGGTCAATAAGTCCATTTGTGTCTTCAAATATGCCATATATTGATCGCATTCTTTCTCTTTCTTATGTTGTTATGTAGTCATACCAACAGAAACAGTAGGGCTTGCTACCACAGAATCCCTAGTATACCAAGCTCTACTTCATTTGGTCATCCGATCAAGCATCTCCGAGGCCTCTTGAAAAGTTAAATCCATAAATGATCCCCCTGCAGAATTATCGACAACTGGTTTTGTAATAGAGTTCAAAGCCCAATAAAGAGTCTTCATCAGATGAATATCCATCTTATTATGGTTTAGGCACTGCATCAACTTCTTTTTAAACCTCTCCCAAGTTTTGTAAATATCTTCGGTTGGGATTTGTCTAAAATTACTGATCTCATCCCTCAATTGTACCCTCCTGGAAGGCAAAAAGAACCTTTCTACGAAAACTTCCTTCAACTGCCTCCAATTGGTTATAGAATCGGGCGTTAGTTCATTAAGCCATAATGTTGCCTCCCCAGACAGAGACAATGGAAATAACCTCAAGCGAATAGCATTCTGACCTTCTCCAAGATTATCAAAAGATTTACAAATGATGAAAAAATTCACCAAATGCATCTTAGGATCATCTCCTGGCTGACCGTTGAATAACCCCCTTTAGATGCAGGAGTTGGATCATCGTATTGATGATATTGAATTTTTCTCCAAGTGCTAGAGGTGGAAGAATAATATCTCCAGTCTCTCCTGCTCCATCCCTTCCGTTGTTATCGTCATTGAGATCATACTGAAGAGGTTTGTGGTCTTGTCTTCCCCTGAAAGGGCGATTTCGATGTACATTGCGATTCACAGGTGCAGCTATATCCCAGCACGCCTTGGGTTTATAGGATCCAATAAGTTATCATATCCCAGGTCCTCATCATCAGGATTTGGCACCCGACCTGGGTTATCAGCATTTTGCTGATTTACTTGAGCATTAGCCAAGGCGGCTAATCTTTCTGCCTCTTGTGGATCAGTCATTCTACCGATCAACTGAGGCTCTGGAAGTATTAGTAATAATGGTTCACCTGATCTTTGTGTATTGTGCATACATAATTATCAACCTGCACAAACAAACAAAAACAAATAAATGTAAAGTTTTAGGAAACTTTGACCAAAGGGTCGATTAACAATCACAAACTTAATTGACAACCGTATTCCCCGGCAACGGCGACAAAATTTGATATGCCCAAATTACAACCTTCTTATGAAAGTGTTAATCACAAACTTAATTCTCTAAAGTTTACACAATTTTTTTTTGCATTCTTTATAATATAAAAAAGTGGCAGAAAAGTGCTTCTGACGGTTGAAATAGTTGACTGTCACACCTTCGATGGATATTATAAAGAATGCAAAAAAATATTGTGTAAACTTTAGAGAATGTAGTTATCGAGGTTCCATAATTTGCCTTAAACAGAGTTAACTTGGGACAACATAAATAAATAAGGGCACCAAGAAGAAGAAATAGATGTGACTGTCGAGGCACTATAAGAAACAACTTCTCTATAGCACGAAGGTAGGGATAATGTTTGGATACATTTGTTGGGATCCCATTGTTATCTTCCCTTAGTACAAAAGAGAGATTAGAAAATATCAATTCACTTTCTTAGTGCCATTGAGCACAAACTGTATTGAGCAAGGAGACAATAAGACAATCCAACCAAGCTGTCTTAAAGTAATGTTTATAAACAAAATGATTAACAAAAGTCTATTTCTATGTAACATATGTTCCAAAGGAACTTTACATAGAATATATAATATATATTAAAAAGCATCACATCAACAAGTTACTGCCGAGAAGAAGGGAGGAGGATCGATTTTACCTTTCCTAAAACATCTCAATTCGATGATAAAAACTACAAGGAAATTTCCTTTATCTCCTTAATAGAAGTTTCATTTTTCACCTTAATAATCAAGTCGACAACCAACAGTGCCATAAGGTTGTATATTCCACCAACTAGCCACTCATCGGGCACATGAAAGTAACAATCTCTAATCTATCTATCGCACATAGTTTACTAAATTGTGCTAAGCTTAGGTAATATAAAAATTATGGAAAATCTATTCTTTCAAATACATAACAAAGCACAATCAGTTAACAAACATCAAAAATACATGAGGCAGTAAGATTCATCATACTTAATTTCTCATAATACAACTAAAAAAAACCCAAAACCCTAGGCGTTCACATCCATCATTGTTTACCTATTCCACGTTCAACTAATAGGATTATTAGTGCATATCAAAATTTAAACCCATCCCCAAATATTTGGTTAGCAATCAAAGAGAAGGAGAAGAAAATACCAAAACAGAAACTCAAAATATTAGGTCAAAATGATCAATTAGAAGAATACACTAACCTTAAAATCACTAAATTGAAGAAAGCCACAAAATTGCTCAAAAATTGAATTTCAAATTTAAGAGATGAAATTGAAGTGTTGGTCAGAGTAGTGATACGGTCTGACTTTTGACAACACCTACAAAATAGTTTTTTGAAGAGGTGGTCAGAGTAAAATAGGAGCAGTGGTGGTCGGAGCTGCACGGGAGCAGTGGTGGTCGGAGCAACTCCGAAATGACATTTTGTAGTGGTACGGTGGTCGGAGTAGTGGTAATGGTCAGAGAAGTGGTACAATTGTTGGATGGTCAGAGCAGTGGTATGGTGGTTGGAGGAAATTGTTTGAGAGAGAAATCTGGCGATTTTGTTATCTTATATGAAAAATGTGAAAAGGGTTTTGTTATATTTGTTAATTGTTTTTGGACGACTTGTGAAATATTTTGGTGCTAGAACTGTTGTTCTTGAAGAATAACCAATGCAATAGATTTTAGTTTTCCAATTAAGTGTAGCCATAGCTACAATATGGCAATGATTAAAATAACTGTTGTTGTAAGATACCCTACTGCAACGCTTATTGTACAACAGCAACGATTCTAACTCCAAATCATTCCAATGCAACAATTTTTCTAACAACGGTTCAAACCATTTCAATAGACCCTCTATTGCAATGCTTTTGAAATCATTGCTAAAAATTCCATTGTAATAGGGGTAATTTCCAGTAGTGAATATCTCCCCCTTGGGATCATTCTCCCTCGAATGAAGACTGATATTTGCACGAGAAAAATGTAGTTACTATCTTAAAAATAAACTTCTAGCATTTATCATGTCTCATAAATGAAATCACCTCTTGATACGATACTAACTCAGCTGATACATACCAAACATGAACGCATACCTAGGAATCATATGGAATGATATAGGTATGACATGTCTGATAATGAATGATATAGTTAAGCTGAAATAATAAAACTTCAATCATTAAACTGATTTCTAAGATGACTTGATTAACTATAAGGTGTTGATTAAAGTTTTGAGTTTAGAACCCAATTGAAACATTCAAGACTCAATATCATATAGAATTGTGAAGTGATAACTGATGCGATAAAATCTCCAAGAGTTACTAAGAATAGGTTATGATTTTCTTCAAACTCTCATTATCATAACTTCTAATAACAATCGAGGGAAAGAATATTGTGCATGATTTGGGTATGGAATTTGAGCACGGAATCACAACATGGATACAACTTTATAATATGGGATCTAGGCATAGAGAATAGAATCTAGTATAGGATTACTATGTCTTAGGCAATGTAACTATTAACTTTCAAGCATAGCCACACTTCTCAAATACTCTCTCAACTATACTTTTGCTCTTAAATACTACACTTCATTTGATGCAACTTATAATCTTTACATGGGTACATATGACTACTCCAGCCAAAGTTTGAGTTGAACTACATACTCTCACCATGTTCAAGCCTAACTCAAAATCACAAGGTACTAACATAACACCATAATACTAGTCTAAACCAAAGTTTTCAATATCATATGTCTTTTTAGAGATCTTATCTTAAGAATAATACTCCTTGCCACTTCAACAACTAACTTCGCCCTCTTACCAGGAATTCACTAGAGCACAATGCATTCATCAACTAATATACCAATAGGACATCTAAGTATACCGTTATAACCACATATGAACTTCTAGGCAACCAACCCACCTAGGAATCTTTCCCATATTCTCTAATACCTCTATTAATAATGGTTTTTATTCATTATCCCCAGGAAGACACACCAAGAATTCTCAACTAACTATGGTATACCAAAGATTTGCATCACTCTTCTTTCATACTTATAGCATTAGATAAAACAAGCACTCAACAAATTTTCCCTAATAAGGAACACCTACTCTCCCCTGTCCGCACCATTGCTCATCTATTTTCACCACCATTATCTTAACATAGGAAGAGGTTACTAAGGGCTAGAATATGAGGACTTGAAGCATGGAAGAATACCATACATAGCTTTGATACTTAACTGAGGCCTGAAGAATAGAGTATCAAAGCCATGGATTAATTAAAGAGATCTAAACTAAGGACATACATAACATAATATGACTTTTATTGGTCATTAAAGGTGTACCACGAGTTATGTTAATTGCAGAACTAAGCATGCTCTAAAACATAGGCTCATACTTATCATAAGCTACTTAATATAAGACTGGAGTTCATAGATTTATGGGAGGTGACTCGACGTATAGAGTGAAGTTGTTAGCTGAGAATAAACTTGAATATGCATGAACATTATAAGCATTGGTCACAGGCGTGACTCTATCACTCAATACATAGATAAGGTGCCATAATGATTGAAATTCAAGGAAAAGAATAAGCTAGAGCAAGAATCAATCACTATCTCATCATAGCCTTATTGACATTCATCACAATCTAACTCTCAAACCTTGATTTGGTTCTTAACTCGATCATCTCCCCCTTAGATTAAAGCCAACATTCTAAGATTATGGGTCTATTCAATATACTCAAGACTAAGCCATAAATATTTACTCTAACTGCCTACAGATAAATTCCCAAACTCACTCGAATAAACTATATCTGGATAATACTAACTTCATTCTTGGACACTCCCTTAATAGATACCATCCTTAACTTTCTCTATCTTCAATAATCATTATCATATACTTATACTCTTCTCCACCAACACATCTGTCTATATAAAAATATAATCTAGACGTTCTTCATAGCTTACTAATATCACACCTCTAAACTTATATTTTTTCCTAAACCATAAGAATAAAAATTATACTAAAAGACTTAACATCCTTAACCTATAACTCCCAGCTAAGCTATCATGAACACCATATACTTTATCACTATCCTTTTTCACACGTAGCAACTCGTGGATACTATCTAAGAACACATGACACTTTAAAAACTTAGAAAATAATGCATCCCCTACACTGTTATACTTAATTATGAAATAAAAGAACTTAAATACTTGCATACATTATTCCAATCTTACTAGCTCACTTTTCATATAACTAATATCACTATCCCAAAAAATCATTATTTCCACCTTGATAATCATTCACTGTTCAAGCTTAGATTCTAGTACTAGACATGATTGACCATGACCTCACATGCCATTCTTGTTTGGCAAAACATCAAGAAACACTTGTCCACTAGAACCTATAATAATAATATTTGATTATAATCTTATGGTCTATCTTACTATAATCTATTAGCATATCCTTCTTTCACACATCATACTACTTATTCATCTATAGATCTAAATTATACTTCCATCCCTACAAGCATCAACCAATTTCACTTTCACAACCATAAGGAGAAACCACATCAACAAGCCTTAATAACATAATGCTTTTGTTAATAACCTATAATTTTCTAACACAATGGAATACCATTAAGAACTCTTTTCCTACTTTAAGCATGCCACAATTCACCTTAACTAATAACTCTTTCTCTACCTTCCACCATAAAACCTACACCACATTCACTATCCCTTAGTTAAAACACAAGGTCATATCACCTCAATCCTAATTAATAGCAGACATAGATCTGGCAATTTACCCTTAACCAAATGCTAACCCCACCTTTTCTTGTTACTACACTTCTAAATCCATACTTCTAACTCTAAGAATGTTCTATTACTTATGAATCATAACACCCTAAGTTACACTATCCCTTAATAAAAACTATATTCAATACTCTAGGCACATACTCTCTCCTTTCATGATCATTATTTGTAACGAAGGGCTAAAGAAAAATCTAATTACATAGCATATTTTGAGTTAACTACACAACTCATAAGGATAAGGACATAAGCTTTCAAATTAAAGGAAATTAAAGGACTTTAAACACACAAGTGGGCTCATTTCAAGCCCTTTATGCAACTTCTTAAGTTACTGATAGGAAAATTGAGAGAATCATCTCGAGAGCAATAGAAATATGCTACTCATGTTATCTTAAGAATAAGTCATAGATGGAGAATTATAGAGTAACACATAAATTGATGAAATTTTTGAGAGAACAAGCTTACTGCATGATCTAAACATAAAGAAGGGAAATATTTCTTAAATTCCCAATAGCCTCTTAAAGAAAGTATAGATGTCTCCATACCATTCTGCAAGATTCTACTAGTCACGGCTTTACTGACACACTAGTACCCTTAAAATCTGTGCTATGATACAAAGTTTGTAATGTCTTGAGACTACCCCCTGGACGTCACATGGTGCTTAGAACCATAAGTAATTCTAAGCTAACCCATGATACTAGCATAACTTGGGAGCGATTGAATAAAGTACATAAAAATGGAAATAATAACCAGAAGAGATATCTTTAGCTAAAACAGTTCAATACAAAACTATTTAAAACATTTACAAAACTAGTTATACAATGGAAACTAAAAGGGAATACATAACTCTAACTGATTATCTATGAAGCCTCTACTAATACTGACTACAGGTAGCCGGGACATAACCTCCAACTATCCCTAATCAATATAACTAAATAAAATATATAATATTGAAACTATAGTTGACTCGAGACCTCAAATAAAGATAACTCATCACCTTCTGGTTGAAATTTGTGAACTGTCTGACCATGATATATGGGCTAGAACTTGTACCTATATTATGAAATAATGTAGCCACACAGACGTATATGTGATTAGTACTTTTGGAATTTACTTAGTATGTGGGGGAGAATGGAATAAGTAAAATCAAAGTTAAACATACTTCCAAATCATGTATAGTAAGTGTAAAAGTACTTACCATGATCATGAATAAAACTGAAAACTAAAATATCATAAAACATGAATAATAAAGCATAATTTGATAAGCTTAGTGAGTCATCACACTTCGTTTCTAAGATCTTTGCTTTTATTTTCTTGGAGGTAGATTTATATGACCGACATAAACCATGTGAGCTATTATAGAGTCCAATGTCTTTCCCACATTGAGGAGAGTTGTTCTAATCTTGCCATCAGAATAGAACTTTCACTTAGAGTGATCACTAAGCTTAGCCCATATTGGGAAAAGGAGGGGACACTCTCTGGCGAGGCTCCTAAACCTATGGTGGCACATCGCTTCTGGGAAATAGGATGTGCTAAACCCACATTTCCCTATCGGTTCTAAAAAGTAATCCCAAAACATGTACTTATATGCTCATACTTGTAAAATCCACCTTAAAATATCATATGGATTTATAAACTACAAAAAAACTATGATTCTCTTACTTAAATCATATTCATAAGGAAACTTTTGGATTTCATATCTTATCTAAGATCATAAGATTAAAATTGATATTTAATCATGTTGTAAAACTTATTTCTTGAACTTATAATCTTAAACTTCTTGAAAACATAGCAACTTATGCTTAAACATGAAATCATTCGTTATAACATAGAAATTTTATATCATAATATAAAACTCAATGCTCAAGATCACTTTCATTGATAAAAACATAAGTAAACCTGAAATCATATACAAAATAATATTCAATTCATGTGGAAGTATCAAAATCTCAAAGCATAAGAAAAGTGGGTATAAACCCTAGTAAGTCAATTACTTCAAAATTAATTAAAAATTAAACTTTTGGGTATAAGTATAGAAGAGTATCCTTGTTCTAACCCCACATACCTGAATTTTTTGATTTCTTAAAGGAAAACTAGAATTTGGATCCTTGAAAGTTGAACTTAAGGAAGAAACCCTAACTTTTTTCTCTTGAGAGTGGAGAGAAGTATGACGTTTGAAAACTAACTAAGAATGATCTAATAATATTTATTGACTAATTTATGTCATTGAAGAGGAGTTTGATTCAAGGAAATGACCAAATTACCCCAAAGGAAACGTAAAAAAATGTTGCAGAAATTTTCAATAGACAACAAGGTTAACGGCCTGTTAGTTTGGTGATGTATCATCACCCTATTCATGTAATGCCATGGGTTTTTGGGTCCTTGGAATTCTTGGAATTTTCCACTCACTTCCCTGGTTACAACTAGACCCTGTGAGTCATAGGGTATCCTGATAAGTTAATATGATAAGTCGTAACCAAATCAGTAAGTTTGTGTTTTGATTCTATTGTGAGTACGAGTGGCTCACTAAGAACCATAAGGATATGTCATGAGTGATTAGGTGTAATAATAGGGTGTCTAGTGTAAGCCCCAATTTGGATTCTGTGTTGACTACGACTAGACTCTACAAGTCGCAGGGTTCCATTACAAGTGGTGCCATTGAGTCATAAGGACAACAGTGTAGGGTGACTTGGTGGTACTACCTTAGCTACAACTCATAGTTATGAGTCATAAGGAATGGTGATGAGTCAAGGTTGACCCGTAGTCAAAGGTGACACTTTTTTAGCTTTTAATTTAAGGGCATCTTAGATATTTCCCCTCTTATCCAAATTAAAACCCATATTTTATAACCTTATTAGGGTGTCATTAGAACTCAAAAAATTCAATCACCTACTCAAACACTCTAAAAGTCTATCTAAATTCCCTTAAGCAAGTCAAGCTAGGGTTTTATCAAGTTGGTCATCTAAGGGCTCAAGGGTCGATTTCTCTCCAAATTTCTTGATGTTTAAGGAATATTACTCTTACCTCATTGTTAATTTTACCAAAAAAAAAATTTGATTTAAGTATTGTTCATAAGATGTTTATGTTGGTTTTGAAACAAGGGTTGGGAGTTTTGAATGCTTGTTGTTGAAAAATGTTTTCCTATGGTTTATATTTGATTAATCATGCTTTAATATGGTTTTGAACTTGTGGTTTCATGGGTATGGTGAATGAACTAGGGAATTGTGATTTTCCCAAACTTATGACTTTTGAAGTGGTTATGACCCTAACCCGATAGTGTGAAATTGGTTTTGAGTTGTGAGAAATGTGAGAATTTGTAAAATTGAACTAGTCTTGAACTACTGCATCATATAAAGAGGTATTTGAAATATAATGGTCTGATTTAATGAAAAAAAAGAGTCGGTGTCCCCCACCTTGTATTAATGAACAAGGGGAGTTATTTTTCCTAAGTTAATGGAAAATTATTTTGGCATGTTGATGTTACCTTGAAAGTATAGTTGGTGTGATGATACCAAAAATGTATGCCTTAATGTGAAATGTGGTTCACAAATGGGAATGTGTGATAAATGATTTAATTGGGCTCTAATAAGGGTTGTGTAAATGAGTCATAAAAGTGGAGGTTTGGGTGACCGATACTAGAAACTGCATTTTCTGATACTGGGGTCAAAGTGACCAGGGAGTTTAAAGTCCCTCTTATTATTATTTCATAATTAGAGAGGTTTGACTCCCTTGTAAATCATTACATGATTGGGTGCTTAAGTCACCTTAGTATATGGTTGGTAGGTTCGAGTCTCCCGTGTATATATATGAGATTATTCTCTATTTTTTGCGACAACACGCATGGTGGACTGACCAGGAGGTGAGAGATGGGGCCCATATATCCCATGGGTACATGCTATCATGGTTGAGATACACAATCCAGGCTAATGTTTTGAAATGAATACTAAGCCTTGTTCCCTATCCCAGCATGTGATATATATATGTGTGTGTGTGTTTATGCATTTGATTTTGTGCATTGATTTTGGAATGATTTTAAACTTTTGATAATTTCATTATATTATCCTTACCCTCGAGTTACATGCTAGCGTTCACCCTGCTAACCGTCCTCAAATGTTATATCTCTATGTGATGTAGAAATTGGTCATACTTCTACTCCTCCTACTTAGTGATTAGGATTTGGGATCAGCTCGTGAGTTGACATTGAAGTGGTGAGCTTCCATACATCGAAAGTCTATAGTTAATTTTTTGTTCTTTTATTTCTTAGACTGTTTAGACTTGTTTTTGCTATATTCGGGGGCATGTCCCGATATTTTATTTGTATTCAATTTTGGTTTATTATTTAGAAAGATTTTTTTGGACTACTATGGTTATTGGGCGATGTCGATCGGTCGTCTGTGGTTGGTTATGGATATATATTGAAATTTTTCTTAAGCTATTACACACTATCTTTTATATGTTTGGAATTCATTCAGCCTTAGGATATGGTGTGTTTGGTTTAGTTAGGTGCAGGGGTGATCTCCAGTCCACATAGGACTTGAGATAACCGTTATGGCCAAGCCTTGGTTCGGGTCGTGACAAAGATGGTATCAAAGCCTAGGTTGGTGTCACTGAGTGTCCAAAAAAACCGTGTTAAGTAGAGTCTCATTTATAGGGGTGTAGCACACCATACTTATAAGGAAGACTCTAGGAGGCATTTAGGAATATTTTTCTTTCTTGTTGTTATGTTTTGAGCTATAGAGTCTAAGGTTTTAAATCCCTTCTAATTCTCGTGTGTTCGCTTTTCAGATCATGCCTCCAAGAAGATCTTATGTACATGGCAACTCTTTTGTCCCGTTTGAGGAAAATATGGATGGAGCTCATTCAACTCCAAGAGTTCATACCTGGTCTAGGGTCGCTGCTTCTGATTGCCCTGAGGGAGTTCCATCAATTTCCCTCATCCCTTTTCATGCACCTCAAGATGGTGTGTCTAATGCTGAGTTTTGCTAGTCGATTTATTTGCTTACCCAGTTGGTGGCCTCCCAGACTGAGCGTGCTACTTTTGTTGCTCCATTATCTGAGCCCACTATGGTTGGTCAATTCATGAGGTTGAGTCCTCCTATTTTCACTGGTTCTAAAGTTGAGAAAAATCCTTAAAACTTTATTGGTGAGATGGAAAAGATCTTCTGTGATCCATGCTACTAATATGGAAGGTGTAGAGTTTGCAGCCTATCAATTAAAGGATGTAGCATACCAATGGTATGAGGAGTAGGACCAGTCGAGTGATGATGAAGCTGAGTCCACTTTGTGCGATAATTTTTCTAGTGTTTTCCTTGATCATTTATTTTCTCAGGAGTTGAGGGTGGCGAAGTCTAAAGAATTCGTGAATCTAATGCTAGGCCGGATGTCAGTAAAGAAGTATTCCTTGAAGTTTCATCAGTTGTCATGTTATGCTCTTAAATTTGTATCTAGCATAAAGGCTAGAATGAGGATGTTTACATCAGAGTTGTCTCGTGACTTGATCTTGGAGAGCAAGTCTTCCTTGTTGAACAAGGATATGTACATCTCTAAACTTATTATGCATATACAAAAAGTGGAGGAAGAAAAAAAATTAAGAAGAGATGAGTAAGAGGCAGAATAAGAAGTATTACAATTTGGATTAGGGTAAATATCAACAATAGAACGGCAGAGATGGAAGAAAGTAGTCTAAGAAGAAGTAGGACAATTCTGGTTCCTACTCTATGGTTAGTTATCCCAAGCCAAAGTTGTCAGGTGACCATCATTCTTAGTATAATAATGGGCTTAGAAAACTAGGAGCTCAGTCATAGGATAGTGGGGCTTAGTCAGCTCTATCATATCCACCTTATAGATTATATAGTTAGGTACACTATGCGTTTTGCAAAGAAAGGAGGAACAAGTGCTTCAAGTATGGTTCGATTGGTCATCTGCAGAGGGATTTTCCTTCTAAGGTTGCTTCAAGGGATAATAAGATTCCTCTTGTTGCTTTATCTTCTCCTACACCAAAGGGTGCTACTTCTCCTCCTGGATTCGACACTGGTCGAAATTGTCTGTATGCTCTTTCCACTCGCTAGGATTTTGAGGTATCCCTTGATGTTGTTACTGGTGCGCTTAAACTCTTTTCTCATGATATGTATTGTCTACTTTATCCCAAGTCTACACTCTCTTATGTAACCCCTTATGTGGCTATTCATTTTGCCTTTGATCCTGAGTGCATTCTGGATTCTTTTTCGGTGTCCACCCCGGTAGGTGAATCTATTGTGGCTAGAAAGGTCTATAGAGGTAGTGTGATGTCGGTTCACGGTAGGGATACCTTGGTGGAACTGATAGAGTTGGACACGCTATACTTTGATGTGACTTTTAGGATGGATTGGTTGCATTCGTGTTATACGTCTCTTAAATTTCAGGCCCGAAGGATCAGTTTCCATTTTCAAAAATAGTTAGTAATCGAATAGAAAGGTAGTTCCCTAGTGCCTAAGGGAAAGTTTATCTCATATCTTAGATCCTGGAAATTGGTTTCCAGAGGATGCCTCTATCACTTAGTACATGTTAAGGATTCTAGAGCCGAAGATTCTTCTTTAGAGACTATCCTTATGGATTGTAAATTTCTCGAGGTGTTCCTTGATGATCTTGTTGGTGTACCTCCCGATAAGGAAATTGATTTCGAGATCGATTTTCTTCTGGACACTCATCCTATTTATATCCCTCCTTACCAAATGGCTCTAGCTGAGTTAAAAAAACTCAAGGAGAAGTTGAAAGATCTTTTTGACAAGGGTTTAATCCGTCTTAGTATGCCTGTATAGGGTGCTCATGTTCTCTTCCTGCATAAGAAAGATGGTTCCCTTTGGATGTGTATTAATTACCTCCAACTGAATAAAGTAACTGTGAAGAACAAGTATCTACTTTTGAGGATTGATAATCTCTTTGATCAGCTCCAGGGTGCTAAGTTTTTTTCCAAGATTGATCTTTGGTCTGGGTACCATCAGTTGAGAATTAGGGAGGAGGATATCCCTAAGACTGCCTTTCAAATGTGGTATGGTCATTTTGAGTTTTTGGTGATGTCCTTATGCATAACTAATCCCTCAGCCGCATTTACGGATCTTATAATCAAGTTTTTCATCAGTTCCTAGACTTGTTCATTGCAATACCCCAGTTTTCTATAACTGGAATTCCATATGGTGCTCATGACCCCGAAGGACCACAAGCTAACCCTCTTCTGATATCTGTACCTGAGCACTACATAATATAGGTAATAAATATGGAAAACTGGTGGAAACTTTCCATAAGGTTTAAAACTGATCATCCTCGAATGAAAAGGACTCACTACTACATCTACTGCTGCTGACCGAGTCTGGACTGCTATGGGTGCTCTGGGTCCTGTACATCTGAACCTATGGTATAAGACACCATAGCGCAGGAAAGTATGCGTTAGTACTTTGAATTTACTGGTATTCTAGATGAGGTAAGGCTGAATGCAAGGGCTTAAGCATGAACATTACTTAACTGAATAACATGAGAATACTGAATGGGGATATATGCATGAACGCACAAACCAAAATTGGAATCGCAGTAACACTGAATACGAACTCTTAATACTGGTTTCTAAGTACTGACTTACTGATGACTGGGTCTACTAATACTGATATCTGAGTTTACTAACTCTGGAATACTGAATAACTGAATCTACTTGTATCAATAACTGAGTTCTGAGCTAACTACTATTGACTGACTAAATCTGAGATCAAACCTCTCTAACGGATGATCTCTAAATCTACTAATAATGATAAGGAATAATTGTATCTAGATCATACCTATCTAGCGGAAGATCTCTGAATCTTTTAATAATAGAAATGATGGACTGAGTTGGAGATCAAGCCTATCTAATGGGTGATCTCTGGATCTATTAGTACTGATACTGATTAACTTTATGTGAGACCAGGCCTATCTAGTGAGTGGTCTATGAATCTATGGAACTATCTAAGTTCCTTACTGAGATGGGTGACTGTATATGACAGTCCTGATTTCTGAGTTCTACTCTAAAGACTGATACTGAAACTGCAACTATGAGAATTATCACTTAACCGGCATGCCCTAAATCTAAACTAGTGGGGTTCAACCTGTAACCCCAGCTTGAAGGGTGTCAATACCATGCCAAGGGTAAAGACCTTTATTTTTTTCAAGTCTCTCTAACGGGTGACCCTGAACAGGAAGTCAAGCCTAAGGCAGTATGATAGTCAAACCTTGATTTGACGGGTGACTCCTGGTCCTGTGCTGGCTACGTAGTTTTGGAGTTCAGGGACTGTTACTAATACTCTACCTCTCTAACGAGGAAGCCATCATCTCTGCACTCGCTCGGTGCTAGTTCCTACTCCTAACTGAAGGACTCTAAACTAATTCTTAACTGAACTTAAACTAAGCCAAATTTGTTACCGAATATATTACTTGACTGATCTGACTGAGTTTTCTTGGTTTCGTTATCTAACGGAATGCTTCTCGTATTCTACTATCTGACTGAATGCTACTGAATTCTTGTTAGCTTACTGAGTTTCACAGAAGCCTGAACTTAATACTGAATACTATTGAATACTATCGAACCAAAACTGAATACTGAGTTGGATTAGACTGAGACTGAGACTGGATTGCACTAATACTGAGATTACTGAATTTCCTTACGTTTTGTAACTGTCTGAATTCTACTAAACTTGGCTTGATTGAGAGTATCTTGAAACTGACACTGGATCTAGACTTGCAGCTAATTTATCGGGTATAAATACCCCCAGGACTCGATAACATAAAAGTTAAACATAACCATTCTTGAATAACCATGACAATGGACTTTCATTCACCATTACAATCACTAATGCATTTCAACAAATACTTGGCATACATGAATTTATACACAATTTGGGAATTTCTGGTCAACATTCTATAATGACCCTATTTCCTTCGCACAAGAATTTTATCAAATATATGGGGAGCATGCTTTGGTTATACAAAATATACTACACCTAGGCATCATGATTTCATCAACCAACATGCAACTTGAAGAGGGTTTATCATGAACATCACATAATTAATCACATGCTGGAATCAATTCTTAATACATGTAGTCTAAATCATGAATTAAAACTCAACAACACATAATCATGAACTTCAATACACATAAATATGAAATCTCATAGATACATAAACTTTGTAATTTTAAAAAGGATTCTTGGACTTCTTAGGAGGAAGGAACCCAAGAATCAACATCTAACATACCTTAGGAGACTCTTTCTTAAAGGTTGTTTGAGAGATTCCTGGTTTCTTGAGTTTTCTTGAAGAAGGGTTTTGATCTTGTTCTTGGGTTTTTGATCTTGAAAGAAACCCTAGCTTTTGATGTTATAGATAAATAATGAAGTTAGGAGTCTTGATATGATATAAATGGGTGCTAAAAGGGGTGGAAAAAAACCAAAAATCCCTTTCTAAAATGACTAAAAATCACTGAACGGGACATACGATGGTGGGGTGAGATGGTCCATCGTTGGTTTGATGGTCTGTCGGACTGACCATCGCACCTGGACCAGAACTGGGACTTACTGCCTCATCGCAATGACCTGGGGCGATGGTCCGTCGCTAGCTCGATGGTACGTCGATCCTGGACATCGCACTTGGATAGTGAATGGGACTACTGCCTCATGGCGACGGCTATGAGAGATGGTCCATCGCTAGTTCGACGGTCCGTTGGCCTGCCCGTTGCATCTGGCCAGTTCAGACAGCTTTCTATTTAACGTCCATAACGTTTTACCCCGACATCGAATTTTGATGAATTTGGTATCCATGGAAAGCTTATTCAATTCTTCACATGAAAAAAAGTCGATTTTAGGGAAATTCTACATGGTTTAAAATATTTCTCACTTAGGAAGTCAGGCCTTACTCTTCTTAAGGATGAAACTTAGCTTAAAGAAAGTTTGGGGTATTACATTTGTGATTGTCTTTATTGATGATATTTTGGTGTATTCCAAGAGTGAGGTGGATTATGCCAATCACCTCTGCCTTATGTTTTAGACCATGAAGGATCAGTGTTTGTATGAAAAGTTCTATAAGTGTAAGTTCTGGTTGAATTCTGTGACATACCTGGTCATGTTGTTTCTGGTGAAGGCATCATAGTGGATACACAGAAGGTTGTGGTGGTTAATAAGTGCCCTAGACCGGTGACTCTAGTCGATATTCAGAGCTTCTTGGGTTTAGCCGGCTATCATGGAATAGATAGTTTCTCCTCTATTGTTGCCCTATTGACTAAGTTGACTCAGAAGAAGGTGAAATTCTTTGGGTCTAATGCTTGTGAGGGTAATTTCAAGAAACTAAAGAATAAGTTGACTTTGGCTCCGATATTGACTCTACCTAAGGGTACTAGTAGTTTTGTCATCTATTGTGATGCATCCTGGGTGGGATTGGGTTGTGTGTTAATGCAGCATGGCAACGTAGTTGCTTATGCCTCTAGACAGTTGAAAGTTCATGAGAAGAATTATTCGGCCCATGATTTAGAATTACTAGCTATGGTGTTTGCATTAAAGATTTGGTGACATTATTTTTATGGGTTCCACGTTGATATTTATTCTGACCATAAGAGCCTACAATATGTGTTCACTCAGAAAGATTTGAAACTCAATAAAAGGAGGTGTCTTGAGTTGCTAAAGGACTATGACATGAGTCTCCACTATCATCCAGGTAAAGCTAACTTAGTCTTTGATGCTCTTAGCAGGTTATCTATAGGAAGATTATCTCATGTGGCTAAGAAGAAGTAGGATTTGGTGAAGGATATTCACCATTTGGATAATCTAAGAGTCCATCTATTGGATTTTTAGGATGGTGGTATGATTGTTCAAGAGGTGGCGAGGTCATCTCTTGGTTTAAAAATAAAGGAGAAGCAAGTATTGGATCCTATTCTGATGCAAATCAAGAATGTTGTAGGTGGGAAGAGAGTGATGATTTTTTAGATTGGTGGTGATGGTATATTGAGGTACCAATGCAGGTTATGTGTTCCCTATGTTGATGGGTTGGGAGGAAGAAGTTTGGCCGTAGCTCATGAGTCATGTGATACTATTCATCCTGGTTCGATGAAGATGTATCATGATCTTAAAGAGATTTATTAGTTCAATAATATTAAGTGATATATGGCTAATTTTGTGGCTAAATGCATGGTATGTCAGTAAGTGAAGGTAGAGAATGTGAGATCCGGTAGGCAGACTCAAGAGATTAAGTTGTCGGTGTATAAATGGAAGATAATTAATATGGAATTTGTTACCAATCTTCCGTGGTCTCACCAGAAATATTAGTCGATTTGGGTCATCGTGGATAGGATGACTAAGTGTGCTCACTTCTTGCCCTTGAGGACAAATTTATCTTCTAAGGATTAGGCCAAATTATTTATTGAGTAGATAATGAAGTTTTCTCGTACTCCAATTTCCATTAGATCTTATTAGGGTACTCAGTTCTGATCTCACTTTTGGAGGTTGTTCCAGTGAGGTTTAGGGACTTAGGTGACCCTTAGTACCATTTTTCACCCGCAGACGGATGGGCAAGTGGAAAGGACAAATTTGGGTTTAGGAAGATATGCTTCGGGATTATTTTTTTATTTTAGAAGAAGTTGGGTTGACCACCTACCTCTCATAGAATTTGCCGACAATAACAGTTATCACTCCTGCAATGGTATGTCTCCGTTTGATGACTTATATGGTAGGAGGTGTAGATCTCCTATTGGGTGGTTTGCGGTTGGTGAAAATAAGTTGGTTGGCCCTGATTTTGTAATACCCCACATGTTTCTAAGCTAGGAGATGAACCATTTATCCTACATATGAAATCTTCTATCCTGTGATTCATACTTGAGTACATGACTTACAATGAGTATCCTAGTGATAAGATAGCTTATGATGCATTAAGCATGTTCATATAAGTCACTTAAGGTAATACAAGATAAGAGTTTTTGAATCCATCAAGTTTTAGTGTTCGATTTCGTAAGCGTCATAGTTGAATGAGTATAAATCAATGTTACTGTGGTATTTCTGCATATTTCTACCCACCAAACTGTAGAGAATCGAATTAGCTTTTCAACAATACCAATTTCATAAAAATCCAACACCCGAGCAAGGAGTTATGGCCTTTCAAAGTAGAATGTGTCGCCTAACCAATTGCACATGGCCACTAGAAAGCATAGGCGATATCATATGCGGTGCCTATGTAAAGCATAGGCGATATCATATGTGGCACCTATGTATGATGTCAGCCACAGAAACACTTAGTTTTTGAGTTATTTCGAGGGTAGTTAAGTCTTTTAACACTCCTTACATGTCCCTAAACCTAACCTCACAAAATTTATAGTTTCTAAACACATTACAACCCTATTAACATCTCAAAGTTCATTATCCAAGAGCACCATAGGAGAAAAACAACTAGGGTTGCATAATTAAGCTTGAAGATCCAATTTCAAGGAAATTTCTCCGTCAGTCATCAAGAATCTTCCTTCTAAGGTATGCATGAGTTGATTCATGGACTCCTTTCGTCCATGAAGCTCAAGAACCATCTTTTAAATTATGTATTATCATGTTTATGTTGTTGGTGGTTGATGTTCATGTGGTTGGAGTTTGATGATGCCTAAGATGGGATCTTTGTATGTTTTGTGTGAGGATATGGTGGTATTTAATGTATAAATATGTGAAATTGGTGGTTGAATATTTGTAATCTTGATGAATCCACCTATGCCTAAGATGTGCATGTAAGGTGTTTGTGAAAATACCTAAGGGAATAGAAATCATGCTTTTATGACATAATAAATCCTAAATGACTATTCCATGTTCTAAGTTTATGTTCAACGTGATCCCCATGCTATTGTCTTGAATTGAAGATGGTGTATGAGATGCTCATGATATTGTTGTGATATGGAAGGACCATGTTATTGAATCCATCCAAGTGTATATACAGGTTGTGTGCATTCGCAATCATGTGATAGTTTGTTAAGAATCATTCTTATTATGAAATCCTTACTTATAATATTGTGAATTGTGGACTCTACTCTTATGATCAAGTCAGTCATGTGTGTCAGTTTCCTTCGATTGAGTCCTGGGGGTACTTGTACCCGAAAACTATAGTTGTGTGCCTAGATCTAGTGTTATTTTTTAAGACATCCTCAGTCAAGCTATGATCCATAGATTTCAGTTAGTCACGTGACTCAGAAAAACTCAGAAATCTCAGTAGTTCAGTAGTCCCAGTAGTTTCAGTACTCTCAGTCAGACCTCATACCTTAAGTAGCTTTTCCATCAGTCAACGGAACTTAGTGAATTCAGCTTAGTTAAGCTAAGAAAATATTATCAACTCAGTTAATTAGTTTATAAATCAATTCAGTTCAGTTAGTCAGTTCAGCGCAGTTAATCTTTTTAGAGTCTTTCAGTTGGGAGTAGGGACTAGCACCGAGCTAGTGCAGGGATGGAAGTTTTTCCCATTATAAAGGCAGAGTTGCTAGAAGCAATCCCTGTACTCCAGAATTGCATATCCATTACAGGACAGGAGTCACCCATCAGATTAAGGCTATACTTGATAATTATATTGCCTTAGGCTTGATTTCCTGTTCAGGGTCACCTGTCAGAGAGGCTTGACCATAGTAGAGGTCTCGGCCTGTGACACGGTATTGACACCCTTCCAATCAGGACAAAGATTGGAACCCACCAGTATAGTATCGGGTCATGTCTCTTAGGTTACTACCTTCCACAATCACAGTTACAGTTACAATTTCAGTATCAGTCTTCAGAGTAGAAATCAGGAATCAGGACTATCAGATACAGTCATCGATCTCAGTAAGGAACTCTGATAGTTTCATTAATTCCTGGACCATCCCATCAGATAGGCTTGGTCCCATATTCAGATGCATATTATTAGATCTAGAGGTCACCCGACAGACAAGCTCGATCTCAATCTCAGATTCAGTCGAGTATTCTCATTATCAGTTTTAGAGATCACTCATTAGCTAGGACTGATCTCAGACTTAGATGTTCAGATACATTTTGGAACTCAGATAGTTTTCCCCATAATTAGGACTGTTAGATACAGTCATTCATGTTATCAGTCATTTAGTATCTCAAAATCACGAAACTCATGTTGTCAGAGTTCAAACTCTAGTAGTCAGTATATCCACGAGTTCAATGGCAGTTATGTATGTATGTATGTATTCTCACGTTCATATTAGTCAACATGTTCATGCATATAAACCCCATGCATTTAGCCTACCCCCACGTATACTCAGTACTTTAGTTGTACAGACGCATTTGCGCTATGGTGCTTTCTTTTTATGTTACACCATAGGTTCTGATGTGCAGATTCCAGATCAACAGTATTAGTTCAGTAAGCAGTGAGTCCTCATATTTCGAGGATATGATCGTTATATTTTTTATTCTAGTAGTTCAGTTTATTTTTAGTTTAGGGAGTTAGTTGGAGACATGTTCCTTCAACTCCTTATTCAGACAGTTTAGAGGCTTTCAGACGATTATAGAGTTTTTAGATTTAGACTTTAGTATTTTCAATTTTGTTTTGGTACTGTGATACCACCTTATTTCAGATATTTTATTATTTAAGATTGAACCTTACGCCCTCTTTGTTCATATTTCCGCATTTTATATATATATTATGCAGTTATAGGTACAGATATCAGTCATGGGTTAGCTTGTGGTCCTTCGGGGTCATAAGCACCGTGTAGCATTCCGGTTCAGAAAATCAGGGTGTTACAAACGTGGAATCAGAGCCTAAGGTTCAATAGAGTCCTAGAAAGTCTGAAAGAAGCATCTAGTAGTGTCTTGTACATGGGTGTGTTGCACGCCACATTTATGTATAGGAGGCTATAAGATGTTTTAGGAACAGTTTCCCTTCTTTCAGTACTCATATCGTGCCAGTGAGCAAAAGCTCAAGTTGAACTCTCAGTTTAATCCTTGTTCCTCTTCTGTTTGCAGAATATGCCTCCTAAGAAGAGAACAGGGAATCAGTCAACCCCGTAGCCCGCAGATCCTTTAAATGAGAATATGTCACATGTAAAATTTCAGGCAGCTTTTCAGGCGCTAGCCCAGGATGTGACCAGTAGTGTTCAGGGCAACTGACAGACTGCAGCCCCACCCCAGCAAGATGGGGATTCAGCTGCAGCCAGAATTAGAAATTTTATGAGAATGAACCCTCCAGAATTCTTTGGGTCAGTAACAGGTGAGGACCCACAGCTGTATCTAGAAGAGGTAAAGAAGATCACCCAAATCATGCATGTGTCAGGGGAGGAGAGTGTGGAATTAGCATCCTATAGGCTGAAAGATATTGTGCATGATTGGGTAGTGTTGTGGAAGAAGAGTAGAGGGGAAGATGCAACTCCCATGACTTGGCAGATATTTCAGGATGCCTTCTTAGATAAGTTTTTCCCGTTAGAGATGAGAGAAGCTAAGGTAGAAAAGTTTATGAACCTGAGATAAGGCTCCATGATAGTGAGGGAGTATTGTCTTAAGTTCAACCAGTTAGCTAAGTATGCTCCTGACTTGATAGTTGACCCCAGAGCGAGTATGATTAAGTTTGTGACTGGTGTGTCAGAGTTAGTATTGAAAGAGTGTAGAACAGCTATGCTCAATAGGGACATGGACCTTTCTAGGTTAATGGTGCATGCTCATCAAATAGCGGCAGATAATTCTAAGGAGAGTGAGAGATCTAATAAGAGATTTAGAATAGGTAGTTACATCTTTCTCTAGCTGGGTCACAGGGTGGTAATCATTCTCACCGTAGTCAAAAAAATTCAGCCCCTGTTCTATCTTCAGCTAGTGTGCCCATACCTAACTTTGGAGATGTTAGTCATGGTGGGGCACCAGGATTCAAAGCCCAGAGTAGTGTTAGAAGTGAGCATATTTATCCGCTTTGTGGAGAGTGTGGCAAGAATCATCTAGGTGTATGCAGAGCTAATAGTCAGGTATGTTTTGGGTGCGGTAAGCCAGGCCACAGAATGCGGGAGTGTAGAGTGTTAGCTAAGAAAGGTAGAGATTCACGTGAGCAGGCCGCAAATCCCAGCACCAATAGTGGTCAGCGTCAGAATCGACTCTATACACTCCAGACTCACTATGATCCAGAAAGTTTCCCCAACCTAGATTCAGGTACGTTACAAGTTTTTCATGATCATTGTATGCATTGTTAGATATCTTGTGCTCGTTTGAGCTTATGTTTCCACATGAGTTAGTCTGTAACATTATCAGGTCTAGTTCAGTTCATGCATCATGCATTCGTCTCATCTCTCCAATGTTTAGTTATAATCTAGTTCGTAGATGCCCTGTGCATCACCCCAATATCTCAGCAAGATAAACATTCCTAGAGGGACATAGTGTCCCAAGGGGGAAATACCGCACATTTTCTTGATGCTTTCATATTCCCATTATAAATAAGTTATCAAGTTCCATGGCATAATCAGTCAAGCTTTCAAGAGTTAGCTCAGTCAGATATTCAGGCATTAGATATATGTGTTCAGTAGAGAAAGTACTATTTATCAGTATCTTCACTCATACATTTACACATCATGTTAGTCATGTAATCATACATCAGATATGCATGGATTCAGCCTTTCATTTGTGCATCAGATATGCATTCTCATTTTGAGAAAACTCACTTTATTAGAATCCTCAGTCTTATAATCATGAATTAGCTCCCCATGCATCAGATATGCATGTTCAGTATGCTGTGCTCAGCTATCAGTCATGTCAGTCATGAACCCATGTTTCAGTAGTGTATGTCTTGTACGTACTTCATCTTATCATCTCTCCCTCCTCAGTCAATTTCCATTCAAGGACGAATGTTCCCAAGGGGGAGATATTGTAATACCCCGTATGTTTCTAGGCTAGGAGATGAACCATTTATCCTATATGTGAAATCTCCTATCCTGTGATTCATACTTGAGTACATGACTTACAATAAGTATCCTAGCGATAAGATATCTTATGATGCGTTATGCATATTCATATGAGTCACTTAAGGTAATACAAGCTAAGAGTTTTGGAATCCATCAAGTTTTAGTGTTCGATTTCATAAGGGTCATATTTGAACAAGTATAACTCGATGTTAATATGGTATTTCTGCATATTTCTACCCACCAAATTCTATAGAATCGAATTAGCTTTCCAACGATACCAATTTCATCAAAATTCGACACCCGAGCAAGGAGTTATGGCCTTTCAAAGTAGAATGCATCGCCTAACCAATCGCACATGGCCACTGGAAAGCATAGGCGATATCATATGCGGCGCCTATGTAAAGCATAGGCGATATCATATGCGGCGCCTATGTATGATTTCAGCCACGAAAACACTTAGTTTTTGAGTTATTTCAAGGGTAGTTAAGTCTTTTAACACTCCTTACATGTCCCTAAACCTAACCTCACGAAATTTATAGCTTCTAAACACATTACAACCCTATTAACATCTCAAATTTCATTATCCAAGAGCACCATAGGATAAAAAAAACTAGGGTTGCATAATTAAGCTTGAAGATCCAATTTCAAGGAAATTCCTCCGTCAATCATCAAGAATCTTCCTTCTAAGGTATGCGTGAGTTGATTCATGGACACTTTTCGTCCATGAAGATCAAAAACCATCTTCTAAATTATGTATTATGATGTTTATGTTGTTGGTGGTTGATGTTCAAATGGTTGGAGTTTGATGATGCCTAAGATGGGATCTTTGTATGTTTTGTGTGAGGATATGGTGGTATTTAATGTATAAATATGTGAAATTGGTGGTTGAAAATTTGTAATCTTTATGAATCCACCTATGCCTAAGATGTGCATGTAAGGTGAGTGTGAAAATACCTAAGGTAATAGAAATCATGCTTTTATGACATAATAAGTCCTAAATGACTTTTCCATGTTCTAAGTTTATGTTCAACGTGATCCCCATGCTATTGTCTTGAATTGAAGATGTTGTATGAGATGCTCATGATATTGTTGTGATATGGTATGACCATGTTATTGAAGCCATGCAAGTATTTACAGGTTGTGTGCATTCCCGATCATGTGATAGTTTGTTAAGAATCATTCTTATTATGAAATCCTTACTTATGATATTGTGAATTGTGGACTCTACTCTTATGATCAAGTCAGTCATGTGTGTCAGTTTCCTTCCATCGAGTCCTGGGGGTACTTGTACCCGAAAACTATAGTTGCGTGCCTAGAGCTAGTGTCATGTTTCAAGACATCCTCAGTCAAGCTATGCTCCATAGATTTCAGTTAATCATGTGACTCAGAAAAACTCAGAAATCTCAGTAGTTCAGTAGTCCCAGTAGTTTCAGTATTCTCAGTAAGACCTCAGATCTTAAGTAGCTTTTCCGTCAGTCAACGGAACTCAGTGAATTCAGCTTAGTTTAGCTAAGAAAATATTATTAACTCAGTTAATCAGTTTATAAATTAGTTCAGTTCAGTTAGCCAGTTCAGCGCAGTTAATCTTTTTAGAGTCTTTCAGTTGGGAGTAGGGACTAGCACCGAGCGAGTGCAGTGATGGTGGTTTTTCCCGTTATAAAAGCGGAGCCGTTAGCAGTAATCCCTGTACTCCAGAACTACATAGCTAGCACAGGAAAGGAGTCACCCATCAGATTAAGGCTATACTTGACTATTATATTGCCTTAGGCTTTATTTCCTATTCAGGGTCACCCGTCAGAGAGGCTTGACCATAGTAGAGGTCTCTACCCGTGGTACGGTATTGACACCCTTCCAATCAGGGCAAAGATTGGACCTCACCAGTACAGTATCGGCGTATGTCGGTTAGGTTACCACCTCCCACAATCACAGATATAGTTACAGTTTTAATATCATTCTTCAGAGTAGAAATTAGGAATCAGGACTGTCAGATACAGTCATCGATCTCAGTAAGGAACTCAGATAGTTCCATTGATTCCTATACTATCCCGTCAAATAGGCTTGGTCCCATATTCAGATGCTTATTATTAGATCTAGAGGTCACCCGGCAGACAGGCTTGATCTCAATCTCAGATTCAGTCGAGTATTCTCATTATCAGTTTCAGAGATCACTCGTTAGCTATGACTGATCTCAGACTTAGATGTTTAGATATAGTTTCGAACTTAGATAGTTTTCCCCAGAATTAGGACTGTTAGATACAGTCATCCATGTTATCAATCATTCAGTATCTCAGTATCACGAAACTCATGTTGTCAGAGTTCAAACTCCCGTAGCCAGTGTCTTCATGAGTTCAGTAGTAGTTACGTATGTATGTATTCTCACGTTCATATTAGTCATCATGTTCATGCATATAAACCCTATGCATTTAGCCTACCCCCACGTATACTCAGTACTTTAGTTGTACTTACGCATTTGCGCTATGGTGCTTTCTTTTTATGTTACACCATAGGTTCTGAGGTGCATATTCTAGATCAGTAGTAGTAGTTCAGTAAACAGTGAGTCCTCATCTTTCAAGGACATGATCGTTACATTTATTATTCCAGTATTTCAGTTTATTTTCAGTTTAGGGAGTTAGTTGGAGACATGTTCCTTCAACTCCTTATTCAGACAGTTTAGATGCTTTCAGACAATTATAGAGTTTTTAGATTTAGATTTTAGTATTTTCAGTTTTGTTTTGGTACTGTGATACCACCTTATTTCAGATATTTAATTATTCAAGATTAAACCTTACGCTCTTTTTTTTCTTGTTTCCTCATTTTATATGTATATTATGCAGTTATAGGTACATATATCCGTCATGGGTTAGCATGTGTTCCTTCGGGGTCATGAGCTAGCATGTGGTCCTTCGGGGTCATGAGCACCGTGTAGTATTTTGGTTCAGAAAATTGGGGCGTTACAGATTTAGTTCACCAAGCCATATCGAAGGTGAAGGTGATTCAGGAAAGACTTAAGGGTACCCAAAGTCGCCAAAAGTCCTACACAAATGTGAGGTGAAGGGAGTTAGAGTTTAGTGTTGGTGATTGGGAGTTCTTAAAAGTGTCTTCCATGAAAGGAGTGATGCAGTTCTGTAAGAAGGGAAAGCTCAATCCCTATCATGTTAGTCCGCACTTGGTTTTGAAGAGGTTGGTAATGTTGCATATAAATTTGATTTGCCTCTTAGTTTGAGCTCCATTCATCTGGTGTTTCATGTTTTGATGTTGAGGAAGTTCGTGGATCCTTTAACGGTTGCTCCTTTAGAGGAGGTGGGTATCTTCTATTCCTTGTCCTACGAGGAGGTTCCAGTTAAGATTATGGATCAGCAAGTCCATCGGTTATGGACGAAGGACATAGCTTCGGTAAAGGTTCTTTGGATGAACCAAATGTTTGAGGAAGCTACTTGGGAAGGCGAGAAAGACATGAAGTCCAAGTATCCATTCCTGTTTCCCATTTCTGATAATCATGCTTAAGATACGTGTATACCTTAACATCTTTATTTTCTGACTTTGTTAAGAGAAGGGTGATTTTCTTAGAATCTTTGTTTTCTGTCTTTGTTAAAGGTAAGAGTAGAGGTATATGGAGTCAAATCATGATAATAAATAACTTGTCATATCATTCAAAGGCGAATTATCCTAAGAGGGAGAGTATGCAATGCCTCAGGTTTTTGGTCCTTCGAATTCCTAGAATTTTACACTCACTGCCCTGGTTACGACTGGACTCTATGAGTCGTAGGGTATCCTGACGAGTCATTAGGAGGAGTCGTAACCAAATCAGTAAGTTTGTGGCTTGATTTTTCTCTGAGTATGAGTGTCTCACTAAGAATCGTAAGTATATGTCACAAATTGTTAGGTATAATCATAGGGTGTCCAGTGTAAGTCCCAATTTGGGTTCTTTGTTGACTCCGAATGGACCTCATGATTCGTTGGGTCCCATTATGAGTGGTACCATTGTGTTGTAAGGATAACAGTGTAGGGTGCCCTTGTGGTACTTCCTTGGTTACGACTCATGCTTGACGAGTCGGAAGGAGTGGCTACGAGTCAAAGGTTGACCCATAGTCAAAGGCGCCACTTTTTTAGCTTTTAAGTAAAGGGCATCCTGGATATTTCCCCTCTTACCCAAATAGAAACCCATGTCTTAGAACCTCATTAGGTTGTCATTACTATAAATAAATCAAGTAACTTCTCAAACACTCCAAAAGTCTCTCCAAATTCCCTCAAGCAAACTATGTTAGGGTTTTATCAAGTTGGTCATCTAAGGGCTCAAGGGTTGATTTCTCTCCAAATTTCTTGGTGTTTATGGCATGTTACTCTTTCCTCATTGTTAATTTTGTAAAAACATGTGATTTAAAGTATTGTTCATGAGATGTTTATGTTGGCTTTAAAACAAAGGTTGGGGGTTTTGAATGCTTGTTGTTGAACAATGTTTTCCTATGGTTTATATATGATTAATCATGCTTTAAATATGGTTTTGAACTTGTGGGTGCATGGGTATGGTGAATGAACTAGGGAATTGTGATTTTCCCAAACTTGTGACTTTTGAGGTGGTTATAACCCCAACCCATAGTGCGAAATTGGTTTTGAGTTATGAGAAATGTAGGAATTTGTAAAATTGAACTAGTCTTGAACTATTTCATGCTATAAAGAGGTATTTGAAACACAATGGTATGATTTAATGAACAAAGGGAGTCGGTGTCCCCCACCTTGTATTAATGAACAAAGGGAGTTATTTTCCCCAAGTTAATGGAAAATTATTTTGGCATCTTGTTGTTACCTTGCCAGTGTAGTTAGTATGATGATACCAACAATGTATGCGTTAATGTGAAGTGTGGTTCAAGAATACAATTGTGTGATAAATGTTTTAATTGGGCTCTAATAAGGGTTGTGTAGCTGAGTTGTGAAAGTAGTGGCCCGAGTGACCGACACTGGAAATCGTATCTGCCAACACGGGGTCAAAGTGACCAGGGAGGTTTGAGTCTCCCTCATTATTATTTCATTATTAGGGAGGTTTGAGTCCCCCGTAAATCATTATGATCGGGTTCTTAAGTTACCTTAGTATTTGGTTGGGAGGTACGAGTCCCCCGTGCATATATAAGAGATTATTTCCAGTTCGTGAGGCTACACGCACTGAGGTCCAATCAGGGAGTGAGAGTTAGAGCCCATATAGCATGTGGGTACATGTTATGACGGTTGAGATACCCATTGGTTTTTGAATGATTTTGAATTGTTGATTATGTCATTATGTTATCCTTATCCCCGAGTCAGATTCTAGTGTTCACCCTGCTAATCGACTTCTGACGTTGTATCCCCATGCGATGTAGGAATTGGTCATACTTCTACTCCTCCTGCTAAGTGATTAGGATTCAGGATCAGCTCATGAGTTAATATTAAAGTGGTGAGATTCCATACATCCGAAGACTACATTTCATGTTTTGCTCTTTTATGTCTCAGACTATTTAGACTTGTTTTGTCTATAGTCGGCGGCATGTCTCAACATTTTGGTTGTATTTAGTTTTGGTTCAGTGTTTAGAAGGCTTTGTTTGGACTACTGTGGTTATTGGGCGGTGTCGGTCGGTTGTTTAGCCGGTCGTCGGTGGTTGGTTATGGACATGCATTAAAAAATTTCTTAAGCTATTGCACGCTATCTTTTTAGATGTTCGGAATTCAACCAACCTTGGTATATGGTGCATTTAGTTTGGTTAGGTGCAGGGCCTGGCCCTGGTTAGAGTCTTGACAAGCCATCACTGTCAAGCTGGATTTCTTCATTTACTTGTTAAGGCTAACGACTTGAGTTGATGGCTCATCAGCTTAGTCATCACTGAGTTGACAACTCGTCAACTTAGTCGTCACCTTCTGACAAACAGATACTCCCAAGTAAAATGCATAAGTTTCTACCTCGATATCAAATTAAGGTGAAATTAGATGCATGGTGAGAAGGAATGGATAGGAATGCATATAATTATGTCAGAATTTCATACTCTAACATCATGAGCATTCCAACAAACATCTACAATGCACATCAATAGCATGGGAGTCATTTGAACATAAGCGTAAAACATGTATTTATCATTTGGGTCAATTAAGCTATAATGCATAATTTCTATTCTCTTAGACATTTTATCAAACGCCTTACATGCACCACATAGGGCATAGGCATAATCATCAAATTAACACACCATAACCAATTAAGTTCATAGTTTTCAACTCGCATGCAAACATAGTTTCCTAAAACCAAATAAAGGTTCCAACTTGGGAATCATACAATCATAATATCATTAACATAATCAACCCACAACAAAACATTCACTATACATGATTTAAAAACTTAATTCTTGGGCTTCATGGATGAAACAAATCCATGAATGAACACTATGTATACCTTAGTTCTTGATTATACGGAGATTGACAGAGAGATCTTGAATTTGAGTATTGTATTTGAATCCCCAATTAAGAACCCTAACTTGTTCTTAAGAGGAACTTGAGGAAAACACTATATTTTGGGTAAAAAACGGCTGAGTCACGTGTTATTGGGTTTATATAGGAGTGAGAAATTAACCTTTTGCCCTTAAGGATGCGTTCATTTAATGACTAAAACTGGGTGCCAACTCTATAAGCGACGCAGTGCGTTGATGGCTGCGATGCGATACTCAACGCTTTGCGCCATGATCGCATCAAGCCTCAAAATTTTTGGCTCTAGCAGCCTGCACAAATGTTGACCAACCGATTGGCGATACGGCGCTCCAAGATCTCATTGGTCCACTATTTTGAGACTCTGAACATGATTTAAACGTATTTTGAAAAATCTAAAACCTGTTCGGGAACACCTATTAACCTTCCTGATCATGAATTAATAAATATATGGACCATTAAAGGACATTGAGGTTGCAAATTAAGATCGCCAACTTTTGAAGGCTAAAATAAACTAAGTCTGAAAACTTAGCTAGAATTTTCTAAATCTGGGACCCGTTGACGAGCTTAAAGGACTGAATTAAGCTTAAGAATTTTATGGGGTCTTACATAGGTACACTTTGACTTAGAGTGATATCATACTCATTACAAAATTGGATTATGATTTTATTAATAGATAATGTCCTAAGACCCATGGAGAAGGGAAATGTATAAATCCATAATTAACTATGTTTTGATGTAGTAATATTTTCCTCCACTAAATAGGAGAGGACCAATATTTACTCATACTAGATACAATCATTCTTTACAATGGATTTATCATCTTCACAAATTGAGAAAGTAAAGAATTCTACAGCCCAGAGTCTGTAGTTGTCATGGGGTCGGTGAACTTTGAATGCCTATAATTTCAGTTGAATCTGATTTGGTCTAGTGTTAGGAAGAGCTCAATTGTAGGTTTTATACCATCCCTCTCATAAATAGTATCTGGTGTGGACCTTGTGAAAATTGGTTTTCTCGATAGAGAAATGGCTGAAATTTCTTCAAGAATCAAGAAAACTCCAGGCAAAGAGATTCTATGAAAGAGGAACAATATTAGTGCCTAGAAAAGAAGGAAGTGCAAGAGTATGAAGACATAGAAAATAGAAAGAGATAAAGGATGAGTGAAAGTGTAATGCCCCGATTTACTGAACCAGAACACTACACGGTGCTCATGAACCCAAGGGACCACAAGCTAAACCATGACTGATATTTGTACCTGTATACTGCAAATCATAACTTAATAATGTGGAATACGTAAAACTATAAGGCCATAAGGTTCAAATGAATAAAACCATGTCTGAAAATCATAACGTCCATGTAGGTGAAAATACCCAAAACAACTCAATCTGAAAGCTAAGTCTGAACGTAAATCTAAACATAAATCTAAAAGCCTCTAAACTATCTGAATAAGGAGTCGAAGGAACATGTCTCCAACTAAGTCCGTAAAACTAAACTGAAGAAATAAATAAATGTATCAAATCATTTTTTCCTCAAATCAATGAGGACTCACTGTGTCTCTGTGACTGGAATGCTACCGCTACTGCTGGGCTGGAGCTTGTGTCTCGGAGCCTATGGTGTAACATGAAAAGAAATCACCATAGTTCAAATGCGTCAGTACAACTGGAGTACTGAGTATACGAGGAAGGTAGGCTGAACATAGAGGGTTTCATACATGAACAACACTGACTGACTAATATGAACGTGGGAGTGCAAACATGCATTTATAGAAACTGGGATCGTGAATGCGTGATAGAAAGATTTGTAAGTTAATACATGGTTTACTGATAATTGTCATGACTGATACTAAAAGCTGATAACATGGACGACTGTATCTGACAGTCCTATATATACTAAAATCTGAAGAACACCCTGAGTTCTTTTACTGAGACTGATACTAAAACTGTGGGAGGTAGTGTTTAACTGGCATGCCCCATGTATGCCATTATGGCTAAGATGGGGTCCAATATCTTCCCCGACTGGAGGGGTGTCAATACCGTTCCACGGGTAAGGACACTTAGTGAGTGACCCTTATTTGGCAGGTACTTAAAGAGAACGGTGGGAACCCTAAACTGACAGGTTAAAGAAGCTCATCAACCCTAATCTGACAGGTTAAGATGTCTTAACCTACGCTGGCTACATAGTTCTGGAACACAAGGACTGCTTCTAAGAATCACACCCTGAACTGACGGGTGAGTTCCAATCCTTGGGTTCACTCGATGCTAACCTCTAATCCCATCTGGAGGGACTGGACATGAATAACTGACTATACATGACTTAATCTTATTGAATTCCGTTGACTGGAGGAATGTTACTGATATCTGAATACTGACTGAGATCATGAGGTTTTCCTGAGTCACATGACTGACTGAAGTCTATGGAATCATAGCTTGAGTTTGGATATCGTGAAACATGACATGGCTCTAGGCACACATCTATAGTTTTCAGGTATGAATACCCCCAGGACTCGATATGAGGAAACTACACACATGACATGACTTTATCACAAGATTTGAGTCCACAATTCACAATATCATAAGCAGGGGATATTATACTTCATGTATTTATTCAACATTTCAAACATGATAGGAAAAGCATGGATACATTTTGTGTACATAATTTATATCTCCATTATCATACATGCTTTATACCACAACAATAACAACATATAATTTGCATGGAAATTCATATTGGAGTGTATGACTAACATGAACTTGTTATTTAGATATCATGAAATCATGTAAATATGAAGTTCTAACATACTAGGCATTTTATTGAACACCTTACATGCAGTCTTTAAGCCATAGGTAGATTTCATACTTGCATTCTATCAATCCATCTAAAGATCATGTTTTTTAACTAACAACATAACTTTTATGAGATATACAATCACGATACTATTTTATAGCAAAACAAACAAGCATCAACATGGGTATGATCATATCAACACAACAAACAAAGATTTTGTATTTTAAAGATTGATTCTTGAACTCCACGGATGAAAGAAATCTGTGGATGAACACTACGCATACCTTGGAAGGGAGGTTCTTGATGATTGACGAAGGAATTTCCTTAAAATTTGATCTTCAAGCTTGACTGTGCAACCCTAGTTGTTTTTCTCCTATGGTGCTCTTAGATAATGAACTTTGAGATGTTAATAGGGTTGTAATGTGCTTAGAAGCTATAAATTTCATGAGGTTAGGTTTAGGGGCATGTAAGGAGTGTTAAAAGACTTAACTACCCTAGAAATAACACAAAAACTAAGTGTTTTCGTGGCTAAAATCATACAAAGGCATCACATATGCTATCGCCTATGCTTACATAGGCACCTCATATGATATTGCCTATGTTTTCCAGTGTCCATGTGCGATTGGTTAGGCGACGCATTCTACTTTGAAAGGCCATAACTCCTTGCTCGGGTGTCAAATTTTTATAAAATTGGTTTCCTTGGAAAGCTAATTTGATTCTCTACAATTTGGTGGGTTTAAATCTGCCAAAATGTCACATATCAATCACGTTATTCTTGTTCAAAGATGACCCTTGAAAAATCAAAAACTAAGACTTGATGGATTCAAAAACTCTTAGCTTGCATCACTCTAAGCGACTCATATGAGCATGCTTCAAACATCGTAAGATATCCTATCGCTAGGATATTCATTGTAAGTCATTCACTAAAATGCTACTCACAGGATAGGATGTTTCATACTCAGAAAAACTTATTCACTTCCTAGCTTAGAAACATACGGGGTATTACAATATCTCCCCCTTGGGAACATTTGTCCTTGAATGAGAATTTACTGAGAGAGGATACAAGACAATAGAACCTAAAATGAACATAAAGAACTGAAACTTGATCTTATGACTGACATGCTAAATATACTGAACTCATGCATATCTGATGCACGGACAACTGATACATGAATGCATGACTGAGTATGCAACGGTTAATAGGTACCAAGTTTATACTAGAAACATGAAACTGAATAAGCTTAATGAGAACTGTTACCTTGAGCTTGATCTGAATTGGTGGGGAAGAGGTAAGGATACTTGGTATGCATATCTGCTTCTTCTTCCCAAGTATCTCCCTCATGAGACTGATTTCGCCAAAGAACCTTGACTAGAGGGACTTCTTTGTTCCTCAATCTACGAGTCTGATAATCTAAGATTTTGACTAGAATCTCTTCATAAGAGAGGCTGTTCTGAATGTCGATGCTCTGAATAGGGACAACAACTTCTGGGTCACCTATGAACTTCTTGAGCAAAGAGACATGGAAGATTGGATGGACAGAGGCTAGATCTGAAGGCAACTCAAGCTCATAAGCTACCTTGCCAAAGCGACAGATAATTCTGAAGGGACCGACATATCGGGGACTGAGTTTCCTTTTCTTGCTGAACCTCTTCACTCCCTTCATGGGAGAGATCTTAAGATAGACATAGTCATTGACCTCAAACTTTAGATCGTTTCTATGAACATCTGCATAGGACTTCTATCGGCTCTGAGAATCCCGGAGTCTCTCTCTGATCAACTGAACTTTTTCTAAGGCATCGAATACTAAGTTAGGACCTATGACTGAGGCCTTACTAACTTCAAACTAACCAATCTGAGATCTAAAACTCCTACCATAGAGAGCTTTGAATGGAGACATCTGAATACTAGAATGATAGCTATTGTTGTATGCAAACTCAATCAAAGGAAAGTGGTCATCCCAACTTCCCTTGAAGTCAATTGCACACGCCCTTAGGATATCTTCAAAAGTGAGAATGTTCCTCTCTGCTTGACCATCTGTCTGAGGATAAAACGTTGTGCTGAGATGGACTTGGGTACCAAGACCCTTTTGGAACGCTTTCCAAAAGTGAGAGGTGAACTGGGTACCTCTTTCTGAAATGATAGATAGTGGAACCCCGTGTAATGTGACTAACTCCCTGATATAGAGTTTGGCATAATCCTCAGCGGAATAAAAAGTACGAACAGGAAGGAAATGAGCTGACTTGGTCATTCTATCTATAATGACCCAGACTGAATCATGTTGATGACGAGTTCTAGGAAAACCCATCACGAAGTCCATGTTCACTTTTTCCCACTTCCAAGTAGGATTGGTGAACTCTTGCATGGAACCACTAGGATTCTAATGCTCTATCTTAACCTGCTGATATGTAGAGCACTTAGCCACAAACTCTGCAACATCTCTCTTTATCCCACTCCACCAATAGATCTCCCGTGTGTCGCGGTACATCTTAGTGGCCCCTGGATGAATAGAGTATCACACACCATGTGCTTCTGTAAGAATTTGCTTCCTCAATTCATCTACACCTGGAACACATAGACAACCCTGACAATGAAGAACACCATCTCCCCCTTGGGAGAAAACCTCGACTTTCTGATTCTGAATTGACTCTTTGAGCTTGACAAGGCTAAGATCCCTTTCTTGCTTCTCTTTCACCTCAAAAACTAGAGATGACTCTGAACTACTGTGAACACATACACCACCCTCTGAAGAATCAACTAAGCGAACGCCTAGTCTGGAAATCTAATGGATCTCCTGATCCATCTTTTTCTTTCTACACTCAACGTGATAAATACTACCCATGGAGATTCTACTAAGAGCGTCGGCCATAACATTGGCCTTTCCCAGATGATAAAGAACACTCATGTCATAATCCTTCAAGAGCTCTAACCACATTCTCTGATGAAGATTAAGATCTTTCTGGGAAAAGACATACTGGAGGCTTTTATGGTCTGTGAAGACATCTACATGAACTCCATAGAGATAATTCCTCCAAATCTTTAAGGCAAAAACTACTGCTGCTAACTCAAGATCATGAGTAGGATAATTCTTCTCATGTGGCTTTAACTGTCTGTAGGCGTAGGCTATAACCTTACCATGCTGCATGAGGACACAACCTAAACCCACTCTGGATGCATCACAATAGACTACAAAACCGCCTGAACCATCTAGAAGATCTAGAACTGGAACTCAGGTAAGTCGAGTCTTCAACTCTTGAAAGCTCTTCTCGCATGAATCTGACCACTGAAACTTAATCTTCTTCTGAGTCAATCTGGACATGGGAGATGCAATAGAATAAAATCCCTCAAAAAACCATCTATAATAGCCATCCAAACCCAAGAAACTCCTAATATCTAATGGAGATACGGGTCTGGTCCAGTTTCTTACTACCTTAGTTTTCTAAGGATCTACTCTAATGCCATCACCAGAAATAATATGGCCAAGGAATGCTACTAATCTTAGACAAAATTCTCACTTGCTGAACTTAGAGAATAACTGGTGATCCTTGAGAGTCTGAAGAACAATCCTGAGATGGTCTGCATGATCATGCTCTGTGCGAGAATAAACCAGAATATCATCTATAAAATCTATGACAAACATGTCCAAGTACTGCTTGAACACACGGTTCATCAAATCCATGAAAGCTACAGGGGCATTGGTAAGACCAAATGACATGACTAAAAATTCAAAGTGTCATATTCTCTAACTCTGAGCTGATGATATCCTGATCTGAGGTCTATCTTGGAGAAGTAACTGGCACCCTGAAGTTCGTCGAATAGATCATCAATCCTGGGAAGAGTATATCTGCTCTTGACCGTGACCTTGTTGAGTTGATGGTAATTAATACACATCCTGAGAGAACCATTTTTCTTATGCACGAATAATACTGGCGCACCCCATGGGGAAACGCTGGGTCTGATGAATCCCTTATCTAAGAGATCTTTCAACTGATCTTTTAGTTCCTTGAGTTTTGCTGGTGCCGTTTTGTATGGAAGAATAAAAATAGGTTGAGTATCCGGAAGAAGGTCTACGCCGAAGTCTATTTCCCTTTCGGGAGGAATGCCTGGAAGATCTTCGGGAAAGACATCTGAGTATTTATTAACAACTGGGACTGTTTTGAGATTGGGAGATTCAGAACTGGAATCTTTAACATGCACGAGATGATACACACACCCCTTAGAAATTATTTTCCTTGCCTGAAGGTAGGAAATAAGTTAACCCCTAAACACTGAAATGCTACCCTTCCACTCTAGGACGGGCTCATTCGGGAAATGAAACTGAACTATCCTATTTCTGCAGTCGACTGTGGCATAGCAGGAATGAAGCCAATCCACGTCGAGAATGATATCAAAATCAATCATCTCTAACTCAACTAAATCTGCTGATGTGGATTTTTGAGATATCATAACCAGCCAGTTCCTGTATACCCGCTGGGCTATGATGATTTTACCCACTGGGGTAGAGATTGAAAAGGGATCTCCTAGAATTTTGGGACTGATTCCGAAATCGCCTGCTATGTATGGAGTAACAAAAGACAAGGATGCACCTAGGTCTAGCAAAGCATAAACATGAACATGGAAAATCTGTAATGTACCATTAACGATATCAGGAGAATTTTTCTGAGCCTGCCAGGACTGAAGAGCATAGAGTCTGTTTGGGAGTTGCCCACTGGTAGCACTGTAAATGGCACCCTGCTGGTTTGGGCAACCGGAATGAGCTGCAGAATGATTTTGTTGACCCTGAATACTTGACTGTGGACACTCCCTAATCCTGTGTCCTGGCTTACCACAACCAAAACAGATATCACTACCGGCTCTGCAAATGCCCTTGTGGTTCTTACCACAAGTCTTACAAAGGGGATTCGTTCGGGCACTGCTAACACTTCTCTTAGATTTAGAGCCTGGTGTTTTTTCTTTGTTGCCATCTCTGAACTTTGGCACTAGAGCGCTGGCATAGGAAAGGGATAGAACGGCTTACTTGGAGTGAAACTGTGAACGATTTCCTCCATCTGACTTGGGGTGAGAAAAGTTGAAGTTACCTGACCTTTCTCTCTTGTTCTGCCTCCCCCTAGTCTTAACCTTCTGCTCTTCTACTTGCTGGGCATGGTTCATGAGTCTGGCTAAGGTCATATCACCGATCAGCATCATAGACCTACACTCATTTACCATGCTATCGTTGACTCCTAACACGATAGCTGAGTAAATCTGAGAGAATACTCCCTAACCGTCATATTCCCCTGCCTGAGGTTGATGAACTCAAGAACTTTGGCTTCTCTCAGCTCTTGGGGAAAGAATCTATCTAAGAAAGTCGTGACAAATTCCTCCCACTCAATAGGACCTGCATCATCTAACCTCTCAGACTTCTATTATTTATACCAATCATGAGCAATATCCTGTAACTGGTAGGAGGATAACTCGGCACTCTCAATAGAAGTAACACCCATGATGTCAATGACCTTTTGGACTTGGTCAATGAACTCCTAAGGGTCCTTATTAGACTTAGACCCATGGAAAGATAGAGGGTTCATCCGGGTGAAGTCCCAAACCCTAGCTGCTATGGGATTGGATACTGGATTGGCCGATGTGACTGGTGGCCGTTCATTCTGTGCAGCCACGTATTGAGCAAGTGTGGTAAATGTGTCTCTAAACTCCGCATGGGAAACATGTTCGCCCAAAGGATCTTCGGGCTGAGGAGCTGGCTAGTTTCTTCTCTTTGGGGCCATGGTCTGGAATAAGAGAAGAATAGATTAGACTGAGAGTTTAACTTATGATTATGCTCACTAGCATGACATGAATACTGAAGAAAGGTGACTGTTCCTAAAACATCTTATAGATTCTTGTACATAAATGTGGCACACAACACACCCATGTACAAGACTCTACTAGATGTGGCTTTCAGACTTCCTAGGACTCTATTGAACCTTATCCTCTGATACCAAGTTTGTAACGCCCCAATTTGCTAAACCAGAATGGTGCACGGTGCTCATGACCCCGAGGGACCACAAGCTAACCCATGACTGATATTTTTACCTATATACTACAAATCATGACATAATAATGCGGAATACGTAAAACTATAAGGCCATAAGGTTCAACTGAATAAAACCATGTCTGAAAATCATAATGTCCATGTGAGTGAAAATACCCAAAACAACTCAATCTGAAAGTTAAGTCTGAACGTAAATATGAACATAAATCTGAAATCCTCTAAACTATCTGAATAAGGAGTTGAAGGAACATATCTCCAACTAACTCTGTAAAACTAAACTGAAGAAATAAATAAATGTATCAAATCATATTGTCCTCGAATCAATAAGGACTCATTGTATCTCTACGACTGGAATGCTACTGCTACTGCTAGGCTGGAGTTCGTGTCTTGGAGCCTATGGTGTAACATGAAAAGAAAGAACCATAGCACAAATGCGTCAGTATAACTGGAGTACTGAGTATAGGAGGAAGGTAGGCTGAACATAAAGGGTTTTATGAATGAACAACACTGATTGACTAATATAAACGTGGAAGTGCAAATATGCATATAGAGGAACTGGGACCGTGAAGGTGTGATAGCAAGACCTGTAAGTTAATACATGGTTTACTGATAACTGTCATGACTGATACTGCAAGCTGATAACATGGACGATTGTATCTGACAGTCCTGTACATACTGAAATCTGAAGAACACCCTGAGTTCTTTTACTAAGACTGATACTGAAACTGTGGGAGGTAGTGTTTAACCGACATGGCCCATGTATGCCGTTATGGCTAAGCTGGGGTCCAATCTCTTCCCCAACTGGAAGGGTGTCAATAGTGTGCCACGGGTAAGGACAGCTTGTGAGTGACCCTTATCTGGAAGGTACTCAATGAGAACAGTGGGAACCCTAAACTGACAGGTTAAACCACCTTATCAACCCTAATTTGATAGGTTAAGATATCTCAACCTACACTGGCTACGTAGTTTTGAAACACAAGGACTGCTTCTAAGAATCACACCCTGAACTGGCGGGTGAGTTTCCATCTTTGGGTTCACTCGGTGCTAACCTCTACTCCTATCTGGAGGGACTGGACATGAATAACTAACTATACATGACTTAATCTTACTGAATTCCATTGACTGGCAGAATGTTACTGATATCTGACAACTAACTGAGATCATGAGGTTTTCCTGAGTCACATGACTGACTGAAGTCTATGGAATCATAGCTTGAGTTTGGATATTGTGAAACATGACATGGCTCTAGGCACATAGCTATAGTTTTCGGGTACGAATACCCCTAGGACTCGATAGGAGGAAACTGACACACATGACATGACTTTATCACAAGATTTGAGTCCACAATTCACAATATCATAAGCAGGGGATAGTATATTTCATGTATTTATTCAAAATTTCAAACATGATAGGAAAAGCATGGATACATTTTGTGTACATAATTTATATCTCCATTATCATACATGTTTTATACCATAACAATAACAACACATAATTTGCATGGAAATTCATATTGGAGTGTATGACTAACATGAACTTGTTATTTAGATATCGTGAAATCATGTAAATATGAAGTTCTAACATACTAGGCATTTTATCGAACACCTTGCATGCATTATTTAAGGCATAGGTGGATTTCATACTTGCATTCTATCAATTCATCTAAAGATCATATTTTTTAACTAACAACATAACTTTCATGAGATATACAGTCACGATACTATTATATAGCTAAACAAACAAGCATCAACATGGGTATGATCATATCACCACAACCAACCAATCTTTTGTATTTTAAAGATTGATTCTTGAACTCCACGAATGAAAAGAATCCGTGTATGAACACTACGCATACCTTGGAAGGGAGGTTCTTGATGATTGACGGAGGAATTTCCTTGAAATTTGATCTTCAAGCTTGATTGTGCAACCCTAGTTGTTTTTATCCTATGGTGCTCTTAAATAATAAACTTTGAGATGTTAATAGGGCTGTAATGTGTTTAGAAGCTATAAATTTCGTGAGGTTAGGTTTTAGAACATGTAAGGAGTGTTGAAAGACTTAACTACCCTCGAAATAACTCAAAAACTAAGTGTTTTCGTGGCTGAAATCATACATAGGCGCCGCATATGATATCGCCTATGCTTACATAGGCGCCGCATATGCTATCGCCTATGCTTACATAGGCACCTCATATAATATCGCCTATGCTTTCCAGTGGCCATGTGTGATTGGTTAAGCGACACATTCTACTTTGAAAGGCCATAACTCCTTGCTCGGGTGTCGTATTTTGATGAAATTGGTATCGTTGGAAAGCTAATTAGATTCTATACAATATGGTGGGTCAAAATCCGCCAAAATATCACATATAAATCACGTTATTCTTGTTCAAATATAACCCTTGCAAAATCAAACACTAAGACTTGATGGATTCAAAAACTCTTAGCTTGCATCACTCTAAGCGACTCATATAAGCATGCTTAAGACATAGCAAGCTATACTATCTCTAGTATATTCATTGTAAGTCATGCATTAAAATGCTACTCACAGGATAGGAGGTTTCATACGTAGGAAAACTTATTCACTTCCTAGCTTAGAAACATATGGGGTATTACAGAAAGATAGAAATCTTAAAGAAATTGTGTAGAGATTAAAAGTTTTTGAGTCAACTCATTATATATGATGATGGGAGATTTGGATGGATTAGGATTTGATGCAACTTTCAGAAGACGATGACTAGGGACATGTGGTTTAGGAATTTAATGCGAAGGGAAGCGATGTATAATGTATCTCTTCAATGTTCCCGCCTTGATACTTTTAATATATTTTATCATCTCTTGACTATGACTGGTGTCACATCCAAAAAATGGAGGGGCTATTTGTATTGGGTAAATTTGATTTAAGCATGTGACAATATAAAGAATGGATGGGTGATGCACTATCCCTCGAGATAATAAAGAGTCGACAATAACTACCCTCCAAGGGGATGTCCTCGAGACAAAGAGAAAATATGCCTGGGAAATATTATATTCAGAATCTTACTTTAAGTGACATGGATAAAAAGACAAAGGGACAAAGATGTAGAAAAAGCATATGCATAGATGAGCTTGTACGATCATTAGAACTGGTAAGGAAAAATAGCTGGCACCACCAACGATTTGGCCATGCTATTTGCATCTATTATTCTTAGTACTGTAGGGCTCGAGTGGAGTGCTCTTATTGGTTGAGGCCTTTCCTTTGTGACATATGGATAGCTCACCACTATCACTTGTAATTTATTCCAAAGAAATATAATACTATTACTTTCTGCCTTATTTCCTAAGCTTTATCTTTATGTTCATATTCTATGGTGTTCTTAGCTTCATTGTTTCGAGGTTATCTTCGAGAACACAAAGAGTTCTCAGACTCTCAATCTTGAGATACATGAGACTCTCGGGCTCCCCCTTTACTTTATTTCTTGCTATTTATTTTATATTTATGTTGTTCTTATAATATTCAGACTATTATTCAACCTAATCAACAAGATAAACTGATTACACGTGCTCTTGAATCTAGTAAATTTAATTGTACCATTTTTTTTGGTCAGTAGAAACCTCATTTTGGTGAATTTGTTATGGCCTATTTTGTTTAACAGAAGATGAACATGATATGGTCTAGTTTTGGTTGATAAATGGAAGCCTCATGAGATCCTTGAATGTTCTCAATACTGATATTGGATTTCTCTCAAATGTACTTACACAAGTTAACTACTTAATTTTAAATCTATAACTAGGGATGGGCAAATGGGTTGTTTGAACTGAATTTGAACATGTTAAGATGGGCAAAAGCAATAAATGGGTCATTGCCCGACCTTCCCACAGTTGAAATAAGTTAAGACGGGTTAGGTTAAGATCAGGAAATTACATGGGATGACCCCAATAGTGGGTGACTTTGGTTTTTTGACCTCCATAAGAAAAGTCTTTAAAGACTAGACTTTCTTTTTTTATGTATTGTACAAGTACATTTTTGCCCCTCTACACCTCAAATATTTTTAAACTTTTCATTTTCATTTATCTCTCAACTTCTATTTAAATATTTTTAATTCTTATACCTTGACTTTTTTTCTAATTTTAATTCGTTTGTCTCAATTGTTATTTTTATTTTACTTTTTTTCCTTTTTTTTCTTTTTTTTTCTCAAGCATTATTTATTTCTTCATTTCTCTTTTAATTCATTGGTCTCAATCTTTATTTTTATTTTTTTATCATTTCACATTTTTTTCTTTTTCATTTTTCTCAAACTTTATTTTTATTTTTTCTTCGCATGTTTGTTTTTCTCAATCATTTTTTCTTTTTTTTTTTCTCAATCTCTCTCTCTTTTTTGTTTCTTCTCTTTTTTCTTATTTCTCAAATTCTTTTATATTTTACTAATAAATAAAAAATTGGATAATCCGCAAAGGGATCTTCTTTTTTTACATCAAAACAAATTTAAGGGCATGACTTTTTGTTTGAAAGTCCTTTGGTATAAGTCTTTCCTCTAAGGCAAAAATTGTAGAATAACTCATAAATCAAGACAGAATATGGTAGTGTCACGTGTTACTTGTGGAGCATAACTTGTTATTTGAAAATCCTTGAGTTAAGTCTGCTTTTAAGGCAAGAGTTATAGAACATCTCATAAGTCAAGAAACAGTGTGGTAGTGTCAACACTTGTCCATTGGGCGTAACTTGTTCTTTTGGAAGGTTCTTGGGCTAAGTCTTGTCTTAGAGACAAGACTAAGAGCATCACATAAATCAAGACACAATATGATAGTGTCAACTCTTGTCCATGGGATGTAACTTGTTGACTAAGTCTTTTCTCTAACGCAAGAGTTATAGAATATCTCATAAATCAAGACATGATGTGGTAGTGTTAACTCTTTCCCATGAGGCGTAACTTGTTATTTGAAAGTCCTTGGAATAATTTGGGTCTCTAAGGTAGGAGTTATAGAACATCTCATAAATTAAGAGATAATGTGGTGGTGTCAACTCTTACCTATAGGGCATAATTTATTATTTGAAAGTCCTTGATTTATAAAATATCTCATAAATCAAGACACAGTGTGATAGTGTCAAATCTTGTCCATGGAGCCTAACTTATTGTTTGAAAGTCCTTGGGCTAAGCCTATAGAGCATTTCATAAATCAAAACATAATGTGATAGTGTCAACCCTTACCCATAGGGCATAACTTATTGTTTGAAAGTCCTTGGGTTAAGTCTTGCCTTTAAGGCAAGAGTTATAGAATATCTCATAAATCAAAACACAATGTGGTAATGTCAACTTATACCCATAGGGCACAACTTGTTTCTTGAAATCCCTTGGTTTATGTCTTGCCGCTAAGGGAAGAGTTATGAAGCATCTCATAAATTAATACATAATGTAGTGGTGTCAACTCTTATCTATGAGGTATAACTTGTTGTTTGGTAGTCCATGGGCTGAGTCGTACCTTTAAGACAAAAGTTATAAAATCATTTCATAAGTAAAAAACACAATGTGTTAGTGTTGACTCTTTCCCAATGTACGTAAATTGTTTGAAAATTCTTGGGATAAGTCGTGCCCCTAAGGCAAGAGTCGTAGAACATCTCATAAATGAAGACATAATGTGGTAGTGTCAACTCTTGCCCGTGGGGCATAATTTATTGTTTGAAAGTCTTTGAGCTAAGTCTTTCCTCTAATGCAAGAGTTGTAGAACATCTCATAAATGAATACATAATGTAGTAGTATCAACTCTTGCCCGTGGGACATAATTTATTATTTTAAAGTCCTTGAGCTAAGTTTTGCCTCTAAGGCAAGAGTTGTAGAACATCTCATAAATGAAGATATAACGTGGTAGTGTAAACTTTTTCTTCATACATTTCTTGGCACTTCTGTGTCTTCTGTGATACCCAAGGTCCGCCATTTTCCCAGTAATAACAGTTGGCAAGCATTAGAAGAATGGTTAACACAAGTACAATAATAACGTAAACTGAACTCCAATTATTTGATTCCTTGGTAATTGAATCAGTAAAACAAAATTTCCATACAGTACTAGCTAGTAGTACCATTTACCACATAAAATAAACAAGAAGATTAAGAGATCACTAATCAAGATTAAGGTAATTGAGAGTTTAATTAATTAAAACGAGGAGGAAATGAAAGAGAACAGAAGGTAGAAAGAATTTATAATTGAAACACTATAGAACAATATTTTCTCCTATGGAAGAGAGAATAAACTAAAATCACGGTGCAACATAAAACTTGTTTTTACTTAGTTATAAGAATTGATTACCAGTCTTACGTATTTACTGAATGCATTAGTAATATTAATGTTTTATCACTGCTTAATAGTTATAGTAACCAATACTTGTGGCAATTTATGATAATGAAAAATTTCTAGAGTTTTAAATGTTTTATTAGCTCATAATACTGCATTACCTTCTCTGTTTACATTTGATTATATGTTTTGTTTCAACTTTCAAGGCTGTGATAATCATTTCATTCATCATTGTAACGTTTGTTGCTTTGATTCTCAACTGAAATAGGTTAAATTGCAAACTATTAATATGTATTTTGTATGGTGTTTTAATTTTCGTATTGTTAAACAAACAGCTTTAGGTGTTCTAGGCCATAGCAACTGATTTACCCTCATGTTGTAGGAGGTGCATCCAAGTGTGCGGTCTAGTAGTCAATGAAGTGGGTTAAGAATTATATGGTCTCAGGTTCAAATCCTAGCAGAGGTATAAAAATACTAGGTAATTTTTTGGTTAGTCTAGGTGTTGCAACTTGGTGTCTGCCTCAATATAGAACCTTAGCATCTGATGAAGAGTATGAACTTTAAAATTGAGATTGATATTGTTTGCAACATAATTTACTTCATGAAAAATAAATTTCAATCACAAACAAAATATGAAGAAACAAGAATTTAGTGAGAAAATGTGGGTGAGAATATTTGTCCCTTAATATAGACATAATAGCCTCCAAGGTAGGTTTAAGTAAAATAGCATCCAAAAACTCTAACAGAATTTAGATTCGTCTGGTAGAGATCCACAAAATTGTCTAGAGGTATATTGGTGATTTATTAACTGACATCCTTGGTTGTGAATTGTTTGTTGGCCTATTGTCCTTGGATTTATGTGTATTGTGATTTCAGACTGCATGTTCTGTTGCTGACTGTTTCATCCGATTAAATTAACTATGTCATCATCGAAGTTCACGTGAATTAGAGAATTTGCCAGGCATATGCAAAATAAAATATCCAGGTAATTAGCAGAGATTGATTGTATTGGCTGCTTGTGCTAAAAAGAATTTTTTTAAATATCCTTTAGGTTGAGAATCCAATGATTGGAGGCCGTCGTAAATTGTTATTATATAGTTACATTGATGTCCTGACGTTCATGAAAAAAGATTAATACTCTACAAAATCATCACTGAGGAGTTTGAATCATCTGTAAAGGAAAAATGGCGAGGGCACGGGAGGCAATTGCTGAATCCCTTTCTGAATTGCAATCTGAATTCCATGAGAATCAGCAGAAAGGTCTGCTAACCTTGGTTTCAATCACAAAGGTGAGCCCTCAAAACCGGAACTTGTTAGCGCAAGCAGATGGTGCCATTTCTACCTTACTGAACCTATCCATGTCTGCGTACTCAACTAATACTCAACTTCTCGCACTCTCCATTCTTTTCAACCTCTCACTAAATCCTAATCTCAAGCAATCTCTAGCAGACATGGACAAAATCCTATTTCTCAACTCAGTGATCCTATCTTACACTTCAGCTGAACCAAGTAGGCTAGCAGCTTCACTTCTCTGCAGTTTGGCAATGCTAGATAAGAACAAGGCAAAATTTGGGGTGGCTGGAACTGTTGAGGCTCTCATAAAGGCCATCTCGAGACCACGAGGCCCTGCTTCCCATCACTTCCTGAGTACATTGTCTGAACTGGTGCAGTTTCATGGGAATTGTACGGTGGCTGTCCATGCAAGGGCAGTTCCAGTGCTAATCAAGTTAGTCGAAAATTCTGATTGTGGGGATCTGGCTGGAACATCCTTGTCGATCCTCTGCTTGCTTGCAAGATTTGAAGAGGGACTAACTGCTTTGAAGGAGTCGGACCGAATTGTGCCATTTATGATAGAAATTTTGAAGGGAAAGTGCATGTTAAGTAAAGAAGGAGCTGCTGACATTCTACTCCGTTTATTTGATGAAAGTGAGGAATGCATAAGAGATGCTGTAAGATTACCCGAGTTTTCATCTGTGGTAGCTGATCTCTCTGTTAGAGGGTCGGTGAGAGCTCGAGAGAAGGCTAGCTTACTCATGAAGAAACTAATGGAAGCTAACTTGGATATTGTTTATGGCGATACTGGCAACACAACAGCTACATATTTGCAATGGTAATCCAATACAAAGCCCATGGAATGCAAGATTTAAATTTGATGGGCTCATTATTTTTGTTCTCGCCACTGAATTCATCGCATTTTTGCAATCGTGGGATCAAAATATTTGTTATTCTCTGTGAAGAAAAATATTTAGTTGAATTCGTTGGAACTACATTACTTCCGCCCTATGCGTAAAGAAGATTGAGGAGTCCCTAGGATATTAAAAATGGATAGGAGTAGCTGGAAGGAATCAATTAACCAAATAAAAGAACCAGAATACTCTTCAAGCAAATTGTTAGCTTGCCTTGATTAAGATATGGTTTGGATGTTGGATGTTGGATGTTGGATGAGTTCATACGTTATTGTACTTTTTTTCCTTCAGTCAAGCAACTCATGAAGATTTTTAACTTTATTAGTTAAGTGGTACAAAGAAGATTGTAGAGTTAAAATCTTCTTGCTAGGTATTTACAAGCTCATCAGGCTAAATTTTGCAAAAAGAATGCCACCCTGGAGGACTCCAAGAGGTTATTTGTTGGCGGGTAACAAGACAATAATGTATTGTCACGAACATGATACAAAATCGATCTACACCTTAAGCCACTTTTGTGGGATTGTTTAACAATTAACCATCTTTTCAAAATTGTACTGGTCTAGAATTTAAAGGTCACTTGATTTGAATTTTGAAGTTCAAAACAAATATTCAGATCTTGAGTAGTTTCCAAAGATGGGCAGCCTTATAAATATAACACCACAAAATTGAAATAATACTGCATGTTTTGCCCATGAGTTAGTCTTTGATTTTTGCCCTTTAATAATCGAACTTTCGAATGGGGCATAAGTTTTTTATAAATTGAATACTTTCCCACACATAACTTGCAAAATTTTATGATATAAAAATATAAACTTGTGTCCCGTGAAAGAGTTGTTTGTTATGAAAGGCATCACAAAATTGGGACAAAAGTGCAAATCACTAAGTCGTCTAAATAGGCCAAATTATAAATATAGCCCTTTTGAGGACCAAATCAAATTTTAGGCAAAGCCAAAATTGAAAAATCATTCCAAATTGAAAACTGAATTAACGAACAGACACATTTCGTTGTTTGGTTTAATTTAATTTTTAATTTTGACAACCATAAAAAACATTTAAGAAAAAGAAAACGAAAAATATTGAATCAAATAAACTACTATAAAAAAAGGGATTTTTAAAATATATTTACATTTACATAGCCCATAAAATTAGTTACACCGACATAGCCCCAATTTTACGCGATATACAACTTTATACCAGTTTATACATCTTTACCCTTAATGTATGCAAATGTATAAACGTGCATAACAGTGAATAAAAGGTATGTATACACGTTTTTACATTTTTATACACCTTATACATAATTAATTATACACGTTTCAACTAAATTCATCCAGGCAAAAAAACCTTTTTTAAAAGTCTTCTTTCTAGCTGTCTGTTTAGCCTCTTGTTTCACTTCATCCGCTTCTTCTTAACTGATTCTTTGGCTTTTTGTTTCAATTCGCTATCAATATATATGTTATGTATGGATTAGATTTATTATACATACATATATATATATATATATATATATATAATAGATTTGTGTACATGTTTTGCACGTGTGTCTAATGTCAATCAATAAAACTATATAAAAGAAGATAAAATTATTAAAAAGTAGCAAGTAATGCTAAAATAAATACTGTATCTATTTAAATGATACAAATAATATTATATCTCAAATCTATATATAATATAAAGGAAGGTCATATAGAAGGTGGTGTGGCATCTCTGTATGACCTCTATTCCTATTTATCTTTATTCTCTTCTTTTTTTTTATCAGTTTATCTCATTTTTCTGATTTAAAATTGAAAATATATGGAAAAAATTTAATTTAATGCAAACATATAAAACACTACTTATTGCAGTGAAATAAATTGGGCTCTTGAGTGTCCTAACTCCCTCCACTGATAATAACGGATTGGGCCATTATGTAAGAAAACAAGGGGAAAAGATATTGTGTAGCCTTTTTTAAAAAAGAATAGCTCAAGTTTGGGTATATGGACATATAATGTTCAATCGAGTAAAAAAATGTCACTTTATGGCCATTTTCTATTTTTTTCCAATTTGAGTCATTTTGACCTATTTAATCCATATACAGTCTATATACAATATTGATACAGTCTATATACAATACTGATACAGTATATTCAACTTGGGCAATTCGACCTTATTAAAAATATTTTAATTTTTTTTTTTTTGCAATAAATTTTTTAACTAATCAAATATTCTGTTTTTCTTTTAATTATTTAGAAATAATAATTAAATTATATCAAAAATGATATAATTGTTAAGTAGAATATGTTACTATATAAGATATATGTATAAAAATTGTATAGTTCTATCAAATATGTATATGTTTAAAATATATATAAAGTGTATGAAAATTATATAATTGTTGTATAAAAAGTGTAAAAAAAAATGTACAGCTATTGTATAAATTGTATATCAAAACTGTATACTTTTCGTATAAAATATTTATATGTATAAGATTTGTATAGAAACTGTATAGAAAGTGAGTAGAAACGGTATAGAACAAGCCAGTAAATTGAAATGGCTAGAAAATAGAATTTAAATTTCATGGTCATTTTTATAGAAATAATTTAATTTGAAGTGTCATTTCTGTCCTTTCCCCAGAAAACAATTCAATAAATACTTTTTCACTTCATATCTTTATTAACTTCACCAACAGATAGAGTCATAACGTAAAAAAAAATATTTGTTGCCTTTTTTGTTAATTTTTTTCATTGGTCAATTTATTTAATAATTAAAAAATTTATCATATTTATTACATCTAATTGTATCTTATGATTTATATAAAAAAAAAAAACTTCATCTATTTATATTTTTTACATGTCTCCTCAACTCTCTTTTCACTCTATAAATAACATTCATCTTATGCATTTATTGGATGTTCATTTTCATGTCTTTTTCAATAATAATAATAATAATAATAATAATAATAATAATAATAATAATAATAATAATAATAATAATAATAATAATAATGTATATGTATATGTATATGTTTCTCTTTTTTATCAATTTTTTTCTTCTTCAATCATGTGTTTCATAATCGAAAGAGATAACTTGAAAAAGTTGATGTGGCAATACGGCTACCACTTCAAAGAAGATTGTAGATACATTCTTTAAATTTTCTGATGTCAAAATAGTCAAACATAAATTCATCAAGCTGAAAAAGAATGTTTGATGGTGATGTAAAATTTTTAGAGATGAATTTAAAAATTCATTTATACATATCTGGTATCCCTATACATAGCAGTATTACTTAAATGTTTTGTGATTTTTTAATTTTCTTTAAACTTTTACCAAAGAAGTTGACATAATACTATAACCATTTAATTTGTTCATGAATTTTTTATTTGTGTTAAGTTTGAGTATTAAAATATGAACATGTCTATTCTCCATGATGTTCATGAAATATTTTTGTGACAATTATTCATTAAGATTTAACTGGGATCAAAACTCTCAAAGTTGTATCTAGGAAAATTTACAAAAGGTTCTGAAAGATCAAGCAGAAGAACTCTATAGAAATGTCATTAATCTTTCTTGACACCGATGTTGCAATTTTGTTTTTAATTTGATGTACAATTTCTAAGAAATAATATACACATTTAAAATAAATATGCTCTTTCCTCATACGGATAGCTTCTTCAATCACTCTTCTAAATTGTAAATCTTTACTTTTAAAAATTACTACAAATATGCATATTTATGTAGAATGACACGTAATTCTATGATTGTTACTTTGGATATTGGGAGTATTATATATGGAGCTATATTGTAAAAGAGGTATATGAAAAGTCTATATACTAATATCACTAATTAAGCATATATAAGGTGATATAGTATCTTTTTATAATTTTAAAATAATTTATCATTTTTCTCCTTTTTTTGGATCGTTTTTTCTTTATTTAGCTATTTATTTTATTTTTAACAGTTCAAAAAAATCTTTAAATTCAATTAATCAACTTTTCACCTTTTACTATAATTGTCTTCTTTATTAGATATCTGAATATGCATTTACATGTTCTTCCACCTCCGATCTTCAAAAGAAATTATTCTATGTTAAATCGTACATCGATTATATAATAAAGAAGAACAACATTAAAAGAGTAAGAAAATAAAATCAAAAGATCACAACAGATACTCACATTTTTAACGTGCTATATATATTTCTTTTTTTAAAAAAAATCAATAGTTAATGTCTTAATTATATTCATTTAATTACGTCTCTTAATTTTTTTAATTGAATATTTTATCCCTACTGCATGATCGTTTCAAAGATAAATTTTTATATCTAATTAAATGAAAATTATGATATGCTAACTAGTATAAATGATAGTTGTAATGCCCCGAGAGTACACCCTGGGCGTCACACGGTGCTTATAGTCCCGAGGGACCACAAGCTAACCCATGAGATGGTACCTGCTGTGAGCACTGAATAACATAACCATAAATATGGAAGAATAACTGGTACGCCATAAGGTTTTAATAACTGAAACAAATATTGAATTATGAATTTGAAAAAATAACTATTTGAGTTTGAATAAATACTGAAATCTGAGATAAACTGAATAACTAACTGACATGTCAACTGAAGTTTGAATACTGAATAACTGACTATAGTGTTTGAAATCCTCTAAACTGAAAACCGTGAGTTGATGGGACAAACCCCAACTAACTACTAGGCTGGAAGCATGAAATAAAATAATCCATCCTCAAAATATGAGGACTCACCACTGATACTGCTGAGAGTCTGAGAAGTCTAAGCGTGATTCGGGAACTGGGCGTCAGAACCGATGGTATAATACATCATAGCGCAAAAAAAGGGTATGCGATTAGTATTTTGAATGTACTGGTATGCTAAATGAGGTAGGTTGGTATGCATGGTTTCATGAACAAGAATAATAATTATCTGAATATATATGTAAACAAATGGAGTACTGAATAAAATACATGGATGTTTGTAAATACTAAAAGTACGTGAAATCTGTAGATATTGATGATGTATGACCAAACATATAACATGAACTGAATAAAATTTGTAAACTTAAATACTGAGATAACTGATATCTGTATGCTTTGGTCAAACAACACTAAAACTGAATGTCTGAACTGATTACTAGACTAAAACTGTAACTAAGACTGTGACTGAGACCGTGGGAGGTATCATCTAATCGACATTCCCCAATCTGAGCTAATTGAGGTCCAACCTGTAACCCTAGTTAGAAGGGTGTTAATACCGTGCCATAGGTACTAACGTTGGCTATGTGGATCCACTAGTCTGGTATATTATATTGTCCGGAAGGACGAAGGGTGTCAAGCCTAATCTGACGGGTGACCTCTGCGAGATAGTCAAGCCTAAACTGACGGGTGACTTCTCATATCCTACGCTGGCTATGTAGTTCTGGAGTTTAGGGACTGCTAATAGTGACTCTGCCTATCTAATGGGGAAGACACCATCCTTACATTCTCTCGGTGCTAAATTTTACTCCCAACTGAAAGACACTGAAATTCTAGACTGTTCTGAGTTTAACTAACTATTCTAATAATACTCATAATATAATTTGAAGTTATTCTGAAGATACTGAAATGAGACTAAGTAAACAACTACGGTTTTGGGGTATTCAATATCCTCAAGACTCAAAACAATAATAGTCAAACGACACTAAAGCTTGGAGGACATAGCATGCAGGCTTTTATTAAATATTTATTCTTGTAAGCATTTTATCAAACACTTGATATGCATGGTGTACATTAAGCATGCAAATTAGACCAAAACTTATAGTAAAGCACAATTTCAACACCATTATCATAAATCATGAATTAAATCAGTGGACAACAATATTTAAACATATGGAGTGTAGTAATAGACATCAATTTTTCTAAAACATGGTATAGAACAAGATTCATGGAAATTCATGGTTTAATCATAATTTTAAAATCAAAATAACTTAAAAAGATCATAATTTTATAATTTAAATTGGATACTTGGACTCCATGGGTGGAAGGAACACGTGGATGAACATTTAACATACCTGGGTTAATGAATTTGAGAGGATTGATGGTGAGTTCTTGAGATTTGGTCATGAATTTGAGAGCTAGGGTTTCTTGTTCTTGAGAAGGGGATCTTTAATTTTGAGAGGAATTGAATAAATGATGATTATTTAGCTCACTTAGGGGTTAAATCTCGTGTTTTAGGTTGATTAGGGCCGCAAAAAAGACCCAAATACCTCTAAACGAATTTAAAAACTCGGGCTGGAAACTGAAGATCCCAATTTTTGGCTCCGGCGCGACGCGGTGCAATTGTGCCGGGCCACTGGAAATCGACAATCCTCATTTTGTCCATTGACGCAACCCGCCAATATCGCGTTCTCTTACTGGAAATTGACAATTGTCGTTTATACTGGCTCCGCAATGCGCTAGTGACCAAAATGACGGTGTTTAACGATTAAAACTTAAAATCCCCATAACTTCTTACCCGGTTATCGGATTTGGGCGAATTTTATATCGTTGGAAAGCTAATTGAATTTTCTATGCAATGGAAAGCTCTAAACTGAAAAATAATGGGTATTTCAAAATTTTTATATATAAATACTCATGTATTGGGACTTAAATTATGCTAGGAAAATATGGGGTATTATAATATCTCCCCCTTGGGATCATTCATCCTCGAATGAGACTGGTTAAGCTGAGGAAAACTGATGGACTGAGATTACACACTGAACATGCATATCTGATGCATGAAATATATGACTGAACTGATTTGTAAATGCACGACTGACATGAACATGATGTACAACTGAAACTGAGCATGATATAGAGAAATCTTAAGAATATTAGTACCTTAAACCAAATCTGAATTCGCGGAGAAAAGATGAGGGTACTTGGTCCGCATATCTGCTTCTACTTCCCAAGTGGCTCTCTCAACGGGCTGATTCTGCCAAAGAACTTTGACTAGTGGAACTTCTTTGTTTCTTAGTCTACGAACTTGATGATCAAGAATTTCAATTGGAACTTCCTCATAGGAAAAACTGTTCTGAACATCTACGCTTTTTAGGAGAACAAATATAGCTGGATCACCAATACACTTCTTCAACAATAAGACATGGAACACTGGGTGTACTGAAGCTAGATCTAAAGGTAACTCATGCTAGTAAGCTACCTTTTCGAAACGATTGAGAATTTTGTAGGGACCGACATATCGGGGACTTAGTTTCCATTTCTTGTCAAAGCTCTTTACCCCCTTCATGGGAGATATTTTCAAGTACAAAAAATCACCGACCTCAAACTCGAGATCCTTTCTCCTCACATTTACATACGATTTTAGTTGGCTCTAGGCTGCTCTAATCTTTTCTTTGATCAACTAAACCTTCTCTAAGGCATCAAACACCAAGTCAGGCCCTACAACTGCGGCCTCACCCACTTCCAACCAACTAATTGGAGATCTACATCTCCTTCTATAGAGAGCTTCAAACGGAGCTATCTAAATATTAGAATGATAGTTGTTATTATATGAGACTTCAATCAAAGACAAGTGGTCATCCCAACTACCTTTAAAATCAACTACGCATGCTCTCAGCATATTTTCAAGAGTTTGAATGGTCCTTTCTACTTGACCGTCTGTCTGAGGGTGGAAGGTTGTACTGAGGTGGACTTGGGTACCAAGACCCTTTTGGAATACTTTCCAGAATTGAGAGGTAAACTGGGTACTTCTATATGAGATGATGGATAAGGGAATACCTTGCAACCTAACCATCTCTCTAAGGTAGAGTTTGACGTAGTCCTCGGCTGAATAAGAGGTATGGACTAAAAATAAATGAGCTGATTTGGTCATCCTGTCTACGATAACTCAAATAGGATTGTGCTGATGATGAGTATGAGGCAGACCCATCACAAAGTCTATGTTCACTTCTTTCTATTTCCACATTAGAATGCTGAACTCCTGCATCGACCCACTAGGCTTCCGGTGCTCAATCTTAACCTACTGACATATAGAGCACTTAACTACAGACTCTGCAATATCTATCTTCATCCCACTCTACCAGTAGATATCCCGCAAATCGCAGTACATCTTAGTGGCCCCTGGATGAATAGAGTAACGCGCACCATGCACTTCTGCAAGAATTCGTTACCTTAAGTCATCTACACCAGGTACCCATAGCCGACTCTGACAATGCAGCACACCATCTCCCCCTTGAGAGAAAACCTTCACTTTCTAATAAATGACTAATTCTTTCAACTTAACTAGACCGGGATCTCTATCCTGATTTTCCTTCACCTCGGAAACTAGAGATGATTCTGAGCTACTCTGCACCCATACACTACCTTCTATTGAATCGACTAATTGAACACCTAGTCGGGAAAGCTGATGGAATTCCTAAGCTAACTTCTTCTTACCATCCTCAACATGAGCAACACTGCCCATAGACAATCTACTGAGAGCATTAGCCACTACATTGGCCTTGCCTGAATGATACAAAACACTCATGTCATAATCTTTGAGTAACTCTAACCACCTTCTCTGACATAAAATCAAATATTTCTGAGAGAACACATACTGGAAACTCTTATGATCTATGAACACATCAACATGCACCCCATACAAGTAATGCCTCCAAATCTGTAAGACAAATACTATTGCTTCTAGCTCGAGATAATGAGTCAGATAATTCTTCTCATAGGGCTTAAGCTATCTAGAGGCATAGGCTATGACCCTACCTCTCTGCATGAGAACACAACCAAATCCTACTCTGGATGTATTACAGTACACAACAAACCCATCTGAACCATTTGGCAAGGTAAAAACTAGGTCTGAGGTAAGTCGAGTCTTCAACTCCTGAAAACTCTTCTCATAGGAATCTGACCACTGAAACTTGACATTCTTTTGAGTCAATATGGACATGGGGGATGGAATAGAAGAAAACCTTTTAACAAATCGATGGTAATAGCCAGCTAAACCCAAGAAAATCCTGATATCTAATGGATAGATGGGTCTAGGCCAGTTTCTCACCACCTCGGTTTTTGGAGGATCAACTCTAATGCCATCACCAGAAATAATATGGCTAAGAAAATCTACTGATCTTAGCCAGAATTCACACTTACTGAATTTAGCGAAAAACTGGTGAGCTCTAAGAGCTTGTAACACTATTTTAAGATGGTCTACATGATCATTTTAGCTATGGGAGTAAACAAGAATATCATCAATGAAGACTATAACGAACATGTCCAAGTACTGCTTGAACACTCGTTTCATCAAATCCATGAAGGCTGTTGGGGCATTCATAAGACCAAAGGACATGACTAAAAATTTGAAGTGACCATATTGAGTTTGAAAAGCTATTTTTGGAATATCACATTCCATGACCCTGAGCTGATGATAGCCTGATTCAAGGACTATCTTGTAAAAGTAGCTGGCACCTTGAAGTTCGTCAAACAAGTCATCGATTCTAGGAAGTGAATATTTATTCTTGACTATGACTTTGTTCAACTAACGGTAGTCTATGCAGATTTTGAGAGAACCATTTTTCTTACGCATGAATAGAACTGTTGCGCCCCACGGGGAGATGTTAGGTCTGATAAATCCCTTATCTAGGAGATCCTTCAACTATTCTTTTAGTTCTTTGAGTTCATATGGAGCCATTCTGTAAGGAAGAATAGATATGGGCTGAGTGTCTGGGAGAAGGACTATTCCAAAGTCGATTTCCCTTTGGGAGAAAATCTGGGAAGATATTCAGGGAACACATCTGGAAATTCCCTAACTACTGAAACTGACTCAAGGGTTAGATTCTCTGAATTTGAGTCTTCGATTTGAACAAGATGTTAAATACACCCCTTGGATATCATTTTTCTCGCTCTAAGGTACGAAACAAGTTGACCCATGAGAGCTGTAGTACTACCCCTCCATTTAAGGACTGGTTCATTTGGGAACTAAAAATGAACTATTATATTTCTATAATCAACTGAGGCATAGCATGAGTGAAGCCAATCTATACCGAGAATGACATAGAAATTTGTCATCTCTAACTCCACGAGATCAACTGAGGTAACTTTCTGAGATATTGTGATCGGATAGTTCCTGTATACCTTCCTGGATACAATGGAAATACCCACTGAGGTAGACACTGAAAAGGGATCTATAGAGTTTTGGGACTGAATCCAAAGTTGACGACTATATAAGGAGCTACAAAAAAAGAGAAGCTCCAGGGTCTAGTAAAGCATAGACATATAAATAAAAGACCTGTAATGTACCAATAACTACATCAGGAGAATTTTCCTGATCTTGTCGGAAATGAAGAGCATATAATCTGTTCGGACGCTGACCACTGGTAGCACTGGAAGCGGCACCCTGCTGAGTCGGGCAACTGAATGGAACTGACGACTGATGGGACTGGCCCTGTTGGCATAAATCCCTACCTTTTTGAGAAAATACCCGGCACTCTCAAATTCGATGGCCTGGCTTTCCTCACCTAAAGCACACATCACTGCCCGCTCTACACTCTCTCTGATGATTTCTACCATATTTTTTACATAGAGGGTTCGTACGGGTATTGTTAACACTGCTATGGAATTAGAGCCTGGTGCTTTATCCCTATTATCATTTCTGAATTTGGGTACTGGGGTTGAAGACCTTTGATGAAAATGAGAACGGTTACCGCCTTCTGATTTAGCTGGCTAAAATTAAAACTAACCATCCTAGATCTCTTATTTTCTCTCTCCCTCTTCTTAATCTTCTTCTTCTCAATTTGTTGAGAATGACCCATCAACATAGACAAGTTCATCTCCCTAATCAGCATTGTGGTCCTGCACTCTTTGACCACACTATTAGATACGCCAGACACAAACTTACTCATCTTGGACATGCTGTCAGCTACCACATGAGGAGCATATCTAGCTAATTGAGTAAACTTGAAGAAATACTCCTTTAAGCTCATGCTGCCCTGCCTCAAGTCAATAAATTCTAACACCTTAGCCTCCCTCAACTCTAATTGGAAGAATCGGACTAAGAAAATTGTAGCTAACTCTTCCCATTCTACAGGCCCTGCATCTATACCCCTATCTACCTTCTACTTCTTAAAACATATATGGACTATATCCTGCAATTACTATGTAGCCAACTTAGCACTCTCACTGGATGTCACCCCCATAGAATCCATTACTTTTTGAACCATATACAAGAATTCCTATGGATCCTCTTTAGACTTGGATCCCATGAGGGAAGGAGGATTCATCCGGGTGTAGTCCCAAAGAATCAGTATAGGCCACTGGATTGTCCAGAACAGCAGCTGGTTTTTCAATCTGAGCTACTACAGAAGTTGCTGGAGTGGTGAACGCAGCCCTAAATTCTGCATGAGAGACATGCTCGTCCAAAGGATCTGCCTGGACAGACGGAGGTGCTGGCTGGTTTCTTGTTCTTTTTTTGTTCTTCTTGAAAGGTATGCTCTGTAAACGGAAGAAAGAAATGGATTAGACTGAGAGTTTAACTTGAGCTCATGCACACTCACACGACATGAATACTGAAATAAGGGAAACTTTTCCTAAATGACTTGTAGCCTCTTGTCCATAAGTGTTGCGCGCTACACACCCATGCACAAGACTCTACTTGACACAGCTTTCAAACTTCCTAGGACTCTTTAAAACCTTAGGATTTGATACTAAGTTTGTAACGCCCCGAGAGTACACCCTGGGCATCACACGGTGCTTACAGTTCTGAGAGACCACAAGCTAACCCATGAGCTAGTACCTACTGTGAACACTGATTAACATAACCATAAATGCGAAAGAATAATTGATATGCCATAAGGTTTTAATAACTGAAACAAATACTGAATTATGATTTTAAAGAAATAACTATTTGAGTCTGAATAAATACTGAAATCTGAGATAAACTGAATAACTAACTGACATGTCAACTGAAGTCTTAATACTGAATAACTGACTGTGGTGTCTAAAAGCCTCTAAACTTAATAACTGTGAGTTGATGGGACTAGCCCCAATTAACTCCAGCTAACTACTAAACTGGAAGTATGAAATAAAATAATCCATCCCCAAAATATGAGGACTCACCACTACTACTAATGAGAGTCTGAGAAGTCTAAGCACGATCTGAGAACTGGGTGTCAAAACCTCTGATATAATACATCATAGTGCAAGAAAAGGGTATGCGATCAGTACTTTGAATGTACTGGTATGCTAAATGAGGTACGCTGATATGCATGGTTTCATGAATAGGAATAATAATTATCTGAATATATATGTAAAACATGGAGTACTGAATAGAATGCATGAATGTTTATAAATACTGAAGGTACATAAAATTTGTTGATACTGAGGATGTATGACAAAGAATATAACACGAACTGAATAAAATTTGTAAACTGAAATACTGAGATAACTAATATCTGTATGCTTTGGTCAAACAACACTAAGACTGAATGTCTAAACTGATTACTAGACTAAGACTGTGACTGAGATTGTGACTGAGATTGTGACTAAGACTGTGGGAGGTATCATCTAACCGACATTCCCTAATCTGAGCTAATTGGGGGTACAACCTATAACCCTAGTTGGAAGGGTGTTAATACCGTGCCACGGATGCTAACGTTGGCTATGTGGATCCACTAGTCTGGTATACTATATTGTCCCGAAAGACGAAGGATGTCAAGCCTAAACTGACAGGTGACTTCTAATATCCTACGCAGGCTACGTAGTTTTGGAATTTAGGAACTGCTACTAGAGACTCTGCCTATCTGATAGGGAATCCATTATCCCTACACTCGCTTGGTACTAAATCTTACTCCCAACTGAAAGACACTAAAATTCTAGATTGTTCTGAGTTTAACTGACTGTTCTGATAATGCTCATAATATAATCCGAAGTTATTCTAAAGATACTGAAACAAGACTAAGTAAACAACTATGGTTTTCGGGTATTCAGTACTCCCCGGACTCAAAACAATAATAGTAAAACGACACTAAATCTTGGAGGACATAGCATGAAGGCTTTTATTAAATATTTTTTCTTATAAGCATTTTATCTAACACTTGATATGCATAGTGTACATTAAGCATGAGAATTAGACCAAAACTTGTAGTAAAGCACAATTTCAACACCATTATCACAAATCATGAATTAAATCAGTGGACAACAATATTTAAACATATGAAGTATAGTAATAGACATCAATTTTGCTGAAACATGGTATAGAACAAGATTCATGGGAATTCATGGTTTAATCATTATTTTAAAATCAAGATAACATGAAAAGATAATAATTTTACAATTTATATTGGATACTTGGACTCCATGGGTGGAAGGAACCTATGGATGAACATTTACCATACCAGGGTTGATGAATTTGAGAGGATTGATGGTGAGTTATTGAGATTTGGTCATGAATTTGAGAGCTAGGGTTTCTTGTTCTTGAGAAGGGGATCTTTAATTTTGAGAGGAATTGAATAAATGTTTATTCTTTAGCTTACTTTGGGGTTAAATCTAGTGTTTTAGGTTGATTAGGGCCATGGAAAAAGACCCAAATACCCCTAAATGAATTTAAATACTTGGTTGTAAAATGAAGATCTCAATTTATGGCTCCGACACGACGCGGTGTAATCACGCCGGACCACTGGAAATCGACAATCCTCATTTTGTCCATTACCGCGATGCGCCAATATCGCGGTCCCCTACTAGAAATTGACAATTGTCATTTGGACTAGCTCCGTGATATGCTAGTGATCAAAATGACGGTGTTTAACAACTAAAATTTTAAATCACCACAACTTCTTACCCGGTTATTAGATTTGGGCAAATTTTATATCGTTGGAAATCTAATTGAATTTCCTATGCAATGACAGTCTCTAAACTAAAAAATAATGGGTATTTTGAAAATTTTATATTTGACTACTCATGTATTGGGACTTAAATTATGCTAGGAAAATATGGGGTATTACAATATCTCCCCCTTAGGATCATTCGTCCTCGAATGAAACTGGTTAAGCTGATGAAAACTGATGGACTAAGTTTACACACTGAACATGCATATTTGATGCATGAAATGCATGACTGAACTAATTTGTAAATGCATGACTCACATAAACATGATATGCAACTGAAACTGAGCATGATAGAGATAAATCTTAAGAACATTAGTACGTTAAAATGAATCTGAATTCGCGGAGAAAAGATGAGGGTACTTGGTCCGCATATCTACTTCTTCTTCCTAAGTGTCTCCCTCAACGGACTTATTCTGCCAAAGAACTTTGACTAGTGGAACTTCTTTGTTCCTTAGTCTACGAACTTGATGATCAAGAATTTTGACTGGAACTTCCTCATAGGAAAGACTGTTTGAACATCTACGCTTTCTAGGGTAACAACTACAGCTGGATCACCAATACACTTCTTCAACAATAAGACATGAAACACTGGGTGTACTGAAGCTAGATCTGAAGGCAACTCAAGCTCGTAAGCTTCCTTTCTGAAATGACTTAGAATTTTGTAGGGACCGACATATCGGGGACTTAGTTTGCCTTTCTTGCCGAACCTCTTTACCCCCTTCATGGGAGATATTTTCAAGTATATGAAATCACCAACCAAAAACTTGAGATCCTTTCTCCTCATATCTCCATACGATTTTTGTCGGATCTGGGATGCTCTAAGCCTTTCTCTGATCAACTGAACCTACTCAACGACTTCAAACACCAAGTTAGTTCCTACTACTACAGCCTCACCCACATCAAACCAACCAATAGAAGATCTGCATTTCCTACTATAAAGAGCTTCAAACAGAGCCATCTGAATACTTGAATGATAGATGTTATTCTATGCAAATTCAATCAAAGGCAAGTGGTCATCCCAACTACCTTTAAAATAAACTACGCATGCTCTCAGCATATATTCAAGAGTCTGAATGGTCTTTTCTGCTTAACCATCTGTTTGAGGGTGGAAGGCTGTACTTAGGTAGACTTGGGTACCAAGACCCTTTTAGAACACTTTCCATAAATGAGAGGTAAACTGGGTACCTCTATATGAGATGATTGGTAAGGGAACACCTTGTAACCTAACCATCTCTTTGAGGTAGAGTTTCACGTAGTCCTCGGCAAAATAAGAGGTAAGGACTAGCAAGAAATAAGCTGATTTGGTTATCCTATCTAGGATAACCCAAATAGGATTGTGCTGATGACGAGTACGAGGCAGACCTATCACAAAGTCTATGTTCACTTCTTCTCATTTCCATATAGGAATGCTTAACTCCTGCATAGACCCACTAGGCTTTTGGTGATCAATTTTAACTTATTGACATGTAGAGCACTTAGCTACAAACTCTAGAATATCTCTCTTCATCTCACTCTACCAATAGATCTCCCACAAATTACGATACATCTTAGTGGCCCCTGGATGAATAGAGTAACACGCACCATGTGCTTTTGTAAGAATTCATTGCCTTAAGTCATCTACAGCAGGCACACAAAGCCGACCCTAATAATGCAGCACACCATGTCCCTCTTGAGAGAAAACCTCAACTTTCTGATCTGTGACTGATTTTTTCAACTTAAGTAAACTGGGATCTCTATCCTACTTTTCCTTCACCTAAAAAACTAGAGATATTTCTAAGCTACTCTGCACTTATACACTACCTTCTACTAAATCGACTAAGTGGATACCTAGTCGGGCAAGCTGATAGACTTCCTAAGCTAACTTCTTATTACCATCCTCAACATGAGAAACACTACCCATAGACAATATACTGAGAGCACCAGTCTCTACATTGGCCTTGACTAGATGATATTGAACACTCATGTCATAATCTTTCAATAACTCTAACCACCTTGTCTGACACAAATTTAAATCTTTCTGAGAGAACACATACTGCAAACTCTTATGATTTGTGAACACATCAACATACACCACATGCAAGTAATGCCTCCAAATCATTAAGGCAAAGACTATAGTTTCTAGATCGATATCATGAGTCGGATAATTCTTCTCATGAGGCTTAAGCTGTCTAGAGGCATAGACTATGACCCTACCTCTTTGGATGAGGACACAACCCAATCCTGCTCAGGATATATCACAGTACACAACAAACCCATCTGAACTATCTGGGAAGGTAAGAACTTGGGCTGAAGTGAGTCGAGTCTTCAACTCCTATAAACTCTTCTCACAGGAATTTGACCACTGAAACTTAAATTTCTTCTGAGTCAATATGGATATTGGGGATGAAATAGAAGAAAACCCTTCAACAAACTGATGATAATAGCCAGCTAAACCCAAGAAACTCTTGATATCTGATGGAGAGATGGGTCTAGAATAGTTTCTCAATGCCTCATTCTTTTGAGGATCAACACTAATGCCATCACCAGAAATAATATGCCCAAGAAAAGCTACTGATCTTTGCTAGAATTCACACTTACTAAATTTAGCAAACAATTGGTAAGCTCTAAGAGTCTGTAACACTATTCTGAGATGGTCTGCATAATTATTTTCATTACGGGAGTAAACAAGAATTTCATCAATAAAGACTGTGATGAACTTGTCCAAGTACTGCTTGAACACTTGATTCATCAAGTTCATGAAGGCTACTGGGGCATTCGTGAGACTAAAGGACATGACTAGAAATTCAAAGTGACCATACCGAGTTTGGAAAGTTATTTTTGGAATGTCACATTCCCTGACCCTGACCTAATGATAGTCTGATCTGAGGTCTATCTTGGAAAAGTATATGGCACCCTAAAGTAGGTCAATCAAGTCATTGATTCTAGGAAGTGGATATTTATTCTTGACTGCGACTTTGTTCAACTGACGGTAGTCTATGCATATTTTGAGAGAACCATTTTTCTTACGCACGAATAGAACTTGTGTGCCCCACGGGGAGATGCTGGGTCTGATGAATCCCTTATCTAGGAGATCCTTCAACTATTTTTTTAGTTCTTTGAGTTCAACTGGAGACATTCTGTATGGTAGAATAGTTATGGGCTGAGTGTCTAGAACAAGGCCTATTCCAAAGTTGATTTCCCTTTCGGGAGGAACTTCAATAAGATCTTCAGAGAACACATCTGGAAATTCCCTAACTAATGAAACTGACTCAAGGGTTGGAGTCTCTGAATTTAAGTCTTTGAATCGAACAAGATGATAAATACACCCCTTGGATATCATTTTTCTCGCTCTAAGGTAGGAAATAAGTTGACCCCTGAGAGCTGTAGAACTACTCCTCCATTCAAGGACTGGTTCATTTGGGAACTGAAAATGAACTATTCTATTTCTATAATCACCTGAGACATAGCATGAGTGGAGCCAATCCATGCCGAGAATGACATCAAAATTCATCATCTCTAACTCCACGAGATCAACTGAGATAACTTTTTTAGATATTGTGATCGGACAGTTCCTGTATACCTGCTTGGCTATAATGGAAACATCCACTGGGGTAGACACTGAATAGGGCTCTACTAGAGTTTCGGGACTGACTCCGAAGTTGATGGCTATATAAGGAGTTACAAAAAAAAGAGAAGCTCCAGGGTCTAGTAAAGCATAGAAATGTAAATGAAAGACTTGTAACGTACTAGTAACTATATCAAGAGAATTTTCCATATCTGAATGGGACTGAAGAGCATATAATCTATTCAGAAGCTAACCACTGGAAACGATACCCTGCTGAGTAGGGGGACCGAATGGAACTGACAACTGATGGGACTGGCCCTCTTGGCGTAAATCCCTACCTTTATGAGTAGATACCTAATCCTCTCGAATCTAATGTCCTGGCTTGCAACACTCGAAGAACACATCACTTCCCGCTCTATACTCTCCCTGATTGTTTTCACCATATTTTTTACATTGAGGGTTCTTACGGGCACTGTTAACACTGCCTTGGGACTTAGAGCCCTGGTGATCTATCCCTATTATCATTTCTGAATTTGGGTACTGGGGCACTGGCTTAAAAGGGTGCTTGGGTTGAATACCGTTGATAAAACTGAGGACGGTTACTACCTTCTGACTTTGGCTGGCTGAAATCAAAACTACCGTCCTAGCTCTCTTGTTTTCTCTCTCCCTCTCCTTAATCTTTTTCTCTTAAATTTTTTGACCATGGACCATCAACCTAGACAAATCTATCTCCCTAATCTGCATTGCGGTCCTGCACTCCTTGACCACTTTATCAGATACACTAGACACAAACTTACTCATCTTGGACCTGTTGTCAGCTACCACGTGAGGAGCATATCTAGATAACTAAGTAAACTTGAGGGAATACTCCTTCACGCTCATTATTCCCTGCTTCAAGTTAATAATTCTAACACCTTGGCTTCCCTCAACTCTAGTGGATAGAATCTATCTAAGAAAGATGTAGCAAACTCTTCCCATTCTACAGGCCCTGCATCTTACCCCTATCTACCTTCCACGACTTAAACCATGTATGGGATACATCCTGCAACTGATATTCAACCAACCCAGCACTCCCACTAGATGTCACCCCCATAGCATCTGTTACCTTTTGAACCAAATCCAAGAATTCATGTGGATCCTCTTCAGACTTGGATCCCGTGAAAAAAGGAGGATTTATCCGGGTGATGTCCCAAATTTTGGTTGCAGCAGTATTGGCCACTGGATTGGCCAGAACAGCAGCTGGACGTTCATTCTGAGTTGCTACGGAATTTTCTAGAGTGGTGAACGTAGCCCTAAATTTTGCATGAGAGATATGCTCGTCCAGAGGATCTGCCTGGACAGACGGAGGTGTTGGCTGGTTTCGTGTTCTTTTTCCATTATTCTTTGGAGAAATGTTTTGTAAACAAAAGAAAGAAATAGATGAGACTGAGAGTTTAACTTAAGCTCATGCTCAATCGCACGACATGAATACTGAAAGAATGGAAACTTTTGCTAAACACCTTGTAACCTCTTGCCCATAAGTGTGGTGCGCTACACACCCATGCACAAGACTCTACTTGACACAGCTTTCAAACTTCCTAGGACTCTTTAAAACCTTAGGATCTGATACCAAGTTTGTAACGCCCCGAAAGTACACCCTGGGAATCACATGGTGCTTACAGTCCTGAGAGACCATAAGCTAACCCATGAGATAGTACCTGTTGTGAACACTGAATAACATAACTATAAGGTTTTAATAACTGAAACAAATACTGAATTATGAATATTAAGAAATAATTATCTGAGTCTGAATAAATACTAAAATCTAAGATAAACTAAAAAACTAACTGACATGTCAACTGAAGTCTGAATACTGAATAACTAACTGTAGTATCTCAAAGCCTCTAAATGAATAACTGTGAGTTGATGGACAAGCCCCAACTAACTCCATCTAACTACTAGACTGGAAGCATGAAATAAAATAATTCATCCTCAAAATATGAGGACTCACCACTACAACTGCTTAGAGTCTGAGAAGTCTAAGCGCGATCTGAGAACTGGCATCAGAACCTATGATATAATACATCATAGCACAAGAAAAGGGTATGCAATCAGTACTTTAAATATACTGGTATGATGTAAAGACCCAAAATCGCCTCCCAGGATGTCACACGGTGCTTAAGGCTACAAGTAGCCCCAAGCTAACCCTTTGAGCCTGTTTCTACTAATAACACTCATTTTAAGATAAAATAATTCAAACACTAGCATAGTCATATAATATGAAAGGAAATATGGAGAAAATGCTCGGTCCAAACGACCAAGCAATATCAAAAAATCTCAGAACAACCACAATCTGATAACTAGTCTGACAAAGCCTCTACTAATCCATAAACTAGAGAGCCATTGGGACAGGTCCCCAACTGACTCGAAATGAACTGAAAGTAATAACATAGTCTCTCAAATGCTAAAATGTCTGGCGATAGGTCCTCAAACCATGAGGACTCACCACTGTAAGGGATCTAAACAGAGGTACTCGAAAGTCACTAACGAGGCTGGGAGTGAGCACCTAAACCTACATTATAAGACAATATAGCACATAAACGTATATGTGGATCAACACTTGGGAATGTACTGAGTATGTGGGGGTGCATACATTAATATAAAACAACATCAATACTCTTTAATCAAATCATAGATGCAATAAGTAATGACTCACATGGCTTGAATAAGTATAAAATGTAAAGCTCATGAATCGTGTAGAAAGGAGATATAACATAAATCTTGTTAGTCATCATAGTTTAACTTTGAAATCAGTAATCTTCTCTTATTCTCATTACCCATAGGCTAAAGGAAACTTTAAACAATACTTTCAACTCATTCATATGTCTCATGGAGAGTAAAACTTCTTTAATGCTCAAGAACTCATAACTCTTTTGAACTCAAGTACTTGGAATTCAGAATCATATAACTTTGAAACATACTTGAAGGCATTTCATTCACTTTAGGAAAATATCTCGTTATAAAGTTTAAGGAAATCATTCTATCTCAATGGAAAGATACTCTAGTTTAGGGAAATAACTTATCTCATAGTTTTAGAGAAAATACTTATAACAAGGGAAAATACTTTGGTCTTAGGGAGCAAATCCACTACTTTACTATTAGGAAAATTACTTGTATCGAGGGAGGTTCTCTTAACCGACATAAATAATGCGAGCTACATGGAGTCCAACATTTTATCCTCCTAAGGAAGAGACCTCACGTTGAGGAGAGGCATCATACTCTTGACAAGGAGTATAACCTCAACTCAGTGATCACTTATCTCGGCCTCGGTCCTAATATCTTGGCCTTAAGCCCAACAATCATCTCGGCCTTAGGCCCAACCTATGGTGGCACATAGTTCTGGGGTAAGAAACCGTGGTAACTTACCCAACTTGGTGCTAAATAGTACTACCTTTAGTTTACCTTACTTATCTCTTGAAAATCCACTTTAGAATAATCTCATGGCTCAATAAGAACCCAATAATCAAATCTGTAATCTCATGTAGTAGAGTGGATTTCAAAAATCAATGATCATTAGGTCAAAACATTTCTCAATAATCTTAGAATACTCAAATCATGGGTGCTTATAGCACAATAGTTCATAAAATCTCAAGTCTCAAGTATGTCTTAATAACCCATAATTCAATCTCAAGTTAGAACTCATCAAAAGCATAATAGATAGCATATAGATTTATAACTCATGTAGAAATCTGAAAATTTCAGCAATTTATCTCAAAATCTCAACATACTCATATACTTCAATATCTCAAACATTTTAACTATTAATTTCTCAAGAATTAAAATCATGGGGTATAGACCCAGTTGCAATTTCTCAAGAAAACATGTGAAAATCATGTCATTAGACTCTCAATTCAAGGGAAACATCAAAATATTGCAATCAATAAAATAGGTGAAAAACCCTAATTCAAATTCATGTAAAATCTCATAGATTGCAGAAAATCATAGTTTAAATAAGCCTTTGAGCACAAGGATGAAAGGATTACCCTTGTTAAAAATCCCACATACCTTAGATTATGAAATTGGATGAACGAGCTTGCTCTAAACTCTTATTCTTACTCTTGAGAGAGAGTTCTTGAAACCTTTGAACTTGGGGAAGTCAAATCTCAACTCAATTTGTAGAATCTATGGTGAGTTCTTGGATTTCTTAGAGAAGGGTTTTAGATTTGCTCTTGAGAGAGAAACCCTAGCCTTTGGATATTTTTGGAAATAATGAGGCTATAAAGTTCGTTTGGAATATATTTGAGGGTTAAAAGGGAAAAGGCCCAAAAGCCCCTTTTAAAAAGGACTTAAAAATACTGAACGAGGGTTGCGACGGTTGAAGCGATGGTCCATCGCTAGTCTGATGGTCCATCGGGTCGTCCATCGCACGCTGGTCAGAAAAAGAACATACTTACTCGGTGTGACAATCAAAGCGACCGTCCGTTGCTTAGCCTGACGGTCCGTCAGATCGTCCGTCGCACATTGTCCAGGATGAGGCCACACTGCCTGAGCTCGACGGTCCCAGCGACGGTCCATCACAGCCTTGACGGTCCATCATTTTGTCCATCGCACTTGGGCCAGAAAAGAAAGTTACTACCTTGGTTGCGACGGGCTGAGCGATGGTCCGTCGCAGACTCGACGGTCCATCGGATCATCCGTCACACCCGAGTGGTTCCAACAACTCTCTGTAAAATGATCATAACTTCTCACCCTGATACCGGATTTGGATTAAATTTAAGAAAAATGTATATGGTTGAAAAACCAATCACTTGGAAAGTCACTTCTCAATCATTTAGGGCCAAAATTACACTTTACTTGACACTCTCTAAGGGTCAAACTACGAGGAAACTTTGTGGGGTCTTACAATATCTTCCCCTTGGAAATATTCATCCTCGAATGTTGCTAGTTAGACTAGGAACACAGGAAAATAGAGTACACATAGCTGAAAGAAGTTTCTAAAACGGGTTCAAAATCTCTCTAAACTCTCGAATGCCTCAGAAATTGCAAGAACAGATACATATAGCTGAACTTTATATTTGAAGGGCTGAATTATGGAAGAATAATACCTTCAGATTGATCTGAACTCATGGAAAAGAGGTGTGGGTACTTGAATCGCATGTCTGCTTCTGCCTCCCAAGTAGCGCCCTCAACTGACTGGTTCCGCCGTAAAACTTTGACCAAGGGAACCTCTTTGTTCCTCAATCTACGGATCTGAAAGTCTAGAATCACAACAAAAATCTAATCGAATGAAAGACTATTTTGAATATTAGTACTCTCAGAAGGATCTACCACAACGGAATCACCAATGTGCTTCTTGAGCATGAAGACATAAAAGATAGGATGAACGGATGACAACTCTACGTGCAACTCAACTTCATAGGCTACTTTACCAACACGGCTCAAGGCTCTATAGGGGCCAACATAATGGGGACTAAGCTTTCCCTTTTTACCAAACCTTTTCACCCCTTTCATGGGTGAAATATTCAAGTATACCAAATCACCTACTCCAAACTCAAGATCTTTTCTCCTCACATCGGCATAAGACTTTTGATGACTCTGGGCGATCTTCAACCTCTCTCTAATCAACTTAACTTTCTCCATAGCTTCAAACACTGCATCAGGTCCAGTCACGGTATCTTTACCCACTTCAAACCAACCTATGGGTGATCTACATCTCCTACCAAACAAGGCCTCAAATGGTGCCGTCCCGATGCTAGCTTGGTAACTATTTTTATAGGCAAACTCTATCAATGGAAAATGCTCATCCCAACTACCTTTGAAATCAAGAGCACATGCACTCAACATATCTTCCAGGGTCTGAATAGTCCTCTCAGCCTGACCATCTGTCTGCGGATAAAAAACAGAACTCAAAAGGACTTGGGTACCAAGACCCTGCTGGAATGCCCTCCAAAACTGAGAAGTAAATTGAGTTCCCCTATCCAAAATGATACACAAGGAAACTCCATGCAGCCTGACTAACTCCCAGATATACAATCTAGCATAATCCTCAGTTGGATAAGATGTATGCACGGGCAAGAAATGTGCGGACTTAGTCAGCTTGTCTACAACAACCCAAATAGAATCATGATGATGACGCATAAGAGGAAACCCGATTACAAAGTCCATATTCACCACCTCTCACATCCAAGTAGGTATACCAAACTATTGCATCACACCACCAGGTCTTTGGTGCTCTACCTTAACCTGTTGGCACATTGCATACTTTGCTACGAACTCGGCTATATCCTTCTTCATACCATTCCACCAATAGATTTCTTGCAAGTCGCGGTACATCTTGATAGTGCCGGGATGAAAAGAATACCGCGTGCCATGCGCTTCAGCCATAATCCTCTTCCTCAGATCATCAACATATGGAACACACAATCTACCTTGAAATCTCAACACACCATCTCCTCCTTGGGAGAAAACCTCTACCTTTTGGCCCGTAACTGACTCCTTCAGTCTGACCAAACTAGGATCCCTATCTTGTTTCTCCTTCACTTCCAAAACTAAAGAGGATTTGGAACTACTCTTCACCAATGTACTCCCCTCGGCTGAATCAAGCAACCTAACACCCAATCTAGCTAGACAATGCACATCGTGAGCTAACTCTTTCTTACCTTCCTCTGAATGAGTAACACTACCCATAGACAATCTACTAAGGGCATCCGCCACTATGAAGGCCTTGCTCGGGTAATACAACACACTCATATCATAGTTTTTTAACAACTCCAACCACCTCCCCTGCCTAAGATTCAACTCCCTCTGAGTAAATACATGGTGTAGGCTTTTATGATTAGTAAACACATCAACATGAACACCATAAAGATAGTGTCTCCAGATTTTCAAAGCAAAGACCACAACAGCTAACTCAAGATCATGGGTTGGGTAATTCTTCTCATGCATCTTTAACTGTCTAGAGGCATAGGCTATAACCTTACCTCTTTGCTTCAACACATAACCCAAACCAATTCTAAAGGCATCACAATACACCATAAAACCATCTGTACCATTAGGCAAAGTCAACACAGGGGTTGAAGTAAGTCGAGTCTTCAACTCCTGAAAGCTCATCTCATAGGAATCTGACCACTGGAACTTAACTTTTTTTTGAGTCAACCGGGTCATAGGAGACATAATAGAAGAGAAACCTTCAACAGAATGATGATAGTAGCCCGCTAGACCTAAGAAACTTCTAATGACAGATGGGGAGATAGACCTAGGCCAATTTCTCACAGCTTCTGTCTTTTGGGGATCAAGTCTAATACCTTCGGCTGAAACAACATGACCCAAAAAGGCTACAGACCTTAGCCAAAATTCACACTTACAAAATTTGGTGAAAAACTGGTGATCTCTAAGAGTTTGCAAGAAAATTTTAAGGTGATTTGCATGGTCACTCTCATTACGAGAGTACACAAGGATGTCATCTATGAACACTACGACAAACATATCGAGATATTGCTTGAACACTCTATTCATGAGGTCCATAAAAGCTGTTGGGGCATTGGTTAGCTCGAAAGACATGACTAGAAACTCAAAGTGACCATAGCAGGTTCAGAAGCCTGTCTTTGGAATATCACATTCCCTCACTTTAAGTTGATGATAGTCGGATCTAAGGTCTATCTTGGAGAAATAACTTGCACCTTGCAACTGATCAAACAGGTCATCAATTCTCAAAAGAGGATACTTATTTTTTACTGTGACCTTGCTAAGATGATGATAGTCAATGCATATACGCAAGGAACCATCTTTCTTTCGCATGAATAAGACTGGTGCACATCAAGGAGAAATATTGGGCCTAATGAAACCTTTGTCTAAAAGATCTTTGAGTTGCTCTTTCAACTCCTTAAGATCTGTAGGTACCATACGGTATGGAGAAATAGAAATGGGATGAGTGTTGGGAAGAAGGTCAATCCCGAATTCTATCTCTCTATCAGGAGGTACCCTTAGGAGATCTTCCAAAAAAATATCTGGAAATTCATTAACAATTTTGACTGACTGAATAGTTGGAGCCTCGAACTTAGTGTCTTTGACTCTAACTAGGTGATAGATGTAACCTTTGGATATTAGCTTTCTGGCCTTGAGATAGGAGATAAAATGACTCTTGGGAGATACCGAACTCCCAGATGACTCAAAAGCTGGTTCATTAGGAAACTAAAACTTGAGCACACGAGTACGATAGTATATAGATGCATAACAAGAATGAAGCCAATCCATACCCAGAATAAGGTCAAAATCCACCATGTCTAACTCTATCAAATCCCCAAGTATGATTCTATGAAGAACAGTAACAAGACAATCTCTATACACTTGTTTAGTAACAACTGACTCCCCTACTAGTGCAGAAACTATAAAGGGCTCAGAAATCTTTTTGGGACTCATTTTGAAATTCACGGCTACAAGTGGGGTCACATAAGAGAGACTTGACCCGTGGTCCTATAACACATAAACATCAAAATAAAAAATGCGGAGCATACCAGTAACAACAATGGAAGAGTCCTCCTGCTCCTGATGGGATAGTAAGGAATATAATCTATTTTGGCGCTGATCGCCAGCAGTGCTAGATGAAGTGCCCTGAGCAGGGGCGGGAAGGGGTACATGAGCTGGTGCACTATTATCCTGTGCCTGAGGTCGGGCATCTCTGTTCCCCTGTTTAGCATGAGGACTATCTCTAAGTCTGTGGCCCTACTTGCCACAACCAAAATAGCCCTTCAAATCTATGAAACACTCACCGGGATAATCCCTACCACACTTAGCATAAAGAGAATAACAGGGCCTGTTACCAACACTGTTCTGTGACCTAGACATAAAGGATCTTCCCTCTTGCCCCTGCCTACTTCTAGGAGCGGGAGCACTAGCTGATGAAGGCACTGACATAGATGGACACCTTTGAAACTGAAGGCAGTTCCCTCCATGCAACCTAGGCTGGCTATACTCATGCTGCTCAGATCTAGCCCTCTTGTTACCCCTCACTCGATCTCTCTCCCTAATCTTATCCGCCTCTATCTACTGGGCATGCATCATCAACCTAGCCAAATCCATATCTCTATGCAGTATTGCAGTCCTACACTTCTTCAGTACCAACCCAAAAACACCGGTCACGAACTTGCTCATACTAGCCCGGGTGTCAGAAATCAAATCAAGAGCATACTTGGCCAACTTCTTGAACTGGTTGAACTTCAAGAAGTACTCCTTAACAGTCATAGAGCTCTACCTCAAGTTCATAAACTCCTCAATCTTTGCCTCTCTCATTACAAGTGGAAAGAACTTGTCCAAGAATTCATCTTGAAACACCTGCCAAGTCATAGAAGCAACATTATCACCTCTACCCTTCCTCCATGATTCAACCCAGTCATAAGCAATATCCTTTAGCCTGTAAGATGCCAACTCAACATTTTCTTCCTCAGAAACATGCATCACCTGCGTGATTTTTCTCACCTCCTCAAGGTACAACTGTGGGTCCTCACCTACCTTGGACCCATACAACTCTAGCGAATTCATCTGCATAAAATCAAGAATCCTAGTCGTAGATACATCCCCTCCCTGCTGATTAGCAACTACGGCCTGGTTATTGGCCCGAACATTGGTGGTGACTGCTTGGGCTAACGCCTGAAAGACAGCCTGAAACTCGACATGATACACAGTCTCATTCAAAAGATCAACAGATGGGGGTTGCTCATCATCATTCTTGCAGGCATTCACTCTTCGGAGAGGCATTTTCCAAAATAGAAGAGCATAAATTATTAGATGAGAGGGACAACTATAGGCACGATAGATTATGAAAGAAGAAACAACTTTTTTCCTAAAACGTCTAGCAGCCTCTTGCTCATAGATGTGGCGCGCTACACACCGATGATCAAGAATCTACTTAACATGGCTTGTTAAACTCCCTAGGACTACTTAAAACCTTAGGTTCTGATACCAAGTTTGTAACAACTCGAAATCGCCTTCTGGGACGTCACACGGTGCTTAAGGCTACAAGTAGCCCCAAGCTAACCCTTTGAGCCTGTTTCTACTAATAACACTCATTTCAAGATGAAATAATTCAAACACTAGCATAGTCATATCATATGAAAGGAAATAGAAAGAAAATTCTCAGTCCAAATGACCAAGAAATACCAAAAAACCTCAATACAACCACAATCTGATAACTAGTCTGACAAAGCCTCTACTAATCCATGAACTAGAGAGCTATTGGGATAGGTCCCCAACTGACTCAAAATGAACTGAAAGTAATAACATAGTCTCTCAAATTCTAAAATGTCTGACGATAGGTCCTCGAACCATGAGGACTCACCATTGTAAGGGATATAGACAAAGGTACTCGGAAGTCACTGACTAGGCTGGGACTGAGCACCAGAACCTATATTATAAGATAATGTAGAACATATATGTATATATGGATCAACACTTGGGAATGTACTGAGTATGTGGGGGTGCATGCATTTATATAAAACATCATCAATACTCTTTAATCAAATCATGCATGCAATAAGTAATAACTCATATGGCTTGAATAAGTATAAAATGTAAAGCTCATGAATCATGTAGAATGGAGCATGTAACACAAATATCATGAGTCATTATAGTTTAACTTTGAAATCGAAAATCTTCTCTTATTGTCATTACCCATAGGCTAAAAGAAACTATAAACAATACTTTTAACTCATCCATATGTCTCATGGAGAGTAAAACTTCTTTCATGCTCAAGAACTCATAACTCTTTTGAACTTAAGTACTTGGAATTCAGAATCATATTACTTTGAAACATACTTGAAGGCATTTCATTCACTTTAGGAAAATATCTCTTTTCAAACTTTAGGGAAATCATTCTATCTCAATGGAAAGATACTCTAGTTTAGGGAAATAACTTATCTCATAGTTTTAGAGAAACTACTTGTATCAAGGGAAAACACTTTGGTATTAAGGAGCAAATCTGCTACTTTACTATTAGGAAAATAACTTGTTTCAAGGGAGATTCTCTTAACCGACATAAACCATGCGAGCTACATGGAGTCCAACGTTTTGTCCTCCTAAGAAAGAGACATCACGTTGAGGAGAGGCGTCATACTCTTGACAAGGAGTATAACCTCAACTCAGTGATCACTTATCTCGGCCTTGGGCCTAATATCTCGGCCTTAGGCCCAATAATCATCTCGGCATTAGGCTCAACCTACGGTGACACGTAGTTCTGGGGTAAGAAACCGTGGTAACTTACCCAACTCGGTGCTAAATACTACTTCCTTTAGTTTATCTCGCTCATCTCATGAAAATCCACCTTAGAATAATATCATGGCTCAATAAGAACCCAATAATCAAATCTGTAATCTCATGTAGTAGAGTTGATTTCAAAACTCAATGACCATTAGGTCAAAACATTTCTTAATAATCTCAGAATACTCAAATCATGGGTGCTTATAGCATAATAGTTCATAAAATCTCAAGTCTTAAGTAGGGCTTAATAACCCATAATTCAATCTCAAGTTAGAACTCATCAAAAGCATAATAGATAGCATATAGATTTATAACTCGTGTAGAATTCTAGAAATTTCAGCACATTGTCTCAAAATCTCAACATACTCATATACTTCAATATCTCAAACATTTCAACTATTAATTTCTCTAGGATTAAAATCATGGGGTATAGACCCAGCTGTAATTTCTCAAGAAAACATGTGAAAATCATGCCATTAGACTCTAAATTCAGGAAAAACATCAAAATATTACAATCAATAAAAATGGGTGAAAAACCCTAATTCAAATTTACGTAAAATCTCATAGATTGCAGAAAATCATAGTTTAAATAAGCCTTTGAGCACAAGGATGAAAGGATTACCCATGTTCAAAACCCCACATACCTTAGATTATGAAATTGGATGAACGAGCTTGCTCTAAACTCTTCTTCTTACTTTTGATAGAGAGTTCTTACAACCTTTGAACTTGGAGAACTCAAATCTCAACTCAATTTGTAGAATCCATGGTGAGTTCTCGGATTTATTGGAGTAGGATTTTAGATTTGCTCTTGAGGGAGAAACCCTAGCCTTTGAATATTTTGAGAGATAATGAGGCTATCAAGTTCATTTGGAATATATCTGAGGGTTAAAAAGGAAAAAACCCAAAAGCCCCATTTAAAAAGGACTTAAAAATACTGAACGGGGTTGCGACGGTCCGTCGCTAGTATGACGGTCCGTTGGGTCGTTCTTCACACGCTGGTCAGGAAAAGAACATACTGTCTTGGTGTGACGGTCGAAGCAACGGTCCATCACTCATCCTGACGGTCCGTCGGATCGTCCGTCGCACATTGGCCAGGATGAGGCCACACTGCCTGAGCACGATGGTCCCAGCGATGGTCGTCGCAACCTTAACGGTGCGTCAGTTTAGACATCGCACTTGGGCTAGAAAAGAGAGTTATTGTCTTATTTGCGATGGGTCGAGTGACAGTCCGTCGCAGACTCGCCCGTCCGTCAGATCATCCATCGCACCCGAGCGGTTCCGACAACTCTCAGTAAAATGATCATAACTTTTCACCCCTATACCAGATTTGGAAGAAATTTGTATCTTTGGAAAGCTAATTTTATATGGTTGAAACACCAATCACTTGGGAAGTCACTTCTCAATTTTTTAGGACCGGAATGCTCTAAGGCTCAAATTACGAGGGAACTTTGCGGGGTCTTACATATGTTAAATGAGGTAGGTTGATAAGCATAGTTTTATGAACATGAATAATAATTATCTGAATATACATGTAAAACATGGAGTACTGTATAGAATGCATAAATGTTTATAAATACTGAAGGTACATGAAATCTGTAGAAATTGAGGATGCAACACCAAGCATATAATATGAACTGAATAAAATCTGAAAACTGAAATACTGAGCTAACTGATATGTGTATGCTTTGGTCAAACAACACTAAGACTGAGTGTATAAACTGATTACTGTACTAAAACTGTAATTAAGACTGTGACTGATACTGTGGGAGGTATCATCTAACCGACATTCCCCAATCTGAGCTAATTGGGGTCAAACCTATTACCCTAGTTGGAAGGGTGTTAATACCGTGCCACAGGTACTAATGCTGGCTATATGGATCCACTAGTCTGGTATACTGTATTGTTTTGAATGACGAAGGGTGTCAAGCCTAATCTGACGGGTTACCCCGGCGAGGTAGTCAAGCCTAAACTGACAGGTGACTTCTCGTTGGGCGAGATAACTTCTTACCCGGTTATCGGATTTGGGCAAATTTTATATCTCTGAAACACTAATTGAATTTCCTATGCAAGGGCAGACTCTAAACTAAAAAATAATGGGTATTTAAAATTTTTTATATATGAATACTGATGTATTGGGACTTAAATTATGCTAGGAAAATACGGGGTATTACAATAGCAAAGAGTAATTAATATGCTCAGTAGTTTCATGTTATTCAAGAGTCGGAAAGCAATAATTTTAGATTTGAAGCAAAGAATCTTCCTTCAAATTTTTATGGCTAATAAGCTATATCTACGTTCAACAATATGAATCAAAGAAAGATTGTTTCTCCTAAGTAGCATCAAAATTAGTTCGTTTAATAAAAAGCTTGAGACAAATAAATATGTATTATGTTCTTATTATGTCCAGCAAATGGTTTGTGAGATTGCCCAAAATATGTTATTGTTGATGTATGTTGCATTTATATCCTAATTTTTTTTTCTTTTGTAGAAATAATTTTTTTAAACTAAATGTAGAAATTTATGTCTATTTTTACTTATCATCATTCTTTTATTTTTTTTGTATCTCATTATATCTATAACCTTTTTATTTATAAGAGAATATATTTTATGAATTATGATTGAGCAAAGCGCGATCAAGTACACTAGTATATTATTATTTATTGTATCTCACATAATTTTTGTTGGTCTAAAATAATTAGTTGGTTTATATTCTTTTCTTTAATCGATTTATCTATTTTATGAATTTTCTCTTTACTTACAAAAAAAATATAGTGATATTCAAAGTCTTTCATTGTTTCATCAAAAATATTCTAAGAATGGAAAGAATAATCATATGTATTCTCGTTAACGATAAGCATAGCTCTTTATTTGATAATCTCTATTGATTGGATAATCATATATCCAAACTTTTATGTAAATTCTAAATCCTCTGTTGATGCAAATTATAGTTTAGAGTTATATAAACCCTTTATATTATATTGGCAAGAAGTGATGGTTAAAATAAGGTATTTTCTTGTGTAATGCATGGATTTTAGTTTCAAGATGCAGATGAAGTTTAGAATCCAAATCAGATACAAATTCATATTACTAACAAATAACGTTCTTAATCTGCTTTCAAACTTAATAATTAGTAAGCCTAAATTGAAGAGGTTATTTATAATCTTAAATTTATAGGCTTTAAATAAAAAAACCTTCACATAATGATTCAACACTTAAATAACCTTATATTTCAAATTCAATAAATAAGTATAAATAAAGATTCAACAATAATACTAAAAAACAATATCCAAAATGTAGTAATTAATAATATAATCAAATCAAGTCACAATTGAACAAAAAAATAAAATAGATAAACCTTAGATTTTTTGCTTTTTTATTCAGCGGCAACATGATTGTTTTATCGAACTTTTCGATCAAAACCTTAACTGAAAAAGAAACATGAGAAAATAATGAAAAGGGAGAAATTCATTGTGATCATTTTTTAATTACGTATAACTCATACATAATCTTTAAAGCTATTAATTAAAAGTTATAAATAAAGACAAAAAGTCCCACGATAATGAATGCAAGAAGTCTTGAATCAAAAAGATGATGACAATGAATGTAAGGAACTTAAATCAAAACCAAAATATATAAAAAAGTAGAAATAGAAAAGAACGTATTGCTTGTAAATTTTGATTTAAAATATTACTTAAATAAAATCATAGAAATTCAATTCTAATTGATTTAGAAGTGCTAAATATTATAATTTTATACCTGAACTAAATAACCCAAAAGCTGATACCTATTCTATAGTATATAGCTGTAGGTTTTATAAAGTTTATGAAAATTTTAGTATGGACTTTCCATAAAATTCAATACCAAAAATAATTGATTTATTCCATTAAAAAACATAAACTTTAAATATAAAGAGATTACACTACAAAAGCAGCACACGTTCTTTTGGAGGTTTTGTTATTGCTAGTCCATAATGGACTTCTAATCGAATTCGAATTTCAAAACTATTAAGGCAAAATAATTTTTTATAAGGTAAAATTTCAATTAATTTAAAAATGTTAACTATTATGATTTCTTACGTATATTAAATAAAAATATTAAATAATTATATAATAATTTTAAAAAAAAAATAGTAAAAGACATAAGTGAAAAGACAACACCTAATTATAGTGAACAAAGTTAAGATAAAATTCAACCTTTTAAAATAAGCATATACACCCATATACTATGGCACAGAGTTTTTAGTCTATTATAAGATGATGTGAGTTATATATCGTCTAAAATATCATGTTCTTAACACTCGGAACCACTGAATAATGGCACTGCACAATTAGAAACTCCAAATAATATCACAAAACAAAAAAACATGCTTGTACACAGCATCATATGTAACAATAGTGTGCTCTTTCTAACATTTGAATCACCATCAATTAAAACTAAACAACCAGCAAAATAGGAAAAAAATCAGTTGAGAAGGTTAGAACAGAGGGAAAAAAATAAGACAAATCAAAGGACCAACAGATGGAATAGAAAAATTATAACTATTTTTTTATATATGTATAATCTATCTATAATATATTAAAAGTGTGAAGACCCTTATAAAAGTGATTTGAATTATTTTTCCTTCATTAAAAGTTTTCGCAATAGACAAAACTGTCTTTTTACTATTTTCATATTTATTATATTTGAATTTTAAAATTAAGAAATTCTAAAGTATATAGTAAGAAAAATAATTTGTATATTTTTTAAAAATAAGAAACACTAGCAATTTTAGAAGAAAAATATAATAGATTTTATTTTAATATTAGTAGGTTTTTTGTCCCCATAATTAATATTGAACCACTCTTTCTATATTTAGGAGACTTTTTAAAAGGATAAAAAGCCTCAATTTCACGTGAAGAAATAGGTACAAAGCTAATTAATTGGTAACTATACATATACCATTATAGAAAAAAATTGAATAAGAGTTTATTTTAAGCTTTGTTCCTTATTTTATGTCATTTTCATTTTTTTCTTATAGTGTTTTCACCTTTTTTCTTTTCAAAAATATATTTTAAAAAATTCACCTTAGCACAACCAAATAAAAATACGGCTGATCAAGATAATATCTCCAAAATTATTAGTTTATCTCCTTTTTAATTTATATGTGATTTTTTCCAAAAATATAATTAACGTCTTTTTGGTTTATGAATCATCTACTATAGATAGATGGATGGATGGATGGATGGATAGATAGATGGATGGATGGATGGATATATGGATAGATAGATAGATAGATAGATAGACAGACAGACAGACAGATAGACAGACAGATGGTGGCTCTCCGTGATGGTGGCGCATCACGGTGATGGCCAAAATGACATTTCTGTAGCGTACCGTGATGGATCCGCATCGAGGAGTGTTTCCAGTTTCCAATTGTCCCTTATATAGTGAGCCACTGCGATAGTGGCGCGTCGCAGTGACATGGTAAATCAGAAAAATCTTACTTTTCCAGTTCCGATTAAAAGTTTAAAAAGGGTATTTTGGTTAATTCTCAAGCCCCCAATTCGTCCAAAACAAATAATTAAGCATATCCCAAGCACTTCATGCTTATTTTCATCCATTCTCTCTCAAAGCAAAACCCTAGAGCTCCAAAGCTTCTTCTCCAAGAAATTAAATTCCCCCATTGATTTTCCAAGAATGCTCAAAATTGAGGATTCCCAAGATAAGATAATCAAGAATTCATCTTCAAGAACTCAAATAAGAATGTAAAATTAAAGATTCTTCATCTAATCATCTACCAAGGTATGCGGGGTTTATTAACAAGGATCCTCTTTCATTCTTGTGCCCAAAACTAGCTTTTAATAACAACTTCATATGATTTTGAATGAATATACATGAGATTTGAATTAGGGTTCATACCCATTATTCCTAATTGCAAGATTATGTGTTTTTGAGAGATTTTGAAGTTGAATTACATGTTTATTACCATATTTTCATGCCTATTGCAGTAAATTCCAGATTTTGAGATAAATTACCATTGATTTCACTATCAAGCATGATTATGATGATGTTTTGGCATGAACTTGATGCATGGGTTATTAAGCCCAAGTTTATATATTGATATTTCAAGAAAGATGATACTTTAAGCATCCTATGATCAGATTATTTATAGATTTTCGATAAATTTTTTATCTTTTGATCCTTATATAAGATTTGGAATCCACTTTACAGATTTATCTCAGATTACAGAATTTAGATTAGCTTTATTTACAAAATGACTCAGATAAAAGAAAAATTAGTTTCGTAACAACCCTTATGCTAGTTTTAAAATGGATTTCCAACAGAATGAGCATATGGATTTAAAAGAGAGTAGTATTTAGCACTGAGTGGGAAGTGTGGAATTAGCATGACCTATCTTTCACAGTACTACATAGCCAACGTAGGTACAAATTATCAGATTATTCCCATTCCAATATGAATGACAGTTACAGATGTGATCACTTAGCTCAGGTTATACTCCTTGGCAAGAGTATGGCACTTCTCCCCATCGTGAGGTTTTCCCCTTAAGGGAATAAGATGTAGGACTCCATGTTATCTCACATGGATTATGTCGGTTAGAAGAACCTCCTTTACAGATAAGCTTCAGATAAAGTAATAGTTTTAAAAGAAGTCCCTACTAGTAATGAAAAGCTTTTTTTTTTAGAAAACTAAGTGTAAAGTCTCACGAATTTACTAAGATTATGCTTTACAAAAAGATAATAGTTACATATTTCAGCTTTCAGATTTTAAATTTAGAAGTGACTCCTTTCTACACTTAGACAGTATGATTTATAGACAGAATATTAGCACAACTTTCAGAACTAAATGTTATGACTCACTAGATTTACATAGTATGATTTGTTATTCATAATTACAGATTTTAGTATTTCAGATATTCTAGCTTATGTGAGTTATTTCATTTAGCATGCATTGTTTTACTAATTATGATGATGAGGTAATGTGTTACTTATGCATTTCACCCCCATATACTCAGTACATCCTCAAAGTATTGATCCATATATACGTTTATGTGCTACATTGTCTCATAATATAGGTTCAGGTGCTCAGTATCAGCAGTGTGAGTAGTTTGAGCATCTCCATCTATATTCGACAGTTGGTGAGTCCTCATAGTTCGAGAACTTAGTTATCCAGTTTATTTTCAGCTTATCAATTAGATGATTCAATATTCTTTTCAGACAATTCGAGTTAGTTAGGGGTTTGTCGCAATGACTCTCTAGATATTAGTAGTAGAGGCTTGTCAGATTGTCAGATATTATTGAAACTTCCAGTATTAATGTTCAGACATTATATTCAGATTGTTCTTAGATATTTCAGTCAATTTTTTGTCTTTAGTATGACTTTTATGTCTATATATCCTTTATTATGAGATTCAGATTTAGTAGAAGGCAGACAGGGTTAGCTTAAGGATACTCGTAGTCTTGAGCATTGTGTGACATCTCAGAACTAGGTTTTAGGATGATACAAACTTGGTATCAGAGTCAAAGATTTATAAGAGTCCTAGATAGTCAAACAAGCCGCGTTACGTAGAGTCTTGATCATGGGTGTAAAGCACGCCACATTTATGAGTAAGAGGCAATGGGATATTTTAGGAAAACATATCTTTATTTCATGATCTATCATGCTTACAGTATCTTTATCTTATTTTAACTCATGTTTTTATGTGACAGTTGAATATGTCTCTTCATCGAGCTAATGCCCGCAGAAATGATAACCAACTACCCCAGTCTGCTGACCCTTTGAATAAGAACGTATCCTATGCTGAGTTTAGGGCTGCCTTTCAAGCGTTGGCCCAGGCAGTGACTGCCAATAGTCAGGTCAACCATTAGGCTTCTGTCCCACTTTAGCATAGTGGTGATTTAGCAGCAGCCAGAATTCGTGACTTCATGAGAATGAATCAACCAGAGTTTTTTGGGTCGAATGTAGGTGATGCCACATCTTTATTTAGATAAGGTGAAGAAGATCACCCAGATTATGCATGTTTCTAAAGAGGAGAGTGTAGCGTTGGTATTGAAGGATGTAGCATATGATGTGGAAGAATAGAAGAGGTGAGAATGCAGCTCCTATGAGTTGGCAAGTGTTTCAGAATGCTTTTCTAGACAGGTTCTTTCCACATGAAATTAGAGAAGCTCAGATAGAGTAGTTTTTGAACCTGAGGCAGGGATTAATGACCGTGAAGAAGTACTTCCATAAGTTCAATCAGTTATCTAAGTATGCCCCTGATACGATGGTTGATCCTAGGGCAAGTATGAAGAAGTTTGTTACAGGAGTGTCTAGCTTGGTAGTTAAGGAGTGTAGGACTACCATGCTTATTGGAGACATGGATCTTTCTAGATTGATGATTCATTCCCAGTAGATTAAGAAAGAGAAGTTGAAGGTAAGAGAGAGGGGAAATAAGAAGGCTAAAATATGGCAGTTTAAGATGGACAGGCTAGGTCTCAAGGGGTAATCAATCATAGTTTTAGAATTATTCCTCAATACCAGCACCATCTTCATCTAGTTCTCCCACTCCCAGAGCTCGACAGGAGTAGTGGAGTAAGTCATCTATGTCCAGATCTCAGAATAGTATGAGTAGAAGGCCCAGTTATCCTCCATGTTCTAAGTGTGGTAAGAATCATCCTGGAGAGTGCTTGGCTGGACAGAAAGGTTGTTATAGTTATGGTAAGTTGGGTCATGGAAGTAGAGAGTATCCGTATGCTAAGTATGGAAACAAAGATGTTCATCCCCAGACTCAGGCTACTAGTGCACTAGCTCTTTTAGGTCGCCTAGTCCCTTCTCAGGGCGCATCATCCAGTGATGATGACGGTCAATACTAGAATTGGTTTTATGCTTTACCATCCTATCAGGAGCAAGATGATTCACCAAATGTTATTACTGGTATGCTTCGCATCTTTCATATTGATGTTTATGTGTTGTTATACCCTAGGTCAAGTTTCTCTTATGTGACCCTATTAGTTGCAGTCAACTTTAAAATAAGTCCTAAAAAGATCCCTAAGCGCTTTTTGGTTTCTACCCTAGTGGGTGAGTCAGTTGTTGCCAAACAGATCTATAGAAAGTATCCTATCACTGTTCTTCATAAAATCATGTTAGCAGACCTAATAGAGTTAGATATGGTTGCCTTTGATCTTATTTTTTGTATATGTTGGCTCCATTCCTGTTATGTATCCATAGATTATCGCACCCGTGTGGTAAAATTTCAGTTTCTAGATGAGCCAGTCTTTGAGTGGAGAGGAAATTCAGTGTCTCCCAAAAGCCATTTCATATCCTATCTTAAATCTAGAAAGTTAATTTCCAAAGGGTGTATCTACCATCTAGTTAGAGTCAAAGACACTAACTTTGAGACTCTGACAGTTTAGTCAGTAAGTGTAGTTAATAAATTTCCTGATATTTTTCTCGAAGATTTGCCAGGGGTACCTCCCAATAGGGAAATAGAATTCGGAATAAACCTTCTCCTAGACACTCAATCTATCTTTATTATGCCATACACAATGGCTCTATCCAAACTCAAAGAATTGAAAGAACAGTTGAAGGATCTCCTAGATAAGGGATTCATCAGGCCCAGCACCTCCCCGTGGGGAGATCTCATCCTATTTGTGCGAAAGAAAGATGGTTCTTTGCGTATGTGCATTGACTATCATCAGCTGAATAAAGTCACAGTCAAAAATAAATATCCTCTTCCTAGAACAAAGTTATCGTCAGCTGATAACTTATTCAACTAGATCCAAGGTGCAAGTTATTTCTCAATGATAGACCTTAGATCTGGTTATCATCAGCTTAAAGTAAGGAAATGTGATATTTCGAAGATAGCTTTTAGAACCTGTTATGGTCATTTTGAGTTTCTAGTCGTGTCCTTTGGTCTAACAAATGCCCCAACAGCCTTCATGGACTTGATGAATAGAGTGTTCAAACAGTATCTAGACATGTTTATCATAGTATTTATCGATGATATTCTTGTCTACTCTTATAGTGAGGATAATCATGCAGACCACCTTAGAATTATATTGCAAACTCTTAGAGATCACCAGTTATTCGCCAAATTCAACAAGTGTGAATTTTGGCTAAGGTCAATAGCTTTCCCCAGTCCCATTATTTCCAGTGATGGTATTAGAGTTGATCCTCAAAAGACAGAAGCAATAAGAAATTGGCCTAGATCTATCTCTCCGTCAGACATTAGGAGTTTCTTGGGTTCAGCTGGCTATTACAGATATTTTGTTGAGGGTCTCTCATCTATTGTATCTCATATGTCTAGATTAACTCAAAAGAAAGTTAAGTTCCAGTGGTTAGATTTCTGCGAGAAAAGTTTTCAGGAGTTGAAGACTCGACTTACTTCAACCCTAATTTTAGCATTACCTAATTATACAGATGGTTTTGTGGTGTATTATGATGCCTCTAGAGTTGGTTTGGGTTGTGTTTTGATGCAAATAGGTAAGATCATAGCCTACGCCTCTAGACAACTTAAGTCTCACAAAATTAATTACCCGACCCATGATCTTGAGTTAGCTGCTATTGTGTTTGATTTGAAAATATGGAGACATTATTTGTATAGGGTGCATATTGATGTGTTCACGAATCACAAAAGCTTGCAGTATGTGTTTACTCAGAGGGAGTTAAATCTTCATCAGAGAAGGTAGTTAGAATTGTTGAAAGATTATGATATGAGTCTGTCGTATCATCCTGGCAAGGCCAATGTAGTGGCAGACGCCCTTAGTAGATTATCTATGGGCAATTTTGCTCATGTGGAGAATGGTTAGAAAGAGTTAGTTTGGGAAGTTCATCGATTAGCTAGATTGGGTGTGTGATTGGTTGATTTAGATAAAGGGAATGTTGGGTTCGGAGTTGCTCCGAATCTTCCCAAGTTTCATAAGTAAAGGAGAAGCAAGATAGGAATCCTAGTTGGTCAAACTGAAGGAGTCATTAAAGACCAAAAGGTATAGGTTTTCTCCCAAGGGGGAGATGGCGTGTTGAGATACCATAGTAGATTATGTGCGCCCTATGTTGATGATTTTAGGCATCGGATTATGGTGAAAGCGCATGGTGCACATTACCCCATCCATCCAGAAGCTACCAAGATGTACCGTGACTTATGAGAAATCTATTGGTGGAATGGTATGAAGAAAGATATAGCAGAGTTTGTAGCCAAGTGTGCAACTTGTCAATAGGTTAAGGTATAGCACCAAAGGCCTAGTGGTATGTTTCAAGAGTTTGGTATCCCTACTTGGAAGTGGAAAAAGATGAATATGGACTTTGTGACTGGATTTCCCCATTCGCATTGTCAGCATGATTCGATTTGGGTGATAGTAGACAAATTGACTAGTCAGCGTATTTCTTGCCAGTTCACATGCTATAAACAACTGAAGACTATGCTAAGTTGTATATTAGAGAGTTAGTCAGATTGCATGGTGTTTGAGGCTATGGAGAAAGTTCAGTTGATTTGAGAAAGATTGAAAGAAGCTTAGTGTCGTCCAAAATATTATGCAGACGTAAGAAGAAGAGATCTTGAGTTTGAGGTTGATGATCTTGTATATTTAAAAGTTTCACCCATGAAGGGGGTGAAAAGGTTTGGCCAAAAGGTAAAGCTTAGTACCGATATGTAGGCCCCTTCTGGATTTTGAGATATGTTGGGAAGGTAGTGTATGAGCTTGAGCTACTCGCAGATTTATCCTCAGTTCACCCAGTGTTCCATGTGTCCTTATTGAAGAAATTCATGGATGATTCAGCCTTTATAGTTCCTCTAGAAAGAACAAATATTCAGAATAGCCTCTCATACGAAGAAGTTCCAGTACGGATTCTTGATCATTAGATCCGTACACTAAGGAACAAAGAAGTTCCTTTGGTCAAAGTTTTGTGGAGAAATTAGTCCATTGAGGGTGCTACTTAGGAAGCATAAGAAGACATGCCTACCAAGTATCCTCATCTCTTCTCCACGAACTCAGGTTTAGCCGAAGGTAATAGTTTTCTTTCATTCAGTTCTTTTCCAGTCTCAGATTCAGCCATATAGTTTTTTTCATGTAAATTCATGCACTCACATATCAGTTTAGTAGCTCATCATGCTTGAGATTCATTCATACATTTATTTAAGTTAAGTATGAAAGCTTATATCCTCAGATTCCTCAGTATTTTCAACTTAACTAGCCATATTCAAGGTTGACTGTTCCCAAGGGGGAGATATTGTAATACCCCGTACTTTTCCTAGATTGATTTAGCTCCTAGAAGGTCAAAGGTTATCTCCAAAAGTGAATATCTCTTTTATTCATGTAGAATTTTCCAGATCTGGACCCTTCATTATGTGGGATATTGAATAAGTTTTTCGTCGATACCAATTTTGCCAAATTCGATACTCGGTTGAGGATTTATGGCATTTTTAGTAATGTAGTGTGCCATCTGGACAATCACCACATCGTGGTAAAGGTTAAAATCCCATTTGTCAAATTCCAGTGGACCTCCGCGATAAGATCGCATCGAAAATAGGTCCAATTTCCCAATTGTCAATTTCCAGTGGCTCATCGGGATGTTGGCATGTTGCGGTGATGGAAAAAATAACATTTCTATAGCGTACCGCGATGGCTCCGCGTCTCAGAGAGTTTCCAGTTTCCAATTGCCCCTTATCCAGTGAACCACTGTGATAGTGGCGGTCGTGGTGGAATGGTAAATTAGGAAAATCTTACTTTTCCAGTTCCAATTAAAAGTTTAAAAGGGGTATTTTGGTCAATTACCAAGTCCCAAATTCATTCAAAACAAAGAATTAAGCATATCCCAAGCATTTCATGCTTACTTTAATCCATTCTCTCTCAAAGCAAAACTCTAGAGCTCTAAAGCTTTTTCTCCAAGATATTAAATTCCTCCATTGATTCTCCAAGAAAGCTCAAAATTGAGGATTCCCAAGATAAGATAATCAAGAACTCATCTTTAAGAACTCAAATAGGAATCCAAAATTCAAGATTCTTCATCTAATCATTTACCAAGATATGTGGGGTTTATGAACAAGGGTCCTCTTTCATCCTTGTGCCCAAAACTAGATTTTAATTACAACTTCATATGATTTTGAATGAATATACATGAGATTTGAGTTAGGGTTCATACCCATTATTGATAATTACAAGATTATGTGTTTTTGAGAGATTTTGAAGTTGATTTACATGTTTATATCCTTATTTTCATGCCTATTGCAGTTAATTCAAGATTTTGAGATAAAATATCCTTGATTTTTTACCAAGAATGATTATTATGATATTTTGGAATGAACTTGATGCATGGGTTACTAATCCCAAGTTTATATATTGATATTTCAAGAAAGATGGTGCTTTAAGCATCCTATGATTAGATTATTTATAGATTTTCAATAAAATTTTGATCTTTTGATCCTCAGATAAGATTTGGAATCCACTTTATAGATTTATCTCAGATTACAAAATTTAGATTATAGCTTTATTTACTGAATAACTCAGATAAAAGCATAAATGGTTTCGTACAACCCTTATGCAAGTTTTAAAGTGAATTTCCATAAAATGAGCATATAGATTTAAAAGGGAGTAGTATTTAGCACCGAGTGGGAAGTGTGGGATTAGCGTTCTCTATCTACTAAAGAACTACATAGCCAATGTAGGTACAGATTATCAGATTATTCCCATTCCAATATGGATGACAGTTACAGATGTGATCACTTATCTCAGGGTATACTCCTTGAAAAGAGTATGACACCTCTCCCCATCATGAGGTTTTCCCCTTAGGGGAACAAGACGTTGGACTCCATATTAGCTCGTATGGTTTATGTTGGTTAGAAGAACCTCCCTTATATATAAGCTTCAGAAAAAGTAATAGCTTTAAAAGAAGTCCCTACTAGTAATGAAAAGCTTTTTTTAGAAAACTAAGTGTAAAGGGTCACGACTTTACTCAGATTATGCTTTACAAAAAGATAATAGTTATAGATTTCAGATTTCAGATTCAGAAGTGAGTCCTTTCTACACATAGATAGTATGATTTAGATATAGAATATTAGCACAGCTTTCAGAACTAAATGTTATGACTTACTAGATTTACAAAGTATGATTTGTTATTCATGATTACAGATTTTAGTATTTCAGATATTCCAGCTTATGTGAGTCATTTAAATTTAACATGCATTGTTTTATCGATTATGATGATGAGATAATATTTTACTTATGCATTACACCGCTATATACTTAGTACATCCTCAAAGTACTGATCTGCATATACGTTTATGTGCTACATTGTCTCATACTATAGGTTCAGGTGCTCAGTATTAGAAGCGTGAGTAGTTCGAGCATCTCCATCTACATCTGACAGTTGGTGAGTCCTCATAGTTTGGTGACTTAGTCATCTAGTTTATTTTTAGCTTATCAGTTAGATGATTCAGTATTCTTTTCAGACAATTCGAGTTAACTGGGGGGTGGCCCTGTGACTCTCTAGTTATTAGTAGTAGAGGCTTGTAATTCTGCCAGATATTATTCAGGCTTACAGTATTGATTTTCAGATATTATAGTCAGATTATTCCCAGATATTTCAGTCAGTTTTTTGCATTTAGTACAACTTGTATGTCTATATCTCCTTTATTATTTAATTTAGATTTAGTAGAAGGCAGACAGGGTTTGCTTAAGGCTACTCATAGTCTTGAGCACCGTGTGGCATCTCTAAACCAGGTTTCGAGGCATTAAAAACTTGGTATCAGAGACAGATTTATAAAAGTCCTAGGGAGTCAGACAAGCCACGTTACATAAAGTTTTGATCATGGGTGTAAAGCGCGCCACATTTATGAGTAAGAGGCTACGGGACATTTTAGGAAATCATCTCTTTCTTTCATGATATATCATGCTTATAGTAACTCTATTTTCTTTTAACTTATGCTTTTATGTGATATTTGAATATGCCTTCTCGTTAAGCTAATACCTACAGAAATGATAACCAACTAGCCCATCCTGCTGACCATTTGAATGAAAACGTATCCCATGCTGAGTTTAGGGCTGCTTTTCAGGCGTTGGCCCAGGTAGCGGCTGCCAATATTCAAGGCAACTATCAGGCTTCAGTCCCACTTCAGCAGAATGGTGATTTAGAAGCATCCAAAATTCATGACATCATGAGAATGAATCTTCCAGAGTTTTTTGGGTCAAAGGTAGGTAAGGACCCATATCTTTTTTAGATAAGTTGAAGAAGATCACCCAGATTATGCATGTTTCAGAAGAGGAGAGTGTAGAGTTGGCATCCAATAGGTTGAATGATATAGCGTATGATGTGGAAGAATAAAATAGGTGAGAATGCAGCTCCTATGAGTCGGCAAGTATTTTAGAATGCTTTTCTAGATAGGTTCTTTCCGTATGAAATGAGAGAAGCTAAGATAGAGGATTTTGTGAACCTGAGGCAGGGCTCAATGGATATGAAGGAGTACTGGCTTAAGTTAAATGAGTTGTCTAAGTATGCCCCTAATACGATGGTTGATCCTAGGGAAAGTATGAGTAAGTTTATTACTGGAGTGTCTAGCTCTGTAGTTAAGGAGTGTAGCACTGCCATACTTATTGGAGACATGGATCTTTCTAGATTGATGATTCATGACCAACAGATTGAGATAGAGAAGTTGAAGAGAAGAGAGAGGGGAAATAAGAAGGCTAGAATAGGGCAGTTTGAGTATGGCCAGGCTAGGTCTCAAGGGGTAAATCGATCACAATTTCAGAATTATTCATCTATACCAGCACTATCTTCATCTAGTGCTCCCGTTCCCAGAGCTAAGCAGGAGTAATGGGGTAGGTCCTCTATGTCCAAATCTCAGAATAGTGTGAGTGAAAGGGCCAGTTATCCTCCATGTGCTAAGTGTGGTAAGAATCATCCTGGAGAGTACTTGGCGAGATAGAAAGGTTGTTATAGTTGTGGTAAGTTGGGTCATGGAATTAGATAGTGTCCGCATGCTAAGCAGGGAAATAGAGATGTTCATCCCCAGACTAAGGCTACTAGTGCACCAGCTCCTCTAGGTTGCCCAGTCCCTCCTCAGGGCACATCATCTAGTGTCGGTGATGGTCAGTGCTAGAATCAGTTTTATTCTTTACCCTTCCATCAGGAGAAAGAGGATTCACCAGATATTGTTACTGGTATGTTTCGCGTATTTCGTCTTGATGTTTATGTGTTGTTAGACCCTGGGTCGAGTTTCTCTTATGTGACCCCATTAGTTTCAGTCAACTTTGAAATAAGTCCTGAAAAGATCCCTGAGCCCTTTTTTATTTCTACCCCAGTGGGAGAGTCAGTTGTTCTCAAACAGATCTATAGAAAGTATTCTATCACTGTTCTTCATAAAATCATGTTAGCAGACCTAATAGAATTAGATATGGTTAACTTTGATCTTATTCTTGGTATGGATTGGCTCCATTCCTATTATGCATCCATAGATTATCGCACTCGAGTGGAAAAGTTTTAGTTTTCAGATGAGCCAGTCTTTTAGTAGAGAGAAAATTCAGTGTCTCCCAAAAGCCATTTCATATCCTATCTTAAAGCTAGAAAGTTAATTTCCAAAGGGTGTATCTACCATCTAGTTAGAATCAAAGATACTAAGTCTGAGACTCCGATACTTCAGTCAGTCAGTGTAGCCAGTCAGTGTAGTTAATGAATTATCTGATGTTTTTCTCGAAGATTTGTCAGGGGTACCTTCCGATAGGGAAATATAATTTGGAATACACCTTCTCCCAGACACTCAGCGTATCTCTATTCTGTCATACAGAATGGCTCCAACCAAACTTAATGAATTGAAAAAATAGTTGAAAGATCTCCAAGATAAGAGATTCATCAGGCCCAACGTCTCTCCATGGGGCGCTACCGTCCTATTCGTGCAAAATAAAAATGGTTCTTTGCGTATGAGCATTGACTATTATCAGCAGAATAAAGTCACAATCAAAAACAAATATCCTCTTACTAGAATTTATGACTTATTCAACCAGCTCCAAGGTGCAAGTTATTTCTCAAAGATAGGCCTTAGATCCAGCTATCATCATCTTAAGGGAATGTGATATTTTGAATACAGCTTTTAGAACCCGTTATGGTCATTTTGAGTTTCTAGTCACGTCCTTTGTCTAAAAAATGCCCCAACAACCTTCATGGACTTGATAAACAGAGTGTTCAAATAGTATCTGGACATGTTTGTCATAGTCTTTATCAATGATATTCTTGTCTACACTTGTAGAGAGGATGATCATGCAGACTACCTTAGAATTGTATTTCAAACTCTTAGAGATCACCAGTTATTCGCCAAATTCAACATGTGTGAATTTTTGCTATGATTAGTAGCTTTCCTCGGTCACATTATTTCCAGTGATGGTATTAGAGTTGATTCCCAAAAGATAGAAGCAGTAAGAAATTGGTCTAGACCTATCTCTCCATCAGACATTAGGAGTTTCTTGGGTTTAGCTAGCTATTACAGACATTTTGTTGAGGGTTTCTCGTCTATTGCATCTCTTATGTCTAGATTGACTCAAAGGAAGGTTAAGTACCATGGTCAGATTTCTGCAAGAAGAGTTTTCATGATTTGAAGACTCGATTCACTTCAGCCCTAGGTTTAGCGTTACCTGATGGTACAAATGGTTTTGTGGTGTAATGTGATACCTCTAGAGTTAGTTTGGGTTGTGTTTTGATGCAGAGAGGTAAAGTCATAGCCTATGCCTCTAGACATCTTAAGCCTCACAAAAAAAATTACCTGACCCATGATCTTGAGTTAGTTGTTGTTGTGTTTGCTTTGAAAATATAGAGACATTATTCGTATGGGATGAACGTTGATGTGTTCATGGATCTCAAAAGCTTGCAGTATGTGTTTACTCAGAGGGAGTTGAATCTTTATCAGATAAGGTGGTTGGAATTGTTAAAAGATTATGATATAAGTGTGTTGTATCATCCGGGCAAGGCCAATGTAGTGGCAGACACCCTTAGTAGATTGTCTATGGGAAGTGTTGCTCATGTGGAGAATGGTAAAAAAAGTTAGTTTAGTAAGTTCATCGATTAGCTAGAATGGGAGTAAGATTAGTTGATTCAGCTGAAAGGAATATTTAGGTTCGGAGTAGCTTCGAAGCTTCCCTAGTTTTGGAAATAAAGGAGAAGCAAGATAGTGATCCTAGTTTTGTCAAACTGAAGGAGTCATTTAAAGACCAAAAGGTTGAGGTTTTCTCCCAAGGTGAAGATGGTTTGTTGAGATACCAAAGTAGATTTTGTGTGCCCCGTGTTGATGATTTGAGGCAGCGGATTAGGGAAGAAGTGCATGATGCGCATTACTCCATCCATCCAAGAGCTACCAAGATGATCGTGACTTGTGGGAAATCTATTGGTGGAGTGGTATGAAGAAAGATATTGTAGAGTTTATAGCCAAGTCTGCAACTTGTCTACAGGTTAAGCTAAAGTACCAAAGACTTGATGGTATGTTGCAAGAGTTTAGTATCCCCACTTGGAAGTGGGAAGAGGTGAATATGGACTTTGTGACTGGATTACCCCTTTCACGTCATCAGCATAATTCAATTTGGGTGATAGTAGATAAATTGACTAAATCAGTGCATTTCTTTCTAGTTCACACGTTATACACTGTTGAAGACTATGCTAAGATGTATATCAGAGAGTTAGTCATATTGCATGGAGTTCCTTTGTCCATCATCTCAGATAGGGGTACTCAGTTTACCTCCTAGTTTTGGAAAGCCTTTCAGAAGGGTCTTGGTACACAAGTTTATCTTAGTTCAACTTTCCATCCGTAGACTGATAGTCAGGCAGAGAGGACCATTCAGACTCAAGAGGACATGTTTAGGGCATGTGTTCTTGATTTCAAAGGTAGTTGGGATGAGCATTTACCATTGATTGAGTTCGCTTATAATAATAGTTACCATACTAGTATTTATATGGCTCCATTTGAAGCTCTTTATGGGAGAAGATGTAGATCGCCAGTCGATTGGTTCGAAGTGGGTGCGAGGCCACCTTGTGTAACACCCCTATTCTGGTACCCTAAATACTACACGGTGCTCATGACCCCTAAGGACCACAAGCTAATCCATGACTGATATCTGTAACTGAGTACTGAATAATATACTATAAATATACGGAATATAAGTTGTAAGTCCATAAGGTTCAAAACTGAACTAATACTGAATATAAAACAATGTCTGTAACGGGGTATACCAATATCCAAAACTGAAATAAACTGTCTGAAACATGTTGTAGTCTGAAAGCCTCTAAACTGTCTAAAAACTGTGGAGTTGATGGGACATGTCCCCAACTAACTCCTAACTACAGAAATAATAAAGTAATAAAATAATCATGCTATCCTCGACTATTCAGGACTCACTGTTAGTCTAGCTTCTTAACGTCTGATCTACTAAGGATGCTCGGGGGCTCGTGCTTCTAAACCTATGGTATAAAACACCATAGCACAAATGTGTTAGTATGATTGAATGTATTGGTATCCAAGTAAGGTAGGTTGAATTCTTGGGGTTCATATGCATAAACAATACTAACTGACTGAACAACATGAACGTGAGAATACATGCATGAATACGTAACTGTAACTGAGATCGTGATAACACTGACTCATGAATTCTGATAACATGGATTTACTGATATTTGAGTACCAATACTGGGATACTAAATAACTGAGTCTATAGAGTACTGAGGAACTGATGTCATATTACTAATAAAGAAATGACTATTTCTGACAGTTCTAGTTATGAAGAACTGGTCTGATTGACTGTATCTAACAATCCTGAAACTGAATACTGATAACATGAATTTCGTATAATTAATATATTATTAACTAAGTGACTGTGTATGACAGTCCTGATTCTGATAGAACTAGATGAGTTCTGTACTGAGCTAAGCAACTATATCTAACAGTCCTGATATCTCTAGAACTGAATTGAGTTTTATTACTGAGATTGAATCTGAAACTGAGACCGTGGGAGGTAATTATCTAACCGATATGCCCCGAATCTGAACTGGTGGGGTCCAACCTATAACCCCATATAGAAAGGTGTCAGTACCGTGCCACGAGTAAAGACAAGTTGTGAGTAAATCCTCTCTGATAGGGAGCTCTTTCGTCAACCCCTCTTAGTGGGAAAACTCAAATGAGGTGTATAATCCCTAAACTCGTAGGGTATATCTCAACCTTCACTGGCTACGTATTTTTGGAATGCAAGGATTACTTTTAAGGATCACACCCTCTACTGACTGACAGGTGAGCCCTTATTCTCGGGTTCACTCAGTGATGAATCCTACTCCCAACTGAAGAGACACTGAACTGATTTAAACTGAACTAGACTGTGGCTAATCATATTGTTTAACTGATTTAAACTGGGTTCCCCAAATTTCGATAACTAACGAAATACTACTGAGATCTGATAATTGACTGGGATCACTAAGATTTTGAAGATTACTGATATTACTGAAATCACTCAGGCTACTGTGATTACTGAGGTTACTGAGTAGGACTAGACTGATACTGAATTTACTGAGTTTTGTTGAGTTATATACTGACTGAGTTTTATGGATCATGGCTTGACTGAGAGTATCTTAAAAACTGACACCGTCTCTAGGCATACTGTTAAATTGTTGGGTACAAGTACCCCCAGGACTCAATAGCATAATAAGTAAATCATGGCATAAGCTTAAAAGCTCAACAGTGGCTACATGTTTATCATTCATTCATTTAGACATTTCAACAACCACTTGAGATGCATTACTTGTACATAAATGGGGAATACGTATTGGCATACTATCACATGGCATTATTTTATTCTCATAAACAATTTTTCAAACACTTGCATGATACAACTTGCAAAGAACTAGCATGGCATGATTTCTTTCACTTATTAACTCCCATGAGCAATTTATCAAACACTTGGTGAGTATAACATATGCACATAACCCTATACAACAAATAAGCATCATAATTGACATTCCCATTGACAAATTTCAAGGGTTTAACATGGTTTCACATGATACTACGCATATATCACTTTACTTCACATAGATATTGCAATTAAATCATGAACTAGAGAACCCATTAACATAATAGTCATGAACACAATCAAACTAAATCATGATATTCATTAGAAACATTATCTTGAGTTTTTAAAAAGGTTTCTTGGACTCCAAAGGTGGAAGAAACCCTTGGATGAACACTTGACATACCTTAGTTGGTGAATTCTTGAAGGTTGATGGTGGAATCCCTTGGAAATTGAGTCTTGAATTGATAGCCCTAAGGTTTTGTTCTTGACGATTTTTGGAATAAGGAATATATTTAGCCAAAAAAGGGGTAAATTTCATGTTTATGAAGGCTGAAAGTCGAGGAAAATGACCTAATTACCCTTAAGGACGCGGTCATTTAGTGACTAAAACTGGGCACTGACTCGTTGAGCGATGCAGCGCGTCAATGGCACTGATGTGATACTCGACGCATTGTACCATGATCGCATCAAGCCTTAGTATTTTTGGCTCTGGCAACCTGCAACAATGTTAACCAACGCAATAGGCGACGCGGCGAGCAAAGATCGTGTTGGTCCGCTATTTTGGGACACCAAACATGGTCTAAATGAGGTCCTAAAAATCTAAAACTTATCCGTGAACACCAATTGACCTTCGTGATCATGGATTAGCAAGAATACCAAACATTAAAGGACATTAAGGTCGCGAAATAAGATTGCCAACTTTCAAAGGCCAAAAATAAATTAAGTCTGGAAACTTAGCTAGAATTTTCTAAGTCTGGGACCCTATTGACAAGCTTAAAGGACTAAATTAAGCTTAAGAATTTTGTGGGGTCTTACACCTTGATTGGGCCATACATGGTGTTTGAGTCCATGGAGAAAGTTTCATTGATTTGAGATTTAAAGCAGCTCAGAGTAATCAGAAATCTTATGCAGATGTAAGAAGAAGATATCTTGAGTTTGAGGTTGATGATCTTGTGTATTAAAAAGTTTCACCCATGAAGGGGGTGAAGAAGTTTGGTAAAAACGGGAAGCTTAGTCCCCAATATGTAGGCCCCTTCTGAATTTTGAGTCGTGTTGGAAAGGTAGCGGATGAGCTTGAGCTACCCACAGATTTATCCTCAATTCATCCAGTGTTCCATGTGTCCTTATTGAAGAAATTCATGTATGATTCAGTCGTTATAGTTCCTCTAGAAAGCACAGATATTCAGAATAGCCTCTCATACGAAGAAGTTCCAGTAGAGATTTCATATCATCAGATTCGTAGACTAAGGAACAAAGAAGTTCACTTGGTTAAAGTTCTGTGGTGAAATCAGTCCGTTGAGGGTATTACTTGGGAAGTAGAAGCAGACATGCGTACCAAGTATCCTTATCGCTTCTCCACGAACTCAGATTCAATTGAAGGTAATAGTTTTTCTTTATTTAGTTATTTTTCAGTCTCAGATTCATCCATATAGTTATTTTCATGTAAATTCATGCACTTACAGATCAGTTTAGTAGCTCATTATGCTTGAGATTCAGTCATACAGTTATTTCAGTTGTGCATGAAAACTTATGGCCTTAGACTCCTCAGTATTTTTAGCTTAACTAGCCACATTAGAGGACGAATATTCCTAAGGGGGAGATATTTTAATAACTCGTACTTTTCCTAGCTTGATTTCGCTCCTAGAATGTCAAAGATTAACTTCAAAAATGAATATCTTCTTATACATGTAGAATTTTCCAGATTTGGACCATCCATTGTGTAGGAAATAGAATAAGCTTTTCGTCGATACCAATTTTTCCAAATTTGATATTTGGTTGAGAAGTTATGGCATTTTTAGTAATACAGTGTGCCATCTGGACAATCACCGCATCACGGTAAAGGTTAAAACCCCATTTGTCAAATTTCAATGGACCTCCGCAATAAGCTCACATCGCGGAGAGGTCCAATTTTCCAATTTTCAATTTCCAGTAGCTCACCGCGATGGCGGTGCCTCGCGGTGATGGTAAAAATGACATTTCTATAGCGTACCACGATTGCTCCGCACCGTGTAGTGTTTCCAGTTTCTAGTTGTCCCTTATCCAGTGAACCACCGCGATAGTGGCACGTCGAGGTGGCATGGTAAATCAGGAAAATCTTGCTTTTCCAGTTTCGATTATAGTTTAAAAGGAGTATTTTGGTCAATTCCCAAGCCCCCAATTCGTCCAAAATGAAGAATTAAGCATATCCCAAGCACTTCATGCTTACTTTAATCCATTCTCTCTCAAAGCAAAACCCTAGAGCTCCAAAGCTTCTTCTCCAAGAAATTAAATTCCTCCTTTGATTCTCTAAGAAAGCTCAAAATTAAGGATTGCCAAGACAAGATAATCAAGAACTCATCTTTAAGAAATCAAATAGGATTCCAAAATTCAAGATTCTTCATCTAATCATCTACCAAGGTATGTGGAGTTTATGAACAAGGATCCTCTTTCATCTTTGTGCCAAAAACTAGCTTTTAATTATAACTTCAAATGATTTTGAATGAATATACATGAAATTTGAATTAAGTTTCTCACCCAATATTTCTAATTGCAAGATTATGTGTTTTAGAGAGATTTTGAAGTTGAATTACATGTTTGTTTCCATATTTTCATGCCTATTACAGTAAATTCAAGATTTTGAGATAAATTATCTCTAATTTCATTATCAAGCATGATTATTATGATGTTTTGGCATAAACTTGATGCATGGGTTACTAAGCCCAAGTTTATATGTTGATATTTCAAGAAAGGTGATGCTTTAAGCATCCTATGGTCAAATTATTTACAGATTTTTAATGAAGTTTTGATCTTTTGATCCTCAGATAAGATTTGAAATCCACTTTATAGATTTATCTCAGATTACAGAATTCAGATTAGCTTTATTTACAGAATGACTTAGATAAAAGCATAATTGGTTTAGTAACAACCCTTATGCTAGTTTTAAAGTGGATTTCCAATAGAATGAGCATACAGATTTAAAAGGGAGTAGTATTTAGCACCGAGTGGGAAGTGTGATATTAGTTTACCCTATCTTTCATAAAACTACATAGCCAATGTAGGTACAGATTATCAGATTATTCCCATTCCAATATGGATGACAGTTACAGATGTGATCACTTAACTCAGGTTATACTCCTTGGAAAGAGTATGACACCTCTCCCCATCGTGAGGTTTTACCCTTAGGGGAACAAGACATTGGAATTCATGTTAGCTCACATGGTTTATGTTGGTTAGATGAACCACCCTTATAGATAAGCTTCAGATAAAGTAATAGTTTTAAAAGAAGTCCCTACTAGTAATGAAAAGATTTTTTTAGAAAACTAAGTGTAAAGGCTCACGACTTTACTAAGATTATGCTTTACAAAAAGATCATAGTTACAGATTTCAGCTTTCAGATTTCAAATTCAGAAGTGAGTCTTTTCTACACATAGACAGTATGATTTACAGATAGAACATTAGCACAACTTTCAAAACTAAATGTTATGACTTACTAGATTTACAAAGTATGATTTGTTTTTCATGATTACAGATTTCAGTATTTCAAATATTCCAGCTTATGTGAGTCATTACATTTAGCATGCATTATTTTACTAATTATGATGATGAGATGATGTTTTACTTATGCATTTCACCCCAATATACTTAGTACATCCTCGAAGTACTGATCCACATATATGTCTATGTTCTACATTGTCTCATAATGTAAGTTTAGGTACTCAGTATCAGTAGCGTGAGAAGTTCGAGCAACTCCATCTATATCCGATAGTTGGTGAGTCCTCATAGTTTGGGGACTTAGTCATCTAATTTATTTTTATCTTATAAATTAGATAATTCGGTATTCTTTTCAGACAGTTTGAGTTAGCTGGGGGTTTGTCCTTGTGACTCTCTGTTATTAGTAGTAGAGGCTTGTCAGATTGCCAGATATTATTCAAACTTACAATATTGATTTTTAGACATTATATTCTAATTACTCTCAGATATTTCAGTCAATTTTCTGCATTTAGTACGACTTTTATGTCTATATCTCTTTTATTATGATATTTAGATTTAGTATAAGGAACACAGGGTTAGCTTAAGGCTACTCGTAGTCTTGAGCACCATGTGACATCTCAGAACCAGGTTTCGAGGCATTACAACCTAAGTCCTTAAGCTTAAACTGCTGATGTAATACCTCTTTGGCTGTTGCTATCATATCTTCATTGTCTCCAGTAATAAGAAAATCACCCACATACACTAAGATTATAACCATGCCTATTATCTTCTTTAAAGTGAATAAAGAGTAATCATATGCACTCTGGGTGAATCTAGCTTGTAACAAAGAAGAAGTGAGCTTGATGTTCCATTGTCTTGAGGCTTGTTTGAGCCCATACAATGACTTTAGTAACTTACAAACCTTGTGGTGTCCTTTTTGTTGAAAACCTTCAGGCAATTGTATATACACTTCCACATCTAGATCATATTGAAAAAAGGCATTATACGCATCTATCTGATAGAGGTACCATCCCTTTGATACCGTTAGAGCAATGATACACCTAATAGTCACCATTTTGGTAACAGGTGAAAAGGTCTCATGATAGTCTTTCCCTTCATGCTGACTATACCCTTTAGTTACTAACCTTGCCTTGAACCTTTCAACATCTCCATTTGCTTTGTACTTGATCTTATACACCCATCTTGATCCAATGGCATTTTTTCTGGTGGTAGGTCCACCACTTCCCAGGTTTTATTGTCCTTAAGAACTTGAATTTCCAATTTCATGGATTGAATCTATCTTTCATCTGTAGAAGCTTGGCTAAAATATTGTGGTTCTACTAGAGTAGATAAACCATTCACATAGCATTTATAGTTATCTGTAGTTTTGTCATAAGATAAGTAGCTGGCAATAGGATACCTGGTACCTTTCCTCCTACTACTGGTAGCATAGTACTTCAGGCAAATAAGATCTTTAGTAACTCTTGAAGTCCTTCTAGGTAGATGTTGAGCATCATATGCCTTTGTAGGAACCTGTATAGAATCATGATTAGGTAAGTGCTCCTTTGATGGCATTGACTCAGATGCTTGATCAAGATTTGAACTGTCCTAAGATAATACTTCTGCATTTGAGGGTTGAGTAGGTGCACTGTCTTTAACAATATCTAAATCTATCTCATGGTTATAATCTTCATGCAATTGTTAAAACTTTTATAAATCACTTTCATTTTGCTTATTTGCAAAAGGGAATACATGCTCTTGAAATACAACATCTCTATTGACACACAACTTGTTTGTATTAAACTCCATCAGTTTGTACCCCTTTTGTGAAGTAGAATATCACATTAATACTGCAGGCTTAGATCTTTCAGAAAATTTGTTACCCTTAGGTAACACTGAAGCATAACATAAGAAACCAATCACTCTCAAATGTACTAAGGAAGGAACCTTAGAAAACAACAACTCATAAGGGCTCTTGCCACCAATAGAAGATGATGGTAGCCTATTCATCAAATATACTATAGTTTGAATCAGTATTCCCCAAAATTTGATGGGTATATAAGATTGGAATTAGATGGCTCTAGAAATATTCAAGATGTGTCTGTGTTTTCTCTCCACTATATTATTTTGTTGTGATGTGTATGGACAAGTAATTTGATGCAGGATACCTAATGACTTAAACAAGTCTGAGCACTTTGAGTTACAAAAACTCTGTTCCATTGTCTGTTCTTATAGTTTTTACAGTAGCACCAAACTGATTTTTTATCATGATCAAGAAATTTTGAAGATCCATAATGGTTTCAGACTTAAGCTGCAGTAAATGAACCCAAGTATACCTACTGTAATCATCCACAACTTTCAAAAAATAATACTTTTTATCAAAAGTTGGATTCTTATAAGGTCCCATATATCCATGTGTACAATATCAAAGCATACAACAGATCTAGTGTCACTAATAGGAAATGTTAACCTGGTTTGTTTAGCTAATGGACATATATGACAATTATTTGGCAACTCAATATCCTTATTATGACTTAAAAGATATAAAAGCTTTAATACTTTAGCAGATGGATGTCCAAGTATCCTATGCTATAAATTGACATCCTTTTGTGTTACTTCTGCTACCAGCTTTCTTGACCTTTCATGTGAATCCCTATCTTCCCATTCACCTCTGAAAATGTATAAACCTCCTCTTTCTCTACCAATCCCCTTTACCCTGCCATTGTAGAGATCCTGGAAGACACAAAAGCCAGGGTAAAAGGATATAAAATAAGACAACTGCTTAGTAACCATGGATACAGACAGTAAGTTGAGCTTGAAATCAGTCACAAACAACACATCCTTCACTACTACATTTTAAAAAACTACTGCTTCACCAGTATGTGAGATTTTGACTTCTGCACCATTTGGAAGATTTACCTTGTCCACTCCCGGCCTAACTATTTTACTTGTGGACAATACAATTTTATTTGCTACTATATGGTGAGTAGCACCAGAATCAACTACCCATTCTTGTGACATAACATAAGATGATAAACAGGTGACTATACCTGACATGTTGGCTTGTTTTATATCTTGTGGATTTCTATTCAGCATCTCCATGATTTGTTTATATTTTGTATCAGTAAAACCTTGACCCTTGGACAAAGCAGCATGATTGATCTCTTTGTTTCCTTCATCACTTATTGAAACACCATGTCCTGCAGCAGTAAGACTTTTGTGTGAATTAACTTGACCTACATATTGGTTAACTTGACTTGCATCATGTCCAGTTGTTCTTCCATATCCCTAATGACTATATCCTCTTGGACCCTCATTATTGTAATTTTGTTGCCTTTTTCTTTGTTTCCAATCATTAGGATAACCTATCAACTTGTATCAATTCTCTCTAGTATGACCACCGAAGTGATAATAATTATATTTTTTCCTTTGTATCTTTGGTTTCCAAAACTTACATTTGGCCCTCTATTTACTAGCATTGCAATGGGATCTGTTTTATCAGTGATGCTAACTAAAAAAGTTAATTATTTTATTTCATCCTCTATTATCATTGCATATGCTTGATTAAGACTAGGTGTAACACCTTTAAGTAAAATCTGTCTTCTAGCTGAGTCAGAAGAATTATTCAGCCCACTTAAAAACTGAAGCAATCTTAGCTCATACAGGTGATCTGCATACTCTTTTGACTTTGGACAAGCACATGATGGTGCTGGGATTAATGCATCATAATCATTCCATAGATTCTTCAATTTAGTAAAATAGGTTGCCACAGAATCAGTACCCTGTGATAAAGTGTTGATATCCCTATGTAATTGATATAATCTTATATTCAAAATGCTCCTTAGGTCTTCCCATACCTCAAATGCACTAGTTACATACACTATCCTACTAAATAAATCTACACTTATAGTACTCATTAAGCATGAAAGCACAATCACATTACAAGTCTCCCACTGTTCAGTAGTTTTTCTCTATAATTAGCTTTGCTATAAGTTTTGGTGACAAAACCATATTTCCTCTTTCCTAACAATGCAATTCACATTGATCGAATTCATATACCATAATTCTCAAATCCAATGAGTTTTATCGAAATCAAAGTGGCTTCAAACTCTTCTAAAGTTCCTATGTATAAAGGATCACTCAATCTATTTTAGGTTCCATCTAAACTAACCAGATCAGCTAAGTTCGATTGTAAAAAAGAAGAGTCGAAAACACAATATAATGATTCAAGTAATTTCAAGCAAAGAATACTCGATGATCAACAGAAACCAAACCTTTACTGAGACAAATCAGAAATTTGCTGCAACAACACAGATTATAGCTTAAGATCTAAACTCCAAGTAGATAGAGATCCAAACTCCAGAAACATACTTATTTACTGTGATCGCTACTCTGATACCATGTGAAAATCTACTAGATAAGCTCTCAAATGTATTCTCAAAGAGTAATGGAACATAGAATCAGTAATGAAGAAGGAAGAAATAGAGTGCTCATTGTTGGGCAGTGAAGAAGAAGCTTATTACAGTGATAATTATTTTCACTCAACTTGAGTGATATATATAGAATCATACAATGCTTCTAGAATTATCTATAACCTATGATCTTAGCTGGCAAGTGGAATCAACTAACTAATTTGGAAGGTAATGAAACAGTAAAAGTGACAGTCAAAGTTGTCAACTAAAAAGTGACTGCTAACTAACTTTCAACTGTTAATTAACTGTCTTCAAGTATAATCTTCACATAATAATCTCAACATATACATATATATTTTATATATGCTAGTTTAATCGCACATGTCTTGCACGTATAAAGTTTGATTATTTAAAATTAAATAATTTTATATATTCTGAAGTTTTTTAGTTAAGTATAAAAAGTTTAAATCACTTTTCAAAAATCCTTCACACTTTAATATAACTAGTATTTGTACCCGCGCGATGCGCGGATAACATTATTAATAATAAATTTTTAGATGACTTATTTGCATATGAACTTATATTTCAATGTAAAAGAAGAAACCCATGAATAAAGAGAAAATTGACCTAAAGGAGAAGATGTATCTCAAGAAATAATCTTTTGAAAATCAGAAAATAGGGAGTGTTTTACAATTTGTTGGAGTTAAGAAGTAAAAGTAAAAATGTAATATTTCTTTATGGATTGATGTTAAACTGATAAAAATTAGGTAAATAGTACTTGGCTCCAATTAATAATTAAGTACAAAATGGTTCAACCAAATTTGGTAGTATTCCTTAGACATGTGAATGATACTGCTAGTCACTCTATTCCAGAGATGAGGCAGTTTACTATCCATTGTGGTAGAAGCAGAGTTTTATAAAAAAAATCTGTAACCAAGACATATTGTTTGTTGATTAATACCACATTGTGTGATTGTGTAATCTAAAGACAATGAGCACACATCTGAATATTCAATATATTTAAATTTTAACTTAAAAATCTTCTATATACATAGTGTTCCGATCTAAGCATTGGTGAGGACACTCCCCTTACATATGATAGCTACTAATTTTGTCGAGTTAGATTAAAAAATAGTACATGGTCTTTATCTTGTAGTGAATGTAGAAAACATATAGTAGATTATGAAGATTTTATATCTACATTATCAAATTATTAAAACTCGCATTGAGTGACACCATTAAAGGTCAAATGTGGCAATTAAGCATACTGAAGTTATCATACCATGACAGCATCTCTCGCATAAGAAGACGGGTCAGAATTGCCTGAGTGATTCAGTAGCCACAACATTTCTCTATTTTGTCTGACCACCCACATGGCGTTGTGAAACCAGTTTAAAGATCTATCATTCAATACTTCAAATGCTAGTAGGAAGATTTTGACCCGTTAAAATTCTTCCAATAATCACGAAAACAGGACCAATGAAAAAAAAAAGAAAAATCGCTTGTAGATTATGATCCAGGTGATTTCAGAAAGGCAAAAAGTTTAAAACAAAGGGACACCATCACGTGTAAATCCAAAAAATTCAATAGTTATCGAAAACCCACCAATTTTGATAGTAATTCGAAAAGATTTTAAAAATAGTTGCTAAGTCAAAATACAAACCTCTAAATTTTCCCTATATACAGTGAATCATAGAATGTTATGACTTACAGATTAAATTTTTAAAATGCTTTGCCGATATTACATCAAATACCTGAGAAGAGTAAATTGAAATAAGCAACCAAGCCACCAGGGCTGAAACATGATCTAACTTTATTTTTGTAAAGTATCTATGAAAGAATTTTGTTAGTGTTAGAGTGGGTAAAAGTCCCACAATGGTTGAGGAATGGACTAGTGGTTTTCTTATATGAACTTGGGTAATCCTCACCTCTTGAGATAACTTTTGAGGTTGAGTTAGGCCCAAGGTCCATTCTTGACATGGTATCAGAGCTAGGTCCATCCCCATTTTGGGCTCCCGGTCCACGAGCCAGTGCCAGTTGGTCCTGGGCGTGAGGGGGGTGTTAGAGTGGGTAAAAGTCTCATATTAGTTGGGGAATGGACTGGTGGTTTGCTTATATGGACTTAGGAAATCCTCTCCTCTTGAGCTAGATTTTGAGGTTGAGTTAGGCCTAAGGTCCATTTTTGACATGGTATCAGAGTCAGGTTTATTTTTGTTTTGGGCTCCCGGTCCACGCGCCAGTGCCAGTTAGGCTTGGGCATGAGGGTTGGTATTAGAGTGGGTAAAAGTCCCAAAATGGTTGGGGAATGGATTAGTGGTTTGCTTATATGGACTTGGGTAATCCTCAACTCTTGAGCTAGCTTTTGAGGTTGAGTTAGGCCCAAGGACCATTCTTGACAGTTAGGAAATGGTATAAATAAAATAATGAAACAACTTCCTAACATATATCAACATATGCACATCTGTAATTGAGTATCTTATGCCGGAGTATGGAGAAAACTATAATGTTGTTATACATATTTTAACTTTTTTCGGAATCAATGCACAAAGAATAACAATACTTTTGTAAGTATAAAATTACAGCAAATTCAAAATATGGTCATATAGAGATACATATGGAAACGTACATGAAATAGAAGGGAACCAACATATTGTCCAACAATAGCTTAGTGGCAAGAATTTATAAGGTACGTCTTCATGAAAAAATTTGTTATGCACCATATTCTACTTAAATTAATCTTTATTCAAATCTAAGTATCACTTTATTTTACATCAAACAACAGTAAATGCAAAACTATCTCGTATACCTTGCACCTCAAATGTGCAATGGTGAAAACAAGATACAGCTAAGAGTTAATATTACATAACAAAAACATAAATACGAAAGAACCAAACTGTAATATTCAATGAATACCCATATCTAAAGCAAATCGTTGCCGTAATTGTATATTCAGCTCAATTTTTTTCCTACAAACTATAAGGAGGTTCTTTCTTTATTCCCAAGTAGTTCAGTCCCCCCCCCCCCCCCCCCCCAGAACGTATCAGAATAAGAACATAAAGATTTATTTAAGAAACCAAAACTCATACTCATCCTAACATAACGTGTAATATCAATTTTAAAGAAGAAGTATCAAAAGATAAAGTTGCAAAAAAAAAAAACTATGTTTAATAGCACCAAAAGTTTATTCTTCGAAGAGATGCCAATGTCACGCTACCAATTAATCTTTGTTAACAATCACACAAACCAAAAAGAAATAAAAAAATAACAAAAATAGTTATATTAACAATTTCATAGGGAAAAGAAGACAGAGTTGTGCAAAAATAGATCTGTTGTCTCTATATTAATTTTCTATATAAGCTTTACATGTGGAATTTGGTATGATTTTTCAGTTATGATAGTAGCCTATAACTGATTCTTCCGCTAATTCTAAGGTTTTAATGTCTAAAATGATGCATTTCATTCGCCTTTAGAACCTAAAAAGTTACCATTACCTTGATAAAGTTGTACAATAAGCCTCTCTATCTAGGGAAAAAAGACAGAACTGTCTTAATATACTCTTTGAATATATGAGATGAATGCAAAAGAAAGGAATATCAACTACATACAAAGTAATTCCTCCAACAATCTACGCTTAAAGTGGTTAATAAGTTATCTAGGATAGTTTTCTTATTTTGTCTCTGACAATCTATACAGAGGTATTTGAAGGGAAGATGTCTGGCCATCGAGGTATAGATAAGTCCCTTATGCCTCACTGCATATTGACACTTAAAAATAGATATACAAATACATCAGAAGCTACTTTGCATATATTAATTTTTATAGCAAACTCCTACACAACATATGATAGAAAACATATGCCGATTGTATAGTTGTAAAAGGATATTTTAGTCATAATAATATCAAATCCAAAAAAACTACCTTCACCGCTATTTTCTTTATCTCCATTGTCTGAAATGTACACAAAATTTCCTAGGATAAACCCCCATCAAGTTTATAGATTGTATAATGTTCACTTAACACATGGATTTCGTGATTCAAATTTGGTTAGAAAATTAACAGAAGTCCAGAAATCTTTTAAGATAACTATGTGGAGATATATCGAAATCACAAACCTAATTGTTTATCATATCTGGGTGTAGAAAATCTATTCTGTGGAAAACAACATTGCAAAATTTACAAAGATCTTTTCTTGTCTCAAACATGGAGAGAGTAATATCTATATAAATAAATTGAGATAGACATAAACAAAAATTAGAAAATGAATGGATGAAAATAAGATTTCCTAAGTAAACAACATTAATATTTTCATTTATAGTTAGAACTGTCGGGACTTATGAAATGTTCTGTTCAGAGAAAGAAATTAAGTTGCATACTTTATGATAACTACTTGTAGTGGCAGTACTCTTTCTTCTTGATTCCATAGGCATCTTGAACCAAACAAAAAAATTATAGCCCTGATCTAAACCTCAAATTTTTACCTCCCAACTCTACAAAAATGTATAAAGATAGTACCTTGTCTCCTACCTGCAACCTAATGTTGTGAAAAGAAAAGTGCTCGCCTCAACAATTAAAATGTGAGGCAAGGTGAGGTAAAGAAGACAGGTTGTTTATTGTTTGACCATCACATTCTATCAAGTTACATATTCCTGTGGAAGCCAAACATATGATTACGCACAAAGACATTAGTGCAAGCCTTAATGTGACGATCATAAATGGATAAGAAAGGTTGTTATATATTGAGAGTGACCAACAAGTAATGTCATTGGTTGCTAACATCAGAATCATGTAATGATTAATTGAAGTTAATCATCTTTTCTAAATGAAATATCCTTTTCATGAATGAACTTTAAAATGCACCCCTTAATCCATGCTTCAATAAAATCCAAAAGATGATTGTTGTATTTTTAAAAAAAATACTACCATATCCAGAGAACTTCTGTATCTTCTTGTAGTGAGAACCAACAAACATGGAGGGTTAACACAATATAAAATACCGAGTCAATAATCAACAAATTGAAGGATGTTTCAAAAGGAGAGAAAGAAGCGATATATATCATAGAATTTCATATGATCTTATAACAAAAGATAACTACACTTGTAATATCATTAGCTATTTGTAGAAAGTTAGTGGTGAGAAGTAGAATGAACGTACTTCTAAGGTAGTGTGCATTCCATGTCAATAGCGATAAATGCATGTCACAAAAAATTTAATGAGGCAAAAGGATAAAAGGGGCTTCTAATCACATTGCAACTGAAAATCAAATGTAGTTATAGTTTCTAGTTATCAAGCTACATCATATAACAACAGTACAGACCTTAGGGTATTTCCTCTAAGATTTTATCAAGAATTGAGTTTAAAATGGTGTGTGACTAAAACAATATAGGTACTGCACCAGAGATATATCTAAACAGAAATAAAAGAATTACATTTGTTTTAAGATTTAGACCATTCACTTGTATATATTTGTGCTTTACTATACTATCATCGTCTTCTCTAGTTTGGAGTTAATAAAAATAATCGATCTGCTTGACTTTTTGTGGATCCAACATAAGATTTGATAAGAATCAAAGGAAAAAGAAAATAGATTAGCACAACAAACGCTATAGCAAGAATCAAGTAAAGAGACTCTTTAGAGGCAGAACGACGTACCATGTGATCAACTTCAGAAGATTCACGAAGAATCCTTATTTATGTGGATATTGGTAGTGTTTTTTCAAAATGTAAGTGATGAATCACAATGTATACCAGCATCATCAGACTTTCCCTCTCATCTATTAAATCCAACAGTGTAAAGATGATGATTTTCTGAATCCATTACGACTATATTTAGCAGAACTAATTGAGAAAACAAATCGACTAAGGTCTAATAGAAGAGGAAATCAAGTAATTAGAGGTTCTGCATATTTCAAATTTCAACCTTTGTTGTTGCGCCTTCTTCTAAAAACTAAATGAAATTTATTATTTTTTATTTGGTTACAGAAAAGAGAGAAGCTTAAAGGTTTTGATTGTCAGAGGAAAATAAGTTTTTAAGTTAATTGAAAGAAAAGACAATTTCCCTGAAGAAGGAAAATGCAGAAAAACAAAAGTCCAACAAAGAGATATGATGATTTAGTAGTTTTATTTTAAAAGTAACGTCATTCTTGCAGAGGAACGTAAAAGTGGGGAGCTATATTTGAATTGGTAACTTCCCAATTTAAAAAATATAAATTAGAATAAAAAATAGGAGTATTAGTTTTTTAACAATCAGTTTTAAAATTATTTTGTGTGTAATAATTTATTTTTTGTTAAAAAATAGTACCATTACTTGTTTTCTTTTAACAATAACAATATTAGTATTGCCAAGATTAAGAAGTCATAACATTTTAAAAAACTACTCCATTACTTTCTTTTAAAAGTATGACATGATTTTATAAAACTTTGAACAAAAGTAAGGATAATTACGTAATCAGATATAAAATTCAAATAGATAAGGTGACAGATCTTGTCAAATTGATAGAAGATAAATTCAAGTGCAATTTAACAAACTGTCAAAATTTGTTTTTTTAGTAAGAAAAAGTAATTTCAAATCATTAACTATCAACTAACTTAACCAATTTTTTGTCCTAAAGATCCAAGTGGCTTATTCTTATGTTGTCACTTGGCTTAATGTGAAGGCTTTGTCCTCTCTCTTTAATAATAATATAGATAATATAAACAGAAACATATATTTTAGTGTAAGCACATATATGTTTTACCACCAGAAGTTTCAAGTGGTTGATGGATCATAACTTTTGAGTTTGTCATGTAGTACCTCTTTCCCTTGCTGTCAGAGCCTAAGAGAGACACATCAATTTGAACCATTTTGTAGTACAATTATTTTTTTTCTATATTTAAAATTTTATCTTGTTTTAAAAGTCAATTTTTTACAATATCATTGATGACATTCTTATTAGGTACTTAAGACTTTTAAAAATTTGATACTTCTTAAATTTTCTTGTTCTAACGCTTTTATATTTAATTTTTGATTTTTCAAATCTTCTTAAAATCAAATGTAGTTGATTTTGAATTCTTAAAATAATGAAAAAAGTTTTAGTTGTCATTAATTCTGATGACTTCTAATAAGAAAAGGTTTTACCATAAATACATTTAATTATAAGAAAAGATATAGATATAGATTATAGATATAGATTATAGATTATAGATATACATACATACTTTATATACCAGATGGCCAAATAATAGACATATAATTACACCAAAGCTTTGCGTCTAAACAGTACGAATTGCACTTGATAGTTGGTCTTCACCATGTTATTTGAATTATATCAGTTTTTTCTCAAATTATGTAACTTAAAACCAATATTTACAAACTTCAAATAAAAGCTTGCCTGCTCATGGTTTATTTTTCTCTCCTTCTTAAACATAAATATGCTTCTTGTTACAAAATCTATACACAACTGAAACAAACAATTACGTACTGGTATTTTTCAATACTCTCGTGTGTATTTCCAGGGACGAGGATCATAATGCTCTATCAATGCGTTAATTTTCAAATTAATGTTTGTGCATAATCTGTTACTCTTAGAAAATAGATGCTTTAAGCATGCTTGATCATCTAAATTTACTTTGTTAGCTCTACTTAAATTTATCCTCACAACCCAAATTGGTTTATCTTAGTCCACATGCGCATACCAAGTCCGGAAAGCACAACGAGTGATTCAGAAAGAAGAACGTCTCAGAATGCTCTCTCGAAAAAAGTTCTAAACTTCTGTTGTCTGACTAATTCCGGTTTGATATGATGGAATGTTATTGGATGAACGAGATTCTTTCATCTTTAATTAAAAAAAATTAGCTTACCATTGCAACAAAAACATGTACATATCCGCTAAAGGGACTTCAAAAAGAAATATAAAAAGACGACAAAATGTTTAGGCTTTCACAAAAAATTTTAGATTTCGTATATGGAAGTTTTTAAATATAACCCGCGAGTCGACAATTTGCTTTAAAATGGATAAATTTATAAACTTTGACTAAGTCTATATTGAGGTCCTCAAATAGGTCATATGTTCACAAACTTCTATCTAAATAGGAAAAATTAGACAAAATGTCCATTGAGTCGAAATTCTATACCCAAAATAACCCAATTATTATATATTATCTCATATGGTCATTCGACTCTTTTCTATTACGGGCAAAGAGAATATTTATGCACTATTTTGTTGGGTGTGCAAACAAAAGTTCCACGTTGATAGCTGAAAAGATTAGGAAGACTATATATAGGGGTCATTTGGTTGGAAAATAGTTATCTCGGGATTAGTTATCCCACTATGTGTATGGGATAATTTATCCCATCATTGTGATGTAAATGGTGGGATAAATAATCCTGATACTAACTAATACCTCACACTAAACATGAGATAAAATAGTTCTTTATTGTACCCTGTGACTATTTATTCCTTATACCTTAAATCAAATGACCCCATAATGTGTAGGATCTCTTAATGATGTGAGGTCTTTTGGAGAAAATCATGTGGACTTGGCTCAAAGAGTACAATATCACACCATGTAAGAGCATCTGAATCGAAGCAATGAGTGTATATATATGTGGCTGAAAGATGGAGCACATAACTCAATTTGCTTACCCTTACGAGCTTGAAGATGCACATATAATAAAAAGCTAATTGCGGATTTCAATTGTCATAAATTTCTCAAATGATGAGCACGGAACACAATGAATCTCGGAGACTCGTGAATCGTGGTAATAGTCCACGTGGAATTTAATTCGAGGAAGATCATTGGGTGTGCGAACGAAAGTCTCATATTTGTAGCTGAAAAGATTGAAAAGCTACATATAATGTTCAAAATCTTTTAATGATAAGAGGACTTTAGAGGAGGCTTGGCCCAAAACAGAAAATATCACACTGTGTAAGAGCATATTTGGGCTGGATGAGCCCAATATTCTTTCTTCTTCGGCCCACTGTTTTGGTGGAGTTTCACATCTCAGAAGATCAACCATTGGATTATTATTTTACACTAAACTTTATATAGAAATGTTCGAAAAATTACCTATATAGATTGTTGTATCAACGATCTACTTCCAATGGTCGCCCTTTACAACCTCCTCATTCTCCTCCTTCTTCTTATTCTTCTTCTATCATATTAATGTATTAAAGATTTTTTAGGACTCAATTTTAAATTTGAAGTACCACAAATGTAAATCATTTGGAGTGAGTGATATATCAAAAGACTCAAAATATCAAGAGAAGTTTATATCTAAAATTTGAGACTGTTTAGAGAAAATTATGATTCGGTTAGGATTGAAAGACTCTAATAGCCATTAAAGCTTTTTCAAAGCTCACTTTTAAAACTTCATATGATGTAAACATGAATCGCCTGGAGTGGAAGGCTATGTTGAACATCAAAGATAAAGTAGAACAATATTCATGGTGGAAACCTAAAAAGGGAACCTCTACAATCTGATTTGATAATTGGACCAATACTGATCTATTATTTAAACAGCAATCTGACGACATTTCACTCTTTGAAGGATATTGCAGAATTTATTAGGAAATAGAGTTGGAACTATAAGAGCATGGAGAGTGAGGTCCCAAATCACGTGTGATGGATAAACCTTGGTTAACAAGAATAGTAAAGGCAAGTTTACCATCAAAAGTTCTTGAAATTTATTAAGGCAAAGAACTATTGAGAATAAAGATCTAAATTCTATTTGGATCAAAGGGTTACCTTTTAAAATTTTACCTGGAGAATACGACATGGATTAATTCTAGTTGCTTCTATAATGCATAGATGGAATTCAGACATTGATGATAAATATGGTTGTTCTAGCAATCCTAAAAGAAAACCATCCAGCATCTCTTCCTTAAAGGTGAGATAGCTGAAAGGGTGTGAAATTACTATTGTGGTACAACTGATATTTTAGAACAAAGGATTAATCTGAAGCAGAGTGCGAGATTGAGGAGAAATCATGAATTTAATAACAAAGTGAAAACTATGTTCAAAGTGATCCCTATGATTATTATTTGATTCATATGAAAAAAAAAAGAAACACTATTACATGGCGGTTCACATCATGAAAGCATGATCATTTGAAAAATTAATAATACTATTATTAAATTCATCAAGATCAGGATTAATATGGATATACTAGAAAGAGAGTGGATAAAAAATTATTGATGTTCTGTAGAGATACAGAAGCTCCTTTTCTTTTAAAGTGGTTAAAATGATGCCCCATGAAGCTGGTTGGTTAAAGAAAAACATTGATGGTGCTTCAAAAGAAAACCTGGACCTAGCTTTATTGATTTTTGTATTAGAAACCATGATGGTGAAATAGTGGTGGCAAAAGGTTGTAGAATTAATGATACCACTAGTCCAATGGTTGAAGCTTAGCAATAAGGGACTGCCTTCAATGTTGTAGAAGTAATTTTGTAAGGCAGATTGCTATGGAGAGTGATTCTTGGAGCTTGGTACAAATTCTAAAAATGAATGGGATGTACCATAGGGTGTGACAATGGTGTTCAACTCAGTTACATCGCTGTTGACACCCAATTTTGGCTCTTCGTGCTTAAAATTAACTCATGCAGGCTTCCTGATCATTAGAAAGGACACGAAATATAATTTTCACATATTTTTTTATAATTGTTAAATAATTATAATCATTCTTATTTTAGGATTTTATCAATTTATTATCATATTTTTAATATTTTCACAATCATCTACACACGTACATAACATGATATCATATTGTTTATAATTCACAATGCATCATATTTTCAAGTTAATTATATTTTGCTAAAATGGTCATATGTCCCCCAGTCTTTACACCAAATTCCAACCACACACTTATACTTTGCGGGGGTTCTATGACCCCTTGAACTATTTAAAAGTGAAATTATTACACCCCCGAAAGCTGACATGGCAAGAGAGTGTGTTTGAGAATGAAAATATATATTAAAAATTTATTTTTAATATTTTTTTTACATAAATATATATAATTTTAATTATTATTTTACTTTATTCATTTTGTTTCTTCCTCTTCTTCTTCTTCTTCTTCAAGAACTCAACAATGATATTCAATCCAAACTACACCAACTACCATTTCATCCAAACTAACAATCACCTCCCTAAAAATTTCATTCCTCGGAACACTAAGATTATTATCCTGTTGAATGAGATCCAACTCAAGCATTATCAGCTTTTACATCTCTGCACTCTGGCAAATAAGATGCAAAAGAACACAGTGACTAAAGAGAAAAATAGTCCAGTAACCTCTGTTAAAACATTTCATACATGGATAAATATATATATTTAAGATAGAAAAGAAGAACTCCATAAATAATTTTTCCACAGCCACATCAACACTAAAAAATAGGAGCTTCATAAATGGATATCTTCAAATCGTCGAAGTTGAAAAATGACTTTTTCGATATGTGAAAACAAACCCACCAACCATCAAGTTGAAAAATTGGGGTAGCTCAATATAGAAATTCAAGAGAATTGAACTTTACTGTCATTAATGGAGAAAAAATCATAACAAAGTGCAAACATCAATTGAACTTTTTGATGTCAACATTATTAAATCAAAATTAACATTTGTTATCCCCACACCTTCATCCTAGATAGCTTCTTTAAATTTATTTAAAATCTGAAATGGAACTTAGATCTATTTCTTCGTTGTCCTCTTCACTTTTGTGTTCGTTGTTGGGGAAAGTTAAAGAGGTCAAGGCGATTCGAGAATGAGTTATGAAAGGCATGGCTGGAAAAACTAAAGAGAATTTGGCAAAAGAAAAGAGAATGGAATGGAAAAGGAAAGAAAAAATAAAGAGAAACCATAATAAATAAAAACAATCACCTTTTTATGTTAAAAAAAGTAATATTACGTTTCATTGACATGGCATGGTGCGTGCATAACACCTTATCCAAAATGACTGGTTGTCAGGATTTTTTTTTGGGGGGGAGGGTAATAATTCTACTTTAAAATAGTTCAGGGGAGTTATATGACCCCCGCAAAATATAAGTGTGTAGTTGGAATTTGGGGTAAAGGTTGGAGGGACATTTGACCATTATCTCTTATATTTTTAATTTTTTTATATTTTTTTTATAATTACATATCGATACTTATATTTTGTACATTATTTAATACAGTCCGCAATGATAAGTCGAATTAGTTATTTTAATACACAACATAACAGTTCGATGTCTATCATATCTGATAAATCACAAGACTATACAATAATGTCTTATCAGATCTGACAAGGACTACACCATAATGTCTTGTCACATTTAACAAAGACTACACAATGACACTACCTTTCGAATAATAACTTTACATGTTGGTTAAAAGAATGAAAAATCCTTTGGTTAATAATTTAAGGACTAAAAGATGTTCTAAAAGAAAAAAGAAGAACATTCTTTTATTTTTGGGTTAATAGGGGTGTTATTTTCTATTATAAATAGAGGATGGGGTTAATTATTTTTTAGCACACAAAAAATACAGCACACACACAAAATTTAATTTGTTTCTCCCCTTTCTCTAAAAAAAATCACGCCTCTCTCCTCTTTCATTTTCATCTCCCTTTTCTCCTCTTCTCTCACTAATCTCTCTAATTCACCATCCTATCGTTGCTTCACCGGAGGTGATGACCGATGAACAGCCCTAACACTATCGCCACTGCACCATCTCTCCCCCTCTTCCTCTTCTCTTTTCCGTCACCTTTTACCAGAGGCATTGAGCCACCTCTGGTAGCCACCATGCTGTCTTTCCCTTGTTCATCACTATTGTTTGAAGAAGAAAGGGCCAGATCTGGCCGTGCTCCCATTTTTCAGCGTTGCTCCGGCAATTGTCGTTGAAGTAATGCCACTGCCACCTTTGTTTTGATGTAGTCTTTTTTTAGTTATTATAATTCTTATTATTATGTTGCTCTAGAATCTACAAAGATCTGTCCAGAGTTGCTTGTTCTCTTGTAAAGATCTCCATTAAAATCGGCGAGGCTCCATTATTTTTTTACTATTTTTTATGACTTTGTTGATCACATTTATATTTTTCTTTTGCTAAGTTTTTCTTGTTGTTATTTAATATTTGTTTTTATGATTTTGCTTTATTTTTGTCTATCTTTGTCATTGAAATATTGTTGCTACGCTCCGTTGTTATTCTACGAACAATTCTGTTAATTTAGGATCAATTTTTACCAAAAAAATTACTTTGGAGATGCTTCTACTTTGCTACTATTTGGCTAATTTTTAGACTATTTTGGATATTTTTTACTTTTATTGCTTTGTCATTTATTACACTGATAACTAACAAATACAATACTACTTTGGCCAATGAGAATATTTGTTCGTCGAATTTTTGAGGCCACCTCATAACAAAAATGGATTTTATTTTCTCAAGTTTACTTATTTTATATCAATTATCAATACATGACTCATCAAGAAAATTTCATCAATTTTCCAGGCCTCCCCAAATAAAAGATGGACATTATGCATACAAATACGTAATAAAAAATTAATAAATTTTGGCGATTATGAATTCTTTATAATATCACGACAACACAAAAGATTTTACAATTCGTATCTTGTCATGGTGATTTAGGAAGACGATAAATCGAGCAACCACTTCGTAGCCATAACACATCTAAAATTTAATTTGAGCCTACTTTATAACAATTATATAGAGAGAGAGACACACACACACATCTACATATACGTACACATAATTTTTATTTGTTTTTAATGGTTATTTGTTCATTCTCAATATTTTTTATTAAGTGTTTATAAATGTTCTCGCACACTCCGAAATGGTATTTTAAAAGGAGTTTTAAGCTCACGTATGTATTTTTTTTCTCATTTGTATAATTGTACATAAAGATAAAAGTATAGTAAAAACTTTATAGTTGGGGTGTCGTACAAGAACATTCTTTACTTGCATATTTTTAAAGCACATTGAGGCAAAACTTAGGCCGTTAATATTTATATAAAGAAATTAAATTGATTTAGATATTTGATCAATTAATTCATACATTTGCATTATAAATATAGTGTAGTATTTTCTTCTCAAATAAATCTTTATTTCCCCCCCGACGATTTTAGTCAAGTAAGAAGTATTATTTGCAAAATACTTTTCTTTTTATAATACATAAAAATACTTTTCTTTTCATACGTTACAAAGTGCTTTTCTTTTTCACACGTATTTTGTATATTTTTTACGTATTTTTATATATATTTATTTATATACTTGATATATATACATCTTTTATATTATTTATATTTTCAAAAAATAACTTTTTTACCTCCTTCCTCTTTGATAAATTTAGTCTAGCCGGGTACCACATTTTATGAATTCTGAAGGGTGTCTAACCTCTTTCCTTCGGAATAACTTGAACCCTTACTTGGAATATAAGTCGGTTTTTGCAGACAAAAACATAAGTCACCTATATTAATAATTAAATAGGTTCCCTTATTTTTCTAAAAAAATAGGTGATGACTCTACGTAAAATTCTATTCTCTTAGAGTCCATAGAGGTCATGTTTTGTTTAACCTTGGCACAAATAGGGCATTGATAGAATGATGACTCTGTTGGGAAGAAAGAACAGGTTCTAATCATGGTAGACTCAATTTTGCAACTGACGGAGGTATTTTTACATTTTTTCATATGCTAATGATTAAGTTCTTTGATTCTTTATTTTTTTTTACACTACAAATCATGTGGATTTGCTCATAAATTTTTTACATTATTTGTATAAATTAGTTTTGTTGTCTTATTTTATATTGTGAAAACTGCTACACATTATTTTTCACTAACTGCTACATATTATTTTTCACTTTATTTAATCATAATAATGATTCTATCGAGTCTTTGACCATACACAAACACACAATGAACATGTGAGGGATGTCCTACACTCCTTCGAACCTTCTTTGAATTTCGTAGTTTCAGAATTGGTGCATTTAGGATAGTGTACTCTATCGCAATTATGTAGTCCCATTCTAAACGATTTAGGAAAAATCCCTATTCTAGAAATTGGTCATGCCATATAAAAATTCAAAACTTCTTCTGAACTACGTTTTCACCTGATTCTTGTCTTGACAAAATACGTAGACAACCCTGTAGTAGAGTTTGGTCTCTTCACTTTTTCAGAATAATTTCTCCGATATTCAAATTGAAAAATTTTCTAGAACAATTCAAAGAAGTTCTCCAAAGATCTTCACAGAGCACAAATAAATAACTCTTTGATTTCAAATCTCAATGACATTAGTGTCTAGCCGGCCTACCTCTAAATCCTCACCCAATTTTGATTGAAGAATACCTAGCTTCTTTTTTTTAACATCATAAACTATTAAATTTATGACGTATCGATCTACACTTTCATAAGCAAGTGTTCGATACTGTTTTGGTCATAAAACTCCTACCAACTATAGCGAAATAATGCCATAACTTCTTTAGTGTCTGACCTTTTAAATCTTGTCAACATACTAAAGTAAGTGTCAAAGATCTGCTCATGCTTGACATCCATCTTCTCAATCGTCTAATCTTAGTAATTCTGATGCTACAAGCATTTACTTTCCGGTAGTCTTTCATATCATTTTCAAGAATGACCATCGCTTCGTGGCAATAATACATAGAAATTCATAACTTCACATGAACTACGCAGACCTGATTCATATTTTCACAAGATATGTAGGCAACCCTTATTTGAGTTCTGTCCCATTCTTTTTCTAAAAAAAATAGAATTTTGACTTTGTTAGTACCAACACAGTTGGGAGTATGCATGAGAAAGAACAAACTTATATGATGAAAAAGATTGACATCGTGATAAACCATAAATTCTTTTGATACTTTTTAATCACACATACATCTAAGACAAGAAAGAAGTCAACCTCATCGTTTTATGTGCATTGTATTATGAAATTTAGATCAATTCATTGCATTGCATTATTGATCTAGAACTTAGCCTAAATGTTTGCTGAGGTAAAATTCTGAGTTACACTTAATTTAGTAAAGGACTATAGGTCTTCTTTGACCCGATTGTGCTTTACACACCCCACCAAATGATATTAATCATGTAATACCCCGCATGTTTCTAAGCTAGGAGACGAACCATTTTTCCTACATATGAAATCTCCTATCATGTGATTCATACTTGAGTACAAGACTTATAATGAGTATCCTAGAAATAAGATAGCTTATGATGTGTTAAGCATGTTCATATGAGTCACTTAAGGTAATACAAGCTAAGAGTTTTTGAATTCATCAAATTTTAGTGTTCGATTTCGTAAGGGTCATAGTATTTCTGCATATTTCTACCCACCAAATTATAGAAAATCGAATTAGCTTTCCAACGATACTAATTTTGCCTTAATCCAATACCCGAGCGAAAAGTTGTGCCCATTTTTGTGAGAGCAGTAAGGGTATGCGATTGGTTAGGCGCCGCCCAACCAAACTTAGGTGATTGGTTAGGCGCCGCCCAACCTGGCTTGTGCGATTACTTGGGCGCCACCTAAGTCAGTTCCAAGTGCCAAAAACACTCCGTTTTGAGTTATTTTGAGGGTAATTAAGTCTTTTAATACTCCTTACACGTCCCTAAACTTAACCCTATGAAATTTATAGCTTTTAAACACATTACAACCCTATTAACATCTCAAAGTTAATTATCCAAGAGAACCATAGGAGAAAAACAACTAGGGTTGCACAATCAAGCTTGAAGATCAAATTTCAAGGAAATTCCTCCGTCAATCATCAAGAACCTCCCTTCCAAGGTATGTGTAGTGTTCATCCATGGATTTCTTTCGTCCGTAGAGTTCAAGAATCAATCTTTAAAATAAAAAATCTTGGTTGGTTGTGGTGATATGATCATACCCATGTTGATGCTTGTTTGCTTTGCTATATAACAGTATTGTGACTGTATATCTCATGAAAGTTATGTTGTTAGTTGAAAAACATGATCTTTAGATGGATTGATAGAATGCAAGTATGAAATTCACCTATGTCTTAAAGAATGCATGCAAGGTGTTCGATAAAATGCCTAGTATGTTAGAACTTCATATTTATATGATTTCATGATATCTAAATAACAAGTTCATGTTATTCATACACTCCAATATGAATTTCCATACAAATTATGTGTTGTTATTGTTGTGGTATAAAGCATGTATGATAATGGAGATATAAATTATGTACATAAAATACATCCATGCTTTTCCTATCATGTGTGAAATGCTGAATAAATACATGAAGTATACTACACCCTGCTTATGATATTGTGAATTGTGGACTCAAATCTTGTGATCAAGTCATGTCATGCGTGTCAGTTTCCTCCTATTGAGTCCTGGGGGTATTCGTACCCAAAAACTATAGCTGTGTGCCTAGAGCCATGTCATGTTTCACGATATTCGAACTCAATCTATGATTCCATAGACTTCAGTCAGTCTCATGACTCAGGAAAACTCATGTAAAGGCAGTATCAGTTCAGTTTTACTCAGTACTCAGTAATCTACATAATCTCAGTAATATTTTGTCAGTCTATGGAATTCAGTAAATCTCAGTATCAGTATAATTTAGTTCAGTATTTAGTTCAAACATCAGTAAACTCAGTCAGCTAACAGAACTCAGTAGCATTTAGTCAGTTAACAGAATTTAGTAGTGTTTCGCTAGTCATCGGAACTCAATAAACTAAGTCCATGTTCAGTTCAGTTAAACAGAACAATCAGTAACAGTTCAGTTAATTCTAGTACGAACTGGAAATTAGTTTCGTATAATCAGTTCAGTGTCATTCAGTTGGGAGTAGGATTCAGCACCGAGTGAACCCAAGGATGGAAACTCACCCGCCAGTTCAGTATGTGATTCTTAGTAGTCATCCTTGCATTCCAGAACTATGTAGCCAGCATAGGTTGAGACATCTTAAACTATCATATTAGGGTTGATGAGGTGGTTTAACCTGTCAGTTTAGGGTTCCCACCGTTCTCATTGAGTACCTTCCAGATAAGGGTCACTCACAACTTTTCCTTACCAGTGGCGCGGTATTGACACCCTTCCAATTAGGGCAGAGATTGGACCCCAGCTTAGCTATTATAGCATATTTGGGGCATGTCGGTTAAATAACTACTTCCCACATTTTCAGTATCAGTCTCAATAAAAGAACTCAGATAGTTCTTCAGGATATTAGGACTGTCAGATACAGTCATTCATACTATCAGTTATCAAAACTCATGTTATCAGATATATCAGTTATCAGAATTCAGTTATCATTCATGATAAGTTATCAGTAAATACATTTCATTAGTATTCATACTTAGTAGTCATGTTATCATGAGCTCAATTTCAGGACTGTTTTATACAGTCAATCAAATCAGTTTTTCATAATCAGAACTATCAGAAACAATCATTTCTTTTTCAGTAATATAGTATCAGTCTCCCAGTATTTAGTAATACAATATCAGTTCCTCACTTATTAGTGAATTACATATTAATATCAGTAAACTCGGTTATTCAGTATATCAATATCAGTAAACTCAGTCATTCAGTATCTCAGCATCAGTAAGCTCATGTTGTTAGTATTCAGACTCAGTAGTTAGTATCACTACGAGTTTAGTTGCAGTTACGTAAGAATGTATGTATTATCACGTTCATATCAGTCAGCATTGTTCATGCATATAAAACCCTTTGCATTTAGCCTACCTCACTCGTATACTTAGTACATTCAGTCGTACTGATGCATTCGCGCTATGGTGTTTTATTTGACGTCATAAATACAGAGGCACGAGTTACAAAGCAGCAGTAGCATTGCAGATTTCAACAGTCAGTGCTCCTCTTCATTCGAGGACAATAATATTATTACTTTATTACAGTATTTCAGATTATTTTTTCAGTTCATGGAGTTAGTTGGAGACATGTTCCTTCAACTCCTTATTCAATTCAGTTAGAGGATTTCAGACTAGATGTCAGATTAGATGTTCAGACTTCAGTATTTATGTTCCTTTTTGGTATTGTTATACCATGTTTTTCAGATATGTATTAGTATTGAACCTTATGGCCTTATAATTCAAGTTTTCGCATATTTTATGAGATATTCTGCAGTTTATAGGTACAAATATCAGTCATGGGTTAGCTTGTGGTCCTTCGGAGTCATGAGCACCGTGTAGCATTTCGGTTCAAAAAATCGGGGCGTTACAAACTTGGTATCAGAGCCTAAGGTTCAACAGTGTCCTAGGAAGTCTGAAAGATGCATCAAGTAGAGTCTTGTACATGGGCGTGTTGTGCACCACACTTATGTGCAGGAGGCTATGAGATGTTTTAGGAACAGTTTCCCTTCTTTCATATCTCAAGATCGTGCTATGGAAAGTTTCTCTAAGGAACCCATGTAGATTCACATTAGGCTCCCCTCATGTCAACCCTACCTTACTTTCAAGGTAACAGAAATAGTGAAGCTCAAGTCCTAAAGATAGGGCTTTCTCATGCAGTCCCTGGAGACAGTTATGGGATTCGCCACATGCTCAGACAATATCCCCTCAATTCAGTCATGTTCCAAAGTTGTACAGATTTTACTTATGATCATGAGAACTCCTTCGTAAACTCAAATCCAATTTTTGATATGCCGTTAGATCCCTTCTCAGAATCCTATGACAGTATAGACCTAGAATTTTAAGCATGGACCCAAGAGTTTAGCAGTAAAAGAGTTGGGATAGTATTATCTAGTCTGATTAGATTATGTATTCATGGGGATAGTTGTACCAACATGAATTAGTAGGTTTGAACAGTGCTAGCAGGCGAGCAAGAATTTAAGTTTATTGACTTGAAATTAAGCATGAAGGTATGAATGTGATATTAGCAGTATATGAGGAAACAAAATCAGATGATGTGTTTAGTAAGACAAGCAGGCGTTGAACAGAATGTAGGTATGTGATAATAGATCAAGTGACCAAGTCAGTCCCTCAGACTCCAGTAGTAAAGCCAGTATGTATAGAAAGCAGTAAGGGAAGACAATTCTTGAACCATCCTCATCTCAGTACAGAGTTTTGCACCTCAGCTATTACGAAAAAAAAATCCACTCAGGAGTTGCATGTCAACTCTATGGTCACAAACTAGACTCATGCATTTCTTTTTCCCATAAATCATGTATGATTTTCATTCCCAGTATAAGGGGTTCAGTTCCAGCTCCCTCAGTATTACGAATCATGTCCCACGAGTACAGAAACTCTAGAATCAGGTCAAACAGCTCATGACTCATGTACGCATATCATGCTTTCTAGTATACTTAACTTCCATGACTCATGCTATGCCCCTATAGATCAGATACATTTAGACTACGTCATGTATATCCTCAGTTCAGACCTTATTGGTAAATCCAAACTATTGATATTTTATTCCTCAAGTTTCAGTCATGTGTCAAGTTTAGTTTGTATCTATTCATGTTTCAGGTCCTCTTGATTTACTCCACCAGTTAGCTCTCCTTATGGAACAGTGTAGTGATGAGCAGTTGTTTAGATAAGAGAAGATTGTTGCATGCTTACTTTGCACGAGGGTGTAGTTATGGAGATAGGCTTGAATGTCATGATAAATGTGCAAGTAAACTTCTAGCAAGGGGTTGTATTTAGAAGTTGGGAAAGTACAAAGTGTAAGTGTATATTTAGATCCTTGACTTATGTCAGTCCCCAGCATATAGCCATCAAAAACTCAGTTGCCAACTCAATTATAGTTTTAGTATCCAGCACTCAGTGATCAGTGTTCAATCCTTGAACTCAGTACTTTAGTATCAGTCTAAAACTCAGTTACAGCGATAGTTCAGAAATCAATATTCAGTAAAGGACTCAGATAGTCCTACATAACCATGGCTTTAGATACCAGTTACTTAGCCTCAGAATTCAGTACTCCTGTACTAGCTATAGGGTTAGTAATAATGTCATCTTTAGTTCAGTAACCAGATTTGAAACTCAGTTCAGTTCCATACATGCTTGACCATAGCATTCAGGTTGTCAGTACTCAGTTATCAGTGATTCAGTACCCCAGTTTATAGAATACCTCAGAGCCATGTCGTATGCTTGGTCTCGCATTCGTAAATAATACAGACTTCATGAATCCATGCTCAGATACCTCATTCTACTCTGTTAGTCCTTATCTCTTATGCATAAAACTCAAAAATCTCAGCCCATCTATTTAGACTAAGTACAATTTAGCTTTGCAGATCCAGTATTCAGCTATCAGTTATTCAGTTAATCAGATAAGTTAGTATATTTATGCACTCGTGTTCAGCTCAGTTCATGTATCATGTCTCAGTTTAAGATCCTAGCTATTCAGTCATGACTCAGTTCCTAGGTGTCTTGCGCATCGCCTCAATTCCCCTCAGTAGCTCATCAAGTCAGTATTCTTTGAGGGACATAGTGTCCCAAGGGGGTGATACATCATACCCCCAAACTTTCATGACATAAACATGCTGCTCTCTTTTCTTTTGATGAATCCAGTTTGGAAAAGGTGTACTCATAAGTTAACCCTCGAACTCCAACTTCAGTCGTATGCCATGTTTTCAAGATTTAGTTCAGATCATGATATTCAGTATATCTAATACGTCCCAGACTCAGTTATGTTCTCATATTTCCGATCATGCATATGGAGTAATTAATCTCAAACTTATTGGTATTTTTAGTTCAAGGTAACAGTTTTCCTTAAACTTACTCGTTCTCATCTTCATATTTCAGTACCAAACTTGGTATTCAGTTCCATGCTCAGTTTTTAATTCAAACTTGATACCTTTACCATTGCATGTTCATGAGTAAGTTTAGTCATGAATTCACGCATCAGATATGCGTGATCAGCTCATCAGTACTTTCAGCCATGCATTCACGTATCATGTCAGTCATATAATCATGCATCAGATATGCATGGATTCAGCCTTTCAGTTGTGCATCAGATATTATGATATTATAATACCCCGCATGTTTCTAAGCTAGGAGATGAACCATTTTTCCTACATATGAAATCTCCTATCTTGTGATTCATACTTGAGTACATGACTTAAAATGAGTATCCTAGTGATAACATAGCTTATGATGTGTTAAGCATGTTCATATGTGTCACTTAAGGTAATACAAGCTAAGAGTTTTTGAATTCATCAAGTTTTAGTGTTCGATTTCGTAAGGGTCATATTTGAACGAGTATAACTAAATGTTAATGTGTTGTTTCTGCATATTTCTACCCACAAAATTATAGATAGTCAAATTAGCTTTCCAATGATACCAATTTTGCCTTAATCCAATACCCGAGAGAAAGGTTATGCCTATTTTTGTGAGAGACAGTAAGGGTATGCGATTGGTTAGGCGCCGCCCAACCTGGCTTGTTCGATTACTTGGGCGCTTCCTAAGTCAGTTCCAAGTGCTAAAAATACTCCGTTTTGAGTTATTTTGAGGGTAATTAAGTCTTTTAACACTCCTTACACGTCCCTAAACTTAACCCTACAAATTTATAGCTTCTAAACACATTACAATCCTATTAACATCTCAAAGTTCATTATCCAAGAGCACCATAGAAGGAAAACAACTAGGGTTGCACAATCAAGCTTAAAGATCAAATTTCAAGGAAACTCCTCCGTCAATCATCAAGAACCTCCCTTCCAAGGTATGCGTAGTGTTCATCCACGGATTCCTTTTGTCCGTGGAGTTCAAGAATCAATCTTTAAAATACAAAAGCTTGGTTGGTTGTGGTGATATGATCATACCTATGTTGATGCTTGTTTGTTTTGCTATATAATAGTATCGTGACTGTATATCTCATGAAAGTTATGTTGTTAGTTGGAAAACATGATCTTTAGATGGATTGATAGAATGCAAGTATGAAATCCACCTATGCCTTAAAGAATGCATGCAAGGTGATCGATAAAATGCCTAGTATGTTAGAACTTCATATTTACATGATTTCATGATATCTAAATAACAAGTTGATGTTAGTCATACACTCTAATATGAATTTCCATGCAAATTATGTGTTGTTATTGTTCTGGTATAAAGCATGTATGATAATGGAGATATAAATTATGTACACAAAATATATCCATACTTTTCCTATCATGTGTGAAATGTTGAAAAAATACATGAAGTATACTATCCCCTGCTTATGATATTGTGAATTATGGACTCAAATCTTATGATCAAGTCATGTCATGTGTGTCAGTTTCCTCCTATCGAGTCCTGGGGGTATTCGTACCCAAAAACTATAGTTGTGTACCTAGAGCCATGTCATGTTTCACGATATCCGAACTCAAGCTATGATTCCATAGACTTCAGTCAGTCTCATGACTCAAGGAAACTCATGTAAAGGAAGTATCAGTTCAGTTTTACTCAGTACTCAGTAATCTACGTAATCTCAGTAATATTCCATCAGTCTATGGAATTTAGTAAATCTCAGTATCAGTATAATTTAGTTCAGTATTCAATTCAGACATCAGTAAACTCAGTTAGCTAATAGAACTCAGTAGCATTTAGTCAGTTAACAGAATTCAGTAGTGTTTCGCTAGTTATCGGAACTCAATAAACTCAGTCCATGTTCAGTTCAGTTAAATAGAAAAATCAGTAACAGTTCAGTTAATTCTAGTACGAACTAGGAAATCAGTTCAGTGTCATTCAGTTGAGAGTAGGATTCAGCACCGAGAGAACCCAAGGATGGGAACTCACCCACCAGTTCAGGGTGTGATTCTTAGTAGTCATTCTTGCATTCCAGAACTATGTAGCTAGCATAAGTTGAGACATCTTAACCTATCAGATTAGGGTTGATGAGGTGGTTTAACCTGTCATTTTATGATTCCCACCGTTCTCATTGAGTACCTGCCAGATAAGGGTCACTCATAGTTTGTCCTTACCAATGGCGCGATATTGACACCCTTCCAATCAGGGAAGAGATTGGACCCCAGCTTAGCTTTTATAGCGTATTTTGGGCATGTCTGTTAGATAACTACTTCCCACAGTTTTAGTATCGGTCTCAGTAAAAGAACTCAGATAGTTCTTTAAGATATTAGGACAGTCGGATACAGTCATTCATGCTATTAGTTATCAGACCTCATATTATTAGATATATCAGTTATCAGAATTCAGTTATCATTCATGATATGTTATCAGTAAATACATGTCATCATTATTCATACTCAGTAGTCATGTTATCAAGAGCTCAGTTTCAGGACTATTATATACGGTCAATCAAATCAGTTCTTCATAATCAGAACTATCAAAAACAATCATTCCTTTATCAGTAATATAGTATCAGTCTCCCAGTATTCAGTAATACAGTATCAGTTTCTCAATTATTAGTGAATTACATATAAATATCAATAAACTCAGTCATTCAGTATATCAATATCAGTAAACTCAGTCATTCAGTATCTCAGCATCAGTAAGCTCATGTTGTCAGTATTCAGACTCAGTAGTCAGTATCACCACGAGTTTAATTGCAGTTACGTAAGTATGTATGTATTCTCACATTTATATCAGTCAGCATTGTTCATGCATATAAAAACCTTTACATTTAGCCTATCTCACTCGTATACTCAGTACATTCAGTCGTACTGACGTATTCACGCTATGGTGTTTTATTTGACGACATAGGTATAGAGGCACGAGTTTTAGAGCAGCAGTAGCATTGTAGATTTTTGTAGTCAGTGCTCCTCTTCATTCGAGGACAATATTATTATTACTTTATTACAGTATTTCAAATTAGTTTTTCAGTTCATGGAGTTAGTTGGAGACATGTTCCTTCAATTGCTTATTCAGTTCAGTTAGAGGCTTTTGGACTAGATGTCAGATTAGATGTTCAGACTTCAGTATTTATGTTCCTTTTTGGTACTGTTATACCATGTTTTTCAGATATGTATCAGTATTGAACCTTATGGCCTTACAGTTCATGTTTTCTCATATTTTATGAGATATTATGCAGTTTATAGGTACAGATATCAGTCATGGGTTAGCTTGTGGTCCTTCGGGGTCATGAGCACCGTGTAGCATTTCCGCTCAGAAAATTGGGGCATTACAAATCCCTATCATTTTCTCCTTTGAGCCTAAAGCCTTTTCTTTGGACAACCACATCTGAGCCTATACCTTTTTGAGTGCTTACATGCATTATTCCTCTCTTAGCCCTATCTTCTTGAGTGCGCTAAATATGTGTAAATTACGGATGAATATTCAAGATCAAAGCTATGAAAGATAAAGGATAATTAGTCCCAGAAGAATAAAAATGAAAAGATGACTTCAAAGAAGAATGAACAAAAATACCCCACAAAAAAGATAAATCCAACAAAGGTGGAGAATTGCTGAAAAATTTAAAATATATTTTGTAAAGAAGGGAAAAACCTTCAGAGAAAGATTCAAAAGAAGTAGAATTAAATATAAAACAAGTGGTAAAGAAGCACAACAAATAAGATTACGTGTCAAAGCGCAACAAATGTCAAAAGCACAGTTATAGTGTAACGCTCATTGAGGAATTAGTAACTTTCATCCCAAATATCATCCTATCTGTCCCCAAGTATACATTACAAGTTGAGAACTAGTCCTACATGATCTTATTACAAGTTTTATCACATTAGTAGATACTTATATGAAGGTCTAACCTAAATTACCATAATTGCATTCATTAAACTTCTTTCTGAATGTGAGTGTATATCTCTAGATGTTCCTAAATTCCAAAAGGAAAAAAATACTCAAATAGGTGTGAAATGAGAATTTTTTTTCTAGAGAGTACACTTGAAACATGAGAATAGACACAGTTCAAAGTCTTTGTTTGAAGCAAGATGAATAAATCCTGTCTATACTTCGGTATGTATGAGGTACTATTTAAAACTGTAAGAGTTACCCTGAAGTCGATCTAGGTTAGCTGGGAAGGAGATGAGGGAATTCTTATACACATTACTAATTGTTGTTACCAACTGCAGTCAAAATATGATTATGCCTTCTTCACCTTTCAACATTTCTTACAAAGAAAATACAAAATACTTCTCTTTTTTTTTTCATAACGCTTGCCTTCAAATACATACATTATACTTTTCATTCAAGGCAACCCCCTCTAAATACAGACAATTGAATTTTATTTTCAAGGTCTCGCTTTCAAACATAAATATTTTGCTTTTCTGTTAGGTGTTCTCCTTCTAATTTGGATATTTTACATTTTTATAGTCCCGCCAGTCGAGAGTCTATTACTTTTCAAATAGCTCTGACAGCCGACAACTCTTAGATTTTCATAACCCCACCAGTCAAGATGCTATTTCCTTTTAAATAGCTCTATTTGTTGAGAGATCTTAGATTTAGATAGCCTCATCAATTGAGATGTTATTACCTTTCAATTGATCTACCAGTCGAGAGCTCTTAGAGTTTCATAGCCACGCCAGTCGAGAGGCTTCTACCTTACAAATAGCTGCGCTAGTTAAGTGCCCTTAGATTTCCATAGCCCCGCTAGTTGAGAGTCTATTACCTTTCAAATAGCTACACCAGTCGAGAGCTTTTAGATATCAAAAGCCTCGACAATCGAGAGGTTTGTAACAACCTAAAAATTTAATGAAATATGTGTTTCTATGTGAAATGACTATTTTACCCTCCACATAGTTGTATTGTGATATTGTTAGGGTATGGGGGTGATTGGCACTATTTCTAATGCATTTTGGTGTCTTTTGTGTGATATTATGGTTTTTGGAGGCTTTGAGAGCCTTATTATGGACCTGTGTAGTTATCTTTTGATATGTGTGTTGTATGGTTGAACAGACTGTACAGTAGGTCCAGAATATCAATTTTAGGCTAGGTAAACCTTTGGTTCTAGTCCTGATGTACCCGAGCTCATTTTGACTTAGTGGTCAAAAAGTTGGAAAATTAGAAATATAGATGTGGAACCCACATTTCATCGAAACAACTTCAAATGGAAAATTTAACATTTTTAACTTGTACATAACGTCAATTTTAGAGTGGTAAAATGTTTGGTGTGATTTTACGACTTTTAAATCTCATTTCGATCCTCGATTTGAAAAATTGTAATTTTGAGATTTGGGAGTCAACATTGTGAAAACGACATTTTTTTCAAAAATTTGATATAGCCATTGATTTTGGAGCATCAAATTTAGTGTGTTTACATAGTTTGTTTTCGTATATCAGACTCCAAATGAATTCTAGGCACCCCATCGAAGTCTATTTTTTTGGACTTAAAAAGTTGATTTTCCAGCCTTGCTGGTGCGCTATAAATAGCCCTTTTCTTGCCCATTTTGCTCATTCTTTCACCTTTACTCTTGAGATTTAAACCCTAAAATTGTGTGAAAACTTAAAAGTGAAGCTTGGGGGAGCTTGAGAAGCTAGATTCACATCTATTTCTTGATTCTATTATGGATTTAAGGTGAGATTTCATCATTTTCTACTTTAATTCTTGATTCATTTCTCAAAATTCCAAAAATCCTAAGGCTTGATTTTAAACCTCAATTTCACTCCTTTTCACTTGAATAATGTTTTAATCTCATAATTACTAGTTTTTTATCAATTTAAGCCTCAAAATAACTTTGATTCTTGATTTTAACACAGATTTCAAAGATTTTACCCAATAAAGCTTAAAAATAATTTTTCTTTGATTTGAACCTTATTTTTTACTCAATTTGACTTGGGTTTTCATCTGTCGATTTCTAAAAATATGAGAAACGCATTTTTGCAGGGGGTCAGTTTTGACCCCAATCTAAAAGTAGGCAATATGGGTATTGTTGAATTTGTTTTGATGTCCAGATTCTATATTTCTTGGTTTTAGTAAATTTTGAGATAGTTCATGGTTAGTAAGGTTGTGTGTTTGAAGTAAGTGGACGTGTTTTAACATTCGAGGTAGGTTATGGCTTAACTCTTTCAAACTGGGTTGGGTAGTAAATGTTGGTACAAAATGCATGTTAAGGGTGGAAACTAATCATAAAATATGGTTATCTATATGTTATGCCATATTGGGTCCTGAATGTAATGTAATTACTAAATCTGAGATATCTTGTGATATGTGCGACCGTGTAGGGTCTTATATGATATTGATAGACTGAAATACATATGAATAATTGTATTGTATTGTTAAAAATGCCTATTGTGGTGCCTTTAGGATATTGTGATATATATATATATATGTTCAGACTTTGTAGGCATATGAATCATGTGGAAAATTCATGGATAGTAGATATAGTGAGTGGATGTTGGCTCACATGGTTGTAGAATAGTAACATTGTGATTGGTGGTGGAAATACATCATATGGATTAGTTGTGAAAAATACACCATATAGATTGGTTGTGAAACTACTCATTTTGTATGGTTGTGAACATTGTATCATCATTTCCTATCACGATCCAAACCATGGTCTAGCCGTGATGGGTATCTCAAGTCCATCGAGGATCGGAGACCACTTCCTTTGCCTAGCTAACAAAACATAGCACACCTAACAATGGCTGAATTTTGAATATATAACAAGATAGACAGTAATAAGTTTAAAGACATCTAAGAGTGTTAACATCAATACCCAATCCAGAGTAATATCACAAAGACTCTATCATAACTAAAGACAATCTAAGTTGGGACATGCCTCCCATGATAGCCAAAAAGAGCCAAAAGAATAGTCTATGACACTATTAAACTAAAATATGAAATGAGGTCTTTCGAAGTATGGAAGCTCACCACTTCAATTCGACTCATGAGATATTCCACGATCACCTATTCACTATGCGAGAAAAGTAAAAGTATTTTTTATGCCTGCATTGCATGGATATACATCATTCAGAGATGGTTATCCGGTTAAGCACTAGCATGTAACTCAAGGATAAGGGATAAAGTATAATACCATGATCAATAATGCAAAATTAGTCCAAAATTCTAAATTCGCACAAGCATATGCATATACATACATACATACACACACATATACACACATATATATATAACATGTCAGGGTAGGGAACAAGGACTAGCATGAAATTTGAAAACCTTAGCTTGGATTGTGTAGCTTGACCGTCATAAAACTACCCACAGGTTGTATGGGTCCAATGTCTCCTCTTGGTCTAGCTCTAGTGTGTGTTAGTTACATAAATCGAGGATATCATAATAGGCGGGGGAATCCTCGTACCTTATGTCAACTATTATACAAATATATATATATATATATAGTTTGACATAAGCACACGGTCATCTAGACCAACCCTCACCTCGGCAAATATGGGTTTCCAGTATCAGTCTTTTGGGAATCACACCTTCATGACTAGCTAACACAACCCTTTTTAAGCCCAATTAAAACATTTATTACATAACCCAACCATTACAATAGGGAGTCAATCATAAAGGCGTCATTAAATGGTATTGTCATACCGACTATAGCTTTTAAGGGATTTCCATTAAGCTATGACTTTTGGGGAATTCTTGTACTCCATTATTAAAATTTACTTGGGGTATTCCATTTACCCCACAAGGTTTTTAGGACCAATATTATCTCCTTAGAGGAATCCTTATACCCCACAAGGTTTTCAAAGATATCATTGACCATTTGACATTTATGCAATGCTTAAGTTTTAAGAAAGTAAGTCAAGCCAATTGATAAATCATATTCCAAAACCAATTATGCAAATGGGTTGGGGTTCTTACCAATCTCAATACCAAAATCCAATTATTTGGGGAAACCTTGTACCCCTAATTACATTGTTCATAAGTTTAAGGAATCCTTGTACCCCTAAATTCACGCATTATTCCCATACACCCCAATGAGTGTACAAACCAATAATTGAATACAGGATAAATCAATAGTAATCATAGGAAAAACATTCAAACAATTTATATCCAAAAACCCTCAACCCATAATTCAAACCCAACATCAAAACCATGTGAACAATAAACCAATTTCATGACATTAAGAAAATCCAAGTGTAAGGAGAGAGATATATGCTTTAATTACCAAGAAAATTGAGGAAGAACCACCCTTGGAACCCTAGATTACCACTTTCCTTGAAACCTTAGCCTTGATTTGAATGGGGAATTTAAGAAAGTGAAAAAGTATTTGATATGTTAAAGTATTGAAAATAATCCCTCCTTAGTGTTTTATGGATGTGGGGTCTAAGGAGGTAAGGAGGGAAATGACCAAAGTGACCCTTAAATAAAAGCTGAAAGTTGTCACTCAGTCATACGGGTGACCCTATGACTTGTAGGGTCACCCTACGACTCGTGATATGTAGTCATATGCTTGACAGTACTTATGAACACCTACATTGGTCCAGTTACGACTGAGTCATATGACTCGTTAAGTGACCCTACGACTCGTAGGGTTATAATCATAGTCAAGAAAGAATCCTTTGGGTAACACACTGTTCACCCTATGATTAGTACCTTACAACTCGTATAAAGTCCTAACGACTCATTGAGTCTAGTCGTGGACAACATAGAGACTTAGCCAAACACATTGGTCAGGCTATAATTAGGGACTATACTACTCGCAATGACACCCTATGAATCATAGGGAGAGTCGTAGTTTGAGAAGTAAGCTCAAAGGTAAAGGAATTTTCAAGGACCAAAAATCTGGGGTGTTCATTCTCATATCATCATACGCATCATTTCACTCGTTTGTTTTATTTCTTTATATTTACTTGTTATCATGTATGTGTACTTAATTTGTATATTATGTTATGTATGTGCTTTGAAAATACTGGAAAAATTGAAATACTAAAAATACTGGAAATACTAAAAACACTGGAAATACTAGAAATACGGAGGCTATGTTCCAACCCTAAGGTTGTGTGTCAAACCCAAGGTTGTGTGCTAAACTCAAGGTTTTATGCCAACCTCAAGGTTGTGTGCCAACCTCATGCATCCTTATCATCATCATCATCATCATTTTTAGCATCATATATATTGCACTTGCTTTATTGTGTTTATGTTGTGCTTATATTGCCATATTGACTCATCATCTATCTATTTGTTCTATATCTTGACTTCTTAATGTCTAATTATTCTATCTTCCTTTATTTATACTCGATGATCTTGATTATACATGATCCTCTTTTGTTCTTCTTGTATGTGATATTATGTGTATTTATATCCCTATCTGGTGTGTTGTTGTATTATTATGTGTGGATATTATAGATTTGTTAGTGCAAGCGGTGTGGGCTATCTTTGTGGGGCATTTTCTGATTGTAGGTGATGTGCCCTTCGTGTATATTTTGTATGCTTTATTTACTACTTTGCTTGGTCGATCTATGATGAGTACAACTGGACTATACTCATGCCTACTGTGCTTTTTTTATCCAGGTTCTAGCCCGAGTGCACCTCAAATTGGTTGATTTTGAGTGCTTTTAGATTTACTCAATATAGCAGTTGGACATTCATATGTCCAAAGTTCACCTCCATCCTTTTATAGTAGTTATGTCTTTATTTGTATTCGGAGATAGATGTTGACACTGTGTAGGTATTTCTGACGTATTGACTCATAGTTGTATTAGTAGTTCTTATACAATTGTCACCAGGTTTTGGGAGTTATGGTTGCATTGTTGATTATATTCCTTCCATATTTTATCATACTTGTGTGGTTCTTTTTTGTTCTAGAAGCCTTACCTTAGAGGTATTTTTGTCTTCTCCCTCTTTGTGTATTAGTTAGGATAATAGTCTTACTTGTCAAGGTTCGCCGCGACGAGTGTCATCATGACCCTTTGGATTTTAGGTCATGAGAAATCGATATCAGAGCAGCCAAGTTTTATTGCTCTCAATGGTGTAAGAACAAGATGTCTAATAGAGTCTCACAGATTGATACAAAGACGTCTGTATCTATCTTAAAGAGGCTATAGGATGTCTTTAGAAAAACTTCCCATATTTTATTCCTTATCGTGTGAATTTCTTATATACTTTGAGTTTTGAGTTACGTTTCACTTTTTCTACGAAGATGGTGTTAACTAGGTTTTGCGAGGTTAGAGATGCAGATCCTTCTCCAGAAGGTGAGCCTCGAGCCATGAATGGACTCGTGAGAGTAGACGAGCCCGTTAATTAGCCCTATCTAGGAGGAGTGCTAGGGGACTCTCCCTTGAGCCTTGTGTTGGCTAATTTTTAGATGGTTATCTTTGGAGCATCTTGTTAGATCATTGTAGATCACGCCAAGATGACAAAGGGTATTCTTAGAGAATTTCAAAGAGGCACCAAAAGGTGTGTCATTTTTGTGAGTTCAGAGGTCAGACTTCTCACGACAGAGATTTTAGAGGTTCTCGTGGTTATCAGGGTAGGCCAGTGTAGGCGTCCCTACAGAGTTCAAGTGGTGGATCTTTAGGTTCAGTAGTGTGGAGTGGCCATTCGAGTTTAGTGGTTCATTTTCCTATTGAGGCGGGCCATAGGACTTGTTATATGTGTCATGAGGTTGGCCATTTGGCAAACTATTATTCTCGTTGTCTGATTAGAGCTACTCTTATTTCAACTGTGAGAGGTAGGGGTACTACTAGAGGTGTGATAGGTAAAGGCAGTAGAGCCTGCGGTGATGGTCATGGGGTTACTCAGCCAGTTGGTGGTCGTGGTCGTGGTCAGTGCTATGCTATACCCGTCAAGATAGAGGTGGAGACTTCTAATAATGTGATCAAAAGTACCATCTTTATTTATTTTAGATCTGCATCTATGTTATTTGACCATGAATTAACTTTTTCCTATGTGTCTACGTATTTTGATTCAAGTTTTGATTATATTAGTGAGCCTCTTTCCATGTGGATTCCTATCTACCCCGATAGAAGATTTTTTAGTGGTGAATCAGGTGTATAGATCTTATGTTATGACTTTTTGTGGTTGTGAGACTTAGGTAGAATTGATTGTGTTAGATATGGTTGATTTCAATATTATTTTGGGTATGGATTGGTTTGCTCCTTATCATGCTTTCTTAAATTATTTTGCTAAGACCATGACTCTAGCTTTGTCGAGTGTACCAAGAATAGCTTGGAAGGGTGTGCTTTATTTAGATCCTAAAAGAGTCATATCTTATGTTCAGGCTTGTAGATTGGTTGAGAGGTGATGTTTATCTTTTTTGGCTCATATTCATGATACTAGTACTGTTTCTCCTTCTTTCTTAGACTCTATCTGTATTGTCCATGAGTTTGTAGATGTACCCCCTACAAATTTACCTAGTATGACTCCGGATCGTGATATTGATTTTGCCATTGATGTTGATCCAGTCACCACGCCCATTTCTATTTATCCTTATAGGATGGCCCAGCCGAGTTGAAGGAAATAAAGGATCATTTGCAGGAGTTATTGGATAAGAGATTTATTCGACCTAGTGTATTGCCTTAGGGTGAACCTGTCTTGTTTGTGAAGAAGAAGGATGGATCTATATGGATATATATTGATTATCAGCAGTTGACCAAGGGGAAAGTTAAGAATAAGTATCCTCTTCCTTGTATTAATGATTTATTTGATCGGCTTTAGGGTGTTGCAGTGTTTTCAAGGATTTATTTGGGATCTAGTTATCACTAGTTAAAGATTAGAGCTTCGGACATTCCGAATACAAATTTTCAGACTCGATATGGTCATTATGAGTTCTTTGTCATGTCCTTTGGGTTGACTAATGCCCTATCGTGTTCATGGAATTGATGACCCAGGTGTTTTGATTGTATCTCGACTCTTTTGTTACTGTATTTATATATGATATCTTGGTTTATTACAAAAGTGAGACTGAGCATGAAGAGCATTATAGGTAGGGTTTCAGAGATTAAGTGGTGAGAAGTTGTATGCTAAGATCTCTAAGTGTGAATTTTGGTTGGAGTCAGTTTCTTTCTTAGGTCATGTGGTGACTAAGAAAGGTATCATGGTTGATCCATCCAAGGTTACAGTAGCTCATGATTGGGCTAAACATACTTTGCCCACTGAGATTCAAAGTTTTATTAGCTTGGAAGGTTATTATCGGTGTTTTGTTAAGGGTTTCTCATCTATTGCTAATCTATTGACTAAGTTGACTCAGAAGAAGATTTCTTTTCATTGGACTGATGCTTGTGAGGTGAGCTTCAAAAGCTCAAGGATTTCTTAAACTCAACTCCTATTTTGACTTCGCCCAAGGATGGCGTGGGTTTTACCATCTTTTGTGATACTTCAGGTATTAAGTTAGGTGTTGTGTTGATACAGGAGGGTAAGGTGATTGTGTATGCTTCTTGTCAATTTGAAGCCCCGTGAGAAGAATTATCCTACCCATGATTTAGAGTTGTGCGCAGTTATTTTTCCTTTGAAATTATGGAGGCACCACTTGTATGGAGTCCGTTGTGATATTTTCTTAGTTCATCGTAGCCTTCAGTACTTCTTCACCTATAGAAATCTTAATATGAGGTAGCGTCATTGTCTTGAGTTTTTCAAGGACTATGACTTGACCATTCTCTATCATCCAGGAAAGGCTAATGTGGTTGAGGATGCCTTGAGCCAGAAGTCGACTAGTATGGGTAGCTTGGCGCATCTTTTGACCCATGAGTGGACTTTGGCCTTAGAGGTTCAGTATTTAGCTGAGAAAATGCTTAGGCTTGATATTTCGACCCCTGGGTGTGTTTTGGCATTTGTGGAGGCTAGGTCTTTCTTGATGGAGAACATTCAAGCTCACCAGATTAATGATATAGGATTGAGATTGATTTGAGATAAGGTGTTGAGTAGCTAGGCTAAGGAAGCCTCACTTGATTTAAAGGGTGTTTTGAGGATTGGTGGTCGAGTTTGTGTACCGAGAATGGGTGATTGAATTAGATTAATTTTAGATGAGGCGCATTATTCCATATATTCCATCCATCTTGGAGTGACTAAGATGTACCTTGATTTGAGAGAGAGCACTACTGGTGGGATGGTATGAGGCGAGATGTAGTGAATTTTGTGTCTCATTACCTATGTTGTCAATGGGTGAAAGCTGAGTATATGAGACCTGGTGGTTTGCTTCAAAGGTTACCCATTCACAAGTGGAAGTGGGAATAGATTACCATGGACTTTATGACTGGTTTTCCTCACATATCTCATGGTTCTGACAGTGTTTGGGTTATCATGGATCAATTGACCAAGTCATCTCATTTTATTCTGATTCAGGTCTCATTCAGTGCTGAGAGGTTAGCCCATATCTATATTTGTGAGATTGTGCATCCATATGGAGTGCCGGTGTCTATTATTTCAGATTGAGGTTTTGTGTTCACAGCTCACTTTTGGAAGACTTTTCAGGATGAGTTGGGTACTCGGGTTGATCTTAGCACAATGTTACCCCCTAGACTGACGGTCAGTAAGAGTGGACTATTTAGGTTTTATAGGATATCCTTTACGCTTAAATGATGGATTTTAGTGGCTAGTGGGAGCAACATTTTGAGTTAGTAGAGGTTGGCTATAATAACAGCTACCATTCAAGTATCGATACGGCTCTTTTTGAGGCGTTATATGATAGACGTTGTTGCTCTTCAGTTGGTTGGTTTAATGTTTCTAAAATTTGACCTTGAGGTACGGACTTGCTTCGTTAGTCCTTGGATAAAATCCGGATCATTCAAGATAGACTTCGAACGGTTCAGAGTAGGCAGAAGTACTATGCTGACCATAAACTTTGTACCTTGAGATTTGGTGTTGGTGACCGTGTTTTCCTTCGAGTTTCACCCATGAAGGGTGTGATGAGGTTTGGGAAGAGGGGCAAGCTCAGCCTCAGGTATATTGGTTCGTTTGAGATTCTTGTGACTGTTGGTGTTGTGACCTATGAGTTAGCTTTGCCCCCAGATTTACCGATTGTTCATAAAGTTTTTCATGTTTCTATGCTTTGTTGTTACATTCCTAATGAGTCTCATGTCATTCGTTGGGAGTCGATTTAGTTAGATGAGCAGTTGTCCTTTGTTGAGGAGTCAGTCTCCTTTTTGTCTAGGGATATTAAGCGGTTGCGCTCTAAGGTTATCCCTATGGTTAAGGTTCAGTGGCGACATCGACCTCTAGATGAGGCTATGTGGGAGGTCGAGTCTGATATGCGTCGTTCTTATCCCCAGCTCTTCGTTGATTCAAGTATTCTTTTGCCTTAGTTCAAGGACAAACTAGTTTTTTAGAGCTGGATGATGTAACAACCTGAAAATTTGATGAAATATGTAAAATATATGTATATGTATGAAATGACTATTTTACCCCTCCCCATAGTTGTATTTTGATTTTCTAGGGTGTGGGGGTGATTGACACGGTTCCTGGTGCATTTTGGTGCCTTTTGTGCGATATTGTGATTTTTGGAGGTTTTGAGAGCCATATTATGGACTTATATGGTTATCTTTTGTTCCGTATGATAGATGGCTGAACAGACTTTGCCAACAACTTCAGAATATTAATTTTAGGCTAGGTAGACCTTTGGTTTGAGTCCCGATGCACCCAAGCTCATTTCGACCCGTTGGTCGAAAAGTTGAAAAATTGAGAATATGGGTGTAGGACCCATATTTAGTCGAAACAATCTCAGATGGAAAATTTGAATTCACCAATGCATCCAGAACGTTGATTTTAGGGTGATAGCATGTTTGGTGTGATTTTACGGCTTTTAAATTTCATTTCGATCCTCGATTTGGAAAATTGTGATTTTAGATTTTGGGGGTCAACTCTATGAAAATGATGTTTTTTCAAAAAATCGGATATCGTCATTGTCTGGAGCATTGAATTTAGTGTGGTTACATAGTTTGTTTGCATATATCAGACTCCGAACGAATTTCGGGCACCTGTCGAAGTCCCTTTTTTTGGACTTATAAAACTAATTTTCCAGCTTTGCCGGTGCACTAAAAATAGCCCCATTTCTTACCCATTTTGCTCATTCTTTCACCTTTCATCTTGAGAGTTAAACCCTAAAATACTGTGAGAACTTAAAAGTGAAGCTTGAGGGAACTTGGGAAGCTTGATTAACATCTATTTTTTTATTCTATTATGAATTTAAGGTCAGATTTCATCCTTTTTTTACTACTTCTTGATTAGTTTCTCAAAACCCCAAAAATCTTAGGGCGTGATTTTAGGTCCCAATTTCACTCTTTTTCACTTGAATAATGTTTTGATCTTATAAGTACTAGTTTTTCATCAATTTAACTCTCAAACAACTTTAATTCTTTATTTTAACATGAATTTCAAAAATTTTACCCGGTAAAGCTCAAAATGGTTTTTCTTCGATCTTAACCTCGTTTTTACTCGATTTGACTTGAGTTTTCAGCTATAGATTCCAAAGAATATGAAAAACATATTTTTGCAATATTCATTCTCAAATGATGTGTCAAGGCATCCTTTGGCATGATTTAACACAGAAACACACCCACACTTACCTTTAATAAAGACAGAAAACAAAGATGTCAAAGAAATCACAATTTTCTTTAACAAAGTCAGAAAACAAAAATGTTGAGATTAACACATACTGTAAGCACGATTATCTGGAATGGGGAACAAGAATGGATATCATGATTTCATGTCCTCCTCAACTTCCCAAGTAGATTTTTCAATATTTTGGTTCCTCCATAGAACCTTCACTGAAGCCACATCCTTAGTCCGCAACTGATGGACTTGACGATCCAAAATCTCAATCGGGACTTTCTCATAATAAAAGGAATCCAAAATACCCACACTCTCTAAAGGAACAATCAAGGAATAATCACCTACACACTTCTTCAACATTGAAATATGAATGACCGGATGCATAGAACCCAAACTAGAAGACAAATCCAATTCATAAGCCACATTACCCACTCTCTTCTAAATCAAGTACAGACCCACATAACGGGGACTGAGCTTCTCCTTCTTTCCAAACTGCATCACTCCTTTCATGGGAGACACTTTAAAGAATACCCAATCACCAACATGAAATTCCAACTTCTTTCACCTCACGTCCGCATTGGACTTTTGGCGACTTTGGGCCTTCTTAAGCCTCTCCCGAATCACCTTCACCTTGTCCATAGCTTGATGAACCAAATCAGGATCAAATAACCTTGTCTCACCAACTTCGAACCACCCAATAGAAGAATGACATCTCCTACCATACAAAGCCTCAAAAGAGGTCATTCTAATGCTAGAGTAATAACTATTATTATACGCGACCTCGATGAGAGGCAAATGATCCACCAACTACCACCAAAGTTAATCGCACAAGCCCGAAGTATATCTTCCAACATCTTAATTGTCCGCTCTGCTTGAAAATCCATTTAAGGATGAAAAGCAGGGCTAAGGTTCACCTTAGTCCTCAAACCTCTCAGGAAAAAATACCAAAAGTGAGATGAGAATTGCGTATCACGATCAGATATAATAGAGATAGGCGCACCATACAACTTGAAAATTTCTTAAAGGAAGAACTTCGCATAATCCTCTACAAAATAATTAGTCTTCAGGGGTAGAAAATGAGCGGACTTGGTCATCCTATCCACAATGACCTAAATTGAATCAAACTGATGGCGAGACTGCGGAACACCAATAATGAAATCCTTATTAATCATTTCCCATTTCCACACAGGCAACTCAATCTCTTGAGACAAAAAACCAGGCCTCAAGTGTTCAACCTTCACTTATTGACACACCATGCACTTAGCCACAAAATTTTTCATATCCTGCTTCATGTTATTCCACCCATAGATCTATTTCAAATCATGGTACATCTTTGTCGAACCAGGTTAAATAGTGTACCTTGACTCATAGCCTCAGCCAAGATCCACCTTCGTAGCCCATCAATGTCGGGATCACACAATCTACCTTAGTACCTCAAGATACCATCACCACCAATCTCGAAAGCCATCACCTTCTGGTGACCCACGTCATCCTTGATTCTCATCAAAATAGGATCTAAAACCTACTTCTTCTTCACCACGGCACCTAGAGAGTACTTCACCACCTCTTGAAAATCACACCACCATCCTCAAAGTCCAAAAGACGAATGCTAAGATTATCCAAATGGTGAATATCATTCACCAACCCTTGCTTTTCTTCATCAACATGAGACAAACTCCCCATAGATAACTTGGTAAGAATATCAGCAACCACATTAGCTTTATCTAGATGGTAATAAAGAGTCATATCATAGTCCTTGAGCAACTCAAGCCATCTCTTTTTCTTGAGATTCAACTCCTTCTGGATGAACACATACTGCAAACTCTTATGGTCGGAGAAGATGTCAACATGAACCCCATATAGGTAATAGCGCCAAATCTTCAAAGAAAAGACTACCTCCAAGAACTCCAAGTCATAAGTTGAATAAATTTTATCATGCACCTTCAGTTGCCTAGAAGCATATACCTTAATTTTACCATGTTGCATTAACACACAACCCAGTCCCACACGGGATGTATCACAATAAACAACAAAGCCATCAATACCCACGGGTAGGTTCAAAACTGGAGTAAAAGTTAACTTATCTTTCAACTTTTCAAAACTACCCTAGCAAGCGTCAGACCACAGGAACTTAACCTTCTTCTGAGGTAACTTAGTCAATGGGGCAACAATACAAGAAAATCTCTCCACAAACTTCCTATAATACCCGGCCAAACCTAAAAATCTCCTAATATCAGTTGGATTCGTAGGTCTAGGCAACTTCTTAACCACCACAACCTTTTTTGGGTCCACCATGATCCCTTCACTAAAAACAACATGACCCAGAAAAGTAACAACATTCAACCAAAACTCACACTTCGAGAATTTAGCATACAACCGTTAATCCTTAAGGGTCTGCAACACTATACAGAGATGATTGGTATAATTCGACTCACTCTTTGAGTACATCAGAATATCATTTATAAACACTATCTCAAATGAATCCAATAACTAACGGTATACCCGATTCATAAGATCCATAAATATTGTCAGAGCATTAGTCAACCCAAAGGACATCAGAAGAAACTCGAAATGACCATACTGAGTACGAAAAGTAGCCTTAGGGATATTTACCTCCTTAATCTTCAACTGATGATAACCCGACTGAAAGTCAATCTTAGAGAAGTACTTAGCACTCTGAAACTGGTCAAACAGGTTATCAATCCTAGGAAAAGGATTCTTATTCTTTACTGTTACCTTATTCAGCTGGCGATAATTTATACATATTCGAAGGGAACCATCCATCTTACGGACGAAGAGAATAGGAGCACTCCATGAAGATATACTAGGAAAGGTAGAAATCTTATCAAGAAGATCTTTCAACTGCTCATTCAACTCAGCTGAAGCCATTCTATAGGGAGGGATGGAGATAAAACGAGAATCCGAGAGAAGGTCGATCCTAAAATCGATTTCCTTATCAGGAGGAATACTAGGAAAATAATCAGGGAAGACCTCAAAAAACTTATAGACCACAGAGACAAGTTGCAATGAAGGACCTTCAAAACTAGAATCTTTAATGCAAACCAAATGATAGAGACACCCTTTTGAAATCAATTTTTGAGCTCTAAGATAGGAAATGAACCTTCCCTTAGGTGCTAAGGAACTACCTTCCCACTCAATCACAAGTTTATTAGGAAACTTAAAAATGATCTTATGGGTCCAACAGTCTAAAGAGGCATACACAAATGGAGCCAATCCATCATAAGATAACATCCAAATTCACCATATCCAACTTTATCATATCTACCAAAGTTTCCCTATCATGGACATATACCACACAACCCCTACAGACCCTTCTAGACACAACAGAGTCACCCATCAGGTTAGATACATAAAAAGTATTGGAAATACACTCGAGATTGATACCAAATAAATAGCGACATATGGGGTCATATAAGAAAAAGTAGACCTCGGATCAAGTAAATAGTACACATCATGGGAAAAGAGTTGTAACGTACTGGTGACAACATTAGGAGATTTCTTTGACATTTGATGGGTGGTAACAGCATATAGAAGGTTTTGGGCAGTGTCGGTACTAAAAATGGCACCCTTTAGTGCTGGTGCTGATGAAGTAGCCACAGGAACCTTATTGGCTCCCGAAGTAACCTTACCCACTGGATAATTTCTCTGCATATGTCTAGGTTGACAACAATTGAAACATCGATTCCTCCCTTCACCATACAAACCACAATGCAACTGACCATAAAAACAACATGGAAGATAGGATGGATCCGACTGGGCCCCACTGGCCTGAGATTGGGAACCATGTTCCTTAGGACCATCACCACTCTGAAAATAATGATCATCGGATGGCATTCGATAAGGAGCACAAGCTATCAAATAGGAACCAGAATTGTCCTACTTCTTCTTAGACCATTTTCCCCCATCTCTATCACCTTGCTGCTAACCTCCACCCTGATCTGAATACTAAAACTTCTTACTATACCTCTCTCCTATCTCTGCTTTCTTCTTCTTCTCCTCTTTAACTTATTGCATAAACACCATAAGTCTAGAGATGTCCACATCCTTATTCAATAAGGCGGCCTTGCTCTCCAAAATCAAATTATGGGACAACCCCAAAGAAAATTTCCTCATTCTAGCCCTCATGCTAGAGACTAACTCAAGAGCATAACATGAAAATTGGTGAAACTTCAAGGCATACTCTTTTATGGTTATTTTTCCTTACTTTAAATTCCTAAACTCCTCAGTTTTAGCCTCTCTCAACTCCTGAGGGAAGAAACGATCCAGGAAGGCACCCAAAAATTCTTCCCATAGTGCTAACTTTGCATTATCACCCCCAGACTGGTCCTACTCCTCATACCACTAATATGACATATCCTTCAACTGATATACAACAAACTCCACACCCTCAGAGTCAGAAGCATGCATAACTCAGAAGATCTTCTCCATCTCATCTATGAATCCTTGAGGATCCTCCTCAACCTTTAAGCCAGTAAAGGTCAGAGGATTAAGCCTCATATCTGACTCGAGTAAACTCAGAAGAACTTATAGTAGTACCACTAGGACCCAACTAACATGACTAAGAGGTCACCAATTGGGTCAACAGATGAATAGATCGATAAAATTCTGCATTAGTAAAATCTCATGGCGCGATGAGACATGATCATCATCAGCTTGAGGATCCCAAAGAGGACTGGTAGAGACTGATGGAACTCTATGTGGGGTGGTATAATCAGGAGTTGGAGCCCTAGACCGGGTCTGAACTCCATAAGTAGGACAAGTTTCACCCACATTGTCCTCAGGTGGGACAGAATAAGTTCCACGAGCATCAGATCTTCGGGTAGGCATGATCTAAAATATGAATAAATTTCAATTAGAGAAGCTTCAAGACCTTAGACTCTATAGCCCGAAAGTAGAACACCAGAAAGGGAGACATTCCTAAATATCTCGTAGCCTCTCCTTCATAAGTGTGGCACGCTACACACCTATGAGAGAGACACTACTTGACACTACTTTATGGACACCTAATTGACCATGAACCTAGGCTCTGATATCAACTTTGTCATGACTCAAACCAAGACCTGGCCATGATGGGTATCTCAAGCCCATAAAGGATCGGAGACTACCCTCTTTGCTTAGTAACAGAACATAGCAAACCTACAATAGTTGAATTTCGAACATATAACATGATAGACAGAAATAAGTTCAAAGACATCTAAAAGTGTCAACATCAATAACCAATCCACAGTAATAACCACCACGCATCTATCAATACTAAAGGAAATTTAAGGTAGGACATACCTCCGATGATAACTAAAAAGAGCCAAAAGAATGGTCTATGACACTATGAAACCAAAACATGAAATGAGGTATTCCAAAGTATGGAAGCTCGCCACTTCAATCCGACTCATAAGATATCCCAGGATCACCTAGTCACTGTGCAGGAAAAGTAGCAGTATTTTTGGTTCCTGCGTTACCAGGTTAAGCACTAGCATGTAACTCAGGAATAAGGGATAACGGAATGTGATGATCAATAATCCAAAATCAGTCTAAAAATCCAAATGCACACAAGCATATGCATATAGACACATATATATAACATGACGGGGTAGGTAACAAGGCTAAGCATGCAATTTGAAAACCTTATCCTAGATTGTATAGCTTGATCATCATAAAACTACCCATGGGTTATATGGGTCCCGTGTCTCCCCCTGGTCGGGCCCCAAGGCGTGTTAGCCGCACCAATTGGGGATATCATAGAAGGTTAAGGAATCCTCGTACCCTATGCCAACCATAATACAATTATATATATAGTATGACATAAATGCACGGTCATCTAGACCAACCCTTACGTCGCCAAATGTAAGTTTCCAGTATAAGTCCTTCGGGACTAACATCATCATGGCTAGCTAACACAACCTCCTTTTAGATCAATTAAAACATTTAACCCATAACCCAACCATTACATTAGGGAGTAAATCATAAAGGCATCATTAAGTAGTATCGTCATACCGACTATAGCTTGCAAGCATTTGTCATTAAGTCATTACTTTTGGGGAATCCTTATACAGCAGACTCCAAAATTAAAATCAACTTGGGGTATTCCTTATACCCCACATGGTTTTCAGGACCATTATTATCCACTTGGGGGAATCCTTATACCCCACAAGGTTTCCAAAGCCATCCTTAACCATTTTTCCATTTTATGCAATACATTAGTTTTAAAGAAGCAAGTTAAGCCAATTGATAAATCACATTCCAAAACCAATTATGCGAGTGGGTTTGAGTTCTTACAAATTTCAATACAAAAATTCAATTATTTTGGGAATCCTTGGACCCCTAATTACATTGTTCACAAGTTTGGGGAATCCTTATACCCCTAAATTCACTCACCATTCCCATGAAACCCAATGAGTTTACAAACCAACAATTCAATGCATGATAAATCAATTGTAACCATGGGAAAAACATTCAAACAATTTGTATCCAAAAACCCTCAACACATAATTCAAGCCCAACATCAGAACCATATGAATAATAAACTAATTTTGTGCCATTAAGAAAATACAAGTGTAAGAAGAGAGATACATGCCTTAATCACCAAGAAAATTGAGGAAAAAGCCACCCTTAGAACCATAGATGACCATCTCCCTTAAAATCCTAGCCTTGACTTGAATAGGGAATTTGAGAGAGTGAAGAGAGTATTTGATATGTTAAAGTGTTGAAAATAACCCCTCCTTGGTGTTTTATGTACATGGGGTCTAAAGGGTATGGAGGGAAATGACCAAAGTACCTCATAAATAAAAGTTGAAAACTGTCGTCCAGTCGCTATGGGTGACCTTACGACTCGTAGGGTCACACTACGACTCATGACGCATAGTCGTAGGCTGGACAGTACCTATGGGAACCCACACTGGTCTGGTTATGAATAAGTCATACGACTCATCAAGTGACCCTACGACTCGTAGGGTTCTAGTCTTAGTCAAGATAAAATCCTTTGGGTAGCACACTGGTTACTCTACGATTGGTATCGTATGACTCGTATAGTCCTTTCTAGTCGTGGACAACACAGATACTTAGCCAAACACACTGGTCAGGATATAATTAGGGACTATACTACCCGTAATGACACCCTACGACTCGAAGGGAGAGTCGTAGTCTGGGCAGTAAGCTCAAAGGTCAAGGAATTTTCATGAACCAAAAATTTTGGGTGTTATATTCTCATATCATCATACGTATCATTTCACTTGTTTGTTTTATTCCTTTTATATTTACTTATTGTCATGTATGTATACTTGATTTGTGTCTTATATTATGTATGTGCTTTGGAAATACTTGAAATACTAAAAACAATGGAAACATTAGAAATACTAGAAATACAGAGGTTGTGTGCCAACCACAAGGTTGTGTGCCAAGCCCAAGGTTGTGTGCCAAACTCAAGGTTGTGTGCCAACCTCATGCATCCTTATCATCATCATTATCATTATCATCATCATCATTATCATCATCATATACATTGCACTTACTATATTGTATTTATGTTGTGTTTGTATTGCCATATTGACTCGTCATCTATCTATTTGTTCTATATCTTGACTTCTTAATATCTAATTGTTCTATCTATCTTTATTTGTACTTGATGATCTTGATTATACATGCTCCTCTTTCGGTCTACTTATATGTGATATTGTGTGTATTTGTATCACTATTTGGTGTGTTGTTGCATTATTATGTGTGGATATTATAGAACTATAAGTGAAAACGGTGTGGGCTACCGTTGTGGAACATTTTCTGATTGCAGGCTGCGTTCCCTTAGTGAATATTTTGTATGCTTTATTTACTACTTTGCTTGGTTAGTTTATGATACCTAATGAGTACAAGTGGACCGTACTCACGCCTACTGTGTGACACGACCCGAACCAGGGCCTGATCGTGTCGGGTATCATAAGTCTTGCATAAACCGGAGATCACCCCCTGCAACTAACCAATCCAAAAATAGCACACCCCAAAGTCAGATGAATTCCGAACATATAATAAGATAGTGTGCAATGGCTTAAGAAAGTTTTAATGCATGTCCATAACCAACCACCGACGACCATCCAAACGACCAGCCAAATGACCGACCGACATTGCTCAATAACCACATTAGTCCAGACAAAGACTTCTAAACAGTGAAGCAAAACTAAATATACAAAAAGTGTCGGGACATTCCCCCAACTATAGCAAAAAAATAGTATCCAATAGTTTATAACTAAAAAGAGAAACAAAATTCTGAAATGGAGCCTTCTGAAGCATGGAATCTCACCATTTCAAGTCGATTCTCGACCAATCCACAATCACTGAGCAGGAGAAGTAAAAGTATGGCCAAATCCTGTGTTGCATGGGGATACAACATCCGAAGACAGTTAGCAGGGTAAACTCTAACATGTAACTCAGGGATAAAGACAAAATAATATCGTTAATTCAAGTCAAGTCAACCAATGCACAATAACCATATACAAATACAAATATACATATCATACCGGGAGAGAAAATAAGGTTTAGCATATACTTTAAAACCTTAACATGTATTGTGTAGCTCAACCATTATATAATAGTATCCACGAGCTATATGGGCCCCAACTCCCACCCCCTAATAGGGCTCCAGTTCGTGTAACCGCGCAAACCAGAGAACAATCTCATATATATGCACACGGGGGACTCGAACCCCCCAACATATACTAAGGTGACTTAAGTACCCGATCATATGATAATTTACGGGGAACTCGAACCTCCCTAATCATGAAATAATAATAAGGGAGAATCAAACCTCCCTTGTCACTTTGACTTCTATGTCGGCAAACACGATTTCTAGTGTCGATCATTCGGACCTCTACTTTCACGACTCAGCTATACAACCTTTATTAGAGCCCAATTAAAGCATTCATCACACAATCCCAGTCATGAACCATATTTCACATTAAGTCATACATTGTAGGTATCGTCATATCAACTACACTAGCAAGTTAATACATCATGCTAAAACAATTTTCATTAACTTGGGGGGAACAACTCCTTTTGTTCATTAATATAAGGTGGGGGAACACCGAATCTCTTTTTTTATTAAATCATACAATTGTGTTTTAAATACCTCTTTATATCATGCAATAGTTTAAGACTAGTTCAATTTACAAATTTCCATATTTCTCATAACTCAAAACCAATTTTACACTATGGGTTAGGGTCATAACCACTTCAAAAATCATAAGTTTAGGAAAATCACAATTCCCTAGTTCACTCACTATACCCATGCATCCACAAGTTCAAACCCATGTTTAAAGTATAAATATTCACAATTAAATCATTGAAAAACATTGTTCAACAATAAGCATTCAAAACCCGCAACGCTTGTTTTCAAAACCAAAACAATTCCATGCGAATAACACTTTAATACATATGTTTTTTAACAAATTAACAATGAGGAAAGAATCACATGCTTGAAATACTAAGATGTTCAGAGAGAAATCACCCTTGAAAGCCCTAATTGTAACCTCTTGAAAACCCTAAGTGTTCTTGACCTTGAGGAATTTAAGAGTGTCAAGAAATTAATTTGAAGTGTTTATGAGGGCTAATAATATCCTAAATAGGTCATAAGTCGTGGGTTTCAAGTTGGGTTAAAGGGAAAATGTCTAGGATGCCCTTAACTTAAAAGCTAAAAAAAGCTAAAAAAAAAAAGGGTCATCTTTGACTACGAGTCAACTATCGACTCATAACCACGCCTTACAACTCGTCACCATGAGTCATAACCAAGGAACTACCACCAAGGCACCCTACACTGTTGACCTTACGACTCAGCTACAAGACTCGTAATGGGACCCTACGACTCATAGGTCCCAGTCGTAATCAATACAGAACCCATTTGGGGTATACACTGGAAACCCTACGATTTACACCCAACGACTCGTAACAAATCCTGACGGCTCATAGTGAGCCACTCATACTCAAAGAAGAATCATGCCACATACTTACATTATTTGGTTATAACTCATCCCAACGACTTTTCAGGACACCCTAAGACTCATAGGGTAAGTCGTAACCAGGGCAGTGAGCTCAAAGCTCAAGGAATTTTCAAGGGCCAAAAATGTAGGGTGTTTCACTGCACCCTTATGGTGCAGGTCCTAGCTCGAGTGCGCCTCAAATTGGTTGATTTCGAGCGCTTTCAAATTTACTCAAAATAGAGGTTGACATTCATGTGTTCGAAGTTCACCTCTATTTTTCTATAGTAATTATGTCTTTATTTGTATTCAGAGATAGATGTTCTCTGTGTAGGTATTTCTAATGTATTGACTCATTGTTATATTAGTAGTTCTTATATTATTGACACTGGGTTTTTGGAGTTATGGTTGTATTGTTGATTATATTTCTTCTGCATTTATCATACATGTGTGGTTCAACTTCATTCTAAAAGCCTTACCTTAGGGGTATTTTTGTGTTTTCACCCTTTGTGTATTGGTTAGGGTAATAGACTTATTTGTCAAGGTTTGCCGCGACAAGTGCCATCATGACCCTCTGAATTTTGGTTCATGAAAAATTGGTATTAAAGCAGTCAAGTTTCATTAGTCTCAACGGTGTAAGAATGGGATGTCTAATAGAGTCTCGCAGATCGGTACGAAGATGTCTTTAGAAAAACTTATTTCATTTTATTTCTTATTATGCAAATTTCTTGTATACCTTGAGTTCTGGGTTGTGTTTCACTCTTTCTGCGAAGATGGTGTTGACTAGGTCTCGAGAGGTTAGAGATGCAGATCCTTCTCCAAAGGGCAATCCTTGAGTCGTGAACATGACATCATATTGTTTATAATTCACAATGCATCATACTTTCGAGTTAATTACATTTTCAATTTTCTTTATATTTTTCTGTACTTACATACTGATACCTATATTTTGTACATTTTTTAATACAGTCCATAAACGATAAGTCAAATCAATTATTTTAACACACAACATAATAGTTCAGTGTTTTATCACTTCTAACAAGGACTACACATTGGACTACGTGATAATGTCTTGTCACATCTAACATGGACTACACGATAATGTCTTGTCATATCTAACAAGGACTACATAATGACACTACCCTTTAAATAATAACTTTATATATTGGTTAAAAGAATGAAAATCCTTTGGTTAATAACTTAAGTACTAAAAGATATTCTAAAAGGAAAAAATGAGGACATTCTTTTATCTTTTGGATAATAGGGGGTGCCATTTTCTATTATAAATAAAGGAGGAGGTTAATTATTTTTTAACACAAACACACAGAGACACAAAATTTGATTTTTTTCTCCCTTTTCTCTCAAGAACTCATGCCTCTCTCCTCTTCTATTTTCATCTTCCTTTTCTCCCCCCTCTCACTGACCTTTTTCTCTCATTCTGCCACACCGCCGTTGTTTTGCCGGAGGTGATGACCGGCGTACATCCTTAACATTACCACCATTGCGCCACCCCTCCCTTCTTCCTCTTCTCTTTCCCATCGTCTCTCGTCGGAGGTGATGACCTGCGAGTCGCCTCCGATAGCCAAAACACTGTCTTTCCCTAGTTCATCACTATTGTTTAAAGAAGAAGAGGCAAGATCTAGTCGTACTCCCATTTTCCGCCATTGCTTCAGCGATTATCGTTGAAGCAACGCAGCTGCCACCTTTGTTTTGATGTGGTCTCTTTTTTTAATAATTATAATTCTTATTATTATGTTGCTTTAGAATCTACAAAGATCAATCTGGAGTTGCTCGTTCTCCGCTGAAAAGCTCCATTAAAATTGACAAGGCTTCATTGTTTTTTCACCATTTTTTATGACTTTGTTGGTCACATTTATAATTTTCTTTTGCTAAGTTTTGCTTGCTATTATTTAATATTTGTTGCTATGATTTTTCTCTATTTTTGAGCTATCTTTGTCATTGAAATATTGTTGCTACTCTCTATTGTTATTCTGCGAACTATTCTGTTAATTTAAGATTGATTTTCACCCGAAAAATTCACTTCGGAGATGCTTCTGCTTTGCTACTGTTTGGCTAATTTTTGGACTATTTTGGACACTTTGTACTTTTATTATTTTGTCATTTATTACATTGATAATTAACAAATACAATACTACTTTGGCCAATGACAATATCTCTCCGTCGAATTTTCAAGGCCGACCTATAATAAAGACGGATTTTATTTTCTCAAGTTTACTTATTTTATATCAAGTATCAATACATGGCCAATGAAAAAACTCCCGTTGTTTCTCGAGGCCTCCCCAAATAAAAGACGCACATTACGTATACAAGTACGTAACAAATAAATAAATAAATTTGGGCGATAATGAATTCTTTATAATATCACGACAATACAGAAGGTTTTATGATATGTATCTTGGCAAGGAGATATAAGACGATCGATAAATCAAGCAACCATCTCGTATCCATGGCGCATCTAAAATTTAATCTGAGCCCACTTTATAATAAAAAAAAAATTATATATACATCTACATATACGTACACTCAATTTTTATTTATTTCAGTAGCTATTTATTCATTCTCAATATTTTCTATCAAGTGTTTATACATGTTCTGGGTAACACACTCTGAAGTGGTATTTGAAAGGGAGTTTGAATCTCTATGTATGTATTTTACTTCTCATTCGTATAATTGTACATAAAGATAAAATTATAGTTAAAACTTTATATTTGGGGTGTTGGACGGGAACGTTCTTTACTTGCATATTTACTATCACACATTTAGGCAAAACTTAGGTCATTAATATTTACATAAAGAAATTAAATTAATTTAGATATTTGATCAATTAATTCATACATTTACATTATAAATATAGTGTAGTATATTCTTCTCAAATAAACCTTTATTTTTCTCCCCATGATTTTATTCAAGTAAGAAGTATTACTTGCAAATACTTTCCTTTTTTATAGTACATAAAAATATTTTTCTTTTCATACATTTCAAAGTGTTTTTCTTTTTCACACATATTTTATACATTTTTTTATATATATCTTTTACGTATTTCTATAAAACAATAAATTTATTTATATACTTGATATACATACATCTTTTACATTATTTATATTTTCAAAAAATATTTCTTTATATCCTCTCTCTTTAATAAATTTAGTCTAGTCGGGTACAACATTTTGTGGATTCTGAAGGGTGTCTAACCCCTTTCCTTCAAAATAACTTGAACCCTTATTTGGAATCTAAGCCGATTTTCGCAAACTAAAACATAAGTTACTGATATTGATAATTAAATAGTTTTTCTTATTTTCCTAAAAAAATAGGCGGTGACTCTATGTAAAATTCTATTCTTCTAGAGTCCATAGAGGTCATGTTTTGTTTAACCTAGGCAAAAACGGAGCATTAACAATCACTGATGGATATCGTATCAGCAAGACTGGTACATTTCCTTCCGAAAGGTAACACTCTAGTTGATTATTTTGATAATTTTGTTTTTGATTTTGCAGGTGACTTTGAATTCAATAATTTTTAACAAATCCCAACGAAAGGAAGTAGAATTATTAATTTAAATAAAGCATGTACCCCATACATTAAAAGGACCACTCATGATTCATAGTAACAACACCAACAACAGAAGTTAAAAGGAGTAGGATCAAGTAAAACCTAGCTCAATAACAAAGAGGATGCATGGTACAGAGCATTATCATTGATTACTATCTAGGTTAGCATATCATACCTGGAATAGTCTCGACTTCATACTTTTGAAAATTGGAGCTTCATCAATCGTCGATTAGTCTCTAAACATGGAAATAATACAGTGAAAATAGGTGTACAGTATTTTCAAATGGGAATAAACATGAAAATTATATTACCTGTTATTGGAAGTGATTTTTTCTGAATATCAACACCTACATTCAGTGAGAGCTTGGGATGTTATGGGGTTGAGTATTCAAACAACAGTAACATCAGATCTATTTTGGACATTCTGATTTGGAGGTTGGACCATCCTATTTCACAAATAAATGGATTACTTCATGGACCTTTAATCTTCTTAATTTGTTTTCTCTAGTTTAGGTAGTGGTATTAGCTTCAATCAAAGCTCAACCCACTGAGTAAAGAAAATGATGAAAGAAAGAAAGAAGGTCTGGTATTTAAGTTAAGAAAATGATGAAAGAAAGAAGGTCTGATATTTAGCTAATTCGTGAAGGTGACAAGCTTCTTCTAAGCACCTTAACCTGTTCACTTTGTGTATTCACCACGGGAACATCTCTCAACTTTGGAGAAGACAAAACGGAAGCTAGGTTAGAGAGGACGATAAAGAGTTTCTAAAATTCTCTTTATTTCCTAATTGATATTTGAGATAGGATTGTTGTCTGGTCTTCATTATCAAGTTTGGGCCATGCCACTTTTGGGCTTGGCTTTGTAAATATTTTTGGATTTGTTTTTGTTTTGTTAATAAATGGGCGACATACCCATTTTTAATTAGAAAGATCATCCGGAGTGAATAATATATCGAAAGACTCAAAATATCTAGAGAAGCTCGTATCTATAATTTGACACTATTTAGAGGAGATTTGAGTTGATTGAAATTGAAAAAAGTATTTATATGTAGATACTGTATAAACAATGTATATGAATATATATACATCTCTTATTTTAAACAACTTATACATAGTTATACAATATATAAATATTCATCATATGTACATACACACACACGCTCGCACACACATGGTTACACATACACCCCATGCACACACATATATATGTGGATATATATATATATATATATATATATATATATATATATATATATATATATATATATATATATATATATACATTTCTAATATATGGTTATACATCATATATACATAATTATACACTATTTATACAATATCAAAATATTAGATATACATGTGGCCATTTCGTTGAAAAACTTTTTTCTGTTATGTGTACATTTATGCAAGAAACCCTAATAATCATGTTATAAAGGGTGGTCTAGTATTTCTTTGGGCTAACATATGGGCCATTCTAGCGTGTTAGACTTACCTGTGTAAGAACATATCAAAAAGGAAAAAAATACATAAAGTAACATACTTAACTATTAAATTACAAAAAATAGCAATATTTTTATCAAATTACATTTTGTAGCATATGTATTTGTATGTATTTGTATTTTTGTAGCAACAGTTTGCAAAAATACAAAATACATATCGATCATAAGAGCAGTAAAAATCATATATATTTGTATTTTTGTAGCAACAGTTTGCAAAAATATAAAATACAACTTGTTATATTATGTAATTATGAAACTGTTGTTATGAAACTCATAATTAAGGAGATAAGTATGCTATTTCTGAAATTTGCCCTATCAAAACATAAAGGGAAATTTACGCAAAATAACCTAACATTTAGAAAATTCAACCGTTATATCCTAAGTTTAGAAAATTACTATCCCTAGCCAATGTATCAATTATATGTAATTGACTGTATTTGATATAAAATATAAATATAGTGACTAATTGCATGCACCAAAAGTAGATTATTTGTATCGTTACTTGAGTAGTCATTGTATCACTATATTTATATCAACGAATATAGGTCTATCAGTGAATACAAACCTCTTTTTTTTTGTATTTTATATTTCACTTTTATTTTTCTCCTCTGTATTTTGTATTTTCACCTCTCTCTCTCTTTCCCAAATGTATCAAATTATCATTTATATTTGTATATCAGGTATTTATCATTTGTATTAGAATGGTTCAATTAGTATCAACAAACATAATTTCTATTAAACCGTATAAAATATAATACATATTGAAACGGAATACAAAATACCAAACACATATTGATTAGATGAATTTAAACCAAAAAATGTAATTGAAATAGAATAGAAAATGCATAATACATATTGAATAGAAAAAATGAAACAAAAATACAAATAACTGAAAATAGAATATAAAATATCTAATATATATTGACTAGACACATTAAAACAAAAATATCTCTCAAACAAATGAGTGTTATGCGTTATATAATCTACATTAATATGAAAAAATGTTGTTTCAGTTGTATATGTACTAATAATAATTACGTATGCATGTAAATTCAGCTATATGTAGGACCCATTTGGCCATAGATTTCCCAAATAATATTAAGCAAAAAACTTGGCAAAGAGTGTTTGATCATACAATTTATCATTATTTGGTAAATTTATTTGGCAAATAATCCAAATTCCCAAATATGAGAAAATACTAGTTTTGGGGCCAAATTTCAATGTTTGTGAACTTTTAAAAATAAAATGTGTTTTTCAAATACTATGGCCAAATATATGGTGAAATTTCACCCAAAATGACTTGCCAAAAATATTTGAAAATCTATAGCCAAATGCTAGCCTAGAATAATATGCATACAATTCTTCAAAAAGTAAATAAGGGGGAAAACATGTATTTTAAAATAATACGTTCATCTTTCAAGAATTTCTTTGAGTTAAGCTAATGGTATTGTAGAGGATAATAAAGCATTGCATGAAGTTAATTTGGGATTGCAAAGGATGATAAGCTACTACTAGCAATTCGATGCGTTAAGATAGAACTCTATAATATTTGGTTATCGTATTAAATACAACTTGTGGCCAGAGTATAACTAACAGGAGAGAGATTCAGAAGAAAATTTGATGGAGAGGGGGAGGCGAGTGAGACTGGGAGAATATTGATTTAGGCCTCATTTGTTTGCACTTAATGGAGGTATGAATCTGAATGGTTCAGCCTTCAGACCATTAAGTGTATTTGTTTTTTATTAAGATTTTAGTTCTTAATAGGTCTAAATAGGTTTTAATCATTCAGATCTAGAATCAAATCTTAATAGGTCAGAAAAGATATTCTGGTGTTTGATAATATTCATCACTCTATTCATAATCAGCAGTCACCACCACCAACCACATCTGCCACCGCTACCATTGTCAACCACCACCACCAACCACTTCCACCATCACAACCACCATCGACAACAAATATCATTACCAACTACTATTGTCAACCGCTACCGCACCTACTACCTCTATTATTCTATTATATTCACCGCCACCACTGGCGTCGATAACACCACCATCATTAACCACTACCAGCCAAACCCTACTACCGACCAACTCATCTATCACAACTAGGACCACCACTAACTACTACTAATACATCACAACGTCTACACATTCTTCGGCCGCCACCACCATTGTCACTAGTAATGTCACCTCTACCATCACTTTTCACTACCATCACTACAATTTATCTCTACTAACAACCATCTCTACCATCCCAACAAACAACATCTCCAACTAGCACCAACACATCATCAACCATCATGCATTCATGTTTCAGCCAACACAAACAACACCTCAAACTAATAACATCAAGCAACGTCACATCACCACCACCACCACCACCATCAATCGCTACCATTATAACAGTCACTACAATATCAACCATCACAACTATCACCACCAACATTATTTATCACCAACATCAATCATTGTCACCGCAACCACCATTATAAATTATCTCCATTATCACTAACAAACATAAATATTTTTTCTAAATCAAATAATATTTTTGTTGTATTAAATTACATACTTTTATAATACATAATTAATTTTTCATTAGAATTGAATTTTTTATTTTATTATATATACAAATAATTTTTTTTGCACATTCAGATGTTGAAAAACAAACAGTCTTAATCATTCAGTTTTCAGATCTAGAGACAACATCTCAATTATTCAGATGTGCATTCAGATTCAGACGTCTGAATCTGAAAAAAACAAATGCACCCTAAATGCATTGAAATAAAAAAAAAAAAAAAAAGGAAGCAAGAGAGAAAGAGGGGAAACGAGAGAGATGGGCGAAAGAGATTGGGAGAGAGTGACGAGAGAGGAATAGGAAAAGAGAGGCTATGGATTGTATTTAATTAGAGGAAGAAGCTATGTATTGTAATTAATTGAAATTGTGAAAATTATCTCCTACATATTTATTAGATTGAAAATTTTAAGTTGTAGCAACACTTTTAGATATTATTTTATCAAGAATTTAATTGCAAGTTGTAGCAACTTTTTAAAAAATTAATTTATTTTAAAAAATCAAAAATATATTTTCAGAAATAAAATTAGCTTCTTTTTTATAGGGTAGTATTCAATGTCTCCTAAAATAATGTGTTTATAATTATGATAAGAATAAAATATGATCAAAATTATATATCTCATTTATTATCATATTTATTTCATCCAAAAATACTCTTGATATATTTTTCATAAATTTCTCCCAATTTGTTGAAACCCATCATTCTCTTCTTAATTTTTTTTTTTGGACTGTTTTTTCTCTCTTCAACCTTATTTTTCTATTGTTAGTTCTTTTATTTCACAAGGCATCATTGATATTAGGTTCAAAATTATTTTCTTTGGATTAGCCATCTTCGTTTCATGATAATATTTTTTTACATAATATAATTTGAGCTAATTTCAAGCAAAGTGAAATATTTATTATTTTACATGTTTATCTTCTTCTTTTTCATTATGACTCTGTATGGAGTACGAATGGTTATTGTATTTTATGCGTGTGGTGTATTGAAGAGCTATGCAAACTGATATCATCTAAATTGAATATAACAATTCATACAGACCAGTTTTTATACCTACGCATGCACTAAAACAATTAATAACATATAAATTTTGGTCAGCACTAGTTTTCATACAAATTTTAGTCATTAATTATTGTACACCTTGTTAAAAAAATTGTATGAAACTGATATAAAAGATTGATATGACATATATATTTTAAAAATATGGTGTGAAAAAGGTATAAAAACATAGTATGAAAAGAGTATAGAAAATAGTATTCCGGATGGTTATTTAGTTACCTTCTAGAATCATGTGAAAAGGTATAAAAGTTGATGTCTCATATGGTTATTTAATTAACACCTAGAAATATGATATAAAAATGGTATAGAAACTGGTGTCCCAAATGGTTATTTGCTTATATCCTACAAAGATAGTATGAAAATGATATATAAAAACTGATGTGCCGAATGGTGATTTAATTATCTTCTACAAACATCAAAAATATATAGAAATTGGTGTCCTGTATGGTTATTTGATTAGCACCTAAAAATATGATATAAAAAGGATAGACAAATTGGTATCCCAATTAGTTATTTAACTCTTTTTTAGAAACATTGTATGAAAAGAATACAAAAAGTGGTGTGAAGTAATAATACTATAAAACCATAGTTTACTTAGTGATATTGTTGAATTTTGAGGATGAAGCCACATTTTGTCTTGTGTTCTGATTCATATAAAGAAATTGCTAAATATCAGTTACATCTCATCTTCCTCCATGCATCACAAGCAGAGAATGTAAACTATCACCATCCATTTTAAATTCGAATCAAATTTGGAAGAAGAAGAAGAAAAATATAACGAATTAATTTAAGAAAAATCGTGAAGAAAAAGAAAAATTCAATGTTTGATAATGAAGATTTGAGGAAAAAAATCGTATGATTTCTAATGAAGAAGGAAAGAATCGTTTAGAGGGGAAAAGGGTAGATGATTGATATCCTAATATATATAATAACTATCACTTTTTTTAATGGGTATGAAATCTTTTTTTTCTTATATTTAGTTTTTATTTTATTTTTTAATTAAATAAAAAAAATTATTTCCTTTTTAATACCGAAATTTGCTACAACTTGCAAAATAAAAAATTTTCTATAATTGCATTTAACCATCTAAGGATGATTATTTTGATTTTTTATCCATTGAAATTTAGGTTGTGTAGGGTAATTAGGGGCTTATTTTTACTATGCCCGGTAGGTTTAACAAAAATAAAAGAGAAGGGATAATTAAGGTCAATATTCATTTGGTCATCTAGTTTGTATTACTCCGTCATTTCAATTTGTTTCTTTGATTTTAACTTGGCACGAAATTTAATAAAGTAAAACAAACTTAAATTTTGTAGGTTGTACTAAAATATCCTTTAATCTTGTAGTTTTAAACAAGAGGACATTATTTTATATGTACTTTTTAGATTGTTTATTGCAAGTTGTAACTAGACTTTTGTGTAATTATTGAACTATGAAATTAATTGCAAGTTGTAGAAGATATTAAAAATCTATTAAAAAATTTATTTATTTTAAATTTTAGTTTTACATATATATTAATTAAAATCCCTCCTAATATTTCGTGTATATCTCTTTCCTCTCTCCTATATATATATATATATATATATATATGCATGTATGTATGTATTGTAGACATTAAAAATTTGTGAACTCTACAAGAAGAATTCAATTTCTGTTAGAGTTCTAAAATTGGTGGGACTCTTCAAGAAGAATTCAAATTCTATTAGAGTTCTTGGAGGCTACTCTATCCTAAACCCCGAATTATGCTTATATAAAAGGAAAAATATCCCTTTAAAGATGCATCTCAAAAGTCACAATAAATTCATGGGATATTCATAAAGGGATAAAAATCTTCTCTTCCTGATAATCATATACATCAAAAAGATCTACAAACTCTTCTTTCATGGAGAAAATCCATATCAAATCCAAATATTTCTATGTTCGAGAAATACGCTACTAATGGCCCTCGAATTAAGGAGAAATCAAGAGAGAAGAATCAAGGGAGGAACAGATTTGTACCCACATCGTTTATCAATAAAAATTATTATTTTTTCATATTTTTATTTGTGGTTGAAGTTTATTTTTCATGAATTAAATTATGTTGCAAACAAATTGGCACGCCCAATGGGACATAATCTGCCCTTCATCTCTTCTCTCATAAATCAAATATACAAATCTGTAGTTGCAGGATCATAAAGATGGAAGCGGTATTTCAAGACTCGTCTTTAAATTTCATCAAGTCTACACTCCGACAAGCCTTGAAGTAGGGAGCATTTGTAGACATTGAAATTTTTTGAACTCTACAAAAAGAGTTTAATTTTTTACTAGAGTTCTTGGGGGATACTTTACCCTATATCTAGCTTGGTGGCTCTTCTACCTAAACCTCAAATTACATCTATATAAAGGGGGGGAATATCCCTTTAAAGAGGCTATCTCCAAGATCCACAAATTCATGAGATATTCATAAAGAAATCAAATATCTCTAGATAATTTCATAAACTCATAGAATATCACAAAAGGATCAAAATCCTCTCTTCTTGATAATCAAATACATCAAGATCCACAAATCCTCTTTTCATGGATATCAAATCCAAAATTTTCTACTTTTAAGAAATACGCCACTAACGGTCCTCGAATTACGGAGAAAATTCATATCAAATCCAAATGTTCCTACCATTGAGAAATACGTCACTAACGGCCCTCGAATTACGAAAAAATTCATATTCAAATCTTCCAACATTCGATAAATACACTACTGACGGTCCTTGAATTAAGGAGAAAATCAAGAGAGAAGAATCAAGGGAAGAACAGATTTGTACCCACCTCATTTATCAATAATAAAATTATTGTTTCTTCATATTTTTATTTGTGGTTGAAGTTTATTTTCCATGAATTAAATTATTTTTCTTCATAAATTTATTTGCAACATAATTTAATTCATGAAAAATAAACTTCAACCACAAAAAAATATGAAGAAACAACAATTTTACTATTGATAAAGAGGTGGTACAAAGCTTTTCCTCCCTTGTTTCTTCTCTCTTGATTTTCTCCTTAATTTAAGGGCCGTCAGTAGCGTATTTCTCGAATGTAGGAAGATTTGGATATAAATTTCTCTGTAATTCAAAGGTCATTAGTGACATATTTCTCGAACGTAGGAACATTTGGATTTGATATGAATTTTCTCAATAATTCAAGGGCCGCTAGTGACGTATTTTTCTAAAGTAGGAATTTTTAGATTTGATATCCATGAAAGGAGGATTTGGGGATCTTGATGTATTTAATTATCAAGAAGAGAGGATTTTGATCCTTTTGTCATATTCCATGTGTTTATGGAATTATCTAGAGATATTTGATTTCTTTATGAATATCTCATGAATTTGTGGATCTTGGAGATAGCCTCTTCAAAGGGATATTTGCCCCCTTTATATAGGCATAATTTGGGGTTTAGGTAGAGTAGTCACTAAGCTATATTTAGGGTTAAGTAGCCCCCAAGAACTCTAGAAAAAATTAAACTCTTTTTGTAGAGTCCACAAAACTTCAATGTCTACAAATGCTCCCTACTTCAAGGCTTGTTGGAGTGTAGACTTGATGAAATTTAAAGACGCGTCTTGAAATACCGCTTCCATCTTTACGATCCTGCAGCTACAGATTTGTATATTTGATTTATGAGAGAAGAGATGAAGGGCAGATTAGGTCCCATTGGGCGTGCCAATTTGTTTGCAACATAATAATTCATGAAAAATAAACTTCAACCACAAATAAAAATATGAAGAAACAACAATTTTTATTGATAAACGATGTGGGTATAAATCTGTTCCTCCCTTGATTCTTCTCTCTTGATTTTCCCCTTAATTTGAGAGTCATTAGTAGCGTATTTCTCGAACATAGAAATATTTTAATTTGATATGGATTTTCTCCATGAGAGGAGGATTTGTGGATCTTCTTGATGTATTTGATTATCAAGAAAATGGGGTTTTATCCCATTATGAAGATCCCATGAATTTATTGGGACTTTTGAGATGCCTTTTTAAAAGGATATTTGCCCCTTTATATAGGCATAATTCAGGGTTTAGGATAGAGTAGCCTCCAAGAACTCAAATATTATTTGAATTCTTCTTGAAGAGTCCCACCAATTTTAGAACTCTAACAGAAATTGAATTCTTCTTGTAGAGTCCACAAATTTTTTATGTCTACAAATGCTCCCTACTTCAAGGCTTGTCGGCATGTAGACTTGATGAAACTCAAAGACGAGTCTTGAAGTACCCATAGATCTTCTATCTTTACGCCTTTCGGTTACAGATTTGCATAGATGATTTATGAGAGAAGAGATGAAGGGCAGACTTGGTCCCACCGGACGTGCCAATTTATTTTCAACATAATTTAATTCATGAAAAATAAATTTCAACCACAAACAAAAATATGAATAAACAAGAATTTTATTGATGAAGAATATGGGTACAAATCTGTTTCTCCCTTGATTCTTCTCTCTTAATTTTTTCCTTAATTCGAGGGTCGTCAGTAGCATATTTCTCGAATGAAGAAAGATTTGGATATGAATTTCTCCGTAATTCGAGGACTGTTAGTGGCATATTTCTCAAACGTAGAAATATTTAAATTTTGATATGAATTTTCTCCATAATTCGAGGGCCGTTAGTGGCGTATTTCCCGAAAGTAGGAATGTTTGGATTTGATATCCATGAAAGGAGGATTTGTGGATCTTGATGTATTTGACTATCAAGAAGAGAGGATTTTGATCCTTTTGTCATATTCCATGTGCTTATGAAATTACCTAGAGATATTTGATTTCTTTATGAATATCTCATGAATTTGTGGATCTTAGAGATAGCCTCTTTAAAGGGATATTTTCTCCCTTTATATAGGCATAATTTGGGGTTTAAGTAGAGTAGCCACCAAGCTAGATTTAGGGTAAAGTATCCCCCAAGAACTCTAGCAAAAATTGAACTCTTTTTGTAGATTTCACAATATATATATAGTTCTATTTGTAGGCGTAAATTTAGAAATTTACAATTATCATTACTTAAATACACGTTTTTTTATTTACAGAAAAAATTACAATTATTTACTTCCCAAGTAATACACATTTGTACTTGAATTTATTAAAAATATATTCTTAAATTTTTTATATGTATGAAAAGGGTGTATATAAATTATTTTACTTGATTTTGTATATCTGTTTAAAAACAAACAAGATTAGTGTATTGATTGTGTGTGAAATGTGATGTCTAACTAGTTTGGTGTGCTTTTATTTCTTGGGGTCTGAAATTTGTATAAAAATCGGCGTATTTCATTATGTTTTTAAAATTTTATATGTTAGTATGAAAGAATTTTGTACATATTTTAGTGTAGGAATTGTTATGAAAATCGTAAGGAAATGAGGAATGATATCGGAAATTATATAAAAAATTAGTTTATATATCCATCTTATTTACTAAATGGTATTTCTTATTGGGGTTTTAATATATATATATTTGTATTAAAACTACAATAAAAAATGTTATGATTTTTATGTGAATTTATTTGAAAACTAAGTAATATTTTTAGTGGATAAAAATGGTATTGAAATAAACATCAAAACCTAGATAATACGTTTTCCAATGTTGCAATCGAAAAATATAAATCTATATTTTTATGAATTTTTTTTGGCGATTGTGAGAATTATTTTTGGATAATATTAGGTGTCACTCAGAATTTGATTTCTGGTTTTTTGGAGGAAGAAGAAGAAACGTGTAAATTTGTACTTAGATGAAATTTTTTAAACGATTAAAATAAAAAAATAGAGGTGATTGAAGGAAAAAATAGTTACATGCAGTCACCATTTTTTTCGATCTAATAAGACTAAAATCTTTACTGGACTTCAGCTTGTCACTGACAAAAATAGAAAAACCTACATCCATACATGCATACCAATTACACTTACAGATACATGCAGTAAAAAAAGGAAATAGAACACACATGACTTTTAGATTATGGCACAAAGAAATAATGGGCATATTAGAGGAGGCCAAAGGGCATAGCCACCAAGAAGTCCCTTTTATTTTCAATGCTTCATTCTTTATTGGAGAATTTAAAAATAAGGTGTACCATGTTAAAGACACTATTTGTCATATTTGGCTTAGCTTCTAAGGAAAAGGTGACTAAGTTGTCCCTGCAACATCAATTTAAAGTTGATGCAAGTGTAACTGCCTAAATTAATATAATCTGTGACTTAGTAATAATATATGTTGTTTTTTGAAGAAGAATATTTTTGGAGAAGAAGAAGACACTTTTTGAAGAAGTTGAATATTTTTTAGAGAAATTAGGAGTGATTGACATGTGTTAGTAACTGACATCTATTTTAAAGGGTATAGTTTTTTTAACAAAAATAGCAAAATACGTTTTTGAAGAATTTTATTTATTTTAAAGGTCCTATTAATTTATTTTTGTTTTTGTTTTTTTCTTTAAAAGTTGTTATTAGTTGCAATCTAAGAGGAATTTCTATGACTTGCAATATATAATTTAAGGATGTATATTTCAATTTTTTTCCTTTAAACATGTCATGTGAAAAGTCAGAATTAAAGAGTTGCTCAAAAGGGAAAGAAATATTCTTTAGAAGCAGACTAAAAAGGAAAATTAAGACAAACAAATTGAAGTGGAGGAACTATTATGTAAGATCAATATTATAAAATCCAACATGTTATGAAATATAAAGTAAAGAAGAAGAAGAAGAGAGATTGATTATTATTTCTCTTGATGGGTAAATCACAATAAAGGAAAACCCCTTTATTTATAGAGAAAAATTAACATTGGGGTTTCTAACTTTTTTGTAAATAGACATTCACTATATATGGTAAAATAGACATTCGTTGTATATGGTAAAGTAGACATTCACTATATATGGTACTATATTTATAATACTCCCCCTTAAATATCTAATTGATAGATAATGTGCCTCGTTAAAACTTTACTAGAAAAAAACCAATGCACAAAAAATCTAGTAAAAGAAAAAGAGTACACATCTCTAATAATACGCATAAAGGTTGCCTCATTAAAAACCTTACAAGAAAAACTCAATCGGACAAAACCTCGTAAAGAAAAAAGAGTACATCGTGTATTAACTCGCCCTAATGAGAACATCCTTGAATCTTTTACATCTCAATCTTGTGCACCATCTTCTTGAAAGTTGCAGTTGGAAGCGAATGGTGAATAAATCAGCAACATTGTCACTTGAACGAATCTATTGCACATTAATATCACCATTCTTTTGGAGCTCGTGTGTATAGAAAAACTTTGGTAAAATATGCTTCTTTCTATCTCCTTTTATGAATTCTCTCTTAAGTTGTGTTATGCATCCTGCATTATTTTCATGCAAATTCATGGGTATTTTTTTACATTTCAAACTATATTTTTCTCAAATGAGATGTATCATTAACCTCAACCATATATATTTTCGACTTGCTTTATGAATAGTTATAATTTCAGCATGGCTCGAAGAGGTGGCTACGATAGACTGTTTTGTATATCTCTAAGATATGATAGTACACCCCACATATGAACACATAATCTGTTTGAGACCAAGATTTATGCAGATCAGATAAATACCCACCATCAACATAAGATCGGGACTACAATCTTTAGAATAAAATAAGCTTATATCGGTAGTCCTTTTTAGGTACCGCAATATGTGTTTGATCTCATTTCAATGTCTCCTAGTAGGAGAAGAACTATATCTTGCTAACAAATTAACTGAAAAGTCTATTCACCCTTGCAAGATAAAGTAGTACACCAATTGCACAAAGATACAATACTTCATAACCAATTAAACTCGGTATATTTCTCATTTCAGCAAATAATCTATCTCTTTTGAAAACTCTCCAAGAGTTTCAATAATTTTCAAGTTATGAATTTATGCAATATAAGGATTATAAATAAGTTTCCCAGAAAATTTTATATGCTTCAAATATTTTGAATCCTTAAAAGTTTTCACATAAATTTTGTCAAGTGTAATATTCAACATTTCATGTTTGCTATCTTCAAGTGTCTGGATTGCAAATCAAATAAATTTAATGCTTACCAAGATGCATTCTTTTAATATCATTTGATAAAAATTTCTACATCGGCATGCTTAAATAAACATAGAATTCAGATCCTCGTAATCTTTTACAATATTGTGTCACTATTGTATCAAAGATATTATCGATGATATATCATTTTGTACCGGTTCACAATGTGACATAACATTTTGAGATCTCATCACTTTATTATTTTCAGGTATCTAAACCTCTCATAAGATTTCATGAAGTGTTATGTCGTGGGCTCTTCAAGAACACATTGCCTCTTTATTATGATCATTTTCTCTATTTTCTTTTTCAAGAATTATTGCATTTAGAACCGATTGATCTACCATGCTTCATACATGCGGTAGATTTTGTCCTTCAGAGATATTCAATTTGGAGCATTTACAGCTAAATATGAGATTAATATTGGGTCAACAAATGTTCCTAGCATTTGAACTTGAATTAATTGAATGCGGAACATATTGTTGATAATTCACAACATATTTTTAGCTTCTTATTATCTCTTAATCATGTTAGAAAAACTAACATACACCTCAATTTACTTTAGAGAATTCATCTTTGTACATCATGGTATATCCATTGATCAAATGTCACATATCAAAATTACTAATGAAATAATTAGTTACTCACCTTAAACCAATCACTACTAAAAAAGGGGGAAAAACCGACCACCCACAAGTGGTCGGTTTTCTCCAAATTCCGATCACAAAACCGACCAAACTGTGTGGTCGGTAAACAATTGGTAGTTTTTTAAAAATCGACCACCTGTGGTCGGTTTTTCAAAAATATATATTTATTTTTAAAATTTATTATTTTGTTTTTAAAATTTGAAAAAATAACTTATAAAAAAGTAAAAAAAAATAAAAACCAACCACAAGTGGTTGGTTTTTTATTTAATTATTTATTTAATTTTAATAGAAAACCGACCACATGTGGTTGGTTTTCTAATAAATTAATTAATTAATTAATTAAATAGAAAAAGACCACAAGTGGTCATTTTTTTTTAATTGAAAAGTGGTCGGTTTTTCTGTGAATTTTTTTTAAATCAGAAATTGTAAATGCTTTCAAAAGTGTACAACACAACAATAGTTTCAAAAGAGTACAAACTACAATATAATGTGTAAATTCAAAGTACAACAATAGTTTTAAAAGTGTTAACAACTACAACAATAGTTTCAAAAATGTACAAACTACAACATAATATCTAAATTCAAAGTACAACACGTAAAAAAATCAAAAAACTAAAAGTCACCACCATTGAATTCGTCCTCGTCCTCGTCTTCCATATCCCCATCTTTGTTGATATCATCTAGGGGGACAAGTCATTTGCAGTCCAAACAACATCACCAGGACACGGAGGAATAATCCCTGCAGTCTGAATGAAAGAGCTGAATTGCTCCTGCAGCATCCTAATTTGTGACGAAGTTTCGTCCTCCCTTTTTTGCGACCTCTCCCTCTGTTCAGCAAGCTCTTCAGTGAGTTTAGAAACCTTACTTTCTAGTCTTTATATGGTTTCTCTATCAACTGAAGAGGTAGAGTATGCAGGGCCGAACGAACACCTAATATTGTCACCTAAAATATTATTGTGGTATCCGTAGTAATGGCCTCTAGCTGTAGGACCGACAACTTCTCCCCATAACTTCTCCTCTACATGTCGGGGTAGCGGGTCACCCTGAGTTTCAGGAGGCTGAGTACTACGATACTCACTAACGAGCTGCCTATATTTGTCCTATATTAATTCAAAGTAAAGTTAAAATTAAAAGTCAAAAAATATTAAAGTACTTATAATTGTATAATATCAAATTTGAGAAAAACATTCATAAATGCAATATTTGTTTCTTACAAGGGAATCTTTTGCACGAGGTTCAACCCAGACATCTTGATCAATAGTATTTTTTTCTTCTTCAAATGAGTCTCCTCAAATAGCTCATCGTGTGGTATCTCCCTACCCTTTTCTTTTTCCTGCATATTAAAAAATTATCAATATTCAAACAATTAACAATTTAAATAGAAACGAACAGTTAAAACTTAAAAGTTAAATACCAATTTTTCCTACACAGCAAAGATACTTCTGGCACCCGCAGTATGTAGGGAGCCACCCTTTGATGGTGTCCGGGCTTTCCTTCCTTTTTTCCTCAATAATTAGTATCCTTCGCTATTCCAAAGGCGAAGATACAGTTGCCATAAGGGTTTACTAATCCAGTTAGGTTTTACCAACTTGGTTCGAGCATAATCCAACAAACCGGTAAACCTGACTCTACATTTTCTGAAAAAGTTCCTCCTTATAAGAAATGTATTCGCATTATCCCACCAGTAAAATTTCTACAACAAAAACAAAAATATAATATTCAATCATTTGTTCTAACAAAGTTTTAAGTAGTCGATAAGTTAAATTCTTACTTTAAATTCTTTAAACATTCTCTCCCTGTCAAGTTCTGGAACCTGCCGCCAACTGGTCCAGTAGCCGTTGAAGTTTCAACAAATGCATTTTCTCACAGCTTGTCCAACTTTAGCATTCGGCCTAAACCTACAACATAAGATCAAACAGTAATTTCATAAAGCATAATAATATAGTAATGAAAAAATGAATAATATTATTATATTTACAAATCTTACCTTGTCGCAAATGGAATAAGATAAAGCCTCTCATAATCATCTTTGTTTTCTGGCTATGGATCAAGTGATGGTGGATGCACTAGCGTGGGTGGATCTAAAGCACCAGATGGAGTGCCTCCAAGTGAAGATCTCACAACCCAATAGATCCAGCATAATCACTATGTGTAGCTGTGTGACTGCTATAGGAGGGTATCGATGATGGCACATGTCCGGATGTGCCAGCGACCGTCTGATAGTACTATGGTGGACGTGGAACGGTGATGGGAGCAGATTGGGTCAATGTAGACCCATAAAGTGGCCCCATATAAGTAAGAGTGGGAACCGAATGCTGGGACAACCTAGAATACGAGGGTCGTGCTGTCGCGTCAGCAAATCGACCCTCAAATAGGTGAATACTTGTCAGTCGTCTATGAGGTGGATGTTGTCTTTTCTTTTTTGGTTTTGTAAGATCAACTTTTTTCTTACCTTTGTCACCTTTGCCTGTCATCTAAATTATATAAAGTTAACAAGTAGTTAGTTCCTACAAAATGAATATATAAGAAAACATTCCTAATAAGTAATTTCAAGTTATTAATTCACATTTCAAATCGCTCCAACAAAATGAGATAGACAAGAATATTTTAATTACTATATAAATTATGGAACAGTGAAAACAACAATCTTAAACAGTATATTACATGTCAATCTTAAACAAGAAACATAAAGGTAAATATCTAGTACAAAGCATAAAGACATCAATACATAATAAATACAACCTACATAACTAATCCTTCTTTTCTGAAAACTCTCTACTAAACCATTCACCCTCTTTGGAAGTTTCCTCATCTCCTATCCACTCAGCCTCTTCTTGCGCAATATTAACTTCTTCAAATATATTTTCCGGGTGATTCAAATTATCCACTAAGTCAACGTCCACTAGCTGGTGATCAATTTGCATTTTATTTTGATATGCAGTCTCCAGCACATTCTCAACTTCCACCCGTCCCATAGTCTTTGTTTTGATTACATCCCACCAATCAGACTTGTCACTGCACAATAGATAAGGAGCATAATACACTTGTTTAGCATTTTGCGCTAGAACAAATGGATCGTAAACAGGATACAACTTATTATGCTTCACTTCAATGATGTTATGCTCCTTATGTACTCTTGTGCTTGGATCAAACCACTTACATCGAAAGAGGATAATTATTTTTATTGGAAAACTATCATACTCCAGTTCTAAGATCTCGTGTATGATGCCAAAGTAATCAACATCATCATCACCCTTAACCCAAACACCACTATTGTTTGTTTTTCTTGTTCTAGAGTGTTGTTCGGTGGAAAATTTAAACCCATTTACTGTGTAATGGGACATTGCATGAGCTTTAACTGGACCCAAAGAAATATATCTCAAGAGTGAATCGTATGCGGCTGCATTTGGTGAGTGGTGTACCTAAAAATATTATACATATATATATATATATATTATATGTTAGTTGAGGAATGTGTAAATATTTAAAATTTGTAGAAATATTAATACACCTACGAACCTCATATGTAAACCATGTTGCAAAGGATGCGTACACTTAATTTTCGTAGAATTGAGTCTTAAATGAACTGAAGATCCAACATACGAAACACAATTAGCTTCTTTAAGAGAATGAGTAAACAAATAAGATATGTTAAAATTTTAATCTCCTTACTTCAGAAAGGGCTCAACTTTCGAGCAATTCTGCAAGACAAACAAAGTTGTTGTTTTGCGTTTTGTGGGAGTGAACCGGCGAAGTATGGTCTTTTTAGACTTACAACCAGGTTGATTGAAAATTGATATCGGTTGCAAATAAGGCTCATTCACATCGTCTTGATGCCGATTTGGCTGGTTTATTAAACAAACAACTTCATCACGAAAGTTGTATGAACAAAATTGAGACGTTTCTCTTGTAAGATATGCCTCAACTATAGAGCCTTCTACCCTATGTTTATTTTTGGGACCCTTTTTCAATTTTTCAATTGCCCTACACAATCTTAATATTAGATGTTTACTATAGTTAAAAAAGATATGTATGAATTTAAATACATTGCAATTGCTTACCGTTCGAATGGATACATTCACCTAGTTTGAACTGGACCGCCTAGTCGAGTTTCGTGCACAAGGTGAATGGAAAGATGTTCCATCACATCGAAGAACGCTGGCGAAAAAATCTTCTCTAGTTTATTGGTAATAACAACAATATTACTTTTCATTCGCGCCAGATTTTCTTCTTTTAGTGTGGTGGCACATAAGTCTTTAAAGAACAAACTGATCTCTGTTGTTGGTTTCCATATGTTTTTAGGTAAACTAATAAAAGCAATTGGAAGTAATTGTTCCATGAAAACATGGCAATCATGGCTTTTCATTCTATGCAATATTTCCAATGTCATATCGACCCTCTTTTCCTAATTTGAGGCATATCCATCGGACATCTTCAAACTTTGGATCCACACACATATTTGACGTTTTTGGTCCAACTTGAATGTAAAACTAGCCTTGGGTTTAAGAACATTGCCATTGTGCCCCTCCTGTAAGTGTAATTCGCTGCGTTTGTAATATTCTGGAAAGTTAAGCCTGGCCTTAGGATTATCCTTTTTTTTGCCGGTGACATCCATAACTGTGTTGAACAGGTTGTCAAAGTAGTTCTTCTCAGTATGCATGACATCAACATTATTTCTAAGTAAATTATCTGGCCAATATTCTATCTCCCAAAATATACTCTGCTTAGTCCAGTTATACGAAACATCATATCTATCAAGCCTATACAACGGTTTTTCGCTGGTCTTAGGCAAATCCTGAACTATCTGCCAGATGTCATAACCAGACAACCTTGGAGGTGGACCATCATATTCCCTTCTATTCCTTTTGAATGCATTCTTGAGTCTCCTAAATTCATGATCAGGTGGCAGTAAACAACGATGACAATCAAACCATGAATTTTTCCTGCCATGTCTCAATGTGAAAGACTTTATTTTTTCCATGTAGTATGGACAAGACAGCTTTCCAGCTGTCATCCACCCAGACAACATTCCATAAGCGGGAACAGTCCATATTAGATATGCACGTAGATTAAAATTCTGATTAAGAGAGATATCCTAAGTTTCAATCCCCTCATGCCATAAAATTTGAAGTTCATCGATCAAAGGTTGCAAGTACACATCTATTCCGTTTTTTGGATTACGCTGTCTAGGAACAACACAATTCAGAAATATATAGGGACTAGTCATCAACATTTTAGGAGAAAAATTATAAGAAGTAATAAATATAGGCCAACATGAATATGGCGCAGCACCAACTGAAAAAGGAGAGAACCCATCCGCACATAATCCCAAATGAATGTTTTGTGGCTCAGTTGCAAAATCTGGATAAGTTGCATCAAGATGCTTCCAAGCCTCTCCATCAGATAGATGACACATAACACCAGTGGGACTTTTGTGCCATCTCATATGAGGAGTTGAGCTGTTTGAAGCATACAACCTCTTCAACCTTGGTATTAGAGGTAAATAATGCATCGCCTTAATAGTAATTTGATTTTCACTAGAACCATGATTATATCTAGGGTGCTGATAAAACTTACAGGACTCTAGGTTAGCATCTTCCTTAAAGTATAACATGCAGCCATTTTCACAACAATCAATTCTAATCGAGGAGAGACCTAACTTTGACACCAATCTTTTTTCCTTATAGAAAGAATTAGGAACCTCCAAGCCGTGGTCAACTAACTCTTTAATTAGGTCTATCATTGAGTTCATTCCTCCTTCAAAAATATTACAATCAGATTTAATACTTATTAATCTAACAGCAACAGACAAACAAGAGTGCGAACACCCGTTAAACAAAGGATGACTAGCAACATAATTGTTCATAGAATTTGCCCGCTTCACTATTAGGAACATCTTCGACATTTTACCTAAAGTCGTCCCTGTGTTGCATCCCAAAAGCATCGTGCACCATTTCTTTCATCCTAGTATCTTGATATTCATTATGACCTGCAGACCTACTACTTTCTCCAATAACAAAGTTATTTTACGCAACATCACCATGAATACCACGGAATCTAAAAAATTCCTCGTGAAACCCCTTTCTATAAAGATGTTCCTTTACAACTTCTTCACTTACAAGATTTATACCATCACATCTAACACAAGGACAACGAATAGCCCCAAAACGTGTCCAAACATCAAGTGGCTTAGCATGTTCAACGAATCTCTTGACACCTTCAACAACTTCCTCCCTAATACCCATTCAATTATCATTGTTTCGTTGATATATCCATCTATAATCAGGTTCCATCGATGCAATAAATCAGATTCAACTAATTAGATCAAGTAACAAAAATTCAATCAAGTCACCTTAACCATTTTCAAGCAACTAAGTCACCTACCAAACCACATTTAAAACAAGAAATTTCACTTTAAAGTCCCTACATTTAATCATTTTCAAGCAACTAAGTCACCTACCAAACCACATTCAAAACAAAAAAAATCCCCTTTAAAGTCCCTACACTTAACCATTTTCAAGCAACTAAGTCACCTACCAAACCACATTCAAAATAAAAAATCCCCTTTAAAGTCCCCACACTTAACCATTTTCAAGCAACTGAGTCAACTACCAAACCACATTCAAAACAAAAAATCACTTTTAAAGTCCCTACACTTAACCATTTTCAACCAACAAAGTCACTACCAAACCACATTCAAAACAAAAAAATCCCCTTTAAAGTCCCTACACTTAACCATTTTCAACCAACTAAGTCACCTACCAAACCACATTCAAAACAAGAAAATTCTCTTTAAAGTCCCTACACTTAACCATTTTCAAGCAACTAAGTCACCTACCAAACCAAATTCAAAACAAGAAAATCCGCTTTAAAGTCCCTACACTTAATCATTTTCAAGGAACTAAGTCACCTACTAAACCACATTCAAAACAAAAGTTCCCCTTTAAAGTCCCTACACTTAACCATTTTCAAGCAACTAAGTCAACTACCAAACCACATTCAAAACAAAAAATTTTCCTTTAAAGTCCCGACACTTAACCATTTTCAACCAACTAGGTCACCTACCAAGCCACATTCAAAACAAAAAAAATCCCTTTTAAAGTCCCTACACTTAACCATTTTCAACCAACTAAGTCACTTACCAAACCACATTCAAAAAAAGAAAATCCGATTTAAAGTCCCTATACTTAACCATTTTTAAGCAACTAAGTCATCTACCAAATCACATTCAAAACAAGAAAATCTGCTTTAAAGTCCCTAAACTTAATCATTTTCAAGCAACTAAGTCACCTACCAAACCACATTCAAAACAAGAAAATCCCCTTTAAAGTCCCTACACTTAATCATTTTCAAGAAACTAAGTCAACTACCAAACCACATTCAACACAAAAATTCCCCTTTAAAATCCGTACACTTAACCATTTTCAACCAACTAAGTCACCTACCAAACCACATTCAAAATAAAAAAATCTCCTTTAAAGTCCCCACACTTAATCATTTTCAAGTAACTAAGTCAACTACCAAACCACATTCAAAATAAAAAAAAACTCTTTCAAAGTCCCTACTCTTTGTTGACACCCAATTTTGACTCTCCTTTTTTCCTTTAATTACTTTTCCAATGCTTCTTGGCCCTAAATAATTTTCAAAAATTAAATAAAAATAAGATTCATATTTTTGTTTCTATTTCTACAAGTTTTAATAAAAAGGGAATTTATTTTTATTTATAAAATTACTTTAATTAAATATAATTAAATATTTTGACATCAAAATCACAAAATATATATCTTTTGGTGGTCGCATTCACATTCTTTCTAATTTTATTTTTGGGGCAGTATTGTGACCTTATATGTATATTTTTATTACACAAAATATATTTTTATAAGATGTACATATATTATTATTATATTCTTATTTTTATGTATTTTATTATATTCTTATATATACGTATTTTGTTAATAGGAAAGTCGCAAAATATTAAGCTAGACGTCTGTACAAATTATGTCTATAAACTAAAACAATAATTTTAAGAATATCAGAAAGCATCGATAAATTTAATTTCAATAGAAAAAGAGTATTCGGGCTAACAATAATCCAACTTCTTTTTTATTTTACTTTTTTTTTCACCCGAACCCAACTCTTATTTTATGAATTTCAGCAAGGCGCCCGGATATCAGCCCGAGTTAGAATAATTTCTATGTTCGCTACGTCATTTCGCCTTAACAAATATAATTTGACCCAATCTGTCGATTTATTTTGAATTCGAGGGATCTCGAATTTTCAAATGTTGATATATATATATATATAAATATATATATATATATATATATATATATATTATAATTTACCTTTTTATATATTTTTGAAATTTGAACTGTTCCGATCAAAGACTGAACGCATCAAAAAATAATCAATTCTTAATCAATTTTTTGTGTATTTATTTATATATAATTTGTATTATTATTTTTAAGGTGCTATTAGATCGGACGGATCAAAATGGGTCAATATGTGCAAGATCAATGCATTAAATAAAAGAGTTCACGCATCTGCTTTTGGCAAAAATACGCGTAACTCTCTTCCTAAAACAATATTGATAGTTCTCCATCATCTCTTTCCTAAAACAAAAACAACGATGGCCTCCTTCCCCTCTTCTCCTCTTTCCCTTCTCCTCTACCCCAAATGAGAAACCTTAAGATCTCCATAACTGGCCACCGTCTGCCACCTACCCACACGAATCTTCCATTTTTATCACCCCAAGCCAGCAAATTGTCAAAAATCAGAGAAAATCAGTCCCTAATTTGTGCAAAAATGAAACTTTCTGAGGATTTGCAGCTAAATCTTGATAAAACTTGAAATTTTTACATATAAATGTCATAATTTTGAATTCAAATCTTATCTCCATAAAAATATTCTTCAAATCCAGACTTTGGAGTTCAGATTTAGGCTATAAATAGCCCCAAAATCGCCATCATCAGGAACAAGTTGGAGATTAAAGGAAAATCGGACTACATTCACAAAAGTTTCACTAGAAAAGTCACAAAAAAGTTGTTGGTTTCTTCTCTTAATTTTTGTGTTTGATCGAGTCCTAAAATTTGAGTTTTGGCGGCAGGAATACTCAACAAGAAGCCCAAGTTTGTTGCACAATACAAGGTGCGAATCCGCTTTCTTTTAATTCATTTTCTTTTTCCTCCCTTTGTGCATGTCGATTCTGTGAATACAAAATTAATTGTGATCGCTAATTAGTGTTGTTGTTGTTGTCTTGATGTTACGGATGGGAGTGTGGTTATAATTTTAGTTATCTGATCCGCAAGCATGTCATTTAATTTAGATTCTGGCAGAAAAAATAATTTCTGGTACAAGTTTCGGTCAAGTTTTAAGTTGTCGTTAATCCCAGTGGGTCTAAATATGATCGTTCATCGGGTTTAAGTTGTTGTTTGGGTGTGGGTGGTTAAGTATTAATTCTATTAGTCTGTAGAATTAGGTGTACAATGTGAATTTTTTTATCAAGCTTACGTTGGTTTTGACTCAGAAATTGATTCATGCATAAACATTTGATTCTCTTATTGTTCCGTTTAACCTATTTTTCTTTTGCCGAAAAGCACAACTTTTCCAGTCATATTATGTGTATGTAGGAGTCTGTGTGCATGCCTCGCTCTTCCCTTTACTCTATTTCCTTTCAATTTTCAAATGCATGCTTAATATGGAATCACGGATGACTTTTAAATATATACCACGCATTTGATTGTGTGAATTTCCCCTTCCTTCTCTACTTTCTCTTCATCTCATTTTTTTATTTTATTTTTATTATTATTTTTGGGACATGTTGTTTTCTGTCGTTAAGTTTTGTTGTTGATGCCTTCAACGACCCCGTGAATAGGATAAGTCAAACTTCGTGAAATCGCCTTTGGTTCAAAACCAACTTCTATGAATACATGACCGATAAATACGCGAATGGCTTGGGCTACCTCAGATTCAGTTCATATTAGCACCTATGTTCGCTCCCAGCAAACTAAGTTTGGTATAGAGCTTTGAAGTTGTCCAGTTGCTTGATGTGGTTGCTTTAAACATTAATATTGTTTGTTGCTGTATTTGGTCCTATGAGCAAGTATCCGGGTCTATTTCAAGATCACATTTGTGTATATACAAGTTCTTGGGCACTAAAATACAAGACATAATTTGGTTTGATTTCCAATTATGGTATTGCTGTCCATTTTTCCGTAAAATTAGGTCCGACAACATGATTTTATTTTAAGTTTCATGGTTGTCCATTTTATGTAGATATGGTTTGGGGTCGTTTAATGGGTATTATAGAAAAGTACATTTCAATTCGTTTGTCGTAAAACAGACATCTCCTTTCCGATTCGATTAACGCTATTTTACTATTGTTATTCACTAAGTAGTTATAGATTTTGGGTACTTTATTCTTACAATTGCTTGAAGGGCATGAGTTGGTTGCTTATAGATTTGAGTGTCTCAATTCTGGTTGTGATCTATGTCATTCTATTTATATATATATTTAGCTTGTTTCTAATCTGTTTCCTCATTCTTTTCTTTTACATGTACACTTGAGAGCTAGAGTTCCGCAATGGAACTCAATTTGACCCGTAGTATTGGGTTAACGGCTATAAGATCACAGAGCTTGGGGTCTAAATCGCTAGGAGTCGTTTCCTTCTATGAGAGCTTATAGTATCTAGTCCTTTACCTCTCTCATGACTTTATTATTCGCGTTTGTTTCACTAAGTTTGTGTTACTTTGATTATGTATTTTTATATGGCCTTGATTGAAATTGATAACCTTAGTTAATTTAATTTTGTTTAAAGTTTTAATCATCTAGAATTGATTTTATTCGGCCAATTTCATATTTATTTGATATTCATAGATGTAATAATGGTATATATGGTTTAACCACTCCTTCTTACCACTTTAACCTACGAATCAAACTTTTTATTAGTAAATGGTCAACCTTGTCTTTTAAATGCAACTTCAAAGGGAAATATATTTTTGTAATTGAAATAAAATGTTTGGTTATAGTCCTTTTACAAAATACTTAATTAATGAGTTTTATCACTTTAATTAAAAAATTTCAAATAAATAGTTATAAATAGGTTTCAACTAGTTAACCCTCTTATGTTTTCAAGTAGCTCATCTATCAAATTTGATTCTTCGTTTAACTCAACATAATCTAGACGTTTATTACATTACACTTATTCCTAACGTTATTTTAAGTTTTCAGATTTTACAAATCTCCAAACAGAAGGTATGCAGACATTCGTACACTACCATATATAAGGAATATTTTTCACTATTACTATTCTTATTCTTACTATTGTACTATTATTACATATTATCATTTGTGTGTTATATCAATTCTACTGCCACATTTTGCTTTACTCGCTTTCAATATATTGAAATCTCATAAATCAAGTAAATTTTTGCATTTTTCATATACTCTCACATATATACATATTTATGTTTATCTTACAATGAATGAACTCTCGCATACTTTAGAATATACTTTTCTATTTTTATAATGACTTGTTTATGTATTTGACTTAATATACCTTTAAACATATTTTCATATAAAATTATGACGCTTCTATATTTTCTACTACAGGTATAATAAAGGTACTACTCTTCTCCATATTTCTGGAAACATTCATATATGTATTTTGCAATTGTCATATTACGTCCTTGTATATTATTGTATTACATCTTATATACCTTGAATATCATTTTCAATAATAATAAAAAATTTCTCATCATTGTTTTAAGCAAATAACAAAATAAAGTTTTTCTAATATTTTTCTAAACTAAGCGTAAGGACTATCTTCGAATAGGCCCAGAGGGGTGCCTAACACCTTCTCCTCGGGTAACTAAAACCCTTACTCCGAATCTCTAATTATTTTCGAAAGACCAAAACAAAGTTTTCTACAAAAAAAAAAAATGGTTTCTCCTAATTTTCCTAAAAAGTTAGGTGGCGACTCTAAAAAATAATTTTCAAATCCCAAGAGTCACTAAACGCTACCATACGTCGTGTGCTGTTTCGACTGGTTTGAAATAGGGCACGACAGAATGAAGACTCTACTGGGGAATAATGAACTTAGGTTTTTTACCTTAACATTCTTAGTTTAGGATTTTTATGCTTTATTATGTTATTTGCTTTACGTATCTTTATTATGTTATTTGTTATTTGCTTTACGTATCTTTATATGTTATTTGTTTTTGTGTGAAAGGACAACCAAATCCAAACTTGCGTTCCTTCACTTACATTTTCCTATTGAGTCTTTGGCCATACACAATTCACACACTGTGGTTCACGCGGGGGGTGTATCTACACTCCCCCAAACCTTCTTTGGATTCTTTAGTTTCAGAGTTGATGCAATTAGGTTAGTGCACCTTCTCGCAACTATTCAGTCTCATTCTCAAACATTTTGGAAAAAATCTTACTCTAGAAATAGGTCATGTCTCATAAACCCTAGGCGCGACGGTCCAAGGCATCGTCATCGCAATTAGGAAACCACCCTTTTGTCAAAGGTTACAAATCTGTCGACATATTTTGTATGATGATTGATGTTAACGGTCTAAACTAAAACACATAATGGATTTGAGATAAATGACTTATCATATCGTTTACCCTTTCTTTCATATGGATACCAACCAAACCATACTAAACATCCAAATGATTGCCTCAGTCCCCCAAAACTTACAAACCTGGTAGCAAAATATCCAAGCCGTGCATGGGTCCGAAGTCAGAGAACACTTAGGCTCTTTGGTGTTCCTCATAGATATTTAGGAAAATGAAGAACTCGTGAAACTATTGGTTGAGCTTTGGGATCAATCCACCACAATATTTCAGTTTACAGACTTTGAAATCACCCCAACTTTGGAAGACATCAATAGCCTCACGGATTTGCCTCTTGAAGAAAGGCTGCCGTTAGTCCCGTCGGCCATGATCGGAAATGGTTTTCTGCATACTTTGGGTTTACGAGCAGACCATTCACCGAGGATCATCAGATACAATTGGTTTAACTTGGGTTACCTGTTTCAAAGATTTGGATATCTAATGAGCTATGACCATCACCGAGAGGACTTCGCTTGTAGCAGAACTAGGTGGGAGAGTGTTCGCACCATGTCTTTCGCACTTGCCTTACTGGGAATTCTAGTTTTCCTCGAAGAAGGTGCCATATCAACATCAACTTGATGCCTTTGTCTCCTACCATGTTCACCGATTTTGAGAGACTGATGTTAGTGCCAATGTTGCTGGCAGAATTATTTCGAGCTTTGTTTGCTTGATCGAGAGAGAATGATTTCTCTGGTGGATGTGACTTGCTACTTTAAATCTAGGCCGTAGAACACTTCTATCAATGAGCTCCAATCGAAGACAACTTAGAGGACATCCCCAACATGATACAAAACCATGAACAAAGGTTGAGATTTTGGGAGGCACCACTACGACCAGAAGAATGATGGGCTTATCTGACGTACCTCATAGGAGATGCCATCCAATGAAAGCTTTCTGGGATCACAGGGAGAGCACTATTAAGAAGGTACACTAGTTATTTTATTGAGCTGATTGTATTGGAAGGAATCCAACCATACGCTCCACTTAGAGTTCTACGTCAATTCGGCATAGAACAAAATATCCCTTTATGGTCGCCCATGGATCCAGCGGAAATTACTTATGAAAAACAAGTGCCTTGGGACAGAATTACAAAGCTGCGGGAAATGTGGATGAACATATTAGCAGAAATTGGACAAACAACTTGGTGCACCTCAGGGTATTACGCATGGAAAGTAGAAGGAGGTCCAATAACACGACCAAGCTGGGAAAGGATTCCTGGGTTGGTGGACTACGATATGGTGTGTCACGTGGAGAGGGAAATATTACCTCACATGTATCTTACCACCTCCATGTATCGAAAGGTAGTTCCGGTATTTGTGGATGACATGATTCCTCCAGACGATAATGATGATGTTAGGGAAGGCACAAACGAGGAACTAGGCGACCAATCCATGAGGAATGAAGATAATTCAGACTACCCAGAGTGGCTGATAAATAATCAAGATTTCATGGACTATTTTTTGTGCCCAGGAGATGACGATGACAACGGCCCCACTTGGCCTTAGACTTCCTTTCTTGTTACACTTTCTATATTCCCTAAAAATCCATATGGCCAACCCCTTGTAAGCCCTTGCGGCCATCCTTGTACTTTCTTTCTAAACTAACTTTGATCTATTTCAATGTAACCATTTGAAGCCTTTGTTCAATGAAAGTCATATTTATTATCAAATCCAAATGTGTTTAAATAAACCATTTATCATCAAATTGATTGGAACGTAGGCCTACCTCTGGCGAAAAGAGGCTTTATATTAGGACGCGTTTGGATGTCATCAACTTGGCGTATATATATGTTACTTACTTGTTACATTTTCATTATTTCCCAAACTAACATAGTTTTCTTTTGCTTTTTCTTTTCTTCTTTTATTTTGTTTATTAATCCCCGATAAAAATAAAAATAAAAAGTTGATTTGTGTCGACTGAAAAACTGGCGGAATCCCAAACAACCTTCGATCGAAAGACAAAATGACTAACAGAGATAAGGCTGTGATGATCCCAATGGATGACACCGAGGGTTCTAAATGGCCGTCAGATACTCAAAATGATGATCAAATGGCCAATATGGCACAGGAAATTGAGGTCCTAAAAGAAGAACTCCGTCAAATGCAGGATCTAAGCAAGCTTACAATAGCTAGCTTTCCCGCTCAGCCGCAGGCTCCAAGTATTGAATTACCTCCAAGCGCTTCCGCTAACCAAGCAAGTATACCGCATGCTCAATCCCCACCAGCTCTTCAACCTACTATCAGAACTATACCTACTTATTCATTTCCTGCCCAGAACTTTACAGTTCCAGTCCATCCAAAAATGCAGCACATACCTGAGGCATATGTCACTTGTGAGATACCTGTTCCACCTATATATGCTACCGAAGCTCCTATTTTCGCAACATTTGCGACTCTTAAGGTTCCATATGAGGTTGATCGATATGCAAGATTGGGAAAAGATGTCCAATCAAGTAAAAAAGGGTCTATAGCAGCCCAGCTTGAGAGTCTAAAGAGAGAATTCAGAAACATGCAAGTCACCAGGGGAACTGAAAGTTTGAACTACGATGACTTATGCATTCATCCAGACATCGACATGCAAGTGAGATACAAACCACCAAAGTTTGATGTGTTTGACGAAAAAGGTGACCTGCATGCACACCTGAGGGCTTACTGGGACAAGTTGGTTGGGGTAGGAAGGAGCGAGAAGTTGAGAATGAAGTTGTTCATTTAGAGTTTGTCGGGAGAAGCTTTGACTTGGTACATCCGAAAAGACTCTCGTAAGTGGCGTGACTGACAGGAAATGACTGAGGATTTTATGAGTCGCTTTAGATTTAACACTGATATTTCCCCAGACAGGTTCTCATTGGCTAACATACAGAAGAAGCCATTCGAATCATTTCAAGAATATGCATGGCGATGGAGGACCAAGGCTGCAAGGATCCAGCCTCCACTGGATGAAAGCGAGCTCTCCAAATATTTTATCCGAGCATAAGAAGGTGTTTACTTTGACAAGATGATGTCGATGATGGGCCAAAAGTTTGCAGAGTTGGTTAAAATGGAAGACTTCATAGAAGAATCCATCAAGTCGGGGAACATCCAATCTATGGCTTCACTGCAAGCTGCAAGTAAGGCTATGCAGACTGGTTCCATTAATGGTAATAATAAAAAGAGGGAAGACATCTCAACCATCATATCATACTACTGACCAGGAAATTCTTCTCACCATTACCCTAACAACCCCCAAATTATTGCACACGTCCCAGTGTATAATACTCAACCGCATTATAATCCGTCTTGAGCTCCAGCATACCAAAATCCACAAAGACCATACACCCCTGTCCAAGGTCCAGCTCACCAAAATAGACCAGCCTATGCGCCCAGAACACGTCCAAATTTTGAAGCCAGAAATATTAGCACTTACACACCAATTGCAGAACCTTTGGCCCAGTTGTTTGAGAGATTAAGGGTTGTCAGTTTGTTTCATCCAATTGAGGGAAAGGCCCTTAATCCAACCTCTTAAAACTTTAATGATAGCAAGTGGTGCTCCTATCATTCAGGAGTCCAGGGGCATAAAACGGAAGACTGTTACAGCTTGAAGAATCAAATTGAGTCTCTGATAAGAAGGAATATCATCAAATGCACCGTCGCAGCTCCCAATGTGAACAATAACCCCTTGCTAAATCATGGAAATTGAGAAGTCAACATGATTACTCTAGAGGGGGAGTACGATTTGGAAGAAACAATTATGCCCACATGGAGCGCAGAGGGGATCGCCACTGCATCCCCAGCACAACCATTTATCACAGTTCAGTTGAGGGAGCCTATAACTGTTCATACCTACCTACCGAGAGTCATAGTGACCACATCAGCCACTGGTAGGACCAACTATAACACCAAGGCAGTCCCATGGGACTATCGAGCATGGGACTGCCGAGCTAAAGCCAAGGGAAAAATAATAGACGCTGTTACGGCTCAAGGGATGACCAGGTTGGGAAGGTGTTATGCGCCAGAGGAGCCAAATCGTGGAGTTCTCCAGAAAGATCAAAACCCAGAGAGAAATATCACAGATGTTGAAGCTGCAGAATTTTGGAAGAAGATGCAGCCCAAGGACTATTCAGTCGAGGATCAACTCAAGAAGACACCGGCCCACATATCCGTCATGTCTTTGCTTATGAGTTCTGAAGCCCAAAGAAATGCTTTGATGGAAGTGTTATCTGGGATTAGCATACCAAAGGAAAGAACTAGCAAAACTTTGGTTGCAGCAATCGAGCGAGTGGTAGAGGCAAATAAGGTCTCTTTCCATGATGATGAGTTACCATCAGAAGGAGCTGCACACAACAAAGTGCTCCATATTACGGTCAGATATCATGACAAGATTGTGAACAGGGTCTTGATCGATGGTAGTTTGGGTTGCAATATCTGTCTGTTCTCCACTCTAAGAGATTTGAGTGTGAATATAGAAGATATAAGGGAGAGTCAGGTTAAAGTTAGAGCCTTTGGTGGGTCGCAAAGGAGTGTCATCGAGGAAATTTACTTATTACTGCAAATAGGACCAACAAAATTTCCTATCCTATTTCAGGTCATGGATGTGTCATCTAGCTACAACCTGTTGTTGGGGAGGCCATGGGTCCACATGGAAAGAGTCATTCCTTCCACTCTCCATCAATGCATGAATTTTGAATGGGGTCGTACAGAATTTACTGTCCATGGAGAACTCAGTCATCCCATTTATTATGTCAATTCAGTCCCAGTCACCGAGGAGTTAGATGGAGCCACTTTTCATACTTTGGAGATCATGCAAGCTGGAAGGATCAATGAGAAGGCAATGCCAGCTAAAGAAAAAATGTTGAATGCTGGAAAAATAGTTGCGTCGTAGATGTTGAAATATGGGTATCATCCCAAGATAGGACTAGGACCCAGATCCAATGGTATAGTCGAGCCAATCCAATTAAAGCAGCAGAAGGGTACTACAGGGCTTGGATATGAGCCCATTTCTGGAGTAGCCTGTAGTAAAGGATTTGGAATGACAGTATTTGTGCGAGCCCAAGTCCTAATTTCAAAACAAACAGAAGATAAAGATATCACAGAAGGAATAGGAAATTTGTTTGTGGTCGTGATCGAAGAAGAATCGGAGATAGATTTCAAGAAGCTCACCATCCTTGATGCCGATTGATAACGCTCAATCTACAGCTCTCGTTTGAGTGTAAAGAGGTTGTTAGCAAATATAGAACCCAACCTGGGTTGGGTGTCGATCCCACAGGGAATAGCTTGGCCAACAAGTAAGTAAAATTACTAAACTTTTGGTGCAAGTCTCGTAAGAAGGGGGGATTCTTGTCTTGCAAGTAATGTAAAAAAAAGCTGAAAATAATAAAGTAAAAAGAGAGAGATTGTTACGTTGGTTGTAAACAATGAGAATTGAAGCGTTGGGGTTATGTCCACCTTCTGAGGTATACGTCTCTATTGGCTATGAGTGTGTAGAATTCTGTCATGCAATTGCTTATAGAGAATTGTAGTCGATGGTAAATCCAAGCGTCTCTCGACCTAAACAAGGACTATTTCACTTTAACTCTCTTGAGCTTAAAGCGTATCTAACGGTACGAATTCTCCAAGAGGTTAGTCCAGTTACGGAACTAGCTTTTTAATAGGAAAGGGTGTCCTACTACCTTGACATTATCTCTTTTCCAGACAAATAACTTTTCTCTCGAACAAGTTAAATGTTAGACTGGCGTATTCTTGCGTTTGCAACCGCAAAGAATGTAGATTAAGATGAAGAGAATAATGATATAAGCAATATACGTGCCTCGAACTCACAAACTCACAGCAATAGATAGTATCTCATACGGCTTCCATAACCCCAACAGAGAAGTTTAGTTACCCATGAATGCGAAGGAAATCACGATTGACATTGTTATTATATCACGATATTGAGTAATGGCGTGTAGATCAAGTGATAGGCGTGAGGCGTGATTCCTTAGCAAGTAACGATTCTCTTGTTGTGGAATTTAAGAATAGAAGAGTAGAAGAAGAAAAATAGAATTAATGGAAAGATTAGAAGAATTGTAGAGTAATAGAATTGAATTGTAAGACGAGAAGTTAAGAAGATGTTCCAAAATCTCTAGCATGATAGGGTATTTATAATACCCATATCCTAATCCTACTAAGCTAATGAAATAAATAACCAAATCCTATTAGAATAATGAAATACATAACCTAATTGTACTAGGTTAATGTATCATTGTCAAAATCCAGCTTTGTGTCTGTAAGTCCCCAAAGTCTTCAGAATTGTTGTTTTAGCCCGGAACAGATTTTCCATGCAGCAGTTTTGGTCCTTTAGGCGTCCCACTTCCTTCTCCTTCGTTCGTGAGCTTTTTTTTGCGTCAAGTTAGCCATAAAATGCTGTATTTTGCATCATTTATACCTGAAACTTTCCTAGTCATGTTCGTTAGCTCATTTACGGGAAAAAGGACTAAAAGTGCATGAAATATATAATTTGTTCTCAAAACTAGGCTAAAATATGGGCAAAATATATTGATATAGGCGTGTAAATCCGCCTATCATCAACACCCCACACTTAGAGCTTTGTTCGTCCTCGAACAACATATCATGTCCTTCTAAGCATCAACTTAAGGTTTTTACAGCAACAACACAAAATATTTATTAAGACAAGCACAACGATTATCAACCAAGAGTAGCTTTCCGACTATAAGTAGAAACAATTTAACCTCAAGTATAGACTCGTGATGGTGATCAACTCGCATGCAAACGTTAAAGTGCACAGAATCATATACAACTATCCAAAACTCATCAACCATGTGTGTCTCACCATATAGTACCCATAATCACTCACAAATATAGCATATTTTTCAAACATGGGTATCAAAATGTCCTTGCTCTCACTCTCACAAAGAGTTCATATGTAGCGACTGATGACCATAGGCTTGCCCTTAATGTAATACTCTACTAAATGTTGGAATGTTAAGATTAGGATCAAGTAGGTCTTTTGATGGTTGTAATGTAGGCTAAGGGACGGGTAGGACTATTTTGGCCAGGAATAGTGACTAAGTTCCTAAGCGCTTTAATACATCACTTTGTATCATTGACACTTTTTTCTTTCAACCTTTCTTCTTTCTTTGGTTATACCACCCTTGTTCTCCTCTTTTGTTTTTCAATTTTAAGCACAACTCGCTTTTCAGCTTTCTTTTCCTTTTTCTTTTCACAACATACCTCTTATGATAGCACTTTCTTTTTCATAACACATTCAAGCACCATTACAATTTATAGCATCATACTCACCCAATTTCCTCTTATGTTGTCACATGACTTTTTCACTTTAAAGCACTTAGGAATTTGGATCAAATTATGGTCTTGAAAAAAATGGATTAGGCTTACATACAAGGTTGTCAAAGAAATAGGCTAAAGGCTCAAAAGGGTTTAACTAGGATGATGTCCATGGGTAGGTAAAACTGAAGGTAAACAAATATGGGTTGCCAAAAAAATGCCTAAATCATATAATAAACTTACACTCCTTATTTTCTCTTTGCATACATACCAGGCAAGTTCTAGCATCAGCCATACACATAAATTATACGATTATCTCACACACACACGGCACATGGTCGACTTGCTTGGAAGTAATATAGACTCTCGACCCAACAAGTGAAGGAATTGAACCACACAATATCACATAATGAGTCACAACTAGAGCCTAAACGTATCAATAGTCACAATTGTAGCACATACTCTTGTTATAATCTCATGCTTCCTATCAAAATAATTTCATGCGAAGCTAGAAAAAATTTACTACTAAAAAAAACGAAACAAAAACAAAGCAAGCAAACATAGATGCGATAGAGAAGTATAGCATACGATACCTCCACCCCACACTTAAACGGGACACTGCCCTCAGTGGAAAATAAATACGAGGAACCTGGTTAGTCGGACTCTTCCTCATTGTCGGGGGTCATACCCCCTTCGTCGGAATCATCATAAGAGTCGTCGTCAGAGTTCTCCTCCTCGTCAGAGTCTGGCAAGCGTCGATCGTCATCAGTTGGCACATCATCATCTAGAGGTTCCTCAAAGTATATGTCCACTCCACACATCTCCCGTGCATGCATGTTCATGGGATAGTCGTGGTACAGCTGTTGGAGCTCTGCAGCAGTTGGAACACGACCTCCGCTCATCATTGTAAACCTCATTATGTCGTACATATGGCGGGAGAAACTCCCATCCCGATCATGTCTCTCTGTCGTAGTAAGGTTGATGTCATGTGTTGATTCAGCTTCTTTGACCTTTGTGAGGTCAACCTTCTTCGAATTGTGTGGGAGTTTATGATCAGCTGGTTCCTCTTCGATATTCTCCTTCCGCAAGATTGCTGTCAACAAATTGCCAAATGTGAAATGGGACCTTTTGTGTAGTCTGGCCTTCCTCATGGTAGATAGAATGATTTCCCCAAAGTTGATAGGGACATTCGTCATCAAAGCATAGACGAAACACACTCTATCTCTTGATATCTTAGTGTATTGAGTCCCAGGAATAAGACATGAGTTGACAATGCGCATCCAGATTCTTGCTTCCCTATTTAGTGGAGCATAGGGGAAGGTGTTGTGTCGGCCGGTTTCTTTATGTCTGCCCCACCTTGCCATTGATCTACTTCCACAAAGCGTGTGTCGTATTTCTCTATAAGGAGGCCTGCTGTACAGCTCTTTGAATGGTTCTGTGTCGATTGAAGGTAAGCCAAGAAAAGAGTTGATCCAGTCCGCAGTGAGCTGTAACACCTGGCCCCAAATTTTGACTTCATTTCCTGTTGTGTTCGGCGACCAGTTGGCATAAAACTCTCTTGTTAGATCAAGATTACACTCTCCCATGTCGCGTAAGATGAAATCCAACTTCAAAGCCATTATTTTTGCCAACATACGCGGCTCCTTCTTTGCTAAGGTATCCTTGTTGATCAAGTCGACGTGCACATATTTTCTTTCTTTGTTGCTGCTGTACCATGCTTTGTCTTCTTCCTAAAGAACCCATTTTATTCCAAACATTCTGTGTGGTAGTTGTGCTGAGGATGATTCTCCTTGGTCTTTTCGACTTCTCTTCTTGCCCTTTTGGGAAGTGGTCGCCTTCTCCTTGCCTTGCCTCGATTTAGGTGCCATTGTTCCTGAGACTAGAAATAGTGTTAGTTGCAGCACAGTCTCACTTGATACAATCTATAAGCAAGCATTAGGGGTACCACCCCACACTTAGTTTTGTTAACACAAATCAGTGAGGTGAAAGTAGTCGATTTACTCAGATTTCGTCGAGATACGTTTTAGAATTGTATTCCGACAAGAAAATCAGCAATGCATCACTTACTTGCAGCCATTGGACTACTTTCATGGTAGATATAGCAACACTCCTACATAGGGGTTACTACATGGAATCGTTATTCTTACAACAATCACAACCTCCTAAGTCGATAGGCACTATAAGTCTTATCCCGATGGCCGGGATAGTCTAACATGTAAGTATCCAAACAACAATCTTAAGCAATATTCATAGCCATAGCAATTCCGCAAATATCATAACAATGCTATTGAAACCAAATTCAAGTCGGAAACAAGTCAAGATTTTCCTACGTATATGTTCACTCACATGATTTTGCAACAACAATCCAAACACATGAACATCACCAACAATCTTATATAATTTAGCAATTAATAATAGCCATAGCAACGTAGTACTTACGAGAAATAAATGAAGAATAAGAGAGTACTTACTTGCTTGAAACTTGTGGAGATGGTTTTGTGAATTGGAAGAGCAAAAGAAGAAAATTTTGAGAAGATTTGGAAGAGTATGCGGCGCCTTTTAGGGTATTTTCTATTGTGGTTGTGTTATAAAACTAAGTCACCTTTATATAGGAAGAGTATGGGTCGGGTTATGACCCATTTACAATCGGTTTTGGGGACAAAAATCCTACATATGCGGCGCATTGTCTATGGCATAATGGGACATATGCGGCGCATTGACTATGGCATAATGGGACATATGCGCCACATAGTCTATGGCATTTGTAGACATATGCGCCGCATAGTCTATGGCATATGAGATACTGAGACCAAATGCCATAGCATAGGCGGCGCATAGTCAAAAGCATACCTAGGAATAGGCGGCGCATAGTGTATAGCACACTAGATTACGAGACCTTAGGCTATAGGATAGGTTGTGCATCGTTCGTGGCCTAGTTTTACCAAGGCCTAGCCTTCCTCGAAGCCTATTTTGGCGTGAGAAAGGCTCAATCCATAGCCTTATGCATCACCCTTCCTAACTTACCAACTTTACCATACAATGCATCCAAATCGTCAATTGAAATCAATCTCCTCGTTGACTACTTCTTGCACCTATATTCGCTCAAACAAATAAAAACGATTAGTACGATGGGTTGCCTCCCACCAAGTGCCTTAGTTTTGGTCGTGGCACGACTCTTATTTTTGGATTTTTCATTTATCAAAATCAAAACAAGTACTAGAAGAAACGATAAAACGATAAAACGATAAAACGATGGGTTGCCTCCCATCTAGCGTCTTATTTATTGTCGTGGCTCGACGTAGTAATCTCGAGTACTTAGACTTCGTCGAGATAAGTGATGGCCATGTCATTCATCGAGTCAAGAGGACCGATATAAGGCTTAACACGTTGGCCATTCACTTTGAAGACAACACCCTTATTGCCTTCCAATTCGACTACTCCAGACGAGTAGGCTTGGATAACTTTAAATGGACCAGACCACTTAGATTTTAACTTAACTGGGAAGAGCTTAAATCTGGAGTTGAAGAGTAGTACCATATCACCCTATTGGAAGTTTCATCGAACAATCCGCTGATCATGATACTTCTTCATCCGCTCCTTGTATAAATCCGATCTTTCATATGCATGGAGACGGAACTCATCTAATTCGTTCAGCTGCTCCAACCTCAGATTCTTCACATCATCCCAATTCAGATTCAAGTGCTTCAATGCCCACAATGCCTTGTATTCAAGCTCGATGGGTAGATGACAAGCCTTCCCATAAACTAGTTGATAAGGAGACATGCCAATGGGTGTCTTGAATGCAGTCCTATATGCCCATAGTGCATCATCTAGCTTTCGAGACCAATCCCCCCTACTTGCATTAACCGTCTTTGCAAGGATTTGCTTAATCTCGCGATTGGAAACCTCTACTTGTCCACTAGTTTGGGGATGATAAGGCGTAGCTACCTTGTGTTGCTTGACACCATACTTGGCCAATACAGATTTGAATAGCTTGTTGCAAAAGTGAGATCCTCCATCACTTATGATAGTACGAGGTACTCCAAAGCGAGAGAAGATATTCTTCTTTAAGAACGCTACAACACGCTTTCCTTCGTTGTCAGCTAATGCTACAGCTTCAACCCATTTCGAAACATAATCCATAGCAACCAAGATGTACTTTATTCCAAATGAATTCACGAATGGACCCATGAAATCAATACCCCACACATCAAAGAGTTCTACCTCCAGAATTTTGGACATAGGCATTTCATGGTGTTTTGAAATAGCACCTTGACGTTGGCATTGGTCACACCTTCTCACATAGCCGTATGCATCTCTGAATATCGAAGGCCAATAATAACCACTTTGCAATACTTTTCTTGTCGTTCGATTGCCTGCATGATGTCCTCCAACTTGCGAAGTGTGGCATGCTTCCAATATAGTAGGCACTTCTTCATGGGATATACATCGTCGAATGATCCCATCCGCGCATCTTCAAAACAAATAAGGTTCATCCCAATAGTAGTGCTGAACGTCATGCATAAACTTCCTCCTTTGGTGGTAAGATAAATTGGCAGGTAGCACATTACTCACTACGAAATTTGCAAAGTCGGCATACCATGGTACTTTCTCCATTTTTATAGCTAATATCTCCTCGTCAGGGAATGCATCATCAATCTGAATTTCAAGTTGCGCCACATGTTCATTCTCAAGTCTAGATAGGTGATCAGCCACTTGGTTCTCGCAACCTCTTCTATCTTTGACTTCGAAATCAAACTCTTGCAGCAGCAATACCCATCGAATCAACCTTGGTTTTGCATCCTTCTTTGTCATTAGATACCTAATAGCTGCATGGTCTGTATGGACGATCACCTTAGTACCCAATAGATAGGCACGAAACTTCTCAAACGTATACACAACCGCTAGGAGCTCTTGTTCAGTAACAGTGTAGTTCCTTTGGGCTTTATTTAGGACCTTACTCGCATAGTAGATAGGATGAAATAATTTCTCCTTTCTTTGTCCAAGAACAACACCAACGGCTACACCACTAGCATCGCACATGACCTCAAACGGGAGCGTCCAATATGGTGCTACCATGATAGGGGCTTCAATGAGTTTTCCTTTAAGGCATTTGAATGCCTTTAAGCAATTGTCATTAAATTCAAACTTTGTATCTTTCTCCAATAGTTTGCACAATGGACTAGAAATTTTGGAAAAGTCTTTGATGAATCTACGATAGAAACCAGCATGGCCAAGAAAACTACGAACTCCCTTCACCGAAATTGGAGGCGGTAACTTCTCAATTACCTCTATTTTTTCTCGATCAACCTCTATTCCTCTTTAAGATATCTTGTGCCCAAGAACGATTCCTTATTTTACCATGAAGTGGCACTTCTCCCAATTCAGCACAAGGTTGAACTCTACACATCTTTGCAATACCATGCTCAAATTTACCAAACATGCTTCAAAAGACTCACCGACAACTGAAAAGTCGTCCATAAATACCTCCAAAGTGTCTTCAACCATATCAGAGAAAATAGACATCATACAACGTTGAAAGGTGGCTGGTGCATTACACAACCCGAATGGCATGCATTTGAAGGCAAACGTACCATATGGGCATGTAAACATTGTCTTCTCTTGGTCTTCGGGAGCAATACAAATCTGATTATAACCTGAATAACCATCCAAGAAGCAAAACCATCTTTTCCCCGCTAATCGATCTAGCATTTGGTCCATAAATGGCATGGGGAAGTGATCCTTGAGTGTCCAAGAAATCAGCTTGCGGTAGTCCATGCATACTCTCCATCCAGTAACGGGCCTGAGTGGAATAAGCTCATTCTTTGCATTCGCGACCACCGTCATTCCTCCTTTCTTGGGAACACATTGTACAGGACTTACCCATGTACTATCAGAGATAGGATATACAACTCCTGCGTCTAACCACTTGATAATCTCCTTCTTCACCACTTCTTGCATAGGTGGGTTTAAACGCCTTTGATGTTCAATAGTGGGTGTGCACTTTTCTTGAAGCTGAATTTTATGTGTGCAAATCCCAGGTGGAATACCAATAATATCCGCAATGGTCCATCCAATGGCTCTAATATACTTGCGTAAGATCGCAATAAGAGCTGCAACTTGTTGCTCACCCAAATCAGTTGCCACTATGACTGGAAGTGTGTTTCCGCTTCCTAAGAATGCGTACTTCAAATAACTTGGCAGCTCCTTCAATTCTAGTGTGGGTGGTTCTTCAATAGATGGCTTGGCTGGTGGTGTGGGCCGATTCTTGAGATCAAGATCCAGCTTCTTGGGAGTATAGCAATATGTCCCTAATCCCGATAGGGCACAAATAGCTTCTTCAGAGATTTCAGCATCCTCTTTCTCTCCTTTCATGAGCAAAACCTCCAAAGGATCATTAAGAATTTGCTCTTCTTCAAGTCGTTCTTTCTCATCATCAAAGACAACATCAGCCACAGAAAATACACTCAGATCTTTGGGTTGATTCATTGATTTGTAAACATCAAATCGAACCACTTCGTCATTTATTCGGAATGAAAGTTCATTAGCTCTCAAATCAATGAGCACACTTCCTGTAGCAAGGAAAGGGCGTCCCAAGATTATGGGAACCTCTAAATCTGCTTCACAATCCAAGATGACAAAGTCTGCTGGAAAGATAAATGAAAAACCCTTTACCAAGACATCGCATAGAATACCAACCGGTCGTTTTACCGACCTATCCGCCATAACAAGCCTCATATTAGTTGGTGTAGGATCTCCTAACCCCAACTTCTTGTAGATCGATAATGGAATCAATTTGATGCTGGATCCTAGGTCACATAATGCTTTGGCAAAGTTCAAAGATCCGACGGTGCAAGAAATAGTGAAAGCTCCGGGGTCGGCCTTCTTCTGAACTATCGATCGGGTAGCAATTGCACTACAATGATGCACATCATCCTTCAGCTCATAACTTGTTGCCCTCTTTTTAGTCAAAAGATCTTTCATAAACTTCGCATACCCAGGAATTTGTTCAAGTGCCTCTACCAATGGAACATTAATGGTCAGTTGCTTCAACATAGTCATAAATTTGCTGAACTTAGTGTCATCCGCCACCTTCTTCAATCTTTGGGGAAAAGGTGGTGGTGGGTATGGAAGTGTTCTCTCCATGGCTTTCTTCTCCTCTTGCTTCCATTTTTCCATTTTTTCAGGCTGCACGTCACTGGGCGTGACATCCTTGACGTCAGGACTGGTTGTTGCGGCATCTTCTCCTTTTACGTTATTATCCATGTCCGTAACTTCGTCAACCACTTTCTTGCCTTTTTCTGAAGGTTCCAGCACCTTACCACTTCTGGTAGTGATGGCCATGCATGACCCATCATTCCTTGGGTTTTGCACAGTATCACTAGGTAAAGTGCCAGCCTTTCTTTGATTGAGTGCTGCTGAAAGTTGGCTCAGTTGCTGCTCTATTTGCTTGATTGAAGTGGAATGAGAATCAACTAGTTGTTTCATGGAGGAAAAATCATTAATTACCTCAGTAACTCCCGCGCTCGTTGCTTCCACTCCTTTCAATAATTTAGCCATCATGTCTTCCATACTTCCAGAATTAGATGTGGTGGTATCACGTCTACCAGGGGGAACGTACAAACCACTCTTTTCATTGTTTTTATTCCAACTACCTTGGTCTTTGCTTCCAGATTTATCATAATAGTTCCGACCTTGGTTTCCTTGGGTATTCCCACGGAAACCCCCCTGAGTGTTCAAGTAGTTGTCCTCCTCTTCCGAATCAGATTCGTCTCTTCCTTTTAGCGCCACAGCTTTCACTTTTTCGGTCTTCCCTGATAATAAATGCTTTGTCATAAGATCCACTTGCATTTTCATGTGCGTTAAATCTTGATCACGTTCTTCTTTTCTTCTTCTTTGTTCTGCAGTCATGCCTATAGATAAAGTGGGGCTTGCTACCTCGGAATCCCTGGTATGCCAAGCTCTACTTTGTTTCGTCATGCGATCTAGCATATTGCTTGCTTGACCAAAGGTGAGGTCCATAAATGATCCTCCAGCTGCGTTATCCACCACTGGCTTAGTTATTGAATTCAAGGCTCTATACAATATCTCCATGAGGTGAACATTAGTCATGTGATGGTTTGGGCATCTCGCTAGCTTTGTCTTGAACCTCTCCCATGTTTCATGAAGAGCTTCAGTGGGAAGCTGACGAAAGTTGCTGATTTCATCTCTCAATTGTGCTCTTTTGGATGGCGGAAAGAATCTTTCTAGGAAAGTGTCTCTCAATTGCCTCCAATTTGTAATAGAATCAGGAGTCAGCCCATTCAACCATAGTGTTGCCTCCCCAGACAGAGACAATGGAAATAGACGTAATCGAATTGCATTCTGACCAACACCAGGATTGTCAAAGGACTTGCATGTAGAAATAAAGTTGATGAGATGCATATTCGGATCATCGCCTACTAGTCCACCAAACAATCCCTTGAGTTGCAATAACTGAATCATGGTGCTTGTGATGTTGAACTTGGCTCCGGGCGCTAATGGTGGTGGAATTATAGCTCCAGTGGCTCCGGCACCATCAAGATCATCATCATCATCGTCGAAAGCTGGCTGCATAGCTTGGCGTTCAGGCCTAAACCTAGCTTGACGATCTCTTCTGTTGGCAGGTGTTGCGATCTCAGCAGCATGCCTAGGGTTTAGTAGCTCGTCATCACCTAGATCCTCATCGTCAGGATTTGGTGCTCGTGCAGGGTTATCAATGTTCTGCTGTTGAACCTGGGCTGCGGAAAGGGCAGCCAATCTTGCTTGTTCCTGTTGAGCAGCCATCCTTGCGATTTCAGCTTGTGCTTCCATTCTACCAATGCGTTGTGGTTCAGGATTGATTGGTAATAACGGTTGACCAGAACTTCGAGTATAGGGCATGCACTAAAATAAAAACCTGCAGTAGACAAAAACAAAAACTAAAAGTAAAAGTACGAGAATCTTTGACCAAAGGGTCTAGTAATTATTACGAACTTAATTGACACTTGTATTCCCCGGCAACGGCGCCAATTTTTTATAACGCTCAATCTACAGCTCTCGTTTGAGTGTAAAGCGGTCGTTAGCAAATATAGAACCCAACCTGGGTTGGGTGTCGATCCCACAGGGAATAGCTTGGCCAACAAGTAAGTAAAATTACTAAACTTTTGGTGCAAGTCTCGTAAGAATGGGGGATTCTTGTCTTGCAAGTAATGTAAAAAAAAGCTGAAAATAATAAAGTAAAAAGAGAGAGATTGTTACGTTGGTTGTAAACAATGAGAATTAAAGCGTTGGGGTTATGTCCACCTTCTGAGGTATACGTCTCTATTGGTTATGAGTGTGTAGAATTCTGTCATGCAATTGCTTATAGAGAATTGTAGTCGATGGTAAATCCAAGCGTCTCTCGACCTAAACAAGGACTATTTCACTTTAACTCTCTCGATCTTAAAGCGTATCTAACGGTACGAATTCTCCAAGAGGTTAGTCCAGTTACGGCACTAGCTTTTTAATAGGAAAGGGTGTCCTACTACCTTGACATTATCTCTTTTCCAGACAAATAACTTTTCTCTCGAACAAGTTAAATGTTAGACTGGCGTATTCTTGCGTTTGCAACCGTAAAGAATGTAGATTAAGATGAAGAGAATAATGATATAAGCAATATACGTGCCTCGAACTCACAAACTCACAGCAATAGATAGTATCTCATACGGCTTCCATAACCCCAACAGAGAAGTTTAGTTACCCATGAATGCGAAGGAAATCACGATTGCCATTGTTATTATATCACGATATTGAGTAATAGCGTGTAGATCAAGTGATAGGCGTGAGGCGTGATTCCTTAGCAAGTAACAATTCTCTTGTTGTGGAATTTAAGAATAGAAGAGTAGAAGAAGAAAAATAGAATTAATGGAAAGATTAGAAGAATTGTAGAGTAATAGAATTGAATTGTAAGACTAGAAGTTAAGAAGATGTTCCAAAATCTCTAGCATGATAGGGTATTTATAATACTCATATCCTAATCCTACTAAGCTAATGAAATAAATAACCAAATCCTATTAGAATAATGAAATACATAACCTAATTGTACTAGGTTAATGTATCTTTGTCAAAATCCAGCTTTGTGTCTGTAAGTCCCCAAAGTCTTCAGAATTGTTGTTTTAGCCCGGGACAGATTTTCCATGCAGCAGTTTTGGTCCTTTAGGCGTCCCACTTCCTTCTCCTTCGTTCGTGAGCTTTCTTTTGCGTCAAGTTAGATATAAAATGCTGTATTTTGCATCATTTATACCTGAAACTTTCCTAGTTATGTTCGTTAGCTCATTTACGGGAAAAAGGACTAAAAGTGCATGAAATATATAATTTGTTCTCAAAACTAGGCTAAAATATGGGCAAAATATATTGATATAGGCGTGTAAATCCGCCTATCATCACCGATCCTGGAGAAGACTTACAGAACTGGACCATCAGCCCATCCCTGTTCATCTAGAAGTCTTGGTAGTGTGGGACAGTTGTTGTTTTTTAAAAAAAAATTATTTTGTTTGCATGATCAATTGAGGCTTGAATCAGGCCTAAGCTCTTTTGCCACTTGCCTCTTGTCAAGGCCCAGTGCTTTTATTAATAAAAGTCCTTATTTTCAAAACTTATTTTCCTATTTTTAATATCTATTTACTTTACTCACTTTTTATACTTTTCAGCACAAATGTTAATAAAAATCCTCGTTCCACGATTATGACATGTAACGAATCTATTGAGCAAAACGCAAACGATGAGAAAGATTACGAGGAGTACAATAAAAGCATGATGCCTGAAAACCTGCCACAGGAGATCGAGCAACTTGAAAGTCAGAAGAAGCCTAATATCGATGAAACTAAAGTCGTCAATTTAGGTGATAAGGAGACACTGAAGGAAACAAGAGTCAGCATACACTTAGAAGATGAAAGGAAGTAGGAATTTATAAGTCTGCTCAAACAATACATCGATGTGTTTGCTTGGTCTTATGATGACATGCCTAGTTTGAGCACTGATATCATCTCGTATCGACTGCCGACCAACCCCACAGGTCCACCGGTAAAGCAAAAGACGAGGAAATTCAAGCCCGATTTGAGTTTGAGAATCAAGGAGGAGGTGACCAAAAAAATAGAAGCCAACGTCGTGAGGGTCAAAACTTATCCCACCTGGCTGGACAACATCGTTCCCGTACCAAAGAAGGACGAAAAGATAAGAATACGTGTAGATTATCGAGATCTCAACAAGGCTAGTCGAAAAGACGATTGCTCTCTCCCAAAAATTCACATTCTCATTGATAATTGCAAGAAACATGAGTTAAAGTCATTTGTTGATTGTTTTGCGGGATATCATCAAATTTTGATGGACGAGAATGATGCAGAAAAGACAGTCTTCATCACTTTGTGGGAAGTATACTGCAACAGGGTAATGTCGTTTGGGCTCAAGAATGCCGGTGCAACGTACATAAGGCCCATGACTAATATTTTCCATGATATAATTCACAAATAAATTGAACTGTACGTGGATGATATCGTCATCAAATCTAAAAGGAGTTTGTACCATTTAGATGATTTACGAAAGTTCTTTGAAAGACTGCGAAGGTACGACCTAAAGTTGAATCCAACTAAATGCACATTTGGAGTTCTCGCAGGAAAGTTATTGGGATTCATTGTTAGTAGGAGAGGTATAGAGTTGGACCCATCCAAGATAAAAGCAATTCAAGACTTACCACCTCCTAAGACCAAAAAGGACGTAATGAGCTTCTTGGAAAGACTCAATTACTTTAGTCGGTTCATAGCTCAGTCCACAATAATTTGTGAACCAATATTCAAGTTGTTGAAGAAAGATGCCGCCACTGGATGGACTAAAGAATGTCAGGAGGCTTTTGAGAAAATCAAGGAATATTTGTCTAACCCGCCAGTATTGGTTCCACCAGAACCAGGAAAGCCGTTGTTATTAAATCTATCTGTTATGGATAATTCCTTTAGATGTGTGTTAGGGCAGCATGATGATACAGGGAGGAAAGAGCAAGCCATTTACTACTTGAGTAAGAAGTTCTCCCCGTATGAAGCTAGGTATACATTGTTGGAGCGGACCTAGGTTGTGCAAAAGTTAAGGCACTACCTGTCCGCGTATACCACGTACTTAATTTCGAGAATGGATCCACTTAAGTACATCTTTCAGAAGCCAATACCTACTGGAAAATTAGCAAAATGGCAGATTTTTTTGTATGAGTTTGACATTAGGTACGTGACACAAAAAGCCATCAAAGGACAAGCTTTGGCTGATCACCTCATAGAAAATCCAGTGGATCAAGATTACACACCGCTCAATACCTACTTTCCTAATGAAGAGGTGTTGTTTGTGGGAGAGGACATCTCAGAACCATATGATGGATGGATGATGTTCTTCGATGAAGCAGCGAACTTCAAATGAGTCAGAATTGGAGCAGTCCTAGTTTCAGAAACATGTCAACATTACCCAATCTCGGCAAAGATTAGGTTTCCTTGCACGAATAACATGGAAGAATATAAGGCTTGCATTCTATGGCTTAGGATGGCAGTAGACATGGACATTAAAGAGCTATTGGTGATAGGAGATTCAGATTTGTTGATCCATCAGGTGCAAGGAGAATGGACCACCAAGAATGTCAAAATCCTTCCTTATGTGTAATGTGTTAAGGAATTGAGCAAAAGGTTTACGAAGATCGAATTCAAGCATGTCCCTTGAATTCAAAATGAGTTCGCCAATGCCTTGGCGACACTATCTTCAATGATTCAGCATCCAGATAAAAATTACATCGATCCCATCAAAGTGGAGATACACGACCAATAAGCCTACTATTTCCATGTAGATGAAGAGCCAGATGGAAAGCCGTGGTACTGCGACATTAAGAGGTTACTTGGAGTAGGAGGATATCCAGAAGTCACTACTGGCAAAAAGAATAGGACTTTAAGAAGGATAGCCAATCAATTCTTTCTCAATGAGGAAATCCTATTTAGGAGGACTCAAGACCTAGGATTGCTACGATGTGTCGATGCCACAGAGGCCACAAGATGTTAGAGGAGATACATACAGGAACTTGTGGACCACACATAAATGATATTATGCTCGCGAAGAAGATTTTGAGAGATGGATACTTTTGGATGACCATGGAGAGGGATAGCATTTGATTCGTGCAAAAGTGTCACCAATGTCAAGTTCATGGAGACTTTATACGTGTTCTGCTAAACAAACTCAATGTGATAGGTTCTCCTTGGCCGTTTGCTGCTTGGGGCCTGGATGTTATTGGGACCATAAAGACTCCTAAGTCCAATGGACACCGTTTTATCTTATCGCTATTGATTACTTCACAAAGTGGGTTGAAGCCTCGACACATAAGGTCATAACCAAGAAGGTGGTAGCATATTTTGTTCGCAACAACTTAGTCTGCCGGTTTGGAATTCCATAATCAATCATAATAGATAATGGAGCCAATCTTAATAGTGACCTGATGAGAGAGATTTGCGGAAGGTTTAAGATCTCTCATTGAAATTCCACGGCATATCGACCACAAAGAAATAGAGCAGTTAAAGCTGCAAACAAGAATATCAAGAGGATTTTGAGGAAGATAGTGGATGGTAATAGAGAATGGCATGATAAGTTGTCATATGCTTTACTTGGATATCGCACCACAATCAGAACTTCTACTGGGGAAACTCCCAATATGTTGGTTTATGGGTCAGAAGCAGTGATACCTGCAGAAGTGGAGATACCTTCATTAAGAATTATCTAGGAGGTTGGTCTAGATGACGCCGAATGGATTTGTAGCAGGATCGAGCAGTTGATGCTTATTGATGAAAAGAGATTAGACGCAGTCTGTCTTGGTCAACTCTATCAAAATAGAATGATTAAGGCATTCAACAAGAAGGTCAAGCCTCGACGATTCACACCAAAATAGTTGGTATTGAATAAGATATTCCCTCACCAAGATGAAGCCAAAGCAAATTTTTCACCAAACCGGCAAGGACCTTACATAGTTCACCATGTACTCTCGGGAGGAGTAGTGATACTTGCAGAAATGGACGGCACAGTAAGCACAAAGATGGTCAATTGAGACGCCATCAAGAAGTACTACATTTGAAGACATTAGGAATAGTAGTTATTTGTTTGTACTTTTGCATTTTTCTCCAATGTAACAGAACTACGTATTAGCCTGACTTCCCACGGCGGGATATGTAGGCAGCCCACATAGGGTTTGGTTTCCCTTAGAAAACCCAAAAAACCTCATCCTTTCATGTATTTAGACCTACGCTTAACCTGACTTCCCACGGCAGGATACGTAGGCAATCTACATTGGATTCGGTCCCTTCATATTTTCACATTTCCATTGTACTGAACTACGACCTGACCTGATTCCACTTGGATATGTAGGCAGCCTGAGTCATTCCCGGTCATTGCATTATTTTACTTTATCTTTTGTATCGAACTACGTTATGACCTGATTCCTATTTTAAGGATACGTAGGCTGCCTAAGTCAGGCTCGGTCATTGCACTGCATATTTTACTTTTCATGTTGTATTGAACTATGTCATGACCTGATTCCACTTGGATACGTAGGCAGTTTGAGTCAGACTTGATCATTGGATTTTATTTTTCTTTTCTCCACCCTCTAACTACGTACAGACCTGATTCCACTTAGATACTTAGGCAACCTGAAAGGTTCGGTATTACCTCTAGGAAAATCCCCTTTGCTCATAGTATAGCCTCAGAATATAAATGATCTTTTCATCATAATCGGCGTAGCATCGATAGTCAGAGAAGCTCCACCCGAAAGATAAAGCTACATGGGTCACGATCAACAAATGAAGGCTTAACAGATTTTCGAACGTGTCATAATCTAAAAGTTATAAAGGATTACTATATATGCTTAATATATACGTAATATATTTACGAAAACATATATACATATATGTATTTTTCACCATACTTTCAACTTTTCCACCTACTGAGACTCCAGATTCGGGAGTGATTGAGCAACCGAGGGAGTGTTGGAGAATTCCGTAAACAAAGCTAGGATTCCCAAGTCGACACAAATCAATACCCCCTCCCAACTAAGAATTTTTCCTTGAGCGCAGGAAAATAGGAATTGGAAGACTACATTAAGTCAAGATTTGGGATAGGATCAGGGGCATCATTCAGCTTACCACTATGACATGAGCCAAATATTATTCCTTTACTTTATTCTTTTTACATACATTTATACTAATCCTCACAAGCTCTAAGAGTTTTATTCGAATTCTTTCGCAGGTACATTTTGAAGACTAGGGTCAGAAACTAAGAAAAGAGGATCTTTATAGAAAGATTAGGCTATTTACTTCTCCCAACAAACTCCGCAAATCGGAGAGTGTCGTCTGAACTCAATAAAGTCTAGATATAAGCAAACAAAGTCAAGTTTCTGCATTCCAAAGGACTATATATAAGCAAACAAAGTCGAGCTTTCGCATTTTAAGGACTGTATATAAGAAAACAAAGTCGAGTTCCACATTTCAAAGACTGTACATAAGCAAGCAAGGTGATCCTCTGCCATATCGGAGGATAAGAATAAGCAATACGACACTCCGCCATATCAGGAGTTGTGCACCAGCAAGGGGGACGCCCCACCACAAATCAAAGAATGTATATAAGCAAAGCAACACTCCGCCATATCGGAGAATCACATTTCAAACAAACAAAGCATAGCCTGCCAATTAAAGGCCCACACCATAGCAAGCGCGCAAGAAAGCCACTATCACAACAGCATCAAGTTCCAATAGCAATAACATCATTTAGTTCAGACTGAAGGTCGCCTTGCCAATACAGGGCAGTTTACCATTGGGCAAATATCTCGCCATCGGAGGCTTTACTTTTCAAACACTGCTCGCCATTCAGATGGTACTTACTTCTTAATTGCTCAATCGACGAAGGCTATTTATAATTCAGCCAACGGAGGCTATTTGCATTTCAGCCAACAGAGGCTATTTACGTTTCGGATGATGGAGGCTATTTATATTTCAGTCGTCGGAGGCTATTTACATTCAAAAAGATGCTCAGCCGACAGAGGCTATTTACAGATTAGCCAGTGGAGGCTATTTATATTCCAGCCGACGGAGGCTATTTACATTTCAACCAACGGAGGCTATCTACATTTCAGTTATTGCCCCGCCAGTCGGAGTCCTCCAAAAATGGAGACAATATTGGTTTGAATATCTAAACTTTACTCTTTACATAACGATTTCAATTTATAATTTTTTGAACGACAGGTACTTTTTACCCTGTTACCTGTTTTGTAGGACCATACAGTACAACGTGGAACTACCCTCTTAGCAGCAAACTGGGGCAAGCTAGCGGAATGTCAAACATCCCTGGCTACGTCAAGGATTCCGGTAAAGAAACTCAACTCAACTAGATTCAAGTTTTCATTTTCATAACTTTTAAGTGTCATTACCCAGTGTCGTCTTAATCCAACACTGGGACAATCTTTGAAGATCTTCAATTCCCTTTTCCTACCAAAATCCTCAGAAGATATTCCTATCCAACATCTCCTCATCCCCAGCTATTCTGAACAACCAGTTTTGGGACTTGCACCCGTATCCTTTTCCATTTGTGCTGAAATCTTTATTATCCTTCTAGAAGAAACCTAATGTCACCATAATTCTATATTGGGAAAATTTTGAGGTTCATCAAACTTTGCTACAACTCGAACTATAAATGGCCTGATTTCTCATAGAGCTCGAGATATGTAGGCAGCTCGAAAATCGAAGCCCGGCCATAATCTTCCAAACATTTTGTTTTGCCTGAGACAAAATTAGTTACGTCAACGTGAGTGCCCAAAGATTTTCACACAAATCTTCGATCCCTCAGGGGCAACTGTTGACACCCAATTTTGACTCGCCCTTTTTCCTTTAATTACTTTTCTGATGCTTCTTGGCCCAAAATAATTTTCAAAAATTAAATAAAAATAAGATTCATATTTTTGTTTCTATTTCTACAAGTTTTAATAAAAAAGAAATTTATTTTTATTTATAAAATTACTTTAATTAAATATAATTAAATATTTTGACATCAAAATCACAAAATATATATCTTTTGGTGGTCGCATTCGCATTCTTTCTAACTTTATTTTTTGGGCAGTATTGTGACTTTATATGTATATTTTTATTATAAAAAATATATTTTTATAAGATGTACATATATTATTATTATATTTTTATTTTTATGTATTTTATTATATTCTTATATATACATATATATATACGTATTTTGTTAATAGGAAAGTCGCAAAATATTAAGTTAGACATCTGTACAAATTATGTCTGTAAACTAAAAAAATAATTTTTAGACTATCAGGAAGCATCGATAAATTTAATGTCAATAGAAAAAAGAGTATTCGGGCTAACAATAATCCAACTTCTTTTTTATTTTATTTTATTTTTCACCCGAACTCAACTCTTGTTTTATGAATTTCACCCAAGAGCCCGGATATCAGCCTGAGTCAATATAATTTCTATGCCCGCTTCGTCATTCGCCTTAACGAATATAATTTGACCCAATCTGTCGATTTATTTTGAATCCGAGGGATCTCGAATTTTCAAATGTTGATATATATATATATATTAATATTATAATTTGCCTTTTTATATATTTTTAAAATTTGAACTGTTCCGATCAAATACCGAACAGATAAAAAAGTAATCAATTCTTAATCAATTTTTTGTGTATTTATTTATATATAATTTGTATTATTATTTTTAAGGTGCTATTTTTAAGACCGTCTGATCTTTGATAGGACGGATCAAAATGGGTCAATATGTACAAGATCAGTGCATTCAATAAAAGAGTTCACGCGTCTGCTTTTGGCAGAAATACGTGTAACTCTCTTCCTAAAATTATATTGATAGGTCTCCATCATCTCTTTCCCAAAATAACAACCACGATGGCCTCCTTCCCCTCTTTTCCACTTTCCCTTCTCCTCCCACCCCAAATGAGAAACCTTAAGATCTCCGTAGCTGGTCATCGTCTACCATCTACCCACACGAATCTTCCATTTTTATCACCCCAAGCCAGCAAATCATCAAAAATCAGAGAAAATCAGTCCCTAATTTGTGCAAAAATGAAACTTTCTAAGGATTCGTAGCTAAATCTTGATAAAAACTGATTTTTTTGCAGATGGATGTCATAATTTTAAATTCAAATCTCAACTCCATAAAAATGTGCTTCAAATTCGGACTTTGGATTTCAGATTTTGGCTATAAATAGCCCCAAAATCGCCATCATCAGGAACAAGTTGGAGATTAAAGGAAAATCAGACTACATTCACAAAAGTTTCACTAGAAAAGTCACAAAAAAGTTGTTGGTTTCTTCACTTAATTTCGGTGTTTGATCGAGTCCTGAAATTCGAGTTTTAGCGGCCGGAATACTTGACAAGAAGCCCAAGTTTGCTGCACAATACAAGGTACGAATCCGTTTCTTTTTAATTCATTTTCTTTTTTCTCTCTTTGTTCATAGCAATTCTGTGAATACGAAATTCTTTATGATTGCTAATTAGTGTTGTTGTTGTTGTCTTGGCGTTATGGATGGGAGTGTGGTTATAATTTTAGTTATTTGATCCGTGAGCATGTCATTTAATTTAGATTTTGGGTGAAAAAATAATTTCTGGTACAAGTTTTGATCAAGTTTTAAGTTGCCGTTAATCCCAGTGGGTCTAAATGTGATCGTTCATCGGGTTTAAGTTGTTGTTTGGGCATGGATGGTTAAGTATTAATTCTGGTAGTCTGTAGAATTAGGTGTACAATGTGAATTTTTTATCAAGCTTATTAAGTACATTTTCATTCTTCATAACCAAACGACGACCAGCCCCCTCGGTCTCCAGCAGTCGCCGCTCCCTCTAATTTCTGCCTCCAGCAGCGCCGTCTCTCCGTCACCGGAACTCCCCGGAGCCCGAACTACGTTGAGTTTTGGTTTTCGGCTTGGTCTACAAGCGTAACCCGGTGACTTCTAACCTTTGTTATTTCATTCTTCGTATTATGCTAGTATTATCTCCTATATCTTGACTTGCGTTTGATTTGTTGATATTGTCTGTTGTCGTTTCTTGCACTGCTATCTATTAGGTTATCGGCTTGGGGCCTTGTTTTTGGGGCTTTGGGTGTTGAGTCCAGTGGTGTTTGCTCTCTATTTAAGTTTAGTTTTGTTTCTTGATTATTTCTTTGAATTTGTGTGAGCCTTGTATTTCTTGTTGCTGCTTTGCTACTACCATTGTTTATATTTTCTTATATTTTCTTGTAGTAGTGGCTGTGGGCGGCGATGGTTGGATAGGGTCATGTCCGAGGGGGTTGGGGCATGGGGATGTTGTGGGGGCGAGGGATGAGAAAAGGGCGGGAGTGGGAGGGAGGCCAAGGTTTGGCCTCAGGGGTGGTAGAGGAAGATGTGTGGATAGTGATGGTAGGCTGAGGGTTAGGTCTTGGAATATAGGGACCCTTCAGGGTAAGTCCATAGAGCTTGTGAAGATTCTTAGAAAGAGGAGGATTAATATTGCGTGTGTTCAAGAGACCAAGTGGGTAGGGTCTAAGGCTAGGGATGTGGATGGTTACAAGCTGTGGTACTCTGGGAGCGAGAGGCGTATGAATGGAGTCAGCATCTTAGTAGATGAAGAGCTTAGAGATCAGGTAGTAGAGGTGAAGAGGATCAACGATAGGTTAATGACTATTAAGTTGGTCATTCGGGGGTTTACCCTGAACGTGTGTAGTACTTATGCGCCGCAAGTGGGCTCGGGGGGGAGGAGAAGATGCGGTTTTGGGAGGCTTTGGATGAGGTGGTGAGAGGCGTGCCTAGCTCGGATAAGATTGTTGTAGCAGGAGATTTCAACGGGCACATCGGGGCGCTACCGGGAAGCTTTGGTGATGTGCATGGTGGTTTTGGTTTTAGGGAAAGAAATGAAGAGGGGGATACTCTATTGGATGTTGCGAGGTACTTTGGGTTGGTGGTGGTGAACTCGGGCTTCCCGAAGAAGGACGATCACCTGATCACCTTTCAAAGCGCGATAGCCAAGACCCAGATTGACTTTTTGTTGCTTAGAAAAGGGGATAGGGTGTTGTGTAAAGACTGTAAGGTCATCCCGGGTGAGAATCTTTCGACCCAGCATAGGCTCTTAGTTATGGATTTGGGTATAAAAAAGAATAGAAAGAGGAGGGGTGAGGAGTGTAGACCTAGAATTAAGTGGGGCGGCTTGACGCCAGTGAATGCGTGGGAGATAGGGGAGAAGTTGGAGGGAATGGGGGTGTGGGAGTGTAGGGGGGACGTGGATAGTATGTGGGATAGGGCGGCTAGGTGCATCAGGGAGAATGCAAGTGAGGTGTTGGGTGTTTCGAGGGTCCGGGTCGGGCATCATCGGGGGGATTGGTGGTGGAATGAAGAGGTTAAGAAGAAAGTGGGGACCAAGAAAGGGGCGTATGCTAAGTTGGTTGAGAGTAAGGACGAAGAAGAGAAACGGGTAAACAGGAAAGAGTACAAGCTAGCTAGGAAGGAGGCTAAGTTAGCAGTTACGGCGGCTAAGACGGCCACTTTTGAGAGCTTGTATGCAGGATTACAGGGGAAAAAAGGGGAGAAAAAGTTGTTTAGACTCGTTAAGGCTAGGGAGAGGAAGGTTCGTGACCTCGACCAGGTGAGGTGCATTAAGGGAGAGGACAGTACAGTGTTGGTGGAGGTCGGCCACATTAAGAATAGATGGCAGTCGTACTTTCATAGGCTCTTGAATGACAAAGGGGATAGAGCTATTGTGTTAGGGGAGCTGGAGCAGTCAGAGGAGTGTCGGGATTTTAGTTATTATAGACGTTTTAAGGTAGAAGAGGTTAGAGAGGTTGTTCGCAGGATGCAAAGGGGTAGGGCGACGGGGTCGGATGAGATACCGGTGGAGTTTTGGAAGTTCGCTGGAGAGGCTGTTGTAAGGTGGTTGACTGGATTGTTTAACGAAATCTTCAAGACGGCAAAAATGCCCGACGCTTGGAGGTGGAGTACCATGATCCCTCTCTATAAGAATAAGGGTGACATCCAGAGTTGCAATAACTATAGGGGGATTAAGTTATTGAGTCACTCTATGAAGATTTGGGAGAGAGTGGTCGAGGTGAGGCTGAGACGGATAGTGTCTATTTCGGAAAACCAGTTTGGATTTATGCCTGGCCGCTCGATGACGGAGGCAATTCACCTGGTACGGAGGTTGGTGGAATAGTATAAGGAAAGGAAGAAGGACCTGCACATGGTGTTTATCGACCTGGAGAAGGCATACGACAAAGTCCCCAGGGAGGTGCTTTGGAGATGCTTGGAGGTGAGTGGAGTCCCGCTGGCATATATCAGAGCAATTAAGGACATGTATGATGGAGCGAAAACTCAAGTGAGGACGGCGGGAGGAGATTCAGAGCATTTCACTGTCTTGACCGGATTGCATCAGGGATCTACTCTTAGTCCCTTTTTGTTTGCTTTGGTGATGGATGTGTTGACGCGGCGTATTCAAGGGGAGGTGCCTTGGTGTATGCTTTTTGCAGATGATGTAGTTTTGATTGATGAGACGCGAGGGGGTGTGAATGACAAATTAGAGGTGTGGAGACAAACTCTTGAGTCTAAAAGGTTCAGGATGAGCAGAAGCAAGACAGAGTATTTGGAATGCAAGTTTAATGACGTGAGGCTGGAGAATGAGGTGGTAGTGAAGTTGGAATCACAGGAGGTATGTAAGAGGGATATTTTCAAGTATCTCGGGTTCGTGATCCAGGGTAACGGTGAGATTGACGAGGATGTCTCACACCGTATTGGGGTGGGATGGATGAAGTGGAAGCTCGCGTCGGGGGTGTTGTGTGATAAGAAGGTGCCGCCCAAGCTTAAAGGCAAATTCTACAGGGTGGTAGTCCGTCCGGCCATGTTGTATGGAGCGGAGTGTTGGCCAGTTAAGAACTCCCACATCCAAAAAATGAAGGTGGCAGAAATGCGGATGTTGCATTGGATGTGTGGGCTGACTAGAGGGGATAGAGTTCGGAATGAGACTATCAGGGAGAAGGTTGGTGTGACTCCAGTGGAGTATAAGATGCGGGAAGTCCGATTGGGATGGTTCGGACACGTGATGAGGAGGGGCATGGATGCCCCGGTTCGTAGGTATGAGAGGCTAGCGTTGGATGGTTTTAGGCGGGGTAGAGGTAGGCCGAAGAAGTAATGGGGTGAGGTGATTAGGCGGGACATGGAGCAGTTACAGCTCACCGAGGACATGACCCTAGATAGGAAGATCTGGAGGACGCGAATTAGGGCAGAAGGCTAGGGCCAGTTTGGGTCGCTAGTGTAGGGAATTACTTAGTGGGGGTATTATTCTTGTTATGATACCTTGTTCCATGTTGTATTACGAATCTGTGTGCTTTTCTCTGTTTTTTATTACTTGTGGGTGCCGTATTTATGTTATGAAATCTTATTTGTGCTTTAATAGGTATTTATGTGGTATCTCGTGTCTTGAGCCGGGGGTCTATCGGAAATAGTCTTTCTACTTCTTTAGAGGTAGAGGTATGGACTGCGTACATCTTACCCCCCAGACCCCACTAGGTGGGAATACACTAGGATTGTTGTTGTTGTTGTTGTTGTTGTTGCTTTTGCCAAAAAACACAACTTTTGCAGTCATATTATGTGTATGTAGGAGTCTGTGAGCGCGCCTCTCTCTTCCCTTTACTCTATTTCCTTTCAAATTTCAAATACATGCTTAATATGGTATCACGAATGACTTTTAAATATATACCATGCCTTTGATTGTGTGAATTTCCCCTTCCTGCTCTACTTTCTCTTCATCTCATTTTTTTTATTTTATTTTTATTATTATTTTTGGGACATGTTGTTTTCTGTCGTTAAGTTTTGTTGTTGATGCCTTCATCGACCCCGTGAAAAGGATAAGTCTAACTTCGTGAAATCGCCTTTGGTTCAAAACCAACTTTTATGAATACATGACCGATAAATATGCGAATGGTTTGGGCTGCCTCAGATTCAGTTCATATTAGCACCTTTGTTCGTTCCCTACAAACTAAGTTTAGTATAGAGCTTTGAAGTTGTCCAGTTGCTTGATGTGGTTGCTTTAAACATTAATATTGTTTGTTGCTGCATTTGGTCCTACTAGCAAGTATCCGGGTCTATTTCAAGATCACATTTATGTACATACAAGTTCTTGGGCACTAAAATACAAGACATAATTTGGTTTGATTTTCTGTTATGGTATTGTTGTCCGTTTTTTCGTAAAATCAGGTTCGACAACATGATTTTATTTTAAGTTTCATGGTTGTCCGTTTTACGTAGATATGGTTTGGGGTCATTTATTGGGTATTATAGCAAAGTCCATTTCGATTTGTTTGTGGTAAAATAGACATCTCCTTATAATAAAGATAGGAGGTTGAAATTTGAAGTCGTTATTTAAATTAGACGGTTAAGGCTCATGTGTATTTGGCCTGAGCTGTTTAAAACAGTTTATTACCATTTTAATTTTTTTACACACTACACTACTTGAATTAAAGTGAGCAGGGAATAGTCTCAATTAAATTTTGTTTCATTCCTGCACATGGATTGAAAACAAAGATAATATAATTCATTTTTGTGAAGTTGCTTCACTCTTTTGGTATAACTTAACACTATCATCACATAAGCATTTTTCATATGATTACAATCTGTAAGAACTTTGTTTGGAGCATGTCCAGTGAAAAAAAGTAGAATAAGTTGACCTTAGCTTGCATATCTTGCCTGGTACTTGTCATGGGAGTATGCTGTAACAGGTTGTTTAAATTCATTAATTGTTTCTTGTCCTGTTGAATCAGACTAGCTTTTCAGATGGGAATACATGTGTGAAATATTTTTTCACTAGTGTTTAATATGTGCTTATATTGGTAAGTGACTGTGTTCTTTGAAGCCTACTTAGACAAGTTTGTAAAAATGTACATTTCTTTAGATAGACCAAGTGTGTGACTTTGTTTCTAGTATTACTCACGCGTCCGTGAAATAGATTATATTTTAGTTAGTAAATGGAGATCATTGGCCTCGATTGACGCTATTTTACTATTGTTATTCACTAAGTAGTTATAGATTTTGGGTACTTTATTCTTACAATTGCTTGAAGGGCATGAGTTGGCTGCTTATAGATTTGAGTGTCTCAATTCTGGTTGTGATCTATGTCATTCTATTTATATATATATTTAGCTTGTTTCTAATTTGTTTCCTCATTCTTTTCTTTTACATGTACACTTGAGAGCTAGAGTTCCGCAATGGAACTCAATTTGACCCGTAGTATTGGGTTAACGGCTATAAGATCACAGAGCTTGGGGTCTAAATCGCTAGGAGTCGTTTCCTTCTATGAGAGCTTATAGTATCTAGTCCTTTACCTCTCTCATGACTTTATTATTCGCGTTTGTTTCACTAAGTTTGTGTTACTTTGATTATGTATTTTTATGTGGCCTTGATTGAAATTGATAATCTTAGTTAATTTAATTTTGTTTAAACTTTTAATCATCTAGAATTGATTTTATTCGGCCAATTTCATATTTATTTGATACCTGTAGATGTAAATGGTATATATGGTTTAACCACTCCTTCTTACCATTTTAACCTACGAATCAAACTTTTTTTAGTCAATGGTCAACCTTGTCTTTTAAATGCAACTTCAAAGGGAAATATATTTTTGTAATTGAAATAAAATGTTTGGTTATAGTCCTTTTGCAAAATACTTAATTAATGAGTTTTATCACTTTAATTTAAAAAATTCAAATAAATAGTTATAAATAGGTTTCAACTAGTTAACCCTCTTATGTTTTCAAGTAGCTCATCAATCAAATTTGATTCTTCGTTTAACTCAACATAATCTAAACGTTTATTACACTACACTTATTCCTAATGTTATTTTAAGTTTTCAAATTTTACAAATCTCCAAACATAAGGTATGCAGACATTCGTACACTACCATATATAAGGAATATTTTTCACTATTACTATTCTTATTCTTACTATTGTACTATTATTATATATTATCATTTGTGTGTTATATCAATTCTGCTACCACATTTTGCTTTACTCGCTTTCAATATATTGAAAACTCATAAATCAAGTAAATTTTTGCATCTTTCATATACTCTCACATATATACATATTTATGTTTATCTTACAATGAATGAACTCTCGCATACTTTAGAGTATACTTTTCTATTTTTATAACGACTTGTTTATGTATTTGACTTAATATACCTTTAAACATATTTTCATATAAAATTATGACGCTTCTATATTTTCTACTACAGGTATAATAAAGGTACTACTCTTCTCCATATTTCTAGAAACATTCATATATGTATTTTGCAATTTTCATATTACGTCCTTGTATATTATAGTATTACATCTTATATACCTTGAATATCATTTTCGATAATAATAAAAGTTTTCTCATCATTGTTTTAAGCAAATAACACAAAAAAGTTTTTCTAATATTTTTCTAAACTAAGCGTAAGGACTATCTTCAGATAGGCCCAGAAGGGTGCCTAATACCTTCTCCTCGGGTAACCAAAACCCTTACTCCGAATCTCTAAATATTTTCGAAAGACCAAAACAGAGTTTTCTACAAAAAAAAATATTTTTTTCTAATTTTCCTAAAAAGTTAGGTGGCAACTCTAAAAAATAATTTTCAAATCCCAAGAGTCACTAAATGCCACCATACATCGTGTGTTGTTTAACTGGTTCAAAATAGGGCGCGACACACTTAACCATTTTCAAGCAACTAAGTCACCTACCAAACCACATTCAAAACAAAAATTAACCTTTAAAGTCCCTACACTTTACCATTTTCAACCAACTAAGTCACTTATCAAACCACATTCAAAACAAAAAAAATCTCTTTTAAAGTCACTACACTTAACCATTTTCAATCAACTAAATCACCTACCAAACCACATTCAAAACAAAAAAATCCGCTTTAAAGTCCCTACACTTAACCATATTCGACCAACTAAGACAACTACCAAACCACATTCAAAACAAAAATTTCTCTTTAAAGTCCCTACACTTAACCATTTTCGACCAACTAAGTCACCTACCAAACGACATTCAAAACAAAAAAATCTCCTTTAAAGTCCCCACACTTAACCATTTCCAAGCAACTAAGTCAACTACCAAACCACATTCAAAACAAAAAAATCCCCTTTAAAGTCCCTACACTTAACCATTTTCAAGCAACTAAGTCACCTACCAAACCACATTCAAAACCAAAAATTTCCTTTAAAGTTCTGACACTTAACCATTTTCAACCAACTAAGTCACCTACCAAACCACATTCAAAACAAGAAAATCTTCTTTAAAGTCCCCACACTTAATCATTTTCAAGCAACTAAGTCACCTACCAAATCACATTCAAAACAAAAAATTCTCCTTTAATGTCACCTACACTCAACCATTTTCAACCAACTAAGTCACCTACCAAACCACATTCAAAAAAAAAAAATTCCCTTTAAAGTCCCTACACTTAACCATTTTCAAGCAACTAAGTCACCTACCAAACCATATTCAAAACAAAAAAATCTCCTTTAAAGTCCCCACACTTAACCATTTTCAAGCAACTAAGTCACCTACCAAAGCACATTCAAAATAAAAAATCTCCTTTAAAGTCCCTACATTTAACAATTTTCAAGTAACTAAGTCACCAACCAAACCACATTTAAAATAAAAAATTCCATTTAAAATCCTTACACTTAACCATTTTCAAGTAACTAAGTCAACAACCAAACCACATTCAAAACAAGCAACAACAAGACCAACAAGATGTCAACAATAATGCTAGTGAATCGAACAAGGCCACACACGTCTTCACTAGACTTTAATATGAACAATAACAAGAAGATAACAACAATGCTAGTGAATCGAACAAGGCCACCCACGACTTCACTAGACTTCAATATGAACAATAACAAGACTTCATTATAAGAAAATAAAGAGAAATCAACTTGTCTTTGCTTGGCCTAAATTAAAGAGAAAGAGATAAGCGGTCACTTGTAAAATAGCAAAGCAATTCTTTCCCGAATTTAGATTCTGTTAAACAATAAAATTATTAGAAAGAATAATCTTTGGCTTAAGCAATTGCAACAACAATTTAGTAAAAGCTATCACATTTATGACTTTCCTTTCGACTAACAACAACAATGGTGCATGAGTTTAAAATCATGCACCATTAGCCCTCGAAAATATCTTGTTTATACAAAAATGTAAAGACTAAAATAATTTACAAGAAATGAAACAACAAAAGTAATAAAAATTACTCGTCAATAATTCAACATCCTAATGAAGCACAAAATCAAATTCATCACAAATTTAGAAAATCCAAACAATAAAGCTCCACTAATTCGAGTTTCTAGTGAAGCTTAAAGTTAAAATCAACTCAAATTTGACAAACAAAACAACAAATCTCGGACAACTCAAACTTCTAAGGAAAAATTTCCAAACCAAACAACAACAATATAGAATCATAATATGAAATCTTTACAATTTCTCGGACAACTCAAGCTTCTAATGTGTGTTAGTCGAAATGGGTAGTTAAGAGAAGAAGGAAACAACATACTTGTGTGTGTGAAGTCGCCGGAGGTCGATTTGCCGTCGCCGAAGGAGCTGTGTGTGTGTGTGTGTGTCGCATGCACTGTGTGTGTGTGTTTTTTGGGTTGTTTGTGTGTGTATTTAGGGTCGTTTGTATGTGTTTTGTTGTGTTTTGGGTTTAATATTTAGATGGGTATAGGGTCGGGTCGGGTCGAATTGAATTTTTATTTTATTTTCAAAAAACCGACCACACAAAATTGTTTCCGTAATAAAATATGTGTTCAATTTAGTTTTTAAAAAAATACTATCGAAAAACTATTAATGCGTATAAATTAAAATAGATAAATTAACATTAATTTTTAACAAATTAAAATTATTGGTTAATTAACTTTTAAATACGATATTATATGTATATGTGGTCGGTTTTTACAAAATTATTTTTGAAATAAAATATGTGTTCAATTTAGTTTTTTAAAAATTACTATCGAAAAACTATTAATGCGTATAAATTAAAATTAATTTTTAAAAAATTAAAATTATTGGTTAATTAACTTTTAAATACGATATTATATGTATATATATATATACCTCGTAAAACAGTGTGTTATATCAAATAAATTATCGATTACTTGTTTTATGTTATTACAACTTCAACAATATACGCGTGTCTACATTGACACAAAATAGTATATCTATTTCCTTAATAGTATGATATCAACGTATTATTCAAGTTATTTTGATATATCGATTCAGTTATCTGGCTTTTGATTATTGCATTCGTCACTACACGAGATATACCTATATATAAATATATTTAATTGGCTATCAACTTTCAAATACGTACTATATACATCACATATATGATTTTACTACCCCATAATAATATACAACCTAATATAATGCCGCGTATTTCGTATACATACTTTGATGAGTTATCAATTAATTTGACTAACTTACATTAATATCACATCAACGTACAGTATATTATTACTTTGATCATTTCAAATCAAGGTATTCATTGTTTTTTGGTAGATTCTGCTAGTTTTTGATGTCATTATACCTTCACTACATAATATGTATATATACCTATACATACACACACATATACACACTATCTAATATATATATAAAATTCTAAATACGTACTATATATATGTATACGAGTATATTACCCCGTAATATAATGCGACATATTTCGTAAACATACTTTGATGAGTTATCGATTATTTTGACTTAAATTAATATCACATTAGCATACATTATATTATTACTTCGATCCTCAATAGTATCATATATATGAATGTATCATTCAAAATATTTTGATACATACATTCAGTTATCTAGTTTTCGATTATTGCATACGTCACTACACTAGATATACGTATATATACATATATTTAATTATATATCAGCTTTTAAATACGTACTATAAACATCAAATACACGATTTTACTACCCCATAATAATATATAACGTATTTCACAAATACTCAGATGAATTATCGATTACATTATCTTATGTCATTAATATACCTTCACTGTACAATATGTATATATATATATATATATATATATATATATATATATATATATATTTATATACATATCTATAAATATACACACATATACACACTATCGACTATATCAAGTTCTAAATACGTACTATATATATCACATACGTACACAAGTATATTATCCAATAATATAATGTGATGTGTTTCTTATACTTACTCAGATGAGTGATCGATTAATTATATTTGATTAGCTTAATATAATATTAGGTTTTGACTACATCGTTCATCAATCGATCACTAGATAATATATATATAAAAAAAATTTATGTATATGGAACTCTTGAATGCGTACTATATATATCGCATCCACAAGTATATTACCTTATAATAGACTGTTATCGACATCGTGTAATCAGTGTAATTTCAAATATATATATATATATATATATATATATATATATATATTAGATTATATATATAATTATTTTTAATGAAAATAATATATATATTTGATTACATATATATAATTATTGGTCCCTAAAAATTATTTATTTATTATTTTTTTAGTTCAAAAACCAACCACCAGTGGTCGATTTTCATAAAAATAAATTAAAAAAGAATTTTTAAAAATCGACCACTTGTTGTCGGTCTTTTAAAAATATTTTCTTTTTTTAAAAAAAATAAAAACCGACCACTAGTGATCGGTTTTTTTTATAATAAATCAAAAAGTAATTTTTAAAAATCAACCACAAGTGGTCGGTTTTTAAAAATATTTTTTAATTTTTCTTTGTAAAATAATTAATAATTAATATAAAAATTATTGAAATAATTATTTTGAAATAATCATATGGTTGCTTTTTAAAAAAAAAATAAAAAAGACATCAAAAACTGACCACTTGTGGTCGGTTTTTTCAACCACAATCTGTGGTCGATTTTTGTGGTCGTTTTTTTAGTTATTTTAGTAGTGTAATTAAGAGAGAAGAAATAATCATAATTTATTTATCTAATGCATACAAGTGTTATTGTATGTAATTTATCATATTTCAGATCAACAAATGAAGCTTTGTTCTCATTAGCAATGGTTTAGCTATTTATTGAAGGCATTCAATGCCAAACCGACATTATCAAGATGAATTGTCTTGATTATATAATCTGGAAATTCTGCTCTTAACTCTATTTATATTGAGCAAGCAAATCTATGAATGTCAACTGCAGGTTGACAATAACATACAGGTGATCCTTTTATATTGATGTATCTTAATATATATATATCTCATGATAGGTGAACTGACCCTTATTCAACTTGAAAACCTTCAAATTTAAGAGATTCAATCTCAACATTAGTTGGTTCAACCAACTTATCATGAGAACAAACAATATGAATAGTTCTTGAAGAATCTTCTAATTCTTCATTACATGTCCAACGCTCAATATGCACATCTTCGGGATGTCATAATCGTTTATGCCAACTTATGAACTTTTATACTAGTAAACTCCAAGTTTACCATGACATATATTTTTTACTTTAGTAAATTTTAGAGTTATTATGACATGAATAGAACTTAGAATTACTACTTCGAAAGTAGATTTCTAAATAACTCTGTCTCTTTCGAAGGTGAGTTGTGATACCATCACAATCAAATGCATGTTTGTATTGTTAAGCTTTCTAAATATTATCACCTTCACCGTAGGAAATGGATCTATACTTATAACAATTAAAATTCTCATTTCCCGGAAATGAAATATAATTGTGTCTTAAGCATATCAAATTTTGATAGCTTATAACCTCTTTTATGATATTGCTACTTCAGGAGAAAATCAAGGCATACATATAATGTAGAGAATTTTTCTCTAACATATCTTATAATCATAATAAGCGTGTGAAAATATTATTACTTTTGATGATTAGTATTATATTGTCCCTCCACGTGAATATCCATACATTTAATCACTTGTCTTCTTTCAGACATTTTATGCACTGTTACCACACTCACTTCAGAGAATGGAGCATATTCAATGGGACATGTCTCATGATTTCCAATCAAATACACATTATTTTGCCTCAACCATCATTATATCATCAATATGGTGCATTGAGACTCAAACTCAATGTCTTATCTATATAAAAGCGTCTTAGACTATAAATCGATCAAATTTGAACTCAATATCTTATCATCATGATGCATCGGGACTCTATCCAATGTCTTACCCTTTTAATGAGGTGAGATTTAAATCCTTCATCATACCTTTTAACAATATTGTTCTTCAAGAACAAATTTAAGGCATGAATAATTTTGAACCAATTAGGTTTCCTCAAATTCAAAAAATCCAATAGAGTTGTATCAATTTAATTGCAAACTCGTGATGTCCAATATATTTGAACTTGTCAAAATTGAGCAGGACAAGATAAAAAAAATTAGTGTGACAAACTCCAAAAATATAAATTATAATATTTCACATAGAACATACTTAATGGGATCTACTAAGTTACTAACAAATAATGATAAAATTATTAAATTAAGAACAAGTAAAAGGATATCCTTACCACTGTGAAGAGAGATTATAAATAAATTACTCATGATCAAAAAATACGAGATCGAAGATGGTTAGAGACTCGTGCAGATAACATATTATGAACTATAAAGTAAGAAAGAAGAATAATAGAGAGAAGAGAGAGCCAATATTATTTCTCTTGACGGATGAATCACAATGACGGAAAACTCTATCATTTATAGGGGAAAACTAACCTTGGGATTTCTAACTTTTTCATAAATAGACATTCACTATATATGGTAAAGTAAAAATTCACTATATATGTTAAAATTGACATTCACTATATATGATAATATGTTTATAACATAACAAGAGTTTTTACTATCGAAAACATTGCAGTAGAATTTTATAAAAATCTAATAAAGTAGGAATTTTATCTTGCCCTATTTCTCGTTTGGAGATTCATTCAAGAATCTTATTACAGATAGCCTCATTCTAGCTCTTGCTTACATTAAGATATTATTGTTATCTGTGCATATTGACAAAAAGTTTTTTGAAAGTAAAGTATTAGGACCTGTTTGGAAAGCCTCAGTGGGAATTGAATTTACTGCCATTAGGTGTAATTGTATTGTTTGACATGTTTGGTTGATCAGGCAATTACTTAATCAATACGTAATTGAGTATAACTGACAGGAGTAATTACACTCTTCAAGTCACATGGGAACTGTGAATTACCGGTAATTATGGTTACTTTTTATATTTTTTTCTTTTATTTATTTATTTTTATTTTTAATTATTTTTTATTTTTATTATTCTAATATTGTATAGAATATATTTATTTTATATTATTTATATTTCTTTCCTTCTCATTTCCCAATTTTTATTTCTTGCAATTCCATGGAATTGTTCGTATTATCTATTTTTATTTATGTTATGTTTATTTTTTTTCATTTAGCATAACTTAGTTAGTATTCTATTTTTTAAATTAAAGTAAAATTTATTGTTGAGTAAGGTTATAGACTTATGCTTTCCTTTCTTTTGAATCAAATTATGTACGTTATATTGAAATTTGACATAAGAGTATTATGTTAACTTTTTGTTTTAAATTCTAAACTTATGTTATATTTTTAGTTTCAATTTATTTGTTTTACTATGCATTGTAAGTCATTCATTTTTTAGGTAGACTTGATACATTTATCTTTTTGTCAAATGTTTAATAATTTTATGATATTATATTTATAATATTAATTTATTTGTCAAACATATATTTCATGATGTTCTTAAAAATCATGTACTTTTAGTTTTTATGATTAATTTAATTAAATATATTAATTTGAAAAATATAAATCAATTAATTTTGTATAATATTAGTTAAGAATGTATGTTTATTAAATAATATATTTTCAAAAGATAATAAATAGATAATATTGTATATTTATATATATATATATACACACACACACACACACATAATATTTAATTATAATCATATACTTTTAGTTTTTATGATTAATTTAATTAAATATATTAATTTAAAAAATATAAATCATTTAATTTTTTAAAATATTAGCTAAGAACACATGTTTACTAATTAATATATTTTCAAATGACAATATATATAAATATATATATATATATATTAACTATTATTTTAAAAAGTTAATATAATTATGTAATTACAGTTGTGCAACCAAACAATATATTTGTAATTACATTGTGACAATCAAACAGGTCATCGTAATTACTAAGTTATATAATTACTAACCTGATAATTACTACTTTAGTAATTACATCAATTTCAATTACCAGATGGCTTTTTATACCCCTTTGTAGTATGAACAATGGTGTCATTCGTTTAGTCTGATATGGCCAAATCAATTTCTTTTTCTGTTTCTCTCCATCTTTTAATGTATGAGAGTTCGAAAGCAATATCACTATAGATACAGTCGAATCGATTTCTGAATTATAGTCGATGTGATTTCCAAACTTCCATCTATGATTTTCCCCTTTTCTTTAAACCAAATAGCGAATTCAGTGAATAATTTTGAATTTATGATACCAGTTTGTATAAAAATATCATGCATACAAAACATGTAAAAACAACAGAATAGTGGAGCTACATAAGTTTCTACACAAATTTCAAACTCAAAAATAAAACCACTCCTAAACTAATTACAACAATAACAAAACCGGTATATTCCTACATAGTGGGGTCTAGGGAGGGTAGAATGTACGCAGTCCATCCCACTATCTACGAAGAAGTAGAGACGCTATTT